>JAMGZB010000001.1:0-1200000 GCA_024713795.1 Morchella sp. 2015-shanyang | reverse complement strand
ACGCAACGAGTGATATTCCAGTACTACATGTAGATACATATTTTACTTGTAGATTCGGAAGTGTACCCAGGGTGTCCATTCAGTGGTTTCATAGCCACACGGGAATCAATTCCCACACCAGGCTATTTCAAGGTAAATATGAGTGTGCAGATACTCTTCATCAAGTATATACTTAGTACTTACATGTAGGTACGGTAGAGAGGTTCTGTACGACTTTGTTGTATTGCGATAAAGTATTTGGGCGTTGTCTAGTCAAAAAGTGCATCACTTTCCAACATCCGGGGTACATTTACCTAAGCGGAGTTGTTGAATGAGGTCAAGCGCTGGTAGGCTCGTACAGACACTGTTACGTGTAGTTACGTTGGCTGAGTGTACCTACATACATGTATTTTTCCTTTCGACCCCAGTCTCGGTGATAGTAACACTCTCATACTATACCACCTGCCCCATCAGCCGATATCGATTTCTAATCCACTTCTCATTACCAGCGGGGGATAGAAATTTTTGCTATATGCACTTACACTACGGAATACACTCAATATCATGGGCCCAGATATCTGAATGTGACAATGGCCACTACTTCGTATTCAGGGTATATGTGGCTACTGGAAGTATGTAGTCTTCGCTAGGTGAGAACCTTCCTCCCGCTATCCCCCCCTCGCCCCCCCCCCCCCCTCGTCCTTGAGATCTTCCTGTTTTGCTTGGCGGCATACATACCCGTTAGAATCAGGCAGATGATGCTGATAATTATTTATGGGGCTTTCCCTCGACGTGACCAGTAAGTAGTACTACACATGAAGCATTAATTCTTGTCTTGCAATCACCCCGTACTCGCCCCACTAATGTGCGGGGTAGTTATCGTACGGTCATCTGGGATTATAATTACGCATATTCTGTCTCAACAAACTAGGTTCTTTTATTGGGAGATTGTTTCTTTGCTTCAACCTATGCTTAGAGGGAGAGCATTTTGCGCTCTAGCGAGTGATAGAGTGTGATCATGACGTCGTGAGCGGTGAGTGTGATTATTCTATGTCGAGTCTTAAATCACTAACTACCCTAATATTCTAGGCAAAATGCTTCTATTGGCCATGAAGAAGAGCTGCCGTATTTGATAACGGGTCGTACACCCTAGCGCCATTCCAAGAAGGACCAATGGCATGCAGTACACGGTCGGTTGCCAAGCAAATGAGAATATCAGGCGGGCTCAATATTTACTCGGCTATAAAACGATTTACTGCAAGAAGGTGAACCGGAGGAAGAGAAGCCGGAAAGGGCTCCGAAGTATCTGCAGGTAATGTAGAGCGTTTCTTTTGGAAATAATCTAGAAAGAGCAATTGACCTTTAGGGCGGGAGACCAGCTTTGCATCCGTACTACATGTAGCTAATGGGGCCACGGTCCCTGCATTGAATACTTAGCCTCACTTTTACCTCGTGGACTATTCATTCCTATGGAAGATGCTGTATTCGAAAGCTATGTGTTTGGATACACTTCATATTACGGAAAGTTCCATGCAGTTACGCGCTACCGAATGAATTTGGAGTGGACCTGCAGAAAGAAAAACCGACGCTGTTCGCCATAACGTTGTACAAGCTAACTTATTGCCGATTATAATTTCGGAGAAACGGTAAATGAATCTGGAAGCAAACGCTAGGATTTAGGCCGGAGAAAATTTAATTGCTTGAAATACGTACATACGTTCCTCCCGCTTTCATCTCGACATAGAAAACAGGACCACTAAAGCTCAACCGCCACCAATTAACCTCTCCTGTTTGCATGGGTACAATTGAAACACTCTGCCTTGTCGGGTGAAATCGGTCCGGTATCCTTAGCTCTAAGCCTACTAATATTCCATCTAGGGGGCCCGTGCTACGGTACTCGTATATATCTACCCCAAGACCCCGAAGGAAGGATGCGACCTCAATGTACAAAGATTGGTTTGAAAATACGCATACGAGGCATTCTTTATGCTTTAAGTCATTATGGAGCGCAATAATCTCCAGTTACAAAACACAAAAACAAACAGGCCCTTGCTCTGCTCAACAAATTCAAGTTCAGTCTCAAATACAATTCGATAACTCAGAAAAACGATACATATCTCCACTATAAACAATTTCGAAAAGCCATGTAAGAAATAACCATAGGCCCCCATAATTCTTGGTGCCACAGTAAACAATTTTTCTTCTCAGGGTCCACGATTACACGCATATAAAATAAAACAAGGAAGAATGGAGTAGAACGAGATATTGAGGAGATTCTAACGCCATTCAAAAAATTCAACTCCGCTCTCCTTACAGGCATAACGGAAAGACATCAAAAAATTCAAGTATGGGGAAATTGTGGAGAATGGGGTTTCCCCAGATGAGGTACAGAAATGCAACAGACCAAAATGAAAACGCCTATGAAAAGAGCTCCGCGCCGAGAAAGAAAAAAGATCACCTATCGAAATGGCCACTCTGAAGCCATGCATAAACATCCTCGACTTCAAGATTCTGATGGTACAACTGTTTCGTTGCGTAACCAATTACCGGATCCGGAGGGTTTCCTGTAACGCTGTAGTGGCTTGAAAAATAGCCAGGAACCTCAAATTGTCCATTGATAGCGACATTTGACACTTCGTGGTTTGGGTATGGAGTTGGTGGGGAGACAGGAACCGGGGGAGTATTATCTCTCGCAGAAATCATTCTTTCCACAATGAAACTAAGCTCTGAGGCTGTCTTTGAGCTCGCAGCCGCCGCTTCATTACCTCTTTCACCGAGGCTAGAGAGGAGCGTGATGACAAAATGTATGTCATCTTCATCATTACTTGGCGTGCTGCAGGCACCAGTAGCACAAGTACATTCTTGCATCTCTTGACCAAATAGACGACTCAGCAAGAGTATTATGGCTGCATTAAAGAGATAATGATAGTCCGTGAAAGAGTGATGAGATATCCACCCAGAAGATTCAAGCTGTCTTCCTAAGGCTATATTCCGACGAGCGGCATTTGAACAGATAATAACGTGCTGTTCAATATGTGGTGGCATCTGAGGAATTTTTCCGGAAGAAACACAAAAGGCTGCTGTCCGTTGTTTGGCTGCCAGTAAGAGGGAGGGTCTAGTTGTTAAGATATGAAGCTTCACCAACATTAGATAAGGCGTCACAAAAACCAATCTCCTGAGTGGAGTGCAATTACCTGATTGTATAGGAAGTGCAAGAGGAGAACGGAACGTTCCCGAGCAACACCGTTAATAAGTTTAAGTTCTGGTGGAAGACTTTCTTCCCAGGATCGCAGGTCATTATGGATATTCTCGATTACACCGACAACATCGCCGATTTCCCTCCCAAAACCATTGGTTGTTCTTCGGACGCGGTAAACCTCTGAAGCAGTTAGAAACTAACACAGGCACTGGGGCACATAGTTAATGACTTACTGTTGACAACGTCACCCATTATTTTGCTAAGACGAACATGTGCAGACAGCCCTGCGCCTGAGGGTAATGAATCGCCCTTCATCACAGTAAGTTACACTTCAACCCACAAACTTCACTTGATATACTCACAATGTCTGAGGGCAAATCAACATCTATATCCTCATCAGAAAGCATAACTGGCCTACCCATATAGCAGCTAAATATCCTATACATCCAGTGCAGGTTTAGAACGATGCTCCGTGATAATTAATAAGGGATCCCACCTGTCTAAGATGTAAATGTTCCAGAATTCTCGTTTCTTTTCTTCATACTGTACCCTTTTGCGAAGCTGATCTTCCGCACTAGATGTTGATAAATATTGCGGCCCGGGACCGTTATAACGCCCGACCCCTCCAGAAACCCATTCACCTTTCCTCCAGGTTCGGTGCAACCCGTGTGATACAGCCATCCTTACGGCAAGGCCAATATACATGTATGCTGCATCTCTTCTGTTTGCAGAAAGAAGATAATAGGACATTAGAGTGATTATGCGGAGAGACGGCAAAGAAGCTTCCTCTACTGGATTGACAAGGAGCAGTTTTGCGCGAGCAAAAAATGTCATTCCCGGGAGTGTATTTGCGCTATTATGTGCATATTGAGGGGCTGAGTTCTCGCGCGTATTGTGGTATGCCTGGTCTACATGCGTATGAGGAGATATTGGTTCTGATCCGACTACAAAATGACGCCAGTGTGCTGAGATACCGGCCAACTCATCCTCAGCTGTAGAACTTGTGCCAGTTGTTGCTGTTGCCTGGCAGCTGAGGGCGAGTATCATATTTATGACGCAAAGAGAGGTATAGTCTACATGCGAGACTGTGCCATTGAGCGAAGAGCTGTAGCTCGCGACTTCGTACAACGCTTCGATTTCCAGGTAGATCTTTGATGGGCTGAACCAATGAAATATACCGCCACCATCTACAGGGTGAGCAGACGTGCCGGAAGCGCATAGCTTGAGGAATATTTCCAAATGTCTTAAAACAGTTGCCTTATGGGGAAGGGTATAAGGATCGGTGACGGGTAAGGATAGTGGTAGGCTATCATGGGTATAATAAGAAGATGCCGCCGACGTGAACGAGAATACAGGGTCGACAGGAACGCTATGACTAGGTATGTACGACATATTCCGAGGTATGTGTGGATACGAGGATCTAACAAACTCCCGGATTTTGTCTATGAAAGTTGCTCCAGCGGAATCTCCAATGAAGCCTGTTAATGCCATCAGCTTCAACCGTTGATATTTCATTAGAAACATCAAACTTACTTGAATATCCCTCGGAATAGCTTTGAAATTTGTTTAATTCATCACCTGCCTCGAGATCTTCGCCTGCAATAGCTCGGTTTCTTGTGCTAAAGGATCCATTCTCTAGCCAGCCTGTTGTCCTAGGGGAGGTTGGTGACGGCTCTCCACTGCTTGAAGATATACTGCCGTTTTGACTTTGAAAACTGATGCCGAAACGGCTGACAATATCTTCACGCAGAGTTTGATCCGGCACTGCCTCATAAAGAGCCTTCTCAAGTGCATATATCCTGGCTTGAAGCTTGTCTACAAAAAGCTCTGGGACAACAATTTTGGCAGAGGCGGGTGGATAATTGCATGGGGTATTTGCAAGATGACATTGTCGGCATGGTTGCTCCCCAGTGCCTATATCATACACTGTTAGTTCCCAAGGGTATATGGGACACAGGCTAACGAGAAATAATGAACTTACACCGGATCTTCCGTGTCTTACAGTGATCACAGCTACATAGTCTTTTGTCAATTCTACAATTTTTTAATCGCCATTTTGGGGGGAAGGGAGACAAACGCTACTGCGATTCTTTTTCTATCTTCATCACGAACTTTAGGACGTTGACGGTTGGAACTTGCCCGCCTTCGAGGCTGGAACTGGATCTCAGGTTGTTCAGACATTGAAGGTTGCTATTCAATCTGGTATCAGGTGAGGAGATATGATTTATAGTGTATTGATTTGAATCCAGGGAGTGGAAGTTTGAATAAGGCATGGAGAACATGGGGATATATATTGAAATTTGATGGAGACATCGTATATGATTTACGGAATCAATAACTGCCGCGAGCTACGCCTCGGGAGTTACCTTCTTGCTGGAGCTTGCGGCAACGGATGTTGATCTCCAGCGGGTGATCTGGGCCTTGATGCTTTGATTGATTCAAATCATGCACTAAGATCTCGATTTGATTCTTCAACGCCCGCTTACTGTACTTGGGCGGCATTTTTTCAAAACTGGGTCAGCAATCATCTGTAGGAATTGATGCATACCAGCACTGTGTCGTCATGGTATCGAATAAGAATGGAGGTTCGAAAGGCCTCATCACATAGTCTCCCTAGCTAGCTATCGCTAAGAAGTTCGAGCTCGCAGGGATTACAACCCACCGAGATATTATTTAGAAGGGTCAGAATGGATGGCGCTGAATACGGAATCTTTATTTCACACCCTTTGTTGAATCAAATCAGGTCCTTAGTGATTAGGTTCAATTACCACGTTTTTGGGGGGAGGGTACTATCCAATTAACGAATTGCTTAGAAAAAGGAAATTCTGCATCGAGAGATCGTGCCGGATCTCGGGGAGGGCCATTCGAGGGGAATCCAAAGGCATGTTTTTTTTCCCTCCCTTTTTTTTCTTTTTTCGAATAGGCTTTGCGCCTTTCAAGACCCTCACATCCACTAATACACTTACAGGAACAATGCACACTGCATTGATTGACCAAGGTCACCACGTGGGATACCCGTCCCCCAGTATCTGTGGGGTATTGAACGGTAAAAGGCAGTAGGCAGGGTCCAGTGATTGATAAAGACCCTGAGAGCTTTGTGTGTGAGCTAGGCCACTAAAACCCCACAGTTTTGACAAATTGATCAAACGCTCACCTACTATTTTTGATTGGCCTAAAGGCAGCTAGCTATGTACGGTACGTATCTACTACCGCACTCGATCCGATAGCAGTACTAGCAGTATTGGTACAAGCAAGAGGAGTATGTCGCCCTTTCAAGTCCCCCGATTCATCTGAATACCAGCTCCTAGGACGGGATCTAGGAGCTTCTTCCGCAGAACATACTTATTTTAGAAATCAGTTTAACTGGCCAAAACCCCAGAGAAGTATCAAACCGGCTGTATTTATCCATTGCAAAACACCAAAGGGTATTGGTACTTTGGTTAAACTAGCTTAATGTAGGGATTCTTCTATACTTTTCCGAGATCGGTGGAGCATCGTAACAAAGCGAAAGAAAAAAAAAGGCTGATCACCTCGGTAGAGGCATAGAGAAATTTACAATCTCTTACACAGTTTCCCAGCTATATACTATGCCTACACACGAAGTCGTCCGGCAGTTGGATATCAATTACAACAATTTTATACGTAATAATTCCTTAACCACCCAATATATCACTGAGAGATTATAAATTCTAATATCCTAGCTGAATTCTAGTTACTATTCTGCCAACAAAATTACATGTACCAGGCCACACAGAACCACTGCATGTTATTCTAGGTTCGCCGACTTTGCTATAGCAAGGCCAAAAAGAGCCTAAGATGTGGGTTCAATACATGTATCCAACTCCTACAACGGGTACGATCAGTTTCACTCGAGCCTGTGGTTCGCACGCAATGTGCCGCAGACCTCGGCTCAGGTGGACAAACACATTCAGGTCGAATAGAGTCTTGGATCCGGTAACAAGTGCTCTTAGATATTAACCCCCAGTGCACAGCCGTTAGAAGTATATCGATTCGGGGGCATCTTCGTTCAGAGTAAAGTATGGAAACCTCACTTTATTTGTTTCGGAAGCGAAACCGGCATCCGCAACCGTTGCTCCTGACCCCCCGCTGTTGCCCTATGTGATCGCTACAAAGTCTCGGCATCCCGGAAAATCTTCTAAGTGGCTATAAAGCCTTCTAGTGAGTGGTACACACTCAGTGGACCTAAAAGAGGAGGAGAGGACATATGGGGTGAACGCGTGCGTATTGGTTGTGATGTCGACCGAGTCTTGGCATTTTCAAACTCGACCTCAGTAGCGGAAAAACTCTTATTCGGATTAGATATAATCAGCTGTGCGCGGTGAAAGAAATACTGATATAAACAGCTCTTGTTTACTCCTTGTGTTATCTACAGGCTAAACTCAATCAATGAGGCAAGGCATGCAAGAAGGGTTGATTATGGATATAATTCTACAAATCGATTAGAATAGCACCCCAAGGTAGACAGGCTGTTCTGTACTCAGAACCCAACTGAATTCAAATAGGTCCTTCTGTGGTATCAGCTAATTGGGAGTCTGGATCTTCAAGCTCTGCGGACCGCTAACCTCAACGAATATCTTGCCACTAAGTGGGATCCTTACCCCGCGAGAACACCCGTCCTTCTGCATCAGCTTGACACCCGTCCTAAGCCTGCTGAATATCGTATCTCTCCCCCCCCCCCTCTTTGTCTTCTCTCCCCTCAGGTCTCATATAGTGCTCAATTGTGCTGTCCTCATAAATACAACAGGACATACATACTTTTACATAACCCCCCACGGTATCCTTGCATTGGAGCCGGTTCCAATAGCCACAGGAGAAAAATCAAGCCTCCAGCAATCCCAACCTGATGTCAGCACACCGTGTCTAAGAAGGTGTATAACTGCCCGGGGAAAAATAAGGCTCTATCCAATCTGGAGAATTTCCCGATCATAATGTGCTGGTCAAACAGCTGCAGGGCACCTACGTGGTAAAAAGATGGAGGTGGCTTCAATAATTCGAGCGCGGTGACGATTATTGTACAGCACAGTCATGACATCCATGCAAACATGACATGCACGGACGAATATATAATGTACTCGAACAAGGAACTGACATCGGAAATCAGATACTGTACCTTTACTTGGCGCGCGAGTGATATTCTATGACCGAGGCCTCTTAAGGGGCTTGTTTATGATTCACTTTGGGGATGCATGCCTACCAGTAAGGTTAGAAATCCCCCCTCCCCCTCCCTCCCCCTCCCCTCCCTCCACTTGACCTATTTTCAATCTTGTTTTGTCGTCCCGAATTTTGATACTTGGCGGTGTTAAATATGGCGCGTTGCCCCTGCCCAGAGAATCCCCTCGAAAAAAGCTCACAAAAGCACCCCATAACAGTGGAGAAGGCGCAACGTCAAGTATCCTAGATTCCCGGGTATAAAGACGTTTTAGTAGTAGACAAGCTTTTAGCTCGAACCCTTCGGAGCATCTCCCGCCTGCCCTGTGACACAAGAGAACTAGGGGCATGGGATGCGTACGTACGTACCCACGCACCTCAAAGGGCCACTAGTTTTATCACCAGAAACTATGTACGCAGTTTTGCCGGATACATAGGTATGTATTTTTCCGCATGTCAGCCATTATTTTAACATGCAGCGGTAGGCCTTTTGAGGAGTAGGTACATGCCATGCGTCAAGTGCCGATTGCGGAGCGATGGCGATCTACGTACCTCTCGGCACAATCATCCGAATAGTGATCATTACGGCCATGGGGTTCTACGTTTGAGAGTGAAACGGCGGGGTGATCCGCCCTGTAAACCTACCATATGGGCTACATATTGTAATACAAATTTACTACCAATGCGCACAGTGCTGCTATGGTCACTTTGTACCCAGTGATCAGTATAACCAGCGGTGAGCCGCGTACCGGATACCATATCCATGTGAGAAACTAATCTTATGGAGTAGAGATTTCAAGGGGAGTTAGCTGGTGAAATGCATATTGGATCTTCACTCAGAGCCCCAGGTGCCACCCCTTCTCACGGGGCTGATACAGAAATAAGGGTAGACCTGTGCCCCTCAACCACAACCCACTGAGCGGAGCGCCCCTTTCAAAATTATTGGTAAAAGTGAACATAGACACACCCTTGACTCTTCCTGCTGGGTTTTCGGGTTATTACATATATGCATAGTACCCATCATATACATGTATGTAAGTGTACTATAAGTACAATCAGATTAATGAACCGCCGGTTCAGAAAATTAAGAAAGCTTTATTATCAGGGAAAATTATATTAACCGCAGAATGTACCTAGGTACCCTTAATCGGTTTCTGCGTATCTCCTTACCCACAATACTGCCTCGGTGAGACTTGGTAAACATCTCATTGACATGCACGAACTTATGCATGGGTATAGGTATATGTGGTTTGTTTCTATATACATGTACCTCAAGCGCGCTCTACACTACATGTAGTGATGCGATATATAACTTGGCACGACGTCACTTGGGATCGGGGAAGCCTCGCTAATCAGTTGTACTGACGCCTACTCCAGTCGTTTTCGAAACGTTTGACGGGTGTAGAGGGATAGCTAAGTTCCAATTGATCCGAATGGTGTTGCGATATCGAAGGATTGGGGCTCTCGAGTATATATATATATATTATAATATAGAATATATTGGTCCCAAGAAATTTCCGTCTTGGTATATCTTGGTACTAATTCCAAGAGTTGCAGACTGGATCTCCAGAAAACCTCTCTAAAAAGCGGGTTGCGCTGCTGCAAGATCTATCAGGGAAGTCGGATGCAAGCGGATCTAGGAAGATTGACCGAGTGTTTCACTCGTTCCTCCAGAAGAAAAAAAAAACTCAGTTGTAAGATCTATTTGACACCTCATGTGCTGACAATGAAAACTATGCAATGTAGTAAAAGTCTGCCTTGAGCCGCGCTTCCCAAAAGATTCAAAAGATAGCCCCATATACGTATCAGCTACTCTGATATCTTCAAGGATCGAGTTCTGTGGCTTTTGATTGGTAAACGTTATATTAGGTGTCTCTGGAACGGACGGTATTTGCATACATTCAAAATCCGGGCCCTCATGCAGCTAGCTATCTGATTGCTGTATGCAAACCCAGTCCATTCCAAAAACGCCGACTTTATGACCGATGTCAAACCTCTACATGTACCCATATCATATATGACGTACACAGGAGCCAGTAGGGTCTATAAATGCCAATAAAAACAAGCTTTTAATATGCTCAGGTCGGTGAGAACTTCAGTGCATATCAGAATGGGCCCTAGAATTGCGTGCGATCTGTCCATGTTAGTCTTCGGATTGATGCATGCCCCCGAAACTCCGTTGTCTATAGATCTCCTCATGGGTATATGCCATTGACGAACCCGCCGCTTATGGCAGGATCCATTGTTGTATGGCCCGTCATGGTGTGAAAGCGAGGGGTACTGCAAAAGCAATCACCGAGGGTATTATTCATACAGATCTTTCACATGCACAGCAGTTTGTTTTTTGGTATTAAAAACTAGCTATAGCTATATTTGATCTTTTTAAGGCCTTAAGGATAATATGTAGGTTTATCGTATGTATTCTATAGATGATTATATAATCCTACTCGATTTATGGAGGGTTATGCCCTAGGCCCCAAGCCTTACAGTTAAATTACATGTATCCTTTCAAGTAGTCTCGTTCCCAGCCCGTACGGTGTGATGTTAGTGGTGGTGGTTGTCGATAGATACATAATTTAGGTTCATCACAGTAGGGTCTGGATCATGGAACAATAACCTTTCGGGAAAAATTCGGGTTTCTAAATAACCCCCCCGGACATTTTTTGGTAGAGAATCCGGAGTTTTTGGCATAGCAACCAGGCAAAAAAAGGACTGGTACAAACCTTTTGGGCAAGCACACCAGACCCTTCCGGTATTGAACCATACAACCAAAAAAATACCGCTGGGGTCTGGGAACGAGTCTACCTTTCAAGTTGATATTAATCATATATGCAAGTACCTACATGTAACGTGTAAGTATTCTCAACAGGATTCTGGCTCAGGAATTATTCAGAGAGCCTCCCCCCCCCCCTCCAGGAACCCCCTCCCCCCGCTGTATGCTAAACAAGTAACAACCATCTACTAACTTACTATCAAGATATCCAACACGTATATGGCTATATGTCATATGTTTGATTGTTGTCAAACGTGCGTACCTTTTAGAGAGATCTTCTGGACGGAGTTTGTGGTGTCCAGGAGCTGAAACTAAATGTAGTATATGTTGCATGAAGAACTTTCTTAAACCTTCGGAAGGGAAGGAAAAAGAGTATGAGTGGAGCCTTAATCTACAGCTTCTGAAAGGTTTTGCCAATGAAAGTCCTCCGTAGCTGGACCACGGGGCCGAAATCGATACCGGTGATATTACTTGTAGTATATCCCGCTGTGATCTTCTATGCAGTCTTAAATAATAACATTCCTGTTGCGAATATCCTATTCGAGAGGGAAAGTCCGAAGGCAAAGCCCGTCGCAAGGAGTTAGACAGATGTAACACCGCACCAGGAACAGTGTTCGGATCTCCGGTGTTAATTTAATACCATATACCCCGCCCCGAGGAAATTAAGCGCAAATAATTGACCGAATAGTATACATATCCCATGGTTTATGAAGGTGATTGAGCAATCAGGTTTAGGAACTAATGATCAACAAAATCATACGAGCAGTTTTTTCGCCGTTAACCATGCATTTCCCCAGCTATCATTGAAGATCTCAACCTCACAAGTTACATGTAATTCCTAATTACTATATGGTCGCCTACAGTAGTGGCTCTCCGCCCAATGAACGCTCAAGTACACGCTGGAATAGATATCTACAGAACTCTATTCCATAAAAAAGGAATGGGATTAAAGAAAATAAGGAAAGCAGCCACATCACACCCCTAATATCATGTATTTCAAAAGCGATCTAATTATTATATTATATTTCCACCTTCTCAATATACAAGATTGAGGAACTGGGGGTATTGATCACAGATATAACTAACTTCATCCTGTGTAATCTCAGTTACAAGTGGTCTTTCTGTACCATGCCGGTCCTTAACGATTTGAACCTCGTAGATCATTCCTATTTCCGAGACGTAGCCAAGTACAAATATTTCTAGTTGCTTAGGATTAAACCCTTTAGTATGAATCTCCGGATAATCATCGAACCCGCTAATGCCAAACGAAGCACCCCATTCATCTGTGTTCAGAGGCCGGGAATATGACTTTAAACAGGCGTTTATGAAGTACAGCGCATAACCGTTAGCCCAATGTGGAAGATCCATTTGACTATTGAACTTAATGCGACAGTTGAGAGAACGGAGAGAGCAAGGTAATAGTGCATGCAGTGCTCGGATCTGGGTTTTATTGTACAATTTAGCCCAGCCAAAGAATGGGGGTTCAGGGATATCACCTCTCTATCGGAGCTATAATGTTCTGGGGAAAAGGCAAACTCCCTCAAGCGGTAGAGCTTTTTCAGAGACAGCAAATGATCTCTACTTGGCGCAACAGCTGTATTAGTGGTTTGAAACCGGCCATCGATTGTCAAGATTTCCAAAGAGTCTTTATGAGATACTATAGAGTCGATTAGATCATTGCTAAAGCCGGCATCCATCTCTTTGAAGTACAAATGAAGGCATTTCAGTTTGTTTTGGAGGCTTGACAAAAACTCGGGAATGCCCTCCGGAGTGAGTGTGACCAAGTCAAACCTGACAAGCTTAGCCTTCTTTCCTGAAGCCATTATTGCTGCAAGAAGCTCTTTATCGTTCTCACACGATACCAACATAAGTATCCTCAAGTTGTCCAAACTGATATATGATTTCAGTGTTTGAGGTATCTGGGCAATCGAGAAATTACGCAGTTCTACGACTGACGGTTTATGTTTTGTGTCTGGTCGCACCAGGTTATCTGGAATGAGGAGTTTCTGACGATCCTGAAGTGACATCGAGGGTTCTATTCTTAAACTCAATGACTTGATCTTGGAACATTTCTCGAGTAGTTTATTGAGTTGGATTAAATGAGAAGTTGTCCGGATGTTTCCAACTATGAGAGTGGACAACGAGGTACAGCCACCAATATTTGAAAGTATTCGATAATCTGGATTGAAGAGAGGCATGAACACCACAAGCTCTTCAATCCTCGTCTGAAATCTTCGGAGATGTTCTAAGATCATAGAATGTGGGGATGCATCGGGATACCACCTATTTTTCAAAACGTAATTTAATGAATGGCATTAATAACGCAAAAAGAGATTGACTTACGTGAAGCTTTGAAGATGATCCCTTGGTATTTTCCTTAACACATCTCGGAGAAGCAAACACATTCCATACATGTGTTCGGTAGCGGAGCTAGTCTGACCAGTGTCTTCGACGATACCCCGCTTGAATTCGTTGTAGACGCCGATCACTCTGCAATGGACTAGGTTACGTTGTTCGGGGATTATAAGGCAGTGTAGCAATCGTGGATTGAACATTGTCCCTTGTGTTATCCCTAGCCTTATGTCTTTATATAGTATTGGTGCTGCCAAAGCATTTAGCTTCCTGGATGTGAGACAAAGGGAGGCTAGGTCTCTCGGACGACAGATCTGTGGGCACCTAAACGTTAGCCCCGAATACACTATTAACTGCTGTAGATTATATAGATGCACCTTCAGCATGATATTATCGGAGATTTCTGGTGGCATATCATTGATAAACTTCGATGCCTTGTTCGTGTAATTTTGTGTCCCCACCGCCAAAACCACTTCCCGTTCGGCGGTGCCAGTTGGAAGGGCTTCGGTTTGTGCTTCAGAGGAACCCAATGCGCCTGAAAAGACTTGCTTTACTGGGGATGCAACGACCTCCGTATTTCTGTAGCCGTTCATTGACACGCCGCCTGGCTCTCCATCTTGGAGTAGGGGCATAGTGAGTTCTGCCCCATAAACCCTGTCGTTCATGACTTCGAGGCTTACTTGAAATTCACTGCTGGGTCTTGGTATAAATTCGCTCTTTTCGAGACTAGGGAAAGAATCAGTTGCGACTCTGCGCTTGACTTCAGAAACAACTTCGACCAGTGATTTTCTAATTTCCCCGACACGCCCAGACATTGTACTATGTACCGGGAGCAAGATCTGAGGCGTATAGTGGTGGGGGGAGTATGCGAATGGGAGTAGTTGCCCACGAATGAGTTCATGGAGATGATGGATGTAATGTATTGTATGGTAACAGTGGTGACGATGACGCTCAGCCTCTGACTTTCCTCGCGTGGCATCTGGGCTGTTTAGTCGATCCTCTGCACAAAGCACACTTGACAAGGTTCGGATAGCAACCTCCATACATTTCGGATACCTGCTTACCGTAACTACTAGATAAGTAAGTTACATGTAGATCTACATAATATTTTACTTGTAGGTTTCCTATTTCATACTATTTCGCTTAGTCACCCGGCGCGGCGCAACTTCTGGGAGGAACTACATGAAACGTATCCTACTATCATGCCTTATCACTCATTTTTCTTTAAATCCAGACCTTATGCCTTCCTGTAACTTAGCAACACCGCACAATGAACTTTATCCTCATCCCCAGATATGTATACCTCTAGCTAAAATAATGAGCCACATGAGGAGGGTTAATTACTGGTTTGAGGTGTGAGTGGTAGCTGATCATTTCGGTAGACTTTAATCTCTATGTTTATCTATGGCTATAAGTCCCACCGGAGATAATCTATGGAAAGTTAACAGTCTATTAATACGAGCAGACGCCTGTCATTCTAGAGTTCCAAAGGTCTTCTTGTGAAAAAAGGTTGTTGACGCGGTGGACAAATGAGGCTAGGCGTAGTGAAATAGCTCAAATAAAGTTACAGTAGTACTGTGTATGTCCAAGAATACCGATTATTACTATCTCATAAGCTGACTATAATGTGTATAAGGCAAGCGACAAATCCCGCCCCTACAGAGAGCACCTCCCGATATATGTACACACAAGCCCAGATAGAGCGCTAGCCCTTCTTTTTTTTTTAACTTCATTACATTAACCTCCTACCAGGCACAACCCATCGCCGCCCGACTTCAGAAGATTATTCTGTGCGTAAGCACGCCCTACTTATATACGGATCCCTTCGGCCCTCTAGCCTTGGGAGATTCCCATCGATGCGCTCATCATGCAGTAAGAATGCAATACAGTTGGTACATTAATATTTTCCTACAATGCCATTTAATTCACCCGCCACCAAACCCCGCAATCGTTCCTCATGGAATTTCCAGACAGTCTCGTCATTCCGAGATCGACGCATATATGTATAACATGTAGGTATGTATTAAGATATAAACAAATTAGAACCCCGATGGTCGATATACATCATATATGCATGCACATCGTAACTGCACAAAACCCTGCCCCATTACTAAGAGCATAATATGTATACATACATGTACATGTATGTACTTACATGTATATATATATATATGTTGCCTAGGAGACTTTGCAGATGGAGGTTCTATTGATGATTTTTAGTTTCCTTAGTAGAGTGTTTTTAGCAACCGACTTTTTAGTCCATGCAAATATGTATTTAGTTTTTGGCGTCTAGACTTTGGTGTGAATAGCCTGCCAAGAGCCCTTTGAGCTCAAATTTGAAAATGTGGTTGCACGAGTGGTGTATCTGATCGATCCGCTCGATGTGAGTCCCGTTATATACATGTACTCCTTGCATCTATACTTGCGTTCATGCGGGGACCGGCAGCCCTACACCTGGCTCCTTTTACATGATGTAGACACAAGCTTTTTTGTTTCCCGAGCCCAAACCCGGAAATGTTCGGGGGGGGGGAGAATGGATAAGTCCTAGCATGTATCACCGAGTATATATATTGCCCACCACTATACGGGGGAGCTGAGAGAAACGCATATATATATAAAACCGAGACGCCAGGAAATCCGACCAGCTTATAAGTTAAGAGACATCGCTTTGAAAAGGGTCCTGATTGGCCGAAATCATTCTACGTGCCATTTACACAATTATAAGTATTTAATCCCAGTGGAGTTCTCGAATTGAAAATATCGAACTGCCCCCGGGCCCCCCCTATCCTCACCATAAGGGTATGGAGCGGTAAATGTGTCGAAATTTAAAAGTAATCTTACCAACGGTAGCAAATTCCAAATATCTTACTACCAATACTAGTGGTGAAAATAGTACCAGAATTTATGCGTTGTAATGCCAATTTTTGTTATATATGAACATTATCCACCAGTGGGGAATTTCACCCCCAATGACAGTTATTTCACCACTAGTGGGAAACTTTCATAAGTGTTGGCATTAGTGATTGAAAATTTCTTTATGTAGCGAATAAAGACCGAAATTCAGCGTTTATACTGGCACAAGGACTGAAATTCAGTGCTTATACCACCGGTAGTACCGTTGGTAATATTACTTTTGACATACATGTATTTACCGCTCCTCGTTCGCAGACTTGATCGGTATGTCTTTTGGTTGAACTAATAAAAAAATAATAAAACCCTAATCTCACCAAAATAAGGGATAGGCGCGAGACTATATAACCATATACACATAATGATTAAAGGTCCACAAGACTAAACTGACCAAATTATGACCGAATTTAGAGTACGAAAACTTTCTTACCACAAACCCTTAAAAATCTTGGGTAGCACCCTTCACGAAAGTTACTATAGTACATGTAGTCATATGGCTGGTGTTCCGTAAAAGTGGCGAGCAATTTAGGGGAAAGAATATTTCGAAGCTGTACAAAGTGAAATAAGTCCTCACGAAGTCCCTTGCACAGAATCCAAGGTCAAACCAAACCTAAACTAAACTTGTTATTTCCTCCCACGAGAATCACCAGAGATTTTCTTCTTGTGAGATTTATGCATGTATGATCTATCTTAGTCTTTGCTGGTTTAGCAGCCTATTTGAGTTTAGGTCGGTTACCCTCGATACCTTCTCAGGTGCAAGACCACAGATTAGTAAGTACCTATAAAGCCCCATACGAACAGTTGAGCATGGATTTGGGAGAAGAAAGGTGGGTGGTGGATCCAGAGTAAGGTTAACTACTCGAGCTCCTATATGTATATATATCTGACCATTCACTTAACTGAAGGTCCATATTTTTGACTTGACACTGCGTCGTTTTTAGCACCCCTCAAATATATGGATGGTAATTTTACATACATGTATGCAGGGTATGCACTAGTGGATCTCCCACCGATAAAAATACCCCTTGAAGTGCGCGTGTGCCTTGGTCATCGTTTAGCTCCGGGTAAATTACAAGCTGGGGGATACGGATCCGGACCTAGCTGCGCGTTAACGACGTACTTATAATACCCGCCAAGGCGATCACAGCGGGGAAAAAAAAAAAAAAAAAGTCAGGCCCAGGGAATTATTCAGAATGTGAAAAGCTTAATTCCTTCCACGTTCCTATGTATTCATATGCATCCCGAGATCTTCGAAAACACAGGATATATATCAGGCTAGCTACATGTATTTTACCGTGTGGATGCCAACTCAGGGATACACGTAATTATGGATATACTCTACACAATCCTATCTGATCAATCTAAATTACCGAGATCAGTTCATCAGCGCAGCATCTATTCTACGCCCAAGATCTATGTATGATCATACATTAATGTTTACCCTTACGGTCGCAAGAGGTTAAATGTATAGGTATGCTTTGTCATGATATATCACTCGGAAGATAACAATGTCGATAACTTTTAGGGTTATAGATTCGATTTTTTATAAAACTAATTGTTGTCCTTGCAACAAACAATAATAACACAAAGAAAATTAATACCACAAATCAACTGACATACCCAACCCCTGAGTTATCATCTTCAAACGAAGAGATAGAATCAAAAATCGTCTAGCAAGTCGCCTTGTTCCCGCCACCGTCGATGCAAGTAACTCCATCGAATCCAGTGCTAAGTTTCTCACTCTCACAGCTTCCCTGGGATTTGTCGCATCCTTCATAGACCTGGCACATCTTCGCTGGTGCGGCACCACAGGTGTTGCTGATAGTAACAGTATCTAAAGAAGGTAGAATTCACGAATCAGTAAAGACGTCCACCCTAGCTAGATTACTCTTGTGTGGATCAAAACTAACCTCCATAGTTAGAGTTGGCACCACCAATGACAGTACCACCAGTAGCAACGACACCGTCAGCAATAAGTTTGCGCGGGCCTCCATTGCCACTGCAGTTTCCACAGCTTCTCCAGAGCTTTCCGAAGTCGGAGACGAAGAAGTCCTTGACCACGACGGTACCCTTTCCGTTCATTTGGATGACCTTGTCAGAAGCACCCTTGGCACCACCACCGGTAACGTAGGAGGTACCAGATGATTGCAAGATAGTCAAAGCATCCTCGCAGACATCTTCCCACCAAACGTTCTATTCTCGCGGTCTCGGTCAGTATGAAATCTTGCCAAAATACACGATATTTAGAAAGCCATACCTGAATGGTGCAAGGACCGTTGCAGTGCACACCCTCGAACTGGTCTGCTCCAATGATGGCGTTCTTCAATGTCGCGCCGCTCTCAAGAATGAAGACTGCACCAATTGAACCACCATCGGCCTCAGAGCAGGGAGAGAGACCACGTCCAAAACGCTTCATACCACCATCGTAGGTACCGGTGATGCTCATAGGCGCAGAGAGGGTGGTCGCACCGGCAGCGGTAGGGAAGGTAGTAGTGGCGGCACCAGAGACGAGGGGAATGATTGTGCCCGCGGCGAGGGCAGTAAAGGTAAGAAGTTGCATCGTGGATGTCTTTGTATACAAAGGATCGTAAAGCTTTTTTTTTTTTTTGAATTTGGAGCTAATGAATGTGATGCTGATGTTGATAGTGAACTGGAGAGGATGAAGAATTGAATCGAGGTGGAAATAATGCGTCCTTATATCTGTTTTCAGAAGCTCTCGGGGAACTTGGCCAGAATACTCCTACGACACCGAAAACGGGTTTCAATCTAATCTATCCTTGACCTTACGAGGAATGGGGGTGGTCAGAGTGCACGGTTCGAGCTTCACCCAGAAGTCCGGCGTTGGGCTAACTACTTCTCTGTTACTCCACAAGACATGTAGTCTCTCTGAGAGCAGATATGAGCTAATGCAACAAATGTCAATAGATTAAGCTCACGGCCCCTGTAGTATCAGGTTTCGATTCCCCTTCAGGCAATAGCCTTGTCTACTTTCTTGAAAACAAAAATCTCGAAACAGCCTGCTACCGGTAAACTATCCCCGCTCCTCCGGGGTCTACAGTGGTCTGTACTGAATGAAGCCTCCAACAAACGCAGGTACTACTTTCGGGGTATCATCCAAACAATTTGACCATGTATAACTTCGGAATTTCAGGGTGGTTGATTTCCTTCCGGGGCTTTTGTGATTGGCTAAGGGGACGACAACGCCGTTGATCATTTCTCTACTTGGTCCAAACTGGAGAGACAACAGTACTGAAATTGGCTGAGGTCTACATATTAATCTTGGCGCCAAGAGTGATACTGCACTGGAGAACGCTAACCCCCGGAATACAAGGAGTGGTAAGCCGCTTGGTGGGTACTCCTCGGGAGAACAAGCTCTAAATCGTCCCCAAAGAAACTTCCCCATCTCCAGTTCTCGGGTGGAAAGGACCCGTAAGGTCCAAAACATGCGCATTGGTCGCAGATCATCCGAGAATTGGGTAACGTCAGCAACGGAGGACCTCCGTCGCCAAGCTAATTAATTACACTCAAATAGAGCGAAAGTTCCATCAACACACCGTTATAAACCTTATATGTAACGGGATATCACACGAGAACGTTAACAACAAAGTATGTGTAGGTAAGTAAGGATATACCCATAAAAATTCAGATTCAGTGAATGTGTCTTCGTATTATTGAGTTGAACTGGAAAGGCCTTAATCCATGTAGAGTACACTATGTAGATTAGGCGCATCTATACCTACTTCAGGGTTCAACATGATCGATATAGATACTGTATCCACCCATATGCCTGTCAAGTTTGGCAACGTACATATAGTAAAGATAAAACCCTACACCTAAGCTTGGCAAGGGGTTCAATCATCATATCAATTTCCTCGCGAAAAACTTCTTGATGGAAATAGAGAGACGCAATGTCTCCGGACCAGATACCAGCGGCCCGGAGAAACCACTGGGACCCTTTTGTTTTTAGGGATGTACCTACATACAATGAGGCAATTTTCCCCACTCCCCGTTATATGTAGGAGATACAAAGCTAGCAAAATGTTTTGTTTGAACCGGAACGTTGACCTACACAATGCTGATTATGTAGTTCACAGACCGCAACATACAATAGACCGAGAACCGAAACACAAACTTTGCTTTTTTGCAAAGTACAGCTTTAACGGCCCGAAAGCTCTGGCAGCAGCTGTCTTGTCAGATCATGTGGTGCACGATATCGATCCATAACCATAAATCTAACGTCTGGCTAGTTACACAGAATGCATCATGATACGAACACCAGCACCCCGCAAATTTTAGGCACCAAATTCCTTCCTATGGAGGGGGGTCAATAGAACCCAGCTCCTGAAACGAAAAGGCTGGTCATGCCAAGATACCATAACCAGAATTCTACATTTTCCCATCCAGGGCTGGCCTGTCAATATCTGCTGCACACGCAAAACCTCATGGGTATGCGTATTCTAAATCCCTTCGTTGATATTAAAAAAAAAAATAACTCCGACCGGCACTCGGGGCTTTTGAAAAGCACAATAATTTATGGAGATTATTGCCAAGTAAAATCTTTTATTCCAGGAGCTCCCCTATCATAGCCTAGGCCATGGGACGAACGATTTGTTTTTTTTTAAAGGCCTGTTAATTCCAAAGCTAGCCCGCGACCGGACACGTGTACGCATATATAGTGCTCATATGTACTCACCTAGCTGAGAATCTAGGGGCAGCGCGCGACCCCCCCGCCCGGGTGCCAAGGATCGGCAATGTTTGCGGGGGTCCGAAAATGGCTGTTTCATGAGTTCTCACTCGAGGCCGGCTGGTAGAAGATTTTTTCTAATTCTAAGGGATCGGCAGGAATACACGCATGTTGTCAATATTCACCGCGCCGGGGCCGGACAGAAAAGACCCGTTAGATGGACAGGAGCTTCTCGAAATCAAGGTGTTAATTAACAACCTTGCGAGAAGGTGCTGGCTCGGACGCCGGCCAAATTCGGAGGACTCGAGGCGAACTATCGCGAGTGAGTCGGATCATTCATCCCTCTACTTTATTGTAATGAGTGTTGTTGGCTCTCTCAAAAAGGGGTGAGGTACGGACCGGCCAAACTAAACACAGGAGACCGCCATTCGTACAGTATACATGCCGGTATGCTCTACGTAGCCGCTCCATTCATGGATACATACCACCAAGGGTCTCTGAACCGCACGCTGAACCCTGTGCCACGGCCGCAGTGGCAATACCGCTACGATATTGCTACAAGAATCACAAACCGAAATGTTCGCCACCAATGCCATATGTCTGAGGGCTGTAAAGTTACTACATGTGCTACATACATTAAGTACTTTGTGAGAAATTTCACCAACTATATCAACCTGTAACTAGAACAGGGCATATCTACGTACCCATCCATCTAGCTGTCAATGCTGATCGATCCCCCTATAACATGGAAGATCTATTGTTTGATAAAGGAGATAACAGGATCTCCTAGTCGATCAAGGCACACAAAATTTTCTTCTTCTGGGGGGGGGGGGGTCAGCATTTTACTGATCAATTAACAGAACAGCCCAGAAGACCGCTCATCGACCCGGCACCTGGGTGGGTAGAGATACACGGTGACATGATAGATTTACCACCACCACAACCTCCGGGTCGCATGCATGGCATGCATACATGCACGAGCTATCAAATCAATCAATCAATCAATATATACATGCTGATAGACTACATGTTTCCCTGCTCGACCAGCCATACAAACACTCCCTGGCCGCAAGTTTTGGCGGCCCCGGTTTTCACTAGGGTGTACCTTTTTTGCAACTTCTGCTTCCCCCCCCCTTCTACTCCTGCCGTACTATAACATACCCTTACGACGCCTAATAATATTATAATTCCCCCTTTTTCATCAAACAAATTAAAGCTTAAGGCCTATACTAGGGCTCAGCTATTGCATTCGAAAAACATTCGGCCGATCAACACCCATAATTCCGAGTACGTCCAAACCAGGCTTTAGAGCTATCCAGTGCAGTATTTCCGGGTCAAGATTAGTTTTGTTCTACACCCGGAGCTCCGTTACTATACTGCACGCCTTTTACTATATATGCACGCGTACGCCTGAGGATAAATACGACTATGTAGGTACTTTACTTAGGCGTTCAGTGAAAAATTGCCCCCGCTGCACAAATCTCTTTTTACTAAACGGAGATGGAATAATGTATGTAAAATAATATATAATCACTCATTCAAACAGTACAACACAACACACAACAACATGCACCGAAAACCGAGAAAGAACTCAATATCCTAAATAAAAATTCCACGCATGACAGAATTGCTATTGTTACAGGTTTAAAAAAAATGGTTCCCCACGCTAAACACCACCCCACTTTATATAATAATAAAATAAAAAAAAGAAAAAAGAAAAACCCCTCCAAGGAAAAGGGCAGCAAGATTAAACTCATGATAAAACCAATTTCAACGAAACAAAGGGCAAGAATTTATCTTTTTCCAAACAACAAAATCGTAAGGTTCATGACACATAATAATACCCTCATACCTCATCTCCTCCCTGCCCTCCTCCCGGCAATTTCTTCGGCAACAACTTCACCAAGCTTATACGCCACCTTCTCCCCGATACCTCTATGCGGAGGCGGAGGCGGAGCGTGCTGCTGCTGCTCATTCCCCCTCGCGCCGCCCATGACGTTGTTTACGATCCCGCCTAGTCCCGCCATGCTCCCCCGTCTGGGACGATGCCCCCCACTGTGGCTCCCACCGCTCTCCGAAGACCGGCGGTGACGGTGCTCATGGTGTACATCGACGCTTGAGGCCCTGCGCTCGTGCTCCTTCTTGCGGTGGTGCTTTTCGGCGAGGCCGCCGGCCATCATGTAGCCCGCCTTCTGGAGGGGCCCGCGGTGATGGCGCTCGCTTGAGCGCGAGCGCGACCTCGATCTGTGGCGTGAGCGGCTTTCTTTCCTGTGGTCGTGGTGCCGCTTGGCTGCTATCGCCGCTGTGGTTCCCAATGCTGCCGCAGGGATCTTCTTGGAGCGTCTGTGGCGGCGGTGGTGGTCTTCATCCGAGGACGAGTAGGAGGAGCTTGAGCGGGAGCGGGAGCCCCGGCGGTAATGATCGTGGAGGGCCTTTCCTGCCATTCCAGCGGCTGCAGCGCCGAGTGCTACACCGGCAACCTTTCGGCCACGGTGCTTTGAGTGGCGCTCGTCATCCGAAGAGTAGGATGAAACCGAGGATGAGCGTCGTTCGTTGTGGTGGCGCATCTTGTGGTGTGCTAATCCAGCAGCTGTGGCCCCAAGGGCGGCAGCAGCTACATTGCGGCCATAGTGGGATTGGTGCCCTGTCTGAGCATCGGTTGATGAGGTTGACGATAGCGAGGAAGAGCGGCGATGGTTCGCGTGCTTGCGGTGGTCATAGAGCTCCTTTGCTGCGCCGGCAGCTGCAACCCCGAGACCAGCCTCCGCAAGGTGCAGTGCGCGGCGGTGGTGGTCCCGATGGCTGTCGTCGTGCCAGCCCGAGTGGTGCTCTCCAGTCGAGTAGATGGCACTCTCGGAACCCCGGCGGCCGCGAGAGTGGGAACGCTGTCTGTGGTTGTTTATAGCGTGCTTCAGTCCCGCTGCGGCTAAACCGGACTCGGCGAGATGCCTTGCACGGTGCGAGTGCTCAGTGCTGCGAGAAGGCGATCTGTGGCGCGAGGGCGAGCGGTATTGGGAGCGGGACCTGTGATTCCTGTGTGCTTTCACAACCTCATGCGCCCCAACTAACCCGGCACTAGCATCAGCGATGCGGTGGTGGTGTTCGAGTCTTCTCGGTGAGCGTGCTCTCCTCCCACCATGTCTAATCCCATCCTCGAGATAGTATTCATCCTCATATGAGTCGTAAGGGTCGTAGGGTGATGGTGATACACCAACGCTCCTAGACCGAACATAATGTGCCCCCCTAAGACCCCCTAGAGATAGGCCAACATCCAGCTCGGCACCCCCTCCCCCTCCTACTCTCCGATAGTGGGATGATCGGCCAGGGCCAGCTGTAGTAGTGTAGATATATTCACGGACCGGGTCTTCATAAACGGGGACGTAGTGGTCTTCATGGATAATTAGTGGATCATGAGGGGGGGTAGTCCGATGGGACGGTAGCTCGATAGTCGTTGCTGAACCCGCGGAGCCTGCTGAAATCACTGTTTCTGTGCCTGTGTTGAAGTATCTCTTGCGCCTCATTGAGGGCGGGATGAGCATATCATCTTCAAGAATAACAGGCATGTTTTCTGATGTTCTGGATTGTCGAAAAGGCTAGATAAGAATTTGCTACTATTATTATTGCTATTATTACCGAGAAGTTGAATCGAAGAAGCTGTAGGGACAATACTGGGCGGCGGTGGTGGTGGTGGTGGTGATCTCGAGGATATTGGGAATAAAAGGGCAGAAAGGGCTACCTATATCCCCATCGACCTGGGCAGATGACGTCTGCCTTGTGAACCGGGCAGAGCAGACTCATACCCGGTGTGTGTGTGTGTGTGTGTTGGATCGAGGCTGAGTGATGGTTGGTGAATGTGATGAATGATGAGGTCTGCTGGTAAAAAACTTACATGCGGAGTAGTATTTGCCCACCCACTGCTTATGATCTCCGTTTCTTCTTTGGAATGGTCTCCAGCCAATGGAATCCCCCTCCATACGTCACATCCTGCTGATCGATTCGAGGGGGACAGCAGGGAAAAGGCGTAGTTTCCAGAAATTCTTTTTGTTTTTTTTGCTTCCTTGGTCCTATGACGCGGCAGGAAGAAGAAGAAGACTCTTTTATGGGGGAGCATCTACATACAACACCCGCCCCCCCACACACACTCGTCGTGCATAAGCCACTCTTCCCCACCCTTCCCTGTTTTTCGATCCCTACTGCGGAGCCGAGCGCCTGCAGGGAGGGAAGACGACGACAGGCTGCATAGTCGTAACAGGTTTTTTTTTCTTTCTCTCTCCTCCCTCTTTTTTTAAAAAAATCTGAAAAGCTTAGCATCCTGTTGATGGAGATCAGTCTTTCTCGGAAGAGAAGAAAAGAAAATACAGTAGATAATTGCGACTTCTCGCTTGCAAAGCCTATATGATGTGCCTTAGATCGGGTCTGAGCGATGATGTGGTTGTTGGTGACCCCTAACCCTCAACAACAGGTCCATCCCAAGCGTGGTTAGTTCTCTACATTTACTTACCTACCGGCTTATCCGGTATCACGTCACATCTACCAGTAGTTACTGTCTAACCATGTTATTTAGATACTCTACCTTTGGCTTTGAAAATCGAGGACCTCTGTGGACCATAGGCGCCGATTCCCATCATGATACTTGTATCGTCATGCTCAGTGACTATGGCTACTTTACATGCTCTGCGTGTAAATAACCACTGTTGCTATTTAAAACACCAAACATCTATTTAACGATCCCTTCTTATCCCAGAAAACTGTCCTACGCCAATTAAACGAGTCTCTTCTCCCCTACAGCTTTGCCCTGGTGAAGCCGCCGTGGTGCTCTGGCTCGGGAATATAAATCAACCCCTCCAAGGCCCTCGCATTAATCTGTTCACACCCACCAATTAGCCATGATCTCCGACGACGACGTCATGGTTCCTGGAAGACTTACATGCTGCATCCCCAGCTCCTCGATCCTATTGACTCCCAACAACCTCATTGCCGTCTCGATCTCCTCCCTCAAGATCGTCAGCACCCTCTCCACTCCCTCGGGCCCATACCCTGACAGCCCGTACAGCGCCGGCCTTCCGATCCCTACCGCTTTTGCGCCCAGACACAGCGCCTTCACCACATCCGTGCCTCTTCGGATGCCTCCATCCACATACACCTCCAGCCTCCTCAGCACTTCCGGCACATGCTTCCGTATCTCCAACAGGGTATAAACCGGCGGCGGCGCCGTATCCATCCCGCGCCCGCCATGGTTCGACAGAATGATGCCCGTGACCCCCAGCTCCCTACACTCCCGACTCGCCGCCATCGCCGCATCCTCATGCGTCTGCAGCCCCTTCAGGATGATTGGTAGATGCGTCTGCGACCTCAACCACTTCAGGTCCCCCCACGTCAAGCTCGGCGACGTCCCCGCGAACAGAGCCCTTCCAAGACCCTCACTCTTCACCTTGGCCGCGCCCCCTGCGCCCCCCTCGCCAGAGGTCCCGGACACCGCCCGTTCCCCATCAAACTTTGCGCGCTCGTCCGCCTCCCGCTTCCCCGGTGCCGGCGCATCGAGGGTCAGCACGATCGCCGTAAAGCCTAGCTTATTGATCCTCTGCAGCAATGCCTCCGACTTTGCGCGCTCAATCTGCACATACAGCTGGAACCACAGCGGCTGGTCCGGGCTCCCCCGGGCCTCTGAAATCTGCTCGGGCCGCAGCGAGGCGTTGTTGGATACGCACTGTATGACCCCCTGGGCGCCGCAGGCACTGGCGATGCCTGCCTCGCCTGTCGGGTGCGCCAGGCGAGCCATTGCCGCGGGCGCCACAAAGACAGGCAGGCGACTGGGGGAGCCGCAGAGCGTCGTCGATGTGTCGACGTGTTGGACGTCGCGGAAGATGCGCGGGCGGAGGAGTATCTGGCGGTAGGCGGTGTTATTGTGGGTCTTTGTGTGGAGGTCGTCGGAGGCGGAGGAGTAGTAGGCCCATGATTTTGGCGCGAGGACGGCCTGGGCGGTGCGTGCAAAGTCGTCGATGTTGAGCTGCTCCTCGAGTGGTGGGAGGGGTAAGGTTACGGAGGTTGGGGTGGAGGTGGTGGAGGTGGAGGAGGTGGGGATGGTGCTGGGGTCGAGGGGCCCGAGGATCTGGGAGGGCTTGAGGTTCTCTTCGAGGGTGCCTGGGGGGTGGATTGGATCGTATTCGGCGGTTGCGTCGCGGCCTGCAAGCTTGAGGATTATCTTTGATCCTCCTGGATGAGAATCCAGAAAGTCTGCGGTCCAATCTGTTAGCAAGCCGCAAGAAACGGAAACAGAAACAGAAGCAAAGAGCTACTTGTGTATGTTACTAACCCGTGACGTCGTAAACCACATTATTGATAACAACCCAGCACGATTCCCGGGAGTTGTGCTTTGCGACTATGTAGCAATTCACAATCAGTCTCTCCAAAATGCCTCTCTTAAGTCGTTTTTAAACTCGCCTTCCCTTGCATCCATGGCTTAGTAGTAGTCTCCTCTTGCTGATTGAGTGCTTAACTGTTGGAGGGGGACGAGAGTGAGGAGAGGATGAAGAGAATGAGAATGAGAAAGACTGAGCTTGTCACTAACGTAAAGATCTCCACCGGTAGTTCACACCTCAAATCTCTACTTGTTTTAACCGAGCCGCTTAATTGCTACTCGCTCGGGGGTAACAACACCGAGGGTTAGGGTTCACCGCATATAAATGTTAGAGTTTCCGGATTGGGACACTGAAGTCTTTGAGCGTTTGAAGTATCATCAATCAGTCAGTCGGACTGAAGAGCGTACCTGCACCCTAGTGAGGCTGGTCCCAGAACCAGAGCTGGTTAGAGTGGATGAATCACTTGGAATTAATTATTTACTATCTAAGCATACTCCACAAGGCCCCCACGCACCGTCCATCACAGCATCTCACCAGAACCCCGAGTGACACACCATGACCCACCCATCCACGTCCAACCTCACCTCCAATCCATCCTCTCCACTGACACCATTCCCCCAATCGCCCTCTACACAATACAAACGCCCTCCACTGCCCGCCGCATCTCCTCGCCCCCACACGTGGCCGAATCAGCACAACTCCACAACCAACCAACCAGCCAGCCAGCCAGCCAGCCAACCACTGATCCGCAATACAAACCCTTCGTGTCCCGAAGACTTCCGTATAGTAATCACCCCCGACCCCCAAAGCTAAGACTTTCCCTCCCTCCTCCCCTCCAAAAAAAGCAAAACCTGGGTTAGGGTTGCGTCATGGAGGCTTACTCGGCTGTTGTGTGCCCCAATGGTGGGTTTTATTACTTCATTACTTGATACATATGCAGCCCTCCGGCTATGGCAGCCCCCAATGCGTGGGGGAGACTGACGGAGCTCCAGAGTTCCGTGTTGATGTGAATGCGCAGGTGTGGACGGGACCCGGGAAGTCTGCTGTTCCGGAGAGGGAGGGAGGGAGGGATAGCATCATGGCCGGTGCTGATGTTGTGCTATCCAGGAAGTGCGTATGGAGGGAGGGAGGGAGGCGTGGTATAAAAGGGCACTGTACTGCGGAAGTCTGTGTTTCTCATCCTCAACCTTCGCTACATCCAACGCCTATAGTCAATATACAACTATCCACGACTAGTCAATAAATAAATACTTAGGTATATATAAAATGACCAAAGTATTCTTGTAAGCCCCCTCCATAACCCCCACAACCTCCACCCACTAATCCCCAGATCCCAGTCTCGGCGCAACCGGTTATGTCGGCGGCACCGTCCTCCGCCACATCACGGCCGCCTACCCGTCCCTACACATCACCGCCCTCGCCCGCAGCCCAGAGAAGGCCGCACTCATCGCCGCCGCCTTCCCTACCATATCCACAGTCATTGGGGACCTCGAGTCCGCAGAGCTCCTTGAAGCGCAGGCTGCAGACGCAGACATCGTGATCCGTAAGCAGTTCCCTCGCTATAGAGCCCCTGAAACTCATTCCCCGGGTTCTAGACACCGCGTTCTGCGACATCCCCGTCTACGCGCGCGCCGTCATCCGCGGCCTCGAGAAGCGGGGCGGCGGCTACTTCATCCACACCAGCGGCACCGCCACCATCTCCGACGAGCCCGCCGGAACCCTCAGTGAGAAGATCTGGGACGACATCGCGGACCTTGGCAAACTCTCGTCGCTCCCCGAAAGCGTCATACACCGGCCCGTCGAGAAGGTAACAAAAAGCACCCACCCCGCCCGCAACACAGCTAACCAAACCTCTTCTACATACACACAGATCATCCTCAGCGCCCCACCCCCCGTCCACAGCGCCATCATCTCCCCCGGCAAGATCTACGGCACCGGCACCGGCCCCGACAAGCTCACCACCGACTTCTTCCGCGACGCGCTCCTCGCAGCCGGCACCGGCTTCACCGTGGGCCCCGGCACCAACTCCAGCTCAACCGTGCACGTCCAGGACCTTGCACGGCTGTACACGCTCCTTCTCGGGGAGGCGCTGAAGCCCGGCGGCGGCGGCGCAGCCCAGTGGGGCGCCCAGGGCTACTACTTCGGCGTGAGCGACCAGGAGGTATCGGCTTCGGCCCATGTCCAGCTGCAGACGCGGCAGCTGGCGGCAAGCGGGGCGCTCCCGAGCGCGGAGGTCCAGGTGTGGCCCCCGGAGAGGGCGGCGCGCCTGAATCCGTTCTATCCGCTCGTTTTTGGGAGCAATTTGAGGGCCAGGGCGAGCCGCGGGAAGGCCCTCGGGTGGGCGCCGGTGGAGGAGACGTTTGAGCAGTGGCTGGAGAGGGTGTACTTATAGAGGGGCTTGAACCCCTGTAGGCTGGAGCACGCAATTCTGGCTTGGGCACACGCAAAACGGGCCTGGCGTCCCCCTTGGGGAAACGATAGCCTTGATATAAAACCCATGTTTACTTTTTCAAAATAGCCGGTTTCAGAGCGAGTGGAAATAACTGCAATTTCATCCAAGACATACAAGTAATCACCACATGCATGACACCCCCCTAGCCTCTAACGTTTGCAGCGAGTGATAATCTGTGAATGTACGGCATAAAAAAACACTGGAAGAGCAGTAAATAAGCAGAGAGGGGGAGTGAGGTGCATATATACCAAAGCTAGCCAGCTGTAATTATAAGCGTAAATAACTACACCCACTACGAGTAGCCATGGCCAGTGTAGACGGAGTGAGAGCTTATAATTATCATGCCCCTTCAACGACACACTCCCCCCCCCCCCCAGCGCCATGAGTCGGTTTTAGATCCTAACGACACTGCCCAGATTCTAGACGAGTCGTGCATGATCACATCGACCCCGCTCTCACCCAAACAATCCTAGAAGAAAAAAGTGCCAAAACTTAAGGGGGGGGGGGGGTGCGCCAATTTCCCCGGCGCTTGAGATCACAAAATATCACTCGCCCCCACGTACTGGCCGTCTGCGCGTGCCCTGGGATACTATAGGGCAATAAACAAGGGGGGGGATCCAGGTCAAGCTTAAATTTAGAATAATTCATGGGGCCTGGTCCGGTCGAGAAGCGTGCATACATAAATAGAGTACCATGTAGTACACCGCAGGTAAATACATACACCATATATTCTACATGTACTGCCTGCCTACTACCCTTGTCGGAGAACACATCAACGGGATCAGTCCGCAAAACCTCCTCACCCTCCCACCCTCCAAACATGTATATAGGGCCTGTGGTTATTTTCTTTCATTAAAGGCCATTGAATTGTACATGATATTGTAGTTTTAAATACTTATATCCTTGATAAGGAGTACCCGACATCGTATCATTAACCACATTACTAGCCCATAACAAACGCAATTCTAATATAGACCCCCCCCCCCCCCCCCCCCACAAAACTCCAAACGAGCAGCAAATAGCATATACAGAAAGTTAAGCTAAAATATAGTAAATAACACGGATTTATCCGGCTACTCGAGTCGGTTGGTACCGAAAAGAAAGAACAAAGGATAATAACAAACCATCGCTCCTCTAAATCCTTGAATCCTCTAGGCCCACTTCCCTAGCAATGCCATCAGCGCAGCACCGAGAACCATGTACCCGAAAGCGCACAAGATCCTGCCCATGCTCTCGTCCCTCAACGTCTTCCCAAACAAGAACTCGTGTGCCATCAGCTCCACTAGCCCTGTATACAACAGGATACCCGCCGATATGGCATCAAAAACACCGTTCACAATGAGCGCAGTCTGCGTCTCAGGCTCAAAGGTCGAACGAAGCCCTAAACCGACAGCAATAGCGACGGGTGTGCTGATCCCGTACCCAACCCCCATGACGTACGGCGTCCACTTATTCGGGAACACCACGCTCGACAGCCGCGACCCAAGACCGAGACCTTCGAACGTCTGGTGGAAGACGAGGACAATATAGAGGGTGGTGAACTCCGAGCCCGAGACAGCAAGCGTCAGGCCAATGAAAATGGAGTGGAAGATGACGCCGAACTCGAGGATGAAAATGGACAGGAGCTGCGCGGCATACTCTTTTGCGCGCATTTCCTTCTCCTCGAACGAGTTGAGGGATTCGGGGTTACCACTAGCAGAAGCCTGCTGGTTCTCGGGATCGGTAGATGTTTCTTTTGTTGCCGAGGACTCGGCAGCACCGTGACCATTGTCGTTGTGCCCAATGGGGGAGAACTTTGCAAAGCGCAGGGCGAGTAGCTCGACGAAAAAAAGGGAGAAGACAGACATTAGGGCAATTCCTTGGGCCCAGGGATACTCTGTAATTGGGCCTGTGAGGCAGCTATTGGTGAGGGCTTCGTTGGCAGGTGTCAACAGCTATTGAGGGGGTTAGTGTGTTCTCGACAGAGAGTGATACTAGTATTAACAACACCCACATGGATAAAAGCAGTTGCAATAATAACGCCTGAACCAAAATATCTTGTGAAAAAGAATGCCCAATCGGGAATTTTCAATCCAGGATGCTGTTTCGCAATCACCGGGAAGAGAGCACCTATATCAAGCAGGTCCTATTAGCCATGAGCCCAATATTTGTCTCTCCTATACTCAAAGAAATCTACACACCGAATGTTGATCCAACCAAGATCACGAATATCGCCGATATCCTCAGCCCCATCCTCCCATCATATTCATTCGCCCCACCACACGCCGGCGCCGCGTCTTGAACCTCTTCTGCAGGCTCTGCTTCTGCCACTTGACGCAGCACCAAATTCACAAATTCGCTGCCGGACATATTTCTTCTTTGGGAGCTCGTTGAATTTTTTTTTATGCGTCTCTAGTTAACCGTGCTTGACGTATGCAGAGAATGCTTGACGTATGCAGAGAAGGCTTGACGTATGCAGAGAAAGCTTGATTGTGTTCTTGGATACTTTTAGATTGTTCTTGGTGTTCTTGGTGTTCTTGGTGTTCTTGGTTCCTGTTGATGCCAGTCAGTATTTTGATTTTGAGACCCAATCCAAAGAGGGCAGAAAATATATATTACCTTAACCTTCAAATGCCAGAACTTGTTTAGAAAACTAGCAATAAATGATGATGGTTTGAATAAGAGGACAAGGAGTTATTTTTCGAGAATGCAGGGCCAGATTATCATGAGTCCGTAGGAGTGAGAAGGAGAGAAATGATGGATGGACAACTTTGGGGGGAGGGGGGGGGGGAGAGACACTCAAGTGCCACGAGCGGGAAAAAATCTATCTGGTGGTGGTGCATCCAGTCCTTCAAGGTGCCCAACCTACCACCCATTAGGCATTAGGGGTAGCATAAAGGGTGAGGGGTGTATCCACCAAGGTGTCTACTACTACGTCCAACTCGCTTCGGTCTACACCCCCCATGGCAGCAACAACCAATCCTGTGCTGTGAATTGCGACTCAACAGCCGGGCCATTGGCTGCCCGGTTTATCCCTTGTTTTGGGCAAGTCCCCCCTCCAATCCTCTAGCTCCGATGGTGGGATATAAACAGTGAAAAAGACGACTTTTGACTGAGATGTGGTTCAGTTTCCTTTCTCTGTGTATGATTTGCTTAGATTTTTTCTACACTCTAGTATTAATATAGTGAGTAATATTAACAGCACTAGTTCTCGTATCTTCCGATTCAATGGCGGGCCGTATCAGGTTTTCGGTAGTACAGACATACTAATAAAGTATGCACTGGGGACACTGTATAATAATTTCTTCACCGTATCACATACCTACATCCTCAAGGCATACTTGTATGTACCATGCCTCATTAACTAGCCTCATTGATGTCGATGTGCATGGCTAGAGTTGTCGGGTACGTCGTCTTTATGGATGCGGAGAAATTCTCCCTCACCTTGAAGAGAGAAGACAGGTAGTATTAATATTAACTCAGTGAGCTCTCTGTGGCATACACATATTTTAATTTTACTCTAATAGAGGAGATACTACCCCGGGCACTTTATGGGAACGCAGGTACTCATTTGCTGGTACCTGGTAGAGACGCCGGCGTCCTTATTCGATTGTATCCCATAGCTATATACTGTTTGTTAGGCATTCTATGTCGATGGGCATCCCTTATATATGGGTAAAAGGATCCACATAAATCCTAAGGGCTTCTCCCAGTGCACAGTCACCTCCCAGTTCTCCGAGTGATGCATTGTGACTATCTTGACCATTTACCTGGAGCACTGGTTCTGATGAGGTGGCGAAAGGGAACTTTGAGGTCCGTAGCTAGGACCTACAAGGATTCCTCCAGCTTTCCTCGCGCGCTACCCACGCGGTCGCTTGTCAAAGGTTGTACTTGGGGGGTCTGATGTGCGTTGGAGGCCTTGCGTCCCACCTGAAAAACAACAGTGGTGAGCATTTAAGTATCTGCATGACGATGTTTCATTTGCGTGCTAGGGCTGTGGGTGTAAGGGATTACCAACAAGGAAACCGCCGCGTATGCGTATGCGTATGCGTAGTGGGAAGCAGCAGATATACGAGAGGGCACTGCATAACACTCCCGTGGCTCAGGATGAACTGGACTGTAGGTACAGAGTAGGCAGCCGAGCCAAGGATCCGCACATAACCTAATGTGGAGATATAGATGAAGCTGTGCGGATAGTGCCATTTAGAAATTAAGGAGCTACATGTAATACTGATGATCTCAGGTGAGATAAATAAACCATGTGGGCTATATCTACGAAAATAACAATTATTGGCAGTACGCATGTCCCTAGAAGTTTAAAAGTCTAACTCTCCACTCTGAGACCCAAACAAACCACATACGAGGTAATACAAGATATCTGCCGCTGTCCCCCTGACCTTCTGGCACTCCACACATCTTACACAAGTCACTGAGTTCTAACATTTTACCTACCAACCTTACAGCTAGTACTATCATCCTTTAGAACCTATAATTGTTTAAGGGCGACCATTCCTCTATCATGCATAAATCGATAAACTGTCCCTGGATTTCCGACCTTGGGAGCTTTATAATTATAACCGTGCAACTGATGACTATGGGTATGGGGGGGGGTGGGTGATTATGTCCCCAAGAAGAATGCCAACCGTTCTCTCGGACCCTATAGTGGATTTTTGTGGCGTCGTTTCAGAGCCGAGGTATCAAAGCTTAATTGTACTACTTGTATGTTCAGGTCTGAGACATCTATTGAAACGCATTGATAAGATCTCAGTAACTGGAGGCATACATACTCCAGCTACTCAGGGCTAATTGAACTAGAATCCATCGAAGCATTCCTAGGCCCATCCTTTCGCTGCTACATCGAAGAAACCAGGGCTGCAATAGGATACTGGGAAAATCCAATCATATAATATATGCCTACGAATCAGACTCAGTCATCTAGATTTTCATAATTTTCTTTAGATCCTTTTTGCTCATGTGCAACGGACCTCCCTTTTCAGGAATACAGCGCAAGTGTGTACGACGTCGTACCTCTCCAGAAAACGATATACTTAGGATACATATACGACACCTGCGAATCCAAACATTAATTGATGGTGGGAGTTACTGTATGCACCGGTTAAACAAGGTTCTCGTTTCAGGCTACATGCCCTCGAGCTAGTCGTTTCGGCAGCTGGCCTAATGCCCTCTACACTTCTTCTACATGAAAACAAAAGCGTTTGTTGTAAGCAGTGTATAGCGGTTGTTTTATCCAATGGATCGTAGTAGTAATTCTACATTTTATGCAACGTCGGGGCCCCATGAAATAGTTGGTTGTATGTACTAGGGTGTAGCGAAAAGTGATCAGAATCTGATAAGAGAATTTACACGTATCCACCGCAACATTCACTTATCAGATTCTGATCACTTACCCTCAACACCTGGTACCTACGATCTCACGCAGCAACATAGCTACAATGGCAGCTGAATACTTCTAACCTTTAGATGATAATCCACACAATCAACTGAGGTATTCGCTACATCTTACAGGCAAACAACTACTAAATTTCGCTCCAGAATTTCTTGTCTCTTGAACATTCTCTCGCCATTTCAAACTGCTCATCCGTCCTACAAATTAAGACTTTAGGAGCTCTCACGTTTTCGCCAATATCCACAACAGTTCCACTCCCGTCCTCTTTTGTCCCATTTGCATCCTTATCCAATGAGAAACCCAAACACTGCACCCCATCTACGACCGCTTCTCTCAACTCGGAAGATTTTTCACCTATCCCCCCAGCAAACACGAGGGCGTCAACCTTACCGCGAAGTTTCACAAAGTATGCACCAATGTAGTTCTGGATACGATCCACAAACAAGTCGAAAACAAGCTCGCTGTGCGGGGGAGGGGAATCTGATTTGAGTTTCGAGAAGTCGGTCGTACCAATGATCGATGACCAGCCGGATTTCTTATTTAAGATTTCCTCGGCCTTACTGGGAATTAGTAAGTGAGGTATTAGAATGGATGGTACTAAAGTACTTTACTGATATGCATATCCTCAGTGCCACTGTGTGATATTCTACCAGCGTTGGAGGTGTAACGAAACACCAGTGACGGATCCACGGTGCCACTACGTGTCGCTCCAGGGAGTCCTTCAAGTGGCGTCAACCCCATACTGATATAAAGTATTAACACATTTCTCTGCCCGGATGATAATAGGTTTGGCTTAAATGGGAGGGTTCTTGAAACTCACGAGTTATCAAGTGATTTTCCATTCCGTATGGCACAAGCAGAAGCGCCACTCCCAAGGTGAAGGGCAATAATCGAAGTTTCTTCAATAGGCTTTTGTAATATCCGAATTAGTTACACTTCTCTTACAATATCAATAACCCCCTACTTTTTTAAGATATGCCGCGACCTCCGCCACGATGAAACTGTAAGAAATGCCGTGAAACCCATATTTTCTGATTTTGTTGCGGCGTGCGTGCTTAAGATCCACTGGGTATGTCTTTATGTGCTCGGGCATAGACAAAGTATGGAAACTGGTATCAAAATAAGCAATATTTGTGGTTTTTGGAAGCTGTTTGAGCGTTGTCTGGACGAGTGATAGGGCTGGCGAGTTATGCCTATTGTTTGGTTTCAGTTTGAACTTAGTAATGGCTTTTCACCATATCTAGCGGCATAACCTCATTTATGGAGATCCTTACAGCGGGGCCAGATCGGTAAGTTCTTTTAGATAGTTTAAACTCTTCTCGTTAATGATGACTGGCCCTCCATAATCGCCTCCATGTACAATTCTGTGGCAAGCAAAAGTAATGTCTTCTCCACTGTTTACTTGCTTTAGATCAGAGTCCTTGGAAAGATATTCGAGGAAATGCTTAAACCCATCCTCTTGGGACTTCACATCCGGTAATTCCTTAGATTTTATATTGCTAGACGTAGAAGGGTTTTCGGTATGGGCATAAGAGAAAACTGCAGGTGGAGATGTCAAGTTTGAAATTGATGACTGAAGGATAAGACATGGGACTTCTGCTTTCTGTACCGAGTCGGGAGGGTTTGATGAGTAGAGGGATAACTTCACGCTGGATGAGCCAGCGTTGATAGCGAGGATTAGCTTTACAGTTGACATAGCCGGTATCTCTTTTGAAAGTTCAATAGGTCTTTAACGACATGATGGTAGCTGGCAGATTTAATAAATGAGCTAAAGACCATGAGTATCCTTGTTGCTATTTCGCGGATGTCGTCACCTACCTACGCCTCTTATCGATAAGGAAACAGGTGGTTGTTTTCTAGATGACGTATCGTACCAAGATTATACACGTTAGGGCTAGGTTTATTCGGATGCTATCCGGACCAGTACAAAAATTCATAGGACTGGAGGGGAATTTTAGAAGGCTCTAAGTACTACATAAAGCTAGTACATGTACTTACATGTACCCCGGGGTACATACAGTACCAAAAAGAGGGGTGGGATCACTACGGTATTCTCGTTGATACGCTAGAAATGCGGTAAGAATACGGTATCCGTACAGTAGTACTCTTCCTCTAATGCCGATTTAATTCGGTATTTGTCACTAAATTCCGTAGTCCTATGGTAGTGATTTCACCCCATTTTTTCATACTGTACCTACATAATACATGTATCTTTCCTAAATTTATTTAATCTACCATAAGATTGATGAGCTATTTGTATTTACTTCCGGTACGCCATTATACCATAACATGAATACATACATCATAACAAAAAATCCACCAAGGGGGTTGGTTACATGTACGTATACATGTAATCATGCACCCACGCAGCGAGAGAAAATTGTCACCAGATTGTTTCACCAGGTCTACAGGCTTACTACATGTACATACATGTATATAGACATGTATGTATGTATATACAATGGCGGGAAAGGTAATGGAATCGAGGCGATATGTATTTATCAACACTCCTCGACTGCGGTAGCGTTATAGCTTTTTTTTTACGGTATATTTGGGTTAATGCGGTACTATTTCACTGTGCCACATCACTAAAGTACGAACTACTGTATGAAAAGATGGGGTGAAATCACTACCATAGGACTACGGAATTTAGTGATAAATACCGAATTAAATCGGCATTAGAGGAAGAGTACTGTACAAATACCGTATGCTTACCGCAATGCTAGCGTACCAACGAGAATACCGTAGTGATCCCACTCCTCTTTTTGGTACTGTATATCACAGTCCCCCGCATAGTACATATATGCATACATTCCAAGTACATCAAAGATTTGAGACCAGGCTTTAAACCGACTTGGCCAAAAACTCTCAAGCGAGTGACCACGTGTGATCTAAATCTTTAAGGAAATTTTATCCTGAAAGTTCCCCTTCCTCTCTTTATGCGTATGGTGATCTCGGGATAATGGCTAGACACTTTTGAAAAGCATCAGCCCCGCTCTAACCCCACCAACTTACTCATCATCGTATACTCATGGCCATCTATAGACCGACCCTAACACGCAATTCGTTTCATGGTTAATTAAGAGCAAGGTTCTCTCTGTTGCCAAAAATCATAATTTCCAGTATTATCAGCTGTCTCAATTTCTCAAAGATTTCCGAGCACCTCTGCAACCCGCCAGGAACAGATTCGATGGCCTCGCCTGCCCCCTACTTTCCCATCATACTTGGCTCAAGCCTAGCTATCTATGTCTTTCTAGAGGCTTTCTTGAGCATTACATCAGGGATTTTTTCAATCCAGAACAGCTTTAAGATGTCCCTCTATTCTCAGGGCGCTTGCAGTGAACACCTGGTACGCATTGGTTGGAATTGGATTAACATACCGCTAGGGCTCGAGAATGTTGTACGTTATCTATAGATCCATTATCCCGATTTTACCACCATGTACTAACTACAGTGCTCTTTGTGTCTTCTAAAAAGGGTCGAGCCAGAAATAACGGTATTCAAGAAGTTATATATCCCGTCCCACAGGCAATGAGCAAGGTAAGTTTAATGTCTTCTTCAATACTCCAATGAGTATTAAGCTTCGCTCTTTAGCAATGGGAGGTTCCCTTATATAATAGGAACTATGGCGAAGCAATCAACATACTACAGGAGCAATTAGGTTCTTACAATGGGGTCAAGATAGTGCTAGCTATGGGCCCAAATACACAGAGGGTATGTTGGACCTCAAATATTCTAATCAAAAGAGAGGCTTGGGAGGCGATGCGCATTTGTACGTTTGTCGTCTGTATCTTTCCATTTTTCATAATCCTCCCAATCTATTTGTATTGTCACTGGGTCCGTGACAGGGGACGCTATGACAGAGAAGAGTATGAGGATCTCCCTTAATGTCTCGGTACATTGCACACACGAAGATGGAATTCCGGTCCTTTTGTGGATCTTTACTGTGCTTTGTGTTGATTGTAATTCTTAGAGGACTGTTATGGTTAGAAAGTCTTCAGACCCCAGAAGCTGTTGGGGCTGGATGTTATCTACATATAGTTGTTCTGCAAAAAGATATTACCAGAAAGTCTCAGTGTGAGAGGGCTTTCTATGGACATGTAAGACATATTGTACAGCGGTAGGTAATAAGTGATGGAACACAGTGATGCCTGTTTTGGTAAAACGCCACCAACATTTGGTGTTTGTACCTCAGGGCGTTCCATCACTTATTACCTGTCGCTGTACATGTAAGTACATGTACTCAGTCGTTAATTAAAAAGTCGGAACTTTGGTTGCAACGATGAGTACTACGTACGGGTGTAGGGCGACACTGGCCGTGGTTGCAACACTTCCTACTGTCGCCACCTACACCCGTACATGTAGTTAAGGGTCAATTGTCATTGAGACCCTAACCCACATTAATATCTTGGCATCCCCGGAAAGCTCAGGGCGACTGCTCAACCGCCACGATCAGGAATCATAGGCTAGCTCGGCGGTGCGATTAGTTTCTTCTCATGAACAAAGATATAGTCTTATGACGTCGATGTACGTACCTACATTACTTATAGGGGTTTTTGCCTTGCTAGTTAGGGATTGACGTCAATAAAAAAATCCCTCGCGACAGGGAAAATCAGGATAAACGCAAGCTAATAATTCATGCTCTGTAAAAGGTAGATAGGCACTTCTTTTATCCTCAGGTCTTCTTCCTTTCAAACCCGAGCCTTTATCCATCCTTATACATTCTTAACGTGCGGCAACTAAATAAACATGCCTGGTCAAGTAATTGACAGACCAAACCCTCCACCATCTCGTTCACATCTACCTCCCGGACTTTTGGAGCTTTCAGTGAAGCTCAATACTAAAAATGCGCTCTCAGACGAGGAAGTTTCAGCCCTTCAAGATTTTCGAAGGGCAGCGGACTACATCGCGGCAGCCATGATATTTTTGCGTGATAATACACTGCTGGAAAAGGACCTTACTGCAGAGGATATCAAGCCAAGGATTCTGGGTCATTGGGGGACTTGTCCAGGGTTAACTTTAATTTACTCTCATTTAAATAGAGCAATCGAAAAATGGGGATCTGAGATGTTATTTGTGATTGGACCAGGTATCTATCATCCTACCACTCAGTTCTCCTAGTATAAGGGCTAATCACTAGTAACTTGTAGGTCATGGAGCGCCAGCTATTCTAGCTACTTTGTGGTTGGAGGGCTCGCTAGCACATTTTTACCCAGAACAGTACCCGTTGAACAGAAGGGGTCTAGATAACTTGATAACGGGGTTTTCCACTCCTGGCGGATTTCCGAGCCATATCAATGCGCAGGTTCCAGGAAGCATTCACGAGGGCGGCGAGCTTGGGTACGCACTAGCGGTCGCGTTTGGTGCGATTATGGATAAGAAGGACTTGATCGTCCCTGTAGTCATTGGCGATGGAGAGGCTGAATCTGGCCCTACTGCGACGTAAGTTTCAAAGTTTCGTACCTGAATTAATTTCTAATTAAAATGGACAGGGCCTGGCATGGGTATAAATATATCGATCCTGCAGAGTCAGGTGCTATATTGCCGATTGTCCATATAAACGGCTTTAAGATCAGTGAGAGGACAATCTATGGATGCATGGATGACGAAGAACTTGTGTCTTTGTTCACGTATGTCCCTCGCAACACCACAATACAGAAGGTATGCTTACGCTGGATTGCAGTGGCTATGGATACCAAGTCCGCTTCGTTGAAGACCTTGAGAACATTGACCATGACTTTGCCGCTTCAATCGATTGGGCAGTTTCTCAAGTACAACATATTCAGAAGGCGGCTCGCTCCGGAAACCCAATTATAAAGCCCCGTTGGCCAGTCCTTCTTCTACGGACCCCAAAAGGGTGGGGAGCACCAAAGAAAGTCCACGGGGAATTCGTAGAAGGTTCTTTTCACTCTCACCAGGTTCCGCTACCAAAAGCTAGCAGTGATAATGAGGAGCTTGGGCAACTCCAGGAGTGGTTGAGAGAATATCAACCGGATACATTATTCAGAAGCGATGGGTCGCCGAGTGATAATGTTACAAAAATCATTCCGAAGGACCCATCAAAGCGCATGGGTGTGATAAAGGATGCATTTGCTGGATACAAACCGCTTGATATTCCAGATTGGACAGAGGTTGGCGAGGAAAAAGGGCATCAAGTTAGCAGCATGAAGGCCGTTGGGGTATTACTTGACCAGGTCCTGCAGAGAAACCCAAATGACATGAGGATTTTTAGTCCTGATGAGTTGGAGAGTAATAAATTAGATGCAGTGTTGAAGCACACTGGAAGAAATTTCCAGTGGGATAAACATTCGAGGCAGAAAGGCGGAAGAGTCATTGAAATTTTGAGCGAGCACACGTGCCAAGGTAAACTTTTTTGATACCATTAGTTATTTCGCCCCTTATAATAAACTAACAGATATTCAGGTATGATGCAGGGTTATACACTTACGGGAAGATCTGCTTTGTTCCCATCTTATGAGAGTTTCTTGGGAATTATTCACACTATGATGGTACAATACAGTAAGTTCAGAAAGATCGTAAGTCAAGCCACCCCTTTCTCGCTGAAACCTAGCTATAGCTACCTTTAATGCTAAATATTTCAGGGCCGAGAGACTGTCTGGAGAAAGGACACGGCAAGCTTGAACTATCTCGAGACCAGCACATGGACCAGGCAAGAACATAATGGCCATTCACACCAAAACCCCTCTTTTATTGGGGCTGTCCTAAACCTGAAACCCGAAGCAGCGCGAGTCTATCTTCCACCAGATGCCAACTGCGCCCTATCCACAATGGCCCACTGTCTTCGATCGCGCAACTACACCAACCTGATGGTAGGCTCGAAACAACCCACGCCAGTCTGGCTTTCTCCTCCAGAGGCCGATTCACATTGCAAGGCCGGTGCTTCAATTTGGAAATTTGCATCTACGGACGAAGGCCTGAACCCCGATGTTGTGCTTTGTGGGATTGGTACTGAGGTTACCTTCGAAGTTATCGCTGCAGCGGCATTGCTTCGAAAAATAGTCCCGGAGATCAGAGTGCGTGTTGTTAATGTGACAGATTTGATGGTTCTTGGTGCGGAGAACACACACCCACATTCCATGGACGATACTGCTTTTGACGCGATTTTCACAAACGATAGGAGTATTCATTTCAATTACCACGGATACGTAACAGAACTGAAAGGCTTGTTATTTGGAAGACCCAATTTGGAGAGAGTGAGTATCGAGGGGTACAGGGAAGAGGGCAGCACCACTACTCCTTTCGATGTGAGTATTCTTTGAGACCAGCTACCTATTCAATAGATATGAGGAATCTAATGTAGACGGGTGGGACAGATGATGCTATGCAATCACGTATCAAGATATCATGTCGCAATTCAAGCAGTCAAGGGTGCTGCCAAATTCAACGAGAAGGTTAGCGTGCGGTTGGTAGGGCTGGTGGCGGAGTTCCAACATAGGATTAAAAAGCATCAGGAGTACATCCTAAAGCACAAGGATGATCCAAAGGACACTTACGAGTTGCCTAGCTTTGAGTAATAGTAGTATCGAACAGCAACGTAGGTTTTTTTTTATCGACTTGAAACTTTCTCATATTTTTTGTCTTGTTCTCTAGCATGCACGTGTAATACTCGAGGAATGAAATTTTCAGTATATCCTGATTCTAGCATGTGTTTGTATCGTACATACATGTAGGTACATACAGCACCTTATCAGAGTCATGATTTATCACTCGTTTGCCATTCTACAATTTTGATCTTTTAAACATTGGATAATTTAAAATCGTTATCCACTAGGAGAAATCTCGGTGGTCCCGGAAAGAAGCAAGGAGGAGTGGTAGTAATAACTGTCATGCACCCAGACCAGGTCTTCTGCCAATCAGATCTTTGGCTAAGTAATCCTTGGACCGCCAGCCGGCAGTAATCTTGGCATCTAGAACCCACCCCAACCAGTCGCCGCCCGCCCGCCATCGCCGCGAACTCTTTATCAATCGCCCCTCTCCATATAATATCCCTTCCTCTCCCAGTCCGTGCAGAATTGTTCTCTCCACTCTTTCTGAAAACCTAATAATGCTTGCAACAACGCGTTCTCTCGGCCTGCGGTGTATGAATTGCCCCTCTTGTACCCCTCTCCCATATACCCAGCTAACGCTTGATGCAGCCACTCCCGCGCGAACTCTTCTACCAGCGATCGCCACCCGGGCGATCTCGACCTCGAAGCCTTCAAGCGCCTCCGGACACAGTGCTACTCCGGTTGTGAGAGATGCGTCGAGCATCGACAGGAGTGGTAGGCGGGAAGTGCCATTGCCGAGTCAGCAGGAGAAGAAAGGTGCCATGCAGTTTGCCTTGTTAGTATAACACTTACCTGTTAGCTGTTGTAATCATGGGATTGGATGGGAGTGGAGCGGAGTGATGGATGCGATGAAGTGAGCGGGTTGATGCTAGGAGTTAGAGATAGGGCAATAGCACATCAGGAATTTATGGACATCATGAACCCAAGGTAACAGCAACTAACATTTATTCTTACCCTAGGACTACCCTCGATCAGGTTACCAACTGGGCCCGTCAAGGCTCCCTTTGGCCTATGACTTTCGGTCTCGCCTGCTGCGCCGTCGAGATGATGCACCTTTCCACTCCCCGTTATGACCAGGATCGTCTCGGTATCATTTTCCGTGCCTCCCCACGTCAATCCGATGTTATGATTGTTGCCGGAACTCTCACCAACAAGATGGCACCTGCGCTCCGCCAGGTTTATGATCAGATGCCGGACCCCCGATGGGTTGTTTCTATGGGATCCTGTGCAAACGGTGGAGGCTATTACCACTATTCCTACTCGGTAGTTAGGGGCTGTGACAGGATCGTACCCGTAGATGTCTACGTCCCTGGATGCCCACCTACCAGTGAGGCGCTCATGTACGGAATTCTACAACTTCAAAAAAAGATGAGACACACTAAGGTTAGCTCCTGAAACTTTTGATGGATGGCGATATAATACTGATGAATACTCATGATAGATTACGAGAATGTGGTACCGTAAATAGACCAGTTGTGTTTCTTGGAGACGTTGGGTTGAGATGGAGCGGTCCTATAGTGATCATTCCAAGGTGTACATTGCTTCTATTATTTTTTTTCTGGATCTTTTTTTTATCCGAGCGCGCTGTGTTGGCCCAGTGATCAAATTGTCTCGTTTCCTATGGCACAAATACCTTAGCGTTCACACATATATATATATTTACCAGCCCTTGTTTAGAAAACAATAGCTAGCCCTTATTTCATAATTGACGAAATACCTATCTGCTCGTCGAGACAAAGTCATAAAACGACTCGTGGTTCAATTACGAGTGAGTATGAGTTGGTCCCAGAATCAACGGTAGCGAGCTAGAAGTGTAGATTGAGATATTCATGTAATATCACTCGACGTTCGGTTCGGCTAGCTAGGTAGCAATTTCCAGCCACAGTGACACTCATCATATAACTGAGGTCGACAGACGCCTCCTCACAACTCTTAGGCCCCTCCCTCGAGCCGTTGTTCTTCTGATACCTTGGATTTTACGTCTATATAGACACGGTTCCTCTGGTTATCACTCGCTCGCGTGAAATTAACTGAGGCTGCTGACAGGCCGATCGCGATCCAATATCTAGAGTGTGATTAAACTTTTGTATCCTTACATTCTGGCGCGTGAGCTTCAAATCCTGTTTCTAGTTGCAAAAGCAAAGTCCTGGGCATGCGTTAACAAGAGATGTTAAGATCAAGCCCGACCAATCATACATGCACCACCACCGCCATCAACCAATAAAACTCAACACGCCTACCTTCTACTGTTCAGACCCCAAGTTTGGGGCCTGGGCACTTACCACCAACATACTCGTGCATGGGTAGCTGCCCGCTGTAGTCGGTTACTTTGCCCTGTAGTGGTAGTGATTTTGGTAAAGCAATTCTCAGGTCGACGGCCGGCGATGAGGAATTGGACGGTAACTATCCCACATCGAGATCTACATACCCGTACCCGTACCCGTCCCAGGGACACCCAGGAAAGAGAAAAAAAGAAATCCTGGTAACCAGGCTAGCTAGCCCTTATTTGGTGGTCGTAAAGTATATATCAACTTATATAATCGTGATAGCCGCACATAGACGTTTTCTTAACGTCACTGTGGAGAGGGTGTAGATGGTTCACGTCATGGTTCAGGCCGACAAGATGCTGTTTGGGGTGGGCATCAGGTTGACATCATGTCCCCGCGGGGCGCCGAGAAAGGCGGGTGTGTTTATCCAACAGTAGGTAAGTACATATATATACGTGCTTTTTGCTATCACTCTTTTCCAATTCCATCCACATCTCTATTTATGATCATTTCAGAACCCTCACTTATAATCCTCTAAATACTTTGCAAAAATCTAACACAATGGATTCCGCCACCGAAGGAAAGAACCCTGGCAATGTTATCGGAGGACACAAGGCCAACCTCCATAATCCAAGTAAGTTAACTATATCACGGCAAATAGTTTTGGTACTGGAGTGGTTAATAATAGATCCGTAGACACTTCACAGGAGTCCAAGGATCACTCCAAAGGAATTCTCGAAGATATCGGTAGTTCTACCAAAACCTCCAGTGGTAGTCATAGCATGAGCCACGGCAATAGCGCGGGAAAGAACCCAGATAATGTTGCTAGAGGATACAAAGCGTACGTTTTCTTCGCGTAGAAACTTTATCATACTAATTTATGTATACAGTGCCATGAGCAACCCGAACGTTTCTAGCGAGGCAAAAGAGCGTGCTGGACACAAGCTGGAGGAGATGGGCGCAGACTAGGGTACTCAGATTTTATGAACGAGTCAAGAAAAAATGTATACTGTACTACTTGTTAGCATTCTTGGGGACTTTAAGAACCATCATATCATATTCCTGTAGGATAGTAGGTTGCTGAATTTGAACAATAAAACACTGGTTCTTATGAGATCAAACGTAGTTGCAGATACGGGGATAGAAAAATACATGTAATGTTAGAGGTGCGGCCAATGACATACCATTAATGGATTAAACAAATGATTAGTTATGTGCAGCTTCTAAAACCGGGTGAGCTTTGATGACCTAACTTACTCCTGCTGCCTCTACTACCACATAGCGAACCTGACTGTGTTTGTATAATATCATAAAGGCCCTGTTAATCGACATTGAATATTCACGGTCGCATTAATCAACTTGCTTGGTGGCACAAAACCACAACACTAGTGACCAATCAATAACAGTTAGTGGGTAAAGTCGGCAAAAAAGGCCTTCAGGCTATTTATCAGCTAAGAGGGCATATTAGTTTAGGAATAAAATATATAGAGCTATTAGAAGGCTCCATCAATATTTTATAGTTAAAGACTGAATCCCAAATGCGGGGCACGGCTGGAATATCAGCCTAAAAATCAGGAAATACGAACCATGGGACGTTACATCATATCCCAAGTACTTACAGTGCGGGGTCTATAAAAGTAAACCTTCAATTCAAATAGCGTTTCTAAGGACACACCCACCTCAACCCATCCGAAAATACGTGTCAGCTCCCCCCAGTAGATCAGCTTATGCGTAGGACCCTCCAAAGGCTTACTATGTCATCTCCATCTGTCAAATTCATCAACCAAGGAGCAATTCTTCAAGAATTCAGAGTCGGCCCCGAAAACCGCAACATTGTCCTCGGCTTCAACACTGCTCCCCAATACCGTAAAAACCCTGCCCACTTTGGCGCGACAATCGGACGTGTAGCAAACCGCCTGAATGATGCAGAGCTCTCATGCTTGAATGGAACTTCCTACCAACTTACTGCCAACGATGGCAAGAACTCGCTCCATGGCGGGCCTATGGGGTGGGGGTTGAGGGATTGGACTGGCCCCGAGCTTGAAAGTAGAGGGGTTGATAGAGAAACAGTGGTGTATAAATATTCCAGTCCCCACAACGACGAGCTTTTCCCAGGGGCAGTTGAAGTGGAGGTGGCCTACACTGCGTATGAGGAGACAAGTGAAGAAGAGGGAGTTAAAGTCACGGTTCTGGAAATGGACTACGAAGCTAAGCTTGTTGGGGATGAGGTTGAGGAAACGGCGATCAACATGACGAATCACAGGTAACGCAATAGCCATCCATGCTAGTCATAGTTTATCACTCCCATACTAATACAATTCCACGCAACAGCTACTTCAACCTCAGTGGCAGCGAAACTATCGCTGACACACGTGCCATCTTAACAACTACCGATCACCTGCCTCTCGATTCGACTGGAATACCAGTTTCCACAGCAATTTCGCCCTACCCAGGACTTACTGCAAATAAGGCTTTCACCCTCGGCCTTACAGAACCCGATGTTGACGACTGCTTTGTCCTCAACACTGATCCCTCTTCGATCCCTCCAGACACACGCTCTCAACCGCTCCAGATGTGCGCACGTTTCTACCACCCCACCACAAAAATTCACCTTCAAGTCCTTTCCACGGACCCTGCATTTCAATTCTACACTGGAAAATACATTAATGTCGATGCTAGGGAGGATGGCAGTCCAGCCAGAGTTTCAAGGGCGGGATTCTGTGTTGAACCGAGCAGATATGTCAATGCCGCCAACGTGGAGGAATGGAAGGGTATGACTGTTATTAAGAAAGGGCAGGTTTATGGCAGCAAAATTGTTTATAGGGCTTGGCATGGCGGGAAAGAGGAATTTTAAGTACTCTAGTAGCCAATGGTTGTTATTATATTCTGACTATTGTCATGGACCAATGTTCAGTTATGATCAAGGAGCACAGAAGTCATGAAATCAAGTCAATTGATGTACAATCAATAGCCATTGAGAAAACGATACAAAAAACCATTGCATGCTATGTACTCCCCCGCCCAGTCCCTGCTGCTGCCTAGTTCCCCCAGTTTTATCCCGGACAAGTAACCAAAACGAAACGCGATATCAGTAACACTTTACAGATTAGGAAAATATTCGGGGAAAAGAAAAAAAGGAGAAAAAGCTCTACGCCTACCCTACCCGAACCATCTGGTCGAATAACTGGCTAAGGGATTGTTGAGGTGCGGAATGAACAACCAAGACAGAAAAATGAAAAATGAAAGATAGCCCTATAAAAAAGGGAAAGAAGAAATTGGGAAACAAGCGGAGTGGATAGATATAAGGGAGATATGTCCCTACCCGCTCCTACCAATCAGCATTCTGACTACAAAGGAAGAGCTTGAATTAAAAATCCACCTAGATGAGGGGGGGGGGAGAGGGGAACATAGAAACACAAGCTAAAAAGAACAGATAAAAATGAAATAAATAGGAGACGAAATCGACGTATTAAGCAAGTGAAAACGATGAAATCTTAGGGGAAGATAATAAACAAAATGGAAGAGCGAAAAAAGTCAAACCCCTGCAAAACTCCGTTGTTTTCATTTATATTTGCTATCCAATCATGGTTCACCGATACAGTTCATAATATTCGTCCTTATCGGGATTCCGCCAGCCCGTTACTCTGGGACCAAGACTGAGATCCCTGTTATTGAGAAAAAGACAGCAGCAGGTTTCTTCAGGTAAAAGATTCGATCCCGTCGGTGATCAAGCCTTTAACCGAATTCCAATGCTATTTCTTCTTGTAGCTGAACTATATGCACACGGGAACCTCTCACCAGGGCCGGTGCTAAAACCCTCACATGTCGATACCGTTCTGGTAGATTCCACGGACAACTCTGGCAGGGTTGCCCGCGACTATTGTGAACGGTGGAACATCCTGCAAAATTAGGATTTAGTAAATAAGTTAAGTTGACGATAAGCCTAAAGAGTGTGAAGCTACCTTAGTTACAACGCTGCCAGCGCCAACAACAGACCCTTTCCCAATGGTAATACCGCTTCTGATAATATTAATTAGCATAGATCTTAATGAGTTTATAAACCAGAATACTCACAATACTATAGTATTTCCCCCTATCCAACAATCTTCCTCGATAATAACTGGATTGGCTACCTCAGGCCCCTGGGCCCCGTTGCGCTTTCTAGGGTCTATAGGATGTGTAGCTGAGAAGATGCTGACATTAGGTGATATTATAGTCCGCGCTTTTATAGTGACCTAATAAATAAGCAGTCAGTCAAAACCAGTAGCCCGCTAAAAGAATATTGGGGGAACTAACAGCACAGCTATCCAAGATTGTACAGCCAAATTCAATGTGTACATCTTTCCCTAGCCGGATGTTGTACCCATAGCTACAGGTAAATGGTGCGTCAATTTTCACATCAACTATATCACATGGGGCGCCTTTGTCATTGACATATTTGGAGGGCGCCCCCTGAGTATTTTGCATCATGACCGTCCATTTTTCACCTGGTCGGAGTATTTCGAGTAATAGCCTTCCCGTCTCGATCTTTGAAACCCCAGCGTTCGGATCACTTGCGTTGTTGAACCGGATACAAGCACCCTTGCATCTTTCACGTTCCTCAATAAGTTCGGGCGCATTAGCTTGATATAGCTCTGAATTAAGCATTTTTTCCTTTTCAGTGCGTTGACGGGGAAGATTAGAGCTGCTAGCAGTAGGAATTGCTGTCATCGGTACAGGAGCATTATGATTTGCGACTGGGGCGGGGGTCATAGATGGTTGTTGGTGCTGCTGTTGTTGCGGCACAGGAGCATATGACTGATGACTAGCTGATGAAGTCTGTTGTTCGCTTGGGTAAGAGCTAACATGTTGTTGCCTTATAGATGTAATTGAGTCGTCAGGCTTGGCTTCGTCGATCACAATTGTAGCAACTGTAGGATAGGTCCTTCGAACTTCCTCCGACCGATGCTGAAGCTGCTTTGGAACCATATTTGGTATATGAATCGGAGTTGGTGAAGCTGATGTTGACTCAGGCTGCTCAGTCTTTGATTGAATACTAACGGGGGTTGTCCCAGTGTTTCCACTCTTCCCCGGGGGCTTTTGCCAGTTAATCTTCCCAGAGTAGCCTTCACACACAAAGCCGCCACGCTTGCAATTGCTGCCTATAATCGTTGCTGTCAGTCTTACACCATAGAGTATAAATTAGGCTTCAAAAATATATGAAATGTGATGCTCTGTCTATTGTTAGGGTATTTATGGAGTATGTTTGGAGAATTGGGGGGGGGGGAGGGGGGGTGTTCTGAATGCAAAACGCCAAAATCATGATGATGTTGCGCGCCCCGGGAAAAGCTAATAGAGAAATTCTAAACGAACATTCTGGTTTTCCTTCGTCGCATTTCTTCTTCCTTCGTCTACAGGTGATGCAACCAGTTTTTGTTCGATTGCTGAACACCCTCTTCCGTTTCTTGGAATCTCCGTGTGTATTTCCGGGCTGTGGAGATCCATCCGTGCCAGTTCTTGCACGGCCATCATCATTGCCCTTCACTTCTTCATCCACACTGTAATTACCAGTGTGATCATCGGGGCCCAAACTAGATTGGTTTCGGTGGTTTGTGTGATGCGCATTACCTGTGTTTTCTTCTGCCATGGCAGCTTCATGTGCAGCTAAATGGTGATGTGTGACTTGTGTAGTAGGGGTAATTGCTCTCTGCTGCTGACTTGAGATTTCCGGTGATCTTTTCCGCTTCTGCGAAGTCCCCGACATCTCCACGGATCCAGAACGAGCACCTTGCCGCCACTGCTCTTCGGACGAGTTGACCGTTGAAGCCGAACCATTACTTCCGCCATCCCGAATTGGCTGGGGCTGCGAAACTATCGGTGGCAGTTGAGGTCGGTGACTCACAACGGTGAGACTCCCATTCCCATTTCCGCCTCCATTGTTGACAGCGGTAAACCTTTGCGATCTCGACTCTTCATTATCATCAGTAGGCAACGGGTTAGTTGGGCCTCCATCGTTCCGCATATCTACTATAGTGAAGGAAACAATGTCGCGGTCGTGGTTTTAGTAGGTGCTGTAGTAACAAGCTAAATGCAAGGTTAAAGTGACGAGTGAGGAGTAAAGGTTGGTGTTGAGAAAAAGACGCGACTGAAATAGAAACCAGTAATTATCGTGTAATAGCAGTCGCAAATAGGCTTATGGGCCTATCGGGAAGTCGTAACCAACAGTGTAGACTCCAAGACGCGCAGCAAGCCCCAAATTATGGAGTGCAGGAATCAATGTGATGAGCGAAGGTGAGCAGTGATCAGAAAAATAGGGTCGTGAAAGAAAGAAAAAACCCTGCAGTAGCAAGAGGAAAGAAGAGGGGAGGAAGTGGATGAAACAAAAAAATGTCAGGGTGGTGGTTGGGGGAGGGCCAGTTTGTGGAGGACTGATTAACTAATAAATTGATTTTGTTGGAAGGCTGATTGAGTGGTCGGGTGCAGCGAGCGTTTGACGATTGAGAAATTGAATTCTGGTCGGAAACGCGGTGAATCGATGGTTGTGGAAGAAGGAGGGGAGGGGGGGGGGAGAAAGGGTGGTGGTAGTGGTGGTAGTGGTGGTAGTGGTGGTAGTGGTGGTAGTGGTGGTAGTGGTGGTAGTGGGTGGTGGAGGTGGTGGAGGTGAGGTGAGAACGGAAGGTGAAGAGGGAGTGTGTAGGTGTAGGAAGAAGCGGTGTAAACGCTGGAGCGGTACTGGTATTACGAAACGATGCGGAGCTAGGCCACTAAAAAATCAAAAGGCGTTCTGCAGAAAGGAAAGGCCTGACTGATGGGATGAGTGCAGCGCGTGGAGTTAAGTGTCTGGCGCTGTTGCAGGGGGGGGGGGGATAACTGGCCTCTGTTGAAGCCAGCCAGGATCAGCGAACGGGTGGCATATTAGGATTGACTTACAAGGATCAAAACCTGCGCAGCGCGGTGCAAGGTTTCTTCTACTGGCGTGTGACATACATTAACCCGCTTCGATACGCACATTTCTTTGCGCCAAACGCGGCTGCGGACTGATTATCCAAGTCCGTGCGGTCCTTCGCGCCAAATGTGGTGGTGATACCTACGTATACCCGTTCTTGGACACTAAGTACTGGCGTACTGATGATGTGATCACCTAAGCCTTCTTCCCGCGCCAGCAAATACTTCAAGTCGCTTGTTTATCTTTTCGCTTTGGGAATAAAGGAAAACGCTTCAAATCTAATTTAATTTGAAATACGTGTCTCGATCAAGATAAGTATTCCCGCACAAAATGATGTTCCCTCCCACCCCCACCCCCTCTTCGTCTCTCATCCTTCAAAATATGTACCCTACTACGTATGATATTATTTCCGAATCGCTACTGTGCAAGCACTCGGTGGTGGGTGGTGGGTGGTGCTGAACTGGATGTTTCTGTTGTTCCTCTAGTCAGTTCTAGTGGCGCCAGTCGCGAGATACCCATCATCCCCCCCCCCTCCCCCCCCATGCCGCTGTTCTCGCCGCGGCAGCGAGTCGGCTGGTGCCTTACTGTCTTGTCGTCTGTTGTCTTCTTCGGTTTTGGTTGCCCACCCACATCACCCCTCATGCACTGGGGGAAACCAGCCAATAGCAATGCCGCGTCAGCCAATGGATGAGTGAGAGATAAATTATGAGGAAAGTACCGCTGACCTACAAGATGCCGCCTCTGAATGAACGATGCGGTGTTGCGCTGCCGCAGGGCAGTGCCCTTATGATCCAATTCCTGCGTTTCGAAGCCCTTGCTCTATTTTCGGCGTTTGGGGAACGGTAAGAGCGTGTGATTTCAAAATGAAGCAAAGGAAAAGGACCCCCCACCCTTCCCCCAATGTAAGAACTCTTTGACTTCAAAAGGTCAAATACCGATACTACCATATACCTCATGCATAACCGAGAGGCGAACAAGAACCACCAATAAATGCCCGGATGCCACCCTGGACTCGCACCGTTACATCGAATAAGCGCTTATGGGCTCGGAAGGTTGTTCCCATTCCATATATACATGTACTACGGGTGTAGGGTAAGTCTGTAGTCTACAGTGGTCGCGGCTGCCACAGCAGTAGGTGTCTACAGACTTACCCCTACACCCATAGTACTTCCTCTTCGGAGAGATTGAATTTAAATACAACGGGGAAACACGAAACAGACTTCATACAGCCGAGAACTCAACTTGGATCAGATCTCCTCCGCCATACAACTGTTCTTGCAGCTTGATCTTCCTACAAGTCATCGGTAGTCGTCATGCTCGTGGCCAGTACAGTGCTGAGTACAGAACTTGTAGAGTAAGATCATGATTTACATACATTAGCCTGGAGTATTCGGAGTGTAAAATACATGTAACCTCCTAAAATTTCCAAAGGGACTGGGTCTACCTACTTACATACATCATTTTGTGGCCAATGTTGATAATAAGGAATATTGTTGGCCCACCAGCTCGATAATATATATACCCTACATAACGTTATATGATAATCGGATTTTCTGTGCACCTTCCTCCGGACATGGAACGGGGATATGTACAATTTTATAGAGAGTGGGGGAAGAAATAAAAATACCCCGAGGGAAACGGTACAGTATTCGGTTCTTCTCAAGGGTTGTACTCCCGCATACGCGTATACTTTGTTCCTCCTGACCAGGGGGCTATTGGACCGTTGAGGCCCGAGAAGTCTTAGGCTCCGCCTGAAAGCCACCCAAATCGTGACAGTTTCAAGAAGCTTGGGGGGATCATGATTCTGGAAATTCTACTTTTTCCCCCTTCTGTTGCGAACTGCCACTGGAGACATACTACATGTACTCTAACAAGCTTTTCTAAATAAAATTCTCAAGGCTCTAGACCAGAGATGATCAAAACATTATTACAATCTAGACCAATTTAATTTTTTATCACCGATTCACGATTCCTGATCCAGACGGAGCCTTACATCTCATACAATTACCCTCACTAACGTCAGTATTTAGTTCGCGTACATACCTTTGCTTCTTGGTCCTTGTAAATACGAGCCGGCCTGCGTTAAAAATTCTTCTGGCAACCAGCGGGTCGCTCGCTCGTGTATCCAACCCAAATTTCCCGCCTCATCCGGAAAACCTCTTCTCAATAAAGGATTACAAACAGGCACTATATAAAGACTTCGGCCGAAAAATGCAAAACCGCTCTTTATAAACCGTTTTTCGAATTTTTTTTTTTTTTTCCGAAAAAAAGCGACCAAGCGAAAAGATCCGATCTGCAAGGCGAGGGAAAAAAAAAAAAAAAGAGGCCAAATCTATTCCTGAAGCAAGTTTATGCGCACAAGCGTCCTGATCTGCCGGAGCATGCGCGACACCTCCCACTGCAAGCACACCTTCGGGTGGTACTCCACAAATCTCCACCCTCCCAAATAAAAATCACGGAAATTTCTCGCTCAGCTACTATATGAAGCAGCACAGCGAGCATCTCACTAGCCCAGGGCCAGCGGAGAATATGAGACCTTTCTGTCTCCTCTTTGCACGTATTTTGCTCAAAGGAAAAAAGGGTGGAAAAAAGCAAGGTACCCCGCGCGTCACCACACCATACCGGCGTATGTTATCCGACTTACTAGTGCTGTTGTCTTGCGGCGCGAAACACGATGGATTTGTGATAATGCAGCGTGCGGCAAAAAGACGTCACACGCATCCAGCGTCTCTAAGATCTGATAGGAAGTAATATTGCTCTCCCTGACTATTTGGATTTTGGATGCACGTACCAATTATCGATCCCGGCGGGCAGCAAATCGCAATTTCCCCAATACACTAGCTACATACAGCAAAAGCATTCCTGTCACTATTTATCTCTCTGGCTTCCACCTGTTTCCCCGTCCTTTGGTTCTAGGGGAAACTTACTGCTCACATATGCACGGCGCAGGGCATATCTTCTAGTCCTCCGAGAAAGAAAAAAATAACTTACCCAAGGTTTCCTGGGACGCTCAGCCTTAAAAAAAAATACCGACTCGAGGAAACCCGAGTAGGGTCAGCACTCATTATAGTAGGTACTCAACCCAGGAATCACGCGTTTATTCACCCGACAGGCCCGGCAGATCCTTCGGGGTTCATCCAAAAACAGAGAGAGGAGTTTGCAGATGACATGGTTAAGATTACTGATACGAAAAGGCATCCGGCTGAATCTGCTCACTAATATTGTGACCTTGTTGCGAATGGCTTAGTGCAATAGGCCCTATACCAACGACGTTTTCTGTACCCGTCGCTAATCTAAGGTGCAATATGTTTTCGAAGCCAGGGTTCTTTGATGCAAAAAAACCCAACCGATGGTGGGATGCGTTAGTTCGCCGACGATGGAAACCTAGGATCTTAATCGCATATAAATGGTCTCCTTCAAATAGCTGCGACTGATCCTGAAAGCAATAGCTACATTATCATGTACGTATATTTTAACAATACCTACATGTACATATGTCCATACAAGCAGCCGTCAAAAATCTATTGACATATACTGTACTTTCCCTAGAAATGATTTCTCCTGAGCTGAGAATTAAGGCTATAGAAATTAATATCATGTTTGTGGTAGAAACATTTTTGTTGATACCACAACACACTTGAGTGAGAACTTCAGCTGGTATCGAAAATACATGTACACAGTGTAACTTGGACTAGGGGTTGTTTTATGTAGTACGTTTATATCCCTGCACCTCGCGCGTATTGTAATTGCACCTCCTTTACTTCCGCCGCTTATTTCAGGATCCAGAGTACTACGGGGTAGGGGAAAGTCTCCAGCTTCTAGTAGTGTAAGTCGTACTGGCACTGCTCGTAGGGGATGGGTACGAGACTAAGTCGTACTTATATTAGCGCAAGTTCTTATCCGCGTAACCAGCACATCTTTTCCTGACCGATCGTGTAAGCATGTACCCCGTACTCCGCCTCTACCAAGATGGAAGGCCAGTCTAAAAGTACATGTAGCTTTACCAGCTTCGGCACATGAGTGGGTACAAACATTTATCTAAAATTTACTACTCATTCAAGATGATTCTACTTTATCTCGATCCTAATTACTTAAATACACAGATACTTCCGATAATAGCCTCATGCGCCTGTCGTGGTTTTTGATAGAACTATGCGCTTAAAGCGCAAGCACTAATGCACTGGTAGCTGAACTGGCCCATATTCCATACCCACACCACCCGTCCATTCATTCATCCACCCCCATCCTCCACCGCGCACACACAGCTCCAATTTCCTTTACACTACCGGAACAAATAAGACGCAAGAGCCAACGGGTGCTCTAACAGGTAAGCCCATCTCCAGTACCACGTGGTTGATAGGTGCAGTTTCGCAGTGTTTTAGCCCTATACTAACTACCTACTACGTCAATTCTAAGCGGCTTCAACGTGGTTTGACTAGGACCAGGAGAACTAAATTAACTCACGAGAAAGCCCGCTTTCGCTTGTTCTAGCCTTTGGAAGCTAGATCTTTTGGCATCAAACATACCGTGAACTAACCTCCACCTCCCTACTAGGTACATACAGGTACATGTAGATATGTACCTACATGTGTTCAACAGAGAGTAGGGGAAATCTTCATCAAAACAGGTGGTGGCCGTAGGCAAATAAACACGGTGGCAAAGTCTAGAGTTGGCCGCTGACTTCTTTCATCTGGGCCCTTTTTTGTGGTATGGCGGTGCGCCAGCTGAGTACATCCTACATGCACGCACACTCGGGAGTACTGACTCCGCTCGAATAGACAAAGTATTATAGATATGTACTCGTTTTAGTAAAGAAGGATAACCACGAAGCTCGATACGAGTTCCGCTTGGTTGCTACCGGGTGGGAAAAACCGTTGAGACTTCGATTAGAATATGGCGCGAACGACCGTGGTTAGGTTCTCTAGGCGAAAAGATCCTCCCCATCTCTGACCCTAGAAAAGGGGAAAAGGTGGGGGAAGTTCTTACTTTGGTTTGCTTGGCCATAACTGCCGATTTTCCGTGAAGATAAACAGGGGCGAAGCCAACGACGATCCAGCTACGAATTCAAGATACAGGATTCGTGAAAATTGAAATTCCGCTTTCAATTGGATCACGGTTGCTCGATTAGCGCCCTACCATGTAGGCTAAATATTGGGAGCCACACATTGATTAGCTATTCTCGATTGAAAGCATGGGGGGGGGGGGAATAAGTAAATATAGAGTTGAAGGGTTTGGTGCTCTACTCTGCTCAGGCATGTAGAGTAACATAATAGGCGACTGAGCCCTTTACTGGGTCTTTGGGCAAGGCCGGGCGGAATGTTACTGGCCCACTTGAAGGTCATTTACCGGCAACTTCCTTAAACACCAAAACAGCTTTTAACCGGCGGCACGGCGTCTATGAGCATCACTCTTTCTGCGAGGAGCAGGTAAAAGTAGATTTAAAGTTATGTATGTAGTGTATCACAGGCCATCCACATCATTTTTCATTTGGGCCACAGCTGTACAGGGCAATATTAAGAGTGTTTCAGAACGACCGTTGCTGTGGGATATTGAATATGCTAAATGTCTGCAGATTGTTTCCTGATTTTAAATGGGGGCTGCTGAAATTGTCATTGAAGGCTTATACGAATGAAGAGGCTGCAAAAAATGCGTATCCTCCCTCACCCACAGTTGTGGTCGATCGAGATCCTTATAATAAGCGAGGTTTACAGCTGCAGAGCCGACATACGCTGGAAGCGAAGCACTCGGTGCCTTGGCCACCACCTTTAGTGGAAATTGTTTTAAAGACACGCCCGCCTGTAACATGCATGCAATCTTCGAGGCAAACCACTACCATTCCCGCGATCTATGAGTTCAGCTCTAACTGGGAGGGTATCGAACGTCGAGGCGACAGGCGACGCTGCACCACGCAAAATTTACATACAAAGTCAGTTGAAAGACCACGAAAAACACATCACACACACCTGGAAAGTGGGCTCAAAAATTCTATAATTCTCTGAGCTCCATCCTGAGATAATTTCTAATGTCTTTTTAAGTGGTTGAATCCTTTGTCCAACACTAAGTGGTTGGTCGCTAGTAAAAGGTGTAATCTACCAAAATTTATGTCAGTATAGTCTATGATCCCTAGACCCCACCACAACCACCATAAATAATGGAATTATCCGACTACTTTGTAATCTATGGATCATATCGTATTCCATGAGGTGTTGGCCAAGAACCAACATACCACAGCAACAAGGCGACACGGACTCGATAAGTGTTGAGTTGTGTCTTGATGCACATATGGCACAGATTAGTCGGAAATAAAATTGGGGTAGTTGATAGGTATCTAGCTACTTAACTAATAGTCATTATGCAGGCGGCTGTCGCGTTATGACCCGTGCTGGTGCGAGATGCTTGCCCAGTATGTTATGAAAAACTGTCCTGAGACGCCCTAAGCGGCCTTTGTGAGTGTCTAGAGTACATGTAGCTGAAGGATTTAGTGTGAAGGGTTCCAGCTTCACGCCGCTTCAGAACTACTTGTGTAGTTGGTTCCACCAATGAGCTCTCGGATTCCGTTACAACCTGTCTTAGGCCATCCCAAACGGGTCTTCTCACCAGCCTTATAAAGATTACTGTTTTCTATTTGAAGTGTATGTATATGTAGGTACATGGATGTAATGTAGAGTAGAGTACCACATCATTTACGCTTTGACAACGCGGTGTGGTGGCAACCGTCAGCATTAGTTGTATTTTCATCCAAGTAGACCGTGGAGGTGTGTTGGTCGGCTATCGATTACTTATTAGTTTGTTCCATCAATTTCCTATGTGCCGCGACATCAGGACAAGCAGGGTGGTGGTACTAGGGTAACGCGGCTCTCGTGCCTGGTTTAGAAACACAGTGGGGCGAGGCGGCCCTCCCATTTCCCGCCCAAGAACTCGTCTGGAGAAGCCTATTCAAGTATTTAGTCAAGCGCAGGCGCAAATCGTATATAGCGACATTCGTCACTTGCCAGCCATGAATAAATCTGAAGGCTTGAGCGCCCGTGTCACCTACCACTAAGGTTTAGTGGATTTTTCATTATCGTTGTAAATTGTGTAGTTCTAGAGATATGCACATGCGCCTTGGCATATGCAGGTGAATGTACTGTAGTCTGTAGACAGAGTACAATGATGGAGCGTTCGTAGTCTAGAATTAAGTACCAATGCATAGGTGGGGGAAGCCTATGCACTGCGGCCCAACGAACAATTGAATTCCCATAATCTAACCCATGAACGATCGGAACAGGTGATAATTGTGACTATAGATTCGAATATGAATATCTGGGGTAACCATTTAATTATCGGGCCGTGGGATTTGAAGGTAAAAGAATACTGTGTGCGGCCCTAAGCCACGGAAAGCACCGTCCAAAAATATACATGTATCCTTCCGCCCAAATTGACCCCTTGACTAAGTACCTGTAGTTCTTATTGCCTTACAGACATTACAAGGCAAGGCTAGAATCAACCTTAAGCTTAGTAAGCTCATTCTAGTATAGTTGGAGAATCGGGTATATGGCGCATAGCCGTTGAAGCTTCTGTGGAGAGGCCGAGAACCGCGTGTTAGTGAGGACCAATAGGTACGCTGTCAGGATCAGATTCTCTTACTCAGAGAGGGTGAGTACGTAAATATCACGCCCAGCGCACAGATTAAGACATTGTATACTATATGTATACATACATCAGACACCTTATATACGGCTAAGATCTTCTGCAGCAGGTAATTTAAGATGCATAATAACATGACTCATCTAATTGGGCCCAAAAGTCTAATCTTGGTGCTATCATGAGGTAGCCCACATAACGCTTATAGCCGCCCTTATGTGCGCCTAAAACGATAGCCAAATGTACCAGTTGATTATAAGGAGCAGCCGCGAACCCAAACATTTTAGTGGACCGGCGTTCATTACCCGGCTCGTATCAATCACAAGGTTATAAGCAGGCTTTTGCTTGACTGCCCGAACGTCAGTGTTTCGTTGACTACAAGACCTGACCGCACCCCTACATAGAACTAACAAGGTCAGGAGGACAAAGAACCGCGTATCTCACCGGCGCGGCCGAGATCGTAGAGATAACGGGGTTTGAAGCTTGGATCAAGGCGGTAGTTGTATGCATTGTGATACCCCGCCTGCGCCACTTGTAGATCTGGGATCAATACTATAGCCATATGGTTGTGGATTAATATTTGCAGTATTTTAATTTAGCCTTATTTGTATTGACTATCATATCCAAGTCTATAAGTGAGTCTGGAACTAGGGGAAGAACCGGGTTATATGGAATATACCCTGTTTTCTTTTTGTAATGACATAATCGAGTGATATATTATGGATATGGCTTATACGTTCTTCCTCCAGCAAGTACCAATCCATAAAGTAGATACAAATTTAACTCTTGGACTTGTATAATAATATCTAGAATGCTGCTTGTGCTCGATTTCTTTTTTGCTTCCCCCCATCTGTATGGAGTTCTTTGAGTCAGTTTGAAAATAGAGGCAATATCGTAAGCTTTCATGTTGTCAATCTCTAGACTAGGGAGTGCGACGTAGCACTGGCGCTCTTGCATTTTTACGCAATTGCGTAAGGCACCGCAGATACCTTCTGGTAGGCTCCTGGGGTTCTGGGCCATGGATTCTTTTGTCCCACGAGCTCGTATATTTCTTGGAAGTATTGTTATTATTATTATTATTATATGGGTGGCCTTGGTTTCTGCACCTCGAAGCGGACCGGAGGACTGCCCGTCATGATGAAGTTAGCCTTGGTGTCGGTTTCTTTCCTGATTCACGGCTTACTTTACAGTGATTAGTTCTAAAGAGACTCGTAGCCTGATACCTATGCAATTTGCTCTTTCCTATTGACGCTCCTTATCTTGTGGAGTTTAAGAGGGTGGGTGGGAGGATCCGAGGGGGGTGTACCTACGTGTCACCTCTACAGCGTGAACCACTACCTTGGCGTTGTTTTGACCTTTATGCATTACCCGGGCCGGGGTTAATATTTTTTCTTGGCTGGACTTGGTATCAGGATAGTCCCATTCTCAAACCATACGGTGTGATGTTGGTACGTGGCTATTGTGGTGGTGGTTATGGTAAGTACAGTATGAAAAAACGGGGTGAAATCACTACCATAGGACTACGGAATTTAGTGACAAATACCGAATTAAATCGGCATTAGAGGAAGGGTACTGTACGGATACCATTCTTTAGCGTATCAACGAGAATACCGTAGTGATCCCACCCCTCTTTTTGGTACTGTAATGGTAGTGACAGATAAACTTGGGGGTGGGCCATGGGATATTGCGTTGAACACCTCAGGGTCTGGACTCCACCAGTAAGTATATATTTGTTTGTTAAAGTGCTACTCCTATATCATTTTCAACCACAACCCAGTTATATCTGGGAACGAGATTGCATGTATACATGTATGTAATACCAAGCCCTAGAAGATTATATACATGTATGTATACTACATGTATACATGTATTTAGCCTTCCAAAACTTCGGCTGGGCATCTTGAATACACAGTTTGTTCATTTTAACCTCTAATTCGGGAGCCTGTTATATTATATACATGTATATATAATAGATTATAAACTCTGCCCCTGCTCTCCTAAAACAATCTGGAACGCACGTACGGTACATGTATCAATTGATCAACAACATACGGCAGGTGTGTAACACACACCACAGTCAGAGTCGAGTGATATCCCGTGAAGGTATCTATATCATGGAAAATCACTCGGTGGACGTTGTATATACTTTGGGTTTTTTTTTTTTTGTTTACATCAGTAATCGTATCCAGCCCTGAGGCTATGACGATATCGCACCATTTTATCCCCAGAGCGCCCCTCCCTCCGCCACCAACAACAAACATATATACTTTGAGTCATTACTTCCATTGTTTGATTAATCGATCCACCCATTTCTACGTACACTATCTAGTCCACCAGATTTGTTTAGTATGGCTCTGAAAGGTTACACACTTTATCAACGCTGGGGTCGTATTCTCCGTAAGTACTTCATTTTTGGTACATTTCTAGCGTACTACATCTCCAACCTTTTCTCGCTCCCTGCTCGCTCGGTGTCTAGCAAGACATATTTACGAGATAGAGCCGCTTTTAATACAAGGCGTTGCCGTTCTGCGGGCGTGGGGGGTGCTGAAAGATTTCCGTGGCCCCTTTGGATGCGACTTAGAGACAAATTAACAGTGCTCTCCTCGTATGGGGGTGCTGGGGGGTGGTTGGGGGGGGAAGCTTGCTGTATTGATGTATGATTACTGTAACTCCCTAACCCCTAGCGGAGCCTAATGGATAATAATAGTCTGTACTCTAGCTCTCCGCTCAAGGCATGAGTGAAACCTATCTTGTGAGGAGGTCAAAAGTATAAAGTTTAAGGGACAACGAGAGGTAGATTTAACGTAAATAAGGCCCCACCCAGGAGACAGGAGACAGGAGAGGTCAACAAGGAGGTGATGAAATATAACCCAGGCCCCTCCTGGTCCCCAGGATAGAGGAGAAGCTAGGTAGAGTTGGGGGGGGGATATATATTCGCCGACAGTTAGGAACGAACTGTTATTAAATACTTTATTGTAAATAGCGCCAAGGAAGTTCAATATCGTATTGATGTTGCCGCCCCGGCCCCTGCCCTCACATTTTCCATCCGTATATATATATACAATATCGCTAGTTATACCATCTAATTCCGGACCTCTAGCTCCCCTCCCATTCCAAACATCAAATCTCCATAACGTCCACTCCGGGATTTATAGGTCTTTCAGGGGTAATACTTTCGTTACAATTCGGCGCATTGTAAAAATATTCTCCCTGGGTATTGATGAAGTTCTGGGTGCTATCGGCCTAGTCTCGTTCCCAGATCCAATCGGTATATCTCTTAAGCTTGGTGCTGGTGTGGACTAATAGGAGAAGTACTATAGCACTAGCCACACCAAAATAGGGGATGAGCACGAGACTACTATTGGCCCATATGCCGAAGCTCCTCAGGGCGGGTACATTAGTAGACTTTCACGTCTAGAAGTCTATAGTCCATGGATCGGGGTCAAATCCGCGTGTGAGGTCCATGGGTATCGTAGGACATAGGTCACCGCCGTGAAGCAAATCAACACGCATAACCCGACAATCTCGCCTCATTTGAGACGCAGAACTGTATACCAGCAGTAGCCTGAGTCCATACAATGGAGAACGGGGATTATTGGAATATCTAAACCTCGAGAACAACCGAAATAACTCGAGGTATAGGTGTACGGACTTGAAGGAGCCCAAGGCAGACCCCTGGAGTTAGAATCAGTTCGATACACTCCTATCCTCGCCTCGATGTGTCCCCTGGATAACGCTGGTCCGGACCTGCATAGTTTTCAGCATCGATATACTTTAAGTATGTATCTATCTTGATAGAGATCTAAGATTGAGGCTACTCGTTTACCACGAAAAGAACCAGAAAATGCAAGTGACTGAAACAGGGATGATTTGTTCATCGCCAGTCCATAAAAATTATCCTTGCGCTGATGCATTTTTTGGTTCTTATGGTGGTAAACAGTACAGTGGTGGTTAATAAGTCATCGGGTAGCCTAGCCACAATATTGCCTGCAAACGTGCATTCTGGTCCGATGACTTATTACCCACCGCTGTACACTGCTGGTTAGATGATCTAACCTTCGCTATCAACTGATAGTATATTGCCAAGCATCATGACATCATATCACTCGCCTAATAAATATTAAGGCCGGGTTTCGCTTAGCCTAGAAGATCATATACAATATGCAAAATTAAAGTGCGTTGATTTATTTCCTAGCTGAGAACGTCGCGTTGGTGACGGTCTTCCTGTATGTTCCATGACGCGCATCTGAGGAGGATGATGACGCTAGCCACTGAACGTCAAAGCAGGCAGCTTCACGATCGAATGTACATGTACCTATCACGTATATGTACGTATCGGCATTCTAGAAACTCCCTTTGGACTGTTCCTTGAATAAAATACTGCATGTAAGTAGGCACTTGCGTCTGGGCACACATGTCATGAGAGAGTTCTAACCTGATTTTAGGCTGACGTTCAGGGACGAATCTTTCTATAAAAGACTTCCTCTTGACCATCTTAAACATATCATTATTCAGTACACACAGACAACCACTATTACCCACTATCAACTACAAACAAAACAAAACAAAGCAAACAAAAACAAACCATCAAAATGAGAACCTCCCACCGCCGCGCCATCCCAGTGACCAACACCCGCACTAAGCCCTCTTTCTTCTCGCGCATCACAGGCCGCCGTGCAGCCCCCCGTAGCCATGCCACTACAACTACAACCACTACTACTACCAGCCGAACCCATCGCGGTACCCGCGCTGCGGCACCGATGCACCATCAGAGACGTCGCCCTAGCATTGGTGACAAAATCTCCGGTGCACTTTTGAAGCTGAGAGGCAGTTTGACCGGACGCCCTGGTGTTAAGGTAAATTACACAATCCCCTTATAATTATACTTAGCAATAGTACTATGTATAACATTATATTCGGATGCTAACTCTTTCGATTACAGGCTGCCGGAACAAGAAGAATGAGAGGAACTGATGGGAGAGGGAGCCATGCGACTACTAGGACTACTAGGCGGTACTAGATCTGATCATTAATTTTCGTTCCGGATAGAGAGTTATTTAAGGGATGCTACATCGTAATTGGGCTTCTTGTACTTGTACCTGTACTTTTACTTCTACCTTTTCTTTTTACTTTACCACCACTATTACTGTTCTTCTTTCTTATGTCTTGAGTATGGTATGAATGCTACCTCATAATAAAACCACATACAAATGAATTCCCGTCTGGGCTGTCGATCAACTTTAAATGGCACATAGACAAAACAATTTCATCATTATCATAAAAGAGCCCCAAAGTCCACTATGCAGTCCTAGGAACCAACTTCAGATGTAATTCCCCGGCCTTCATCCCTCTCAGCCAGAACTCTGTAATTCTCATATCTGTCTCTGGAACCTGGACCAGCTCGTAATTTCTAAATAAGAGCGCAAGCATCATCTGTAACTCCATCATTGCAAGACTAGCCGAGATTCATTAGCACCCACCACTAACCTGCTTGGGACGTCAGGGTTATGGGGCGTACCTTTCACCGATACAAATTCTTGGTCCGGACCCAAACACCGTCCATAGGGTCCTCATATCACTCGTTTCATTCTCCCAACGATCAGGGTTAAATTCTTCCGGCTGGGGAAAAGCTGCTTCATTATGGGTGGCTGTATGGGATTGTGCAAATATATTCACCTGTCATCACCGTATTGTTAGTCGTATTATACATACAAGAAATAAGTCATCAAGCCACAAACCTTCCCTGGGATAAAAATCCCATCAATAACAACCCCCTCATCAGGCGTCACCCTTAGTGCCGGTCCAGGTGCCAACGAGTGTCTCCGCATACCCTCCTTGATACACCACTTCAGGAGTTTACATTCGGCATCGACTTTTCTGTAATCCATAATATCCCCCAGGCAATACTCAGCCTCCGGAAAAGCTCTAAAGAGTTCCTCAAACAGTCTCATATGCACTTCCGGCTTCTTGAGTATCTCGCAGGTGATAAACGCCATACTATTTGCCGTCGTGTCCGTCCCGGCAAACATTCCAGCTAAAGCTTCACCCTCCAAAGCGGGAGTAGACAGTCCGCTTGAAAGTAGCTGCGAGACTGCATCTTTGCGAGCAACTCCGGGGTGGGCTGCGCGGTTGGCAAGGTAAAGAGCCGTCGAGTCTGATGTTATGTTGCAGAATTCTTCCATAGCCCGCACCCAGTCAAGACGCTTCCAGGGAAGCGATTTAAGGAGATTATATATCGTATTTCCGAGGTGAAGCTGCACGAGGTTGGCGGACATGATGTTATCAAGAAGCCTCATCTGGTGATCGGGATCAGAAGCGCCTTTGTAAAAGCCACCGAACGATAGTTCGGCTGTTGTGACATTCTTATGAGTACAACCTAGTGAACATGCTGGCGCAAGAGAACCTACTGATAACATCTAGGGCTAATGCTCGGAAGCAGCGGACCATGGTCACAACTCCATTTGGTGAAGCCGCCCGGAGCGATTCAAGCTTGGCTAGATAATTCTTAAAACATCTGCCTTTTATATTAGCATTGCCCACTTCAATCCGTCACCATAATTAAGAACTCGCCCCTTGAAAACCTCCTGCATAGAGAGAATATTCCCTCTGGAGAATAAATTGCCATATGTTCTTCTTCTTTTCAGCGCATCTTCAGGCAGATGGAAGGATGCAATGTTATCTGCCTCTGGCCTGCGCTGGAAATTGAACATTGCTGTTACTACAGGGTCCCGGGAAAATGGTTTCTTCAGGCCAGTCCCATATACTGTTTTTACGCCAGTGGTACCAGAGACTCCGACAAGGGTCGGACCAATGCTAGCGAAGAGGTTAGCCGTGGATTTATGGAGTGCAATAAGAGTTCATTTACCGAATGGTGGGTCCATAACGCTGGTGGAGAGAGTGAATGTACAGTGCTCGATCACCGCACATAAGATGATCTGTATATATGCATTCATTATAAGAATTTTTAGTATAACATTGATGGTAAGGAAGGGGAAGACTACTTACACCAGTCAGGGAGCTGTGTATAATGGCTCCACCACGGGCCTGGTATGTGTCTTAATGGGCCAAAGAATCTCCATTTGATAATATATTCTAGTATGAGTGCTATTATGGCTATTGCAATGTTTTTGGGTGTGAGATATGCTAGAATCATAGACAGCTGGGGTGCTGACTTTCCTAGGACTAGCACCATACTTGTTTATATTTCGTTCAGATGACGACGGACCTAATATTGGTACCTGAGTAGTGGTTATAAAAGGTGGTAATAATGCCAATAGGATCTGAAGCTCTCGAGGCTTCTAAGTATATATACGGGCGGAGTGGAGATGAAAATTCACAAGAAAAGGAATACATGCATTGAATTGAACCCTTTAGGGTGGGGTTCATGTCTTAATGTAAGTACATGTATGTACATGAAGTAGGTACTTTATTCTAGAGTACAGGTGGGGGCGTATATGAAGTACGTACATAGTTCCGTGGACAGGGCCAATGAGGAATCCCCAGATTTACCTCTGAATTAGCCCTGTTATTGGACTAAAAGAGGACACGCCAACGCAATGCAGCTATATACATTTTCGAGTAGAATAGCTTGCTGCCTGCCACGAACTACGCCGGTAGAATACATTAGCAGCTAAATGTAGGCCTATAGGCCATACATGTATTACTTACATACATGTACATGTATGTATATAGGCTCGTTCTAGCCCCTCCTGTAGGAGGGGCTCCTTCCGAGCTACCTTCCGGGGTCAAAATAAGCCTTAGTTCCAAGCCTGGGTGTCCCAGTTGACACTTGACCCCATTCTCCTTATCTTTCCCTACGGAGCTGGCAGATTTTGACACTAGGACATACACCTCGACTAGAAGGTTTGTTTTGACCTAACATACAGTCGGGGTCCTTTCTCGAAACATGTCGGGGATACATGTATGCTTCCATCCCCTACGTATCCAGGAATGTAGTATTGTCGGGTGTCTCAAGTAAGCGGGGGCAGACACCAAAACCTGGTAAGTCAAAAATTTGAAAGTAGCGCTGTTGATGTGACACTTGAGCTAAGTATATTATCACTACCAGGGAGTCTATCTATAGATTTTTCATCCCTAATTCCCTGGTGGCTGTGGGGTAGTAATTATTTGAAGTTGCGTCCCCATACAATGCGAATGTTCGCTTACCTTACGACACCCGACAATACCTGCATGGTACGCAGCTCTGAGTTTTGCAAGTGCTAGCTAGGGAGGAGCCTGGTAGCTGGGTTACTGTATAGCTAGGCCCAAAAACATACTCTAAATTACATATAGTAAAGCGATACTTTCTCATGCTCACCGACCGTCACAGGACTCATCGCTAGTCACGCACGCCCAATTGCTAGGTACATGTAGTTAAGCGCCTCTGGCGTAGTGATATCTAAATTGTAGGCCTCTGTAGGCTTGGCTATATTTATGTGGTTACAAATTATGAGACTTCCTTACTAGTCTTCCAAGAGCTCAATTCACAGAGTAGACCGACGTATATACATACATATATGTATATACATATTGTAAGAGGTGTAGACATACATGTACTTACATACATGTAAGTACTAAGTACTGTACTTATCCCCTACGTTTAGTGGTTTCTAGAAACTGGAAGGATATTCGTCTAAAGTTTGCGGTCCACAGCCTAAGTTTCCCCCCTAGCACCCTCAAGATCTGATAAGATAATAACAATCATCCGTCTGGCCGACTACAACCGACAGCCGAGAGACTTCCGTTCTAGCATTATCACAACTAAGCACTCGATGGATATTCCGCAACGAGAACAAACAACCTCCCCCCCACCCACCACCACAACTACTGAGGGATATGAGATATCGTACCGTACCGTCAAACGTCGATCTAGTCCACACCAGACCCCCCACCCGCAGAATAAGACGCCTGCCTACTAGGAACTAGGAATCATGAACCCCCAAACAAGGTTAATACCGGCCCTTTCAAAACAGGTGCAGACATTCCGTCGTCCCTGTCTTTCCCGATATATCTCAAACACCTCTATCGCCCAGAGGCCAAAGACAGCCTTATTCTTTCCTGGTAGGTACCTACGGCCCATATTTCTATTTCCTATTCTTGTTATATAATTAGGTTTATAGCAAGCTAACATGCAATATGACTCAGGCCAAGGCACCCAGAAACCAGGAATGCTAACGCCCCTTATAAAGAACTTCCCACGTACTCTCAAACCACTTCTTGAAGTTCTCGAGGCTACCTGTCCTGGGTTACGCAAAATAATCTCTGGTGGACCCTGTGTCGAGCTCACTCACACCTCAAATGCACAACCCGCCATTCTGATCACTTCTATCTCAATCCTACGCGTATTGGAGCAAGACTTCGGTCTCAGAACGGCAAACTTTGACTATCTTCTTGGTCATTCGCTCGGCGAATTTTCTGCGCTCGTGGCAGCCGATGTCATTTCCCTTGAAGATGCCTTGACCCTCGTTCGGCGGCGCGGCGAAAAGATGGCCTTCTGCGCCGATGCAACACCGGGCGAACTAGGTATGTGGGCGATTATGGTAGAACCGAACCTTATGGAGGGTTTAATGAGAAAATTCCACGATTTTATCCATTCAGAGGTCCTACCTGATGACGAGTTTCTCGAGATGGCAAACATCAACTCGTCAACGCAGATAGTGCTAAGCGGGCATGTGAGAGCGATCCAGGCGTTCTTGTGTCATATGAGGAAATTCAAAGGGAGCGACCCGCGTGCTATTAGGTTGAATGTTAGCGCACCTTTTCACTCGCATATAATGTACCCAGCGGTTAGAGTTGTCAAAGACTTGTTGGATCAAATGGAGATACGGTCAGGCTTTGAAAAGGTGGTAGCAAATGCCACAGGGAGGCCGTATGAAGGTGTTGAGCCTATGAAGAAGCACCTGGCAGCGCAGGCAGTAGAAACTGTTCAATGGAAGGGCAGCATTGGGTACTTGGAGAGAGTGCAAGGTGTAGAGAGATGGGTGGGCATTGGGCCGGGGAAGGTGGGGAAAAACTTGGTCGGCAGAGAGGTAAAGGGGGGGCCACCTAGTGTTCTGTGCGCGACGGGGCTTGATATCAAAGAGATGGAAGAGGTGGTAAGGGTGCTTGAAGACTTGTAGGGTGTGGGTTACAAGGAGGGCTTTCGGGGGGCGGAAAATCGCGCGTCCGGCTGGCTTTGGACACTTTTTTTTGTAATGCTGTCTTCATTTACTTATTTGCTTAATGGCTGGGTTTTACGCTTTCTTTTTTTTCTCTACGTTTTCTGGGGGTCTTGCAGGTCTTTTTTTTTTTTTGGGCGTTTCGTTCAACAAATTTAGAGTACGGGGGGACATTGTAATGCGTGGGCTCTTTCCTTTACATACATGTATGCTAATTATGTATACTATGTGCTTATAATTGGTACAAAACTTCTGTGACAAAAATACCCAAATGTCAGTTGCTCGCCCGTAAGCGCCTGTACCGCGGCTGGGGGCTGATTTATTAAGGACTACATGTATGTGGTACTACACCATAACCCTAACCCACGCTGAATATTAACATGCATCATAGAGGCAACCGCCGCTGAGGTCTCAAAACGCCAGGCCACTAGAGCATAGAGAAAAACTCCTGAATAGTGATTCACTTCATTGCGGGCCTTACACCTCCACAATTCTATTGTGCATGCATGTAAAGCCACCCACGGTGACCCACCTTCTCTCCCGACACACCCCTGTAGGATGTAAAGTATCCCCTGTTTGAACCAAAGCAAAAAGCAAAAAAAAGGGAAGCAAGCTGCACTGGCAAGGCAAGCAAACATTACAGAACTACTCTCACCTCACTTCACTCCCTCGCCCACACACGACTGGTAGGTGATAAGAGCTCAATACCTACCATACTAGGTAGCTCCTTCCATCTCAGCCTTCACCTCTTGATGTTCCACTATAACCACGTCTACAGCAACGCGCACCCACAACCCACCTCACTACCTCGCATACCGTATGTGTCGCAGACCTTGAAGATGCTTTACGACGAGACCCCCCCACGCATTCACTTTTGCGCTATGTGTGGCGGTCCCTTGTCTGCCGAAATCGACGTGGACATTAATAGCTGTCTCAAGGACCAGAAAGCCGAGAAGAAGCACTGGCTAGGCACAAATACTAATAGTAATAATGACAGCGTTATCTCCGCTCCTGGTGAGGATATCACCAGTATTCCCAACAAAGTATGACTTCTCTATCTACTGAAGAGCAATACCGTTTTGTAACTGATGAGTGCTGCAGTGGTTTGAACGATTCCGCGGGATTGTGGTAAAGAATAACAATGATTGGGTATTAAACCCCCCGGATATGGACTCGGACGACGAGGAGTTTAGCGAAGAGGAGGACTCAGAGACAGGAGATATTAGTGGTGATGATGGCGTTCTGGTGCCTCCCGTAACAAACGAAAACGATGGCGGAAATAACGACACGAACATTCCCTCACCTTTAGATTCCCCTACGCCAGCTGCCCAGAGGAAACGGCGGAATCGCCGTACATTTAGCGGAATCTCTACTCGCATCACAGGTGTGGGGTACGTTTCCGAATCCGAGTCTGAGTTTGGTGTGTTGCCACATGGCTATGGGGTGACGGTCACGCCCGACAATGAAGACGGCAGCGAGGATGAATACCAGTTCTACACAGCAGTTAATGATAACGCTGAAAGAGGGATTGAGATGATACCGGTACACGAGCATTGCTGGGAGGAGTTTATGAAAGCCATGCGATATTGGTGCCAGGACGCGGGAGTCAAGCTGTACGATGGGATCAAATGGTGGCTTTCAAGTGATGTTGTGTGGAGATTCTTTACAGTGGGGTATTGGGATAGTGCGGTCGATGAGAGATTGCAGATGGTGAGGTGGGCATATGGCAGAAGGATCGTCGAAAATCATGAGAAGGGCAGATGGGAGGTTAGGAAGGGTGAAGGTGTAAGTTTTAACCCAAAGTCTATCTCCATTATTTCATTAACAAATGGTATTAGTGGTGGTTAAGTGAGCCCTCTGAAGAATCTATATCGGACATACTTGCCAATCCTCCACTTCTCGCGGTACTCCCCACACATCCCATGGCACCCTCATCCCAGTTGACCCCATCATCATTCCCCCCCTCACTTACCTCGCCTATCCACTATCCTCCATCCTCCAATGACATATTTAACGCTCTCCCTGCCGATATTGCGCTCAATATCTTTACATTCCTCCCCGCCCGGGATATATGTAACCTCCGTATCTCTTCTCGCCCCATGGCAGCTGTGAATCTACCTCAATCCCTTTTCCGCCGTATTCTCCACACAGAGTACCGCTTTTTCTCTAGTAACGTCCTCACAGGGTTCCTATCTGGCCCCCAACGTTACAAAATCGATTGGAGGGCTGTACTAATACTCTTCAACCAAAAACTTGGGGTTCCGGGGCCATTCAAGAACCAACAACGCATCTATAAGATCATAGAGCGTTTAACGGAAGAACTCTGCGAAACTGCGCCACGAACCTTGAGAGAGCTTAGAAAAAACGAGGTGGATTGGGAAAATTTCACATTTACCCTCCATGACGGGGGTTTAGTCAGAGGTTACGACGTAGAGGGCGGAACAGCAGAGACGGCTTTATTTGGAGACAATGGTGTTATCAGAATCAGAGTGTATACGAACCCCGAAACAGGACGTATGACAGGTCTCTCGTTTCTTGGTGAAACCCCTGGGTCTGAGCGCCGATTTGGACTCGCAACTGGGCTGCACACCGATATCACAAATTTTGATAAAATTCTAGGGTTCATAGTAGCGCTGGGTACGGGAAGTCGCATCATGGGGATTCAGTTCTTGCTTATGATTGGTGGTGCAACTGTTCGTACCGAATATTTCGGACTCCCACCAGACTTTGGTAGCGATGAGACTGGAGTGGGTTACTATAAACTCGTAATCCCGCGGATGTTTCGTCAAGAGCACCTAGTGGGCATTACTGGAATATGTGACCAGCATGGGATCCGGGCGATCGGGCTTCTTGCGCCGCTCAAAGTCCTGCAGGATGAATACCTCCCGCTAGGTGATGCTATGATAACCGACACACCTTCATCATCTGCAGAAGTTTATGACGAAACTCCCATGATAAGGGCTTATACAGGCGGCGATGATGATCATAAGCCTGTTACTGGTCCCTGGCGGGCTCTCGATGTTCCAGAAGGACTCATGAGTAGCGTGGGTAGTGACTGCGATATTGCTTTTGCAGGGCGAGTAGCAGGGGATATAGTAGCCTTTGAAGGAGTAGTAAGGGTGAGCGGATGGTGGGACGAAAACGGACTAAGAGGGTTAGTATTCCAGCGCCATAACCAAGAGGAAATCAGCGTAGGAGAACGGTCCGGCGAGTTTTCCGAACATTTCCAGCTAGACTTCGGCCACCAAGAAATGATTGAAGGGGTAATAGTTACAGGTGGCTTGCGGGAAGGAGCTGCATCTATTGCGGTGAGTGATTTCTCATGTTTCTCGCTCCAAGAAACCCTAACCCTATTCCTTTGGAGAGAAAATTTGAAGCTAAACTATGATCCATTGTTGCAGTTTGTAACAAATCTCGGACGCTGTAGCGAATTCTTTGGACCCAAGTTCGTAGGTTGCCCGACCCACTTTGTTCCTGGCCGCGGGCCTTTAGCTCGAGAAGACGACCGGATAGTAAGCGCACTCCACTACGCGTACTCTAACACCAAGAAGCGATTCACCCGCCTTGGTGTAGTCGCGGTTATACAGGCAGTTAAAGCTATTACCAAGGGCAAGGGTAAAGAGGTAGTTGATATGAATGTATACCGCGAACATAATGAGTGGATGCTGAAGTCCGCGCAAACGATTCTCCCCTTCGAGTCGCGCGACGGGCAAGGAAATCTATGGGAGGATGTCATGCCGAGCGCCAACGATTTTGTTATTGAGAAGGATAAGATCAGGCAGGACCCAATTGACGGTGGGTGGATCACATGGTGTGGGTCTGTTTGGACGCACAAGGCACTTCGGCGGATAGAGGTCTGGGGCGAGGTTAGAGGTTTACGGTTTATGTTTATCGATGGGACGGTGAAGAGCTTTGGGCTCGTGGGAAAAGGCCAAAAAGTCAAGACAGCCGAGTACCAGGAGCCTGAGGGGCGGTGGTTAGTGAGCTGCTCGTGGGGTAAAGTGAAGGCGAAGACTAGTTGGGCAAGTGAGTACGGCCCAAGGAAGGGGTGGGATGATGCAGACTATCGGGATGAAGAGGACTTGGACGATGACGATTGGGATTGTACAGAGGTTACAGAAATGAAAGTGAGTTTAGCCCCGTGTTCCTTTTAGTGTAGGTTACTGACGGGTTGCTGTTGCTTTATAGTTTCGCACTCGAATTGCGCGGGGGAGCAAGCCAAAAACACTCCCGGCAGGGTACAAGTTCAACCATACTGTAAATTCCATTCGTGGGTTGGCCGCAATATTTAGCCTACCATATGCACCACAGTACCTTCAAAAACTACCTAGGCCAAAGGTTGTCTACAGGTCCGGTAACAAGCACCCCACACACCCGCTTTTTCCAAACAGCATAACAATCCCGACCCCACCTATTCCATACCTCCGAAAATACGAATACGAATTCTTCGATGGGGACAATGGCGAGAAACTAGAGGCTATAATAGCATATATGGGAGTTGGCGCATGGAAACCGTTTAAAGGCCTACGGTTCCGTCGAGAAGGCTCAGGCTGGGGCGACGTTTTCGGCGAAATCGGCGAGACTATGGCCAAATTTGAGCTTGAGGGAGGCCGAATAGAGCGAGCATTCTACCGTATGGGACTCGGGCCCTGGCTCGACGCCGTCGCATTTACGACAGCCACAAAGGCAAGTCCGTACTTTGGAAAAGAGCGCCGCGGAACCGAATATGAAATCCCTGTAAACGAAGACTGGATTCCGATAGGAGTCTACAGCATAAAGACTCAGGTAACTCACGTCTTAGGGAACTATGGTCCGGAAGGTTATATTGACTATGTCAAGAATCAGTTTGGACTACTCTGTCGCGCAGCACAACCAGGGGAAGAGCTTATCCGGGCCGCATCAGATGAGAGGCCATCTCCATCGTCGGATCCGATCACAGAGTTTTATGAGCCACAATGCAATGAGACCAAAAGATTATGGAGGAGCGATGTACTCTCGCTGCCGCGCAATAGCCGCATGGCACCGTTGATCACGAGCCCACATTTCGAGGCGGCTCTACGAATTGAGGAAGTTGATGGTCCTGACACGCTTCTTGCTGTTGAGCATAAGCGAACGTTCGCCCTTTTTGACCCAGAAAGATTAAAGAGGATATATGTGTCCTGGCGGTATACAACGTTGCCTGTCTGCGGGAGGAGGGTCGCCGCCATCTGCCATGTCAAGTTCCGCGACTTTGAAAAGATGGACGAGATCCTGATCGGGGATCCTTCGTCACACTTGAATACCACGCGTATCCGTTCCCTTATCCGGAACGGTGAGGACAGCGGCGTGAAGGGGTGGAAGGTCGAACGGATCGATATTGACGGACTCGGTGGCGAGAGAATCACACAGGTGCTATATGTGTTCAATCCATGGTTATGCTCGATACAGTTAAAGACGAGCTTTGGGAGACACATATTTTTAGGAACGGCCCCTGATAACTGGGAGGATGAACGTTACTACCATGAGCGCGCCGTAGACGTGCAGGACGGAGAGGAGATAACCGGGATGCATGTTGACACTACATGGATTGTGGATAGAGCGGAGGAGAAGTATTGCGATAAGATTGGGGTTATCCTCAGGCCCTGTGTTGAGGTTTGAGGGTGAAAGGGAGTTAGGGCTTTTATTGGCATTATGAGTATATCTTACTAGCAAGCTAGAAATTACGCACTGTTTCAGCATTTCCTCCTCGATATTTTCTAAAGGACTTTGAAGGCTGGGTTGTTTTTGTTTCTGTCGATTCCGCGTGGCTCTCTTATTAATTCTCGTGGAGTGGGGGTATTACATTTCTTCCTTCGGTGGCTCATTTCATATGTTTTAGTCGGTTTTTGCATGTCTCTTATCTGCGTACTTGTAGGTACCTACTGAAATCAACTGCTGCTAACGAGCGCTACATGCAGGTACTAACTTGCTCTGCTCAGCTCTTACTGTAATGTAAATATAACCCAAAAGTAGGGACGTGCAAAGTAACTAATTACAGTACCTGTAGTTTCTAATAAAGAATGTCTACTCCATACCACGACCGATCGAACATGACCAGGGCCTATTAGTACTAGTAAATAATAAACCATACCAATCCTGTCAGCAACAATCAATCAATACCTTTAAGTTAGCTACCTCGGCATGCACACTACTAGTAATCCAAGCGAGTGACGCTGGATGACCAAAGTTACTATAACATGTAGGGCCAAAGCCCCTCTCCCCCCAGCTCGTCTTTCCTCCTGAAACTATATGTAGCCTGCCACTCCTCCTCCTCCCGGCAATTTGACATGATGGGAGATGAAAAGGGAACATTAGGAGGAGGGTGGGATGGCATGCTGTTACCAGTGCACGACCTACCTGTCGCTCATGTAGTGTACTGCTCCTACATGGTGCCTTACTCAACTACCGATAAATTGCGTGGTGGCCGACTCGAGTGCCCCATACGAGATGACATGACGCAAGCGGCTCCTAATTTGTTGCCGGCTGTGCACCAAGCAATCAATTGCCGACCAAAAACCGCTATTCTATTTCTCTATCATAGTCGGGTTTGTCCGTTCGTTGCGGTGACTTGTAGAGTTAACCTCCGCATTTCTTTTTGTATAGCAGTTTATAGTCTGCCCCCTGCCCCCCCCCCCCTTCTTCTTCTCAAGGACCTGTGCGTCTGTCAATATGCCGAACAAAGGGAAGAAAAAAAATCTTTGACCAGGCCTTTGGGTTTTTCACCAATTTACGTCACCTGGTGGGGGGGGTTTTTTTTTTAATGCACGCTTCAGATGCGGGCTATAATGCCGACTCCCGAGCCCATGGAAACAACCCCCCCAAGACAGGTTGTCTAAACAAAAAACCCCTGTGCAGCAGGCAACCTTTAACTTGAGCTCCACACCTCCCGCGCCTACCGGGTACTTTACCGTCCAAGTGTTTTCAATATTTTCAATAGGGGGACAATGCTAGACTCACTCCCGGGTCTACGGCATTCTCAGTATTGATAATAGGTACTGGGAGAACTTCTCGTGTCCTATTAGTTATGCTGCCGTTACATATACACTGGGGTTTTCCCTATAGGCGGCACTCTGTCTCTTTTTTTTTTTTTGTCGTCGTTTTCATATCTTGTCTGTAACTCCTCTTCCCAGCTTTTTCCCAGCTAGTCAGTGTTTTTTACTTTATCTTTTTTTAAGTATCACTTGAAGCAATGTTGGATCCTAGTGATGTTTCCCTCGATATCGAAAGAGCAGAACGACAAGCTTCCCACCAACTCCACAATCCCCCAAGCACGGGGAGCCCAGTAGAACCTGAATACCCCTCTAGTGGCTCCTCTCATACACATACAAACAATGACGATGATCTGAGTAGACAATGTACACACCGCGACATCATTCCCGAACCTCGAGGTGAAGGCTCAAACAGGATCCAGCTCGAGAGGCAGCGGACACACTTATCGATATATAGTAATACGGTGGGACGTATGGTGGATGATTATGCGGCGAAGGATGAGCTGCCTCCGTTTGGTGGTGGGAAGGAGTATCCGCCACAACTGCCGCATAGGGAGCAATATGTGGTTGATTTTGAAGGCAGTGATGATCCGATGCACGGGCAAAATTGGCCTCTGAAGAAGAAGTATGTTTGTTGTAGTATTTGTACCGATATGTCGATATATCACTGAAAGGGTATATATTAATTTAGCATCAGGCTGGTTACAGCTGCAGTCTTAGGGTACACCACTTTGGTTTCGGCATGGGGTAGCAGCGTATTTTCATCTGCGACGCAAGATGTAGCAAGTTAGTATTTACATATTATAGCCTTCATAGTGATTAGGAGCAAACAGCTAAAATCTTATGTTCTGCAGTCTTTTTCGGCATCAGCGCCGAAGTTGCGATTCTCGGGCTCTCGTTTTATGTACATCCTCAGTTGCATGCAATCTTTGAATGCAGTCACGTCTCTAATAACTCATAGGTCCTCGGCTTTGCTAGTGGCCCCTTAATCTGGGCGCCCATGTCCGAACTCAAGGGCCGCCGTATTCCTCTCATCCTCGGTATATTCGGATTCTCCATCTTCCAGATTGCGGTTGCTGTAGCCAAAGATGCCCAAACAGTGCTGATATGCCGTTTCTGGGGTGGGTTCTTTGCATCTTGTCCTCTGGCGGTCGTTGGGGCCGTGTTTGCGGATATATTCACACAGGAGACCCGCGGGTCCGCGATCGCCGTGTTTAGTATGGCCGTTTTCTCGGGGCCGTTGATTGCACCAATTGCCGGGGGTTTTATCACGGAGAGCCATTTGGGGTGGAGGTGGACAGAATACGTTACGGCTATCATGTAGGTGTTGATGTTTGCCTTTTTTTTTAGTGCCTGGGTCGGGGTGAAATGAGCTAATGGCATAATTTTAGGGGCTTTTTTGCACTATTCCTAAATATCTTCTTTCTAGAAGAAACATATCCGCCAATTATTCTTGTTGAGAAGGCATCACACTTGAGAAGGCTCACACGGAATTGGGGGATCCATGCAAAGCAGGAGGAGATTGAAGTCGATTTCAAAGAGTTGATATCAAAGAATTTTGGAAGGCCTTTGAAGTTACTCTTTAGTGAGCCGATCATATTCCTGCTGAGTCTTTATACTGCCTTTATCTAGTAAGTTGGAAATCAATTCTCAAATTAGTAATCAATAATGCTAACAACCAAAAGTGGAATATTGTATATCTTCCTTACAGCGTACCCCATAGTGTTTGGCGAAATCAGAGGCTATACCCTTGGTGTTGCTGCACTGCCATATCTGGGGATGGTGATCGGGATGATTGTGGGAGGTCTTATGGTCATTGCATTTCAACCATGGACCAATAGAAGAATGCGAGCGAATAATAATGTGCCAATCCCAGAGGATCGATTGGTGCCCGCAATCATAGGGAGTATAGTTTTTCCTATTGGGTTGTTCTGGTTTTCTTGGAGGTTCGTTCTTATCTTCGTTATTGTACCATGATCATGGGTTATCATAAAAACAATGCTGACATGAAACATTTAGTGGAAACTATCCCAACGTTCACTGGGTAGTTCCCACTTTAGCTGGTATCCCCATAGGGATCGGGCTCATCACCATCTTTCTCCAGTCCCTCAACTACCTCATTGACGCCTATCTTATGTTGTAAGCCTCCCCTCAATCCCTACTTTCCTCTATCAAACTATCTCTAACACTCGCAATAGTGCCGCCTCCGCAATTGCCGCAAACACATTTCTGCGCTCTGTCTTTGCGGCAGGATTTCCACTATTCGGAAGGCAGATGTTCCATAATCTAGGTGTCAACTGGGCAGGCTCGTTACTAGGATTCATTGCAATTGCGATGATACCAATACCGATTTCTTTCTTCCTGTTTGGGTCGAGGATCAGGTCGAGGTCAAAGTGGGCACCTACAGCGGAAGTGAACGGCAAATAAGAGACGTAAAGGGGTAGAATGGTTGTGTGAAGTCTAAATTTTCGGGGGGGTCTGAAAAGCCTGAAAATATTTGCGTTTATACCTGTACATGTAGTGTTCTTTAATGGTTCTTAGGCTAGTAACTATATATAAATTGAAGTAGCAAAACTAAAGGAACAAAAAACGGAAAGATGATAGGTAATTTTCGGCGCGGGGTGTATAAGAATTCTACCGGGATCATGATCAGTCTTAGGCATGCAGGTATAAATACAAACCCCATCTACCTTTTTAGTACTATAATTTATTTAGCTATACGGACGGCTTTACATTACCAGGCCAGATTCCATATGATGTACGTACATGCATGTACGGATCGTATTATTATTAATGCTAGAAAGGATGGTCTTCTAGACTCCGGAGGGATAAATGTATCCTATGTAGCCAGTATATACATGTATTAATCTACCATACCATTAGGTCAGGTGATAATTTGGAACACAAACACATAGGATGCTATTAGGAATCCAAACCCCCAATGTAGAAATCCGATTTGAGACCCCGAGAACTGAAACACCCAAGTACATTGTAGAGTACATGTAGGTACATACTGTATGGATCTAAGAAAAAGCTTATGTCATCAACATCCGGCTTTCACGCCAAATAAGTTAGCATCATTCCCCGAGTTTTTCAAATCCCTTTTGACGGACTTGATCCATTATCAACCTCTTTCCCTATTAGGTATCGTATGGCATTTGTAGGATGTGCAGATAAATTTCAGTCTACATAATTATAAATGCACACGGCATCACTCGATATACATACCCGGAAGAGGAACGTATCTAGGTGAATACCCCACCTAGAACAAGCCACGAGATACATGTTGCCCGGCGACTAAGTCAAGCACAAATAAGCGAAATTCCCCTTATTCCGTGTAACTCGACCCCGGGACCTCCGAGAGAAATGCTTCTGTACGGGGAACCTTAACCCAGTCAAGTTAATCGATCCGTATTAAATACAAAGCCCCTCTGCTTAGTTAGGGACAATATGTATGCGCCAGTAGCTTTCGGATTCACACGGCTGGCAATCAACTGGCTTGGGATAACTTTGCTCACCCCAGCCCAACTCATAGTTTATTGCTCTGGATCTCGCTCAGGGTAATGCTGGGTGAATGCGGTTCTGACCTTGCCTTTTGGATGACTTTTTGTTGAACTGATCTAGAACGCCATTAAAAGCAAGGGGAGTTCGAATTTACTATGCACCCCTTAACCTCAATCCGGACCCATAGGTTATCGTAGTAATTGTAATTTGTAAGTTTCTACCTCCCAAAAACCCTACACCGGACCTATGGGTGGGTGTCGATACTTAGGCATACATGTATTTGTGCATACTTGCGCAGGATGATATGAAGGATAATTGGATATAAAGAGTGAATCGGCCATACAGCCCATATAGCTAGGTCACACAGCCAAACCCCATATAGAACTACATGTACATACATGTACATACAGAATGAAGAAATGGGGTGAAATCACTCCATAGGACTACGGAATTTAATGACAAATACCGAATTAAACCGGCATTAGATGAAGTGTACTGTACAAATACCGTATTCTCTATACCGCATTGCTAGCGTATCAACGGGAATACCGTAGTGATCCCGCCCCTCCTTTTGGTACTGTATCCTTGTTAGTCATGGCGATAGCAGCTTGTGGGTCGATGTGCTGGGATACATGTAAGTATGTAAGTAACTACATGAATCGATACGCACCCACCCTATGGGACAGCCATCATAGACATACATATAACTACATATACTCAAAGCTAAACATAGAGTGTCAAATCATGAATTATCATTCGCTTAAGAAAATATGGGTTGTTACTAATTCTTAACTGTATTCAGCCCGTAGGCCATGACGATTTCTCTCCGCTGACCACCACTCTCAATCAACTTCGCGCAATGCAGAACCAAGAGGAATAGCAAATCACACGGAGTCCCATAATCGAGGCGCACCCAAATCCACAGTGCGTTCTGCTTCATTTCACGACATAGCACGAGGTGTCTCTGGGTTTGCCTTATCTGTTTCGCCCCCCTCCAGTAAAACTGCAATATCGCTTATGTTAGACCAATCGGGGAATAAAGGGTCCTTAATAAGCGGGGGACCCAAACCAGGTGATTCCTGGGTAATGATAGTAAGCTTCCAGTCGTCTCTTGATCTGTAGCTGTGCCTAACATTCGATTCAAGGGCAGAAGAGCCTGGGTAACCATTTCTTTCACCAGTTTTCCTTCGATATAATATATGGTTATCAAGTTGGTTTTGATGACAGGGTTAAGTGCAAATAAGCTTATTGTACTACTATTATTGTTTTCTCATCCTCTAATGTTTTCATAGAACAACGGCGCCTACCGAGAAACAGTTGTTTCAGATGCCCAGACCTCATGGGTTGAGATATTGCCACCTGAAAAAAAATTCCAGTCTCTCGGGCCGGTAGGATCTCGGTAGACACAGGCGGCAAAACACAGCCCAACCCCGATCCGCCAAAATGATCCTCCTGTGCATCAGTGGTGGGTGGGGTTTTGACCGCGGTCAGTCGGCTGCCCACTAGACAGCTACGCTTTTGTGGCACAAAAAGCAATGATGCTGTCCAATGTTCTAGACTTTCTGTTGATGCTGTACTACGGGTGTAGGGGTAAGTCTGCTGTTGCAACCACAACCACTGTCTACAGACTTACCCCTACACCCGTAGTACTTTCTTGGTATCACCACCACTCTACATGTAATTCTTTCCTGTTGGGCTGGAGCTTCATCTTGAGCATATGATAGGCCGATGTCTTAAACTTAGTTAAGGCTTGCCACCAGTTGATGGCGCAATCCTTCACTCCCGTTCGATTCGTAAGGTTCTAACTTCTGGTAACCAAAAAAAAAAAATCTCTACAGACCACTAATATTACTTGGATATTTACCTTCCCCAATTTTCATGGGTAAAAAGAGAGAAAAGAACTGTATCGAGTGGTGGTGCATATACTGTGAGAAGATTTCTGGTACACTAGCTGCACAAGACATTCGTTGATCGTTTTTGAGGCGGGCGCATTTTTTCCTGCATATAAACAAGGCAAGTTAATTGAGGTCATTCAGGTCCAATTCTATACCCTCCAAGAGAATAGGGCCGTTTATATGTAATCGACTCGCTAAACATCCAGTAGAAGTGATATGAAATCGTGGACATGTGGAACTAATTAATTTCAAATTGATGATGGTATATATGATGCACCAGACACCAAGAACAACTCTGATTCAGAGCTACATGATTTGAGTCAAAAATGTCTCAGATTTTGTAGGCCCTACTTAATCCACGGGGGTTTATCAACAATTAAGGAGGATAGGCGCCTGCTGCCCGCCTTGTAGGAGGGGGCCCTGGCCCATGATGTCGTCGTTGGACTCTCTTACCTTGTTGACAGAGGGGTCCCTGTCTCAATTGCCTCAGTAAATTATTATTTGCAAATCTAGCTGCAAAGTTACCCGCGGCCCTAAGTAAAAAGACCATATAGATCCTATTCGTACCAGCGCTCAACGGAAGCACAAACTTGCTGGTCCTTGGCAAACTCAGAAACGGGTGCATGCATGCATGCTGACATCGGATGCCAATCCATTTGAAGATTTCCAGTAAAAATGTAACTTTTTGTCAAAAAACCCCCCACAAAAAACGAAACAAATGAAGTGTAATAACCCTAAGAATAGCCCTATAGAAACATAAAGAAAAAAGGTTACGCAAAAGTAAAACCCCGAAAACCAAAAACGCCGGATAATGATATACACGTCCAATGAGATATACAAATGGTGCAATGGAAAGCAACATGTGAAATGAAAAATCGAAATATAGATGGCGAGGAAGTTTGCTGGGTTATGAAGGAGGAAGGGGGGTATCCCGGCTATCAGATGTTCGGCCCGAGCCTGATGAATTGTGGGACGATTGTGAGTGATTTGATGACTCGTCATCACCTTTAGGCCTTTTTGCTTTTCGTTTGTTTCCAATATTGTTCCAGGGCGTATTCAAGGTAGGGGTAGATTCTATATTCCGTATTTCAGCAGAATCAGTAGGAAGTAAAAACCTCCAATCCCATGAACGTGCAATCCAATCTTTATGATCTACTCCTCCACACGGTTCCCTCAATATTTTTAGAAGATCATCAGTAGTGTTGAGAGCTTGCCCAAGAGACCATGTGCTCGTCCACGGGTGATCTAGTGCCAACAATGCTTGTGGGGAGGTCTGATCTGGTGATAAGATCCGTCGCAATTGTGGATCGGAAGGTATTGGTGGTTTTAGGGCCATCCAAAATGGTATCAAGGTCTCTAAGTATTGTTTGCAGATTTGGTGATCTGGGCGTGGGCTTAATTTAAGTGTGCCAATACATTTTGGAATAATATCGGTGATATCATCAAGGATAGGAGGTTCCTCAACAGGCCGCAGAGAAATATCAAGAAAAACCACGATGCATGCTGTGAAAGCCGAACTTCTGTATTCAGGTTAGACATGACCAACAAGATAACTTATAAAGGGAGTTGATGAAATTATCTTACATAGTAAGCCATCCATTTGTTTGCTGTCTATCCCCTTCAAACAGCATGTTGAGAACTTTGCACAGTCCCCTTGCTGCGCCAATACACTTGTTGGCATAAAAAACCTCGAGTGATCCATTTTCCTGCGGACATTTCGATCGCGTCGCAGTATTGGCTACTTTAAGCAAAACACGGCGAGTAAGAATAACGATGGATCTCAAATATGCGCAGTAGGCCTGGAGCATAGTTGCTTTCTGTGGCTGTGTGATCGAGTGATCGAGTGTGACCATATTGAGAGCGAGTGGCCCAGGCAGACAACTATACCAAGCCTGAAGCTTATCCATGTGAGTTTTAATAGTTGGAAAACTAAACGAATGTTGCGGGAGACTATCGTCTTTAGCAATATCGCTTAAAAGCCGAGCAATGTTTTCGGATTCGGCTCTGATGCGATCACCCGTTACACGTCGATTTTGCTCGCTAGAAATTGTCTAAGGGGATCAGTTTAAGTTCAGAAAGACGAGGTGTTCGTTAATACCTACCTGTAATGCTTCATCTGAGTTCTGCAGATCACCTCTTACGAAGGAATTCTCAGTATAATTTACACTGCTATCATCTCCACTTGGGTGATTGGCATCTGTGAATTGATTTTGTTTCTGCTGATTTGTATACTCGGCGCCGCAATTTTGCATCCTTTGGTTGCCAATCATATTGCTTCGCTGAGCTTGTTGGCTTTTTGCGTGGGTGATATCAACGATTGTGTGGACATATCCGTACACGTTCACGGTGAACTCTCCAGACACCCAACGAACATCCCCATTCGAATGAACGAAGCGATAATCTTGCTTTCGCAATCTCCCATCTTCAAATGCAAAGAACCTAGAGACACGTTCTCTGTCTAAATGATGTACGGCGCTTAACCAATTACCGTCCGGCCGTATTCGATAATCTTGCAGACCGGATATCTCGCAGAAACGTTCGTTGACAAAATATTGACTCCGTCCCTCGAAAGAGGTTCTCCCACATATACCCACAGGGACTGAGCCTTGATGTCCACTCGGATCCGGGGGTTGTGTATTATTCTCAATTGCTTTTGTTGAAAAGTGGTCCAACGTTGACTGCAGCGCTGCTTCCGAAATCTTGCGACGAACGACTTCTGCCTCTAAACATCTAGTTTGTTGCTGAAGCATTGCGACAATGGTATCCCGATCTTGTGAGTCGCCTAGAAGTGGGTATTTCTTCTCACCAGGGACTACATGAGAATGAGACAGACAGATTTGTTGGAAAACATCGCTAAGACCATCCGCCTCGAAAGCAGACATATCGTACCCACAGAGGAGCGATGCATCCTTTCCATTAGCCGCTAGGAAACGCTCCCATACCTGCTCCAGTTCATGAGCTAGTAAGTGTGATCCACGTTCACAGAGAATGTTGACCAATTCCCCATAAGCGAGAATCCTTGGATACTGCTTCCGAACATCCTGGAAAACCTTCCCAAAATAGGCCTCGAATGCCTGGCCATCGACTTTATCTCCGTTCAGGAGCGTTGGTAATAAAGCATCCGCATCCACAAGAATTAGTTGGCCGCGCTCCTTAAGAAGTCCGGGTGCAAGATTCTGCTCTCTTAGATGAGCCTCGAGCCCATCAAGATGCTGCCGCGTGGCAATGATAATAGCAGCGTTTTCTGTACTGAAGAACGAGGGAAGAATAAATTTCGAAACGGCATCGTATAAAAAACACTCGGCTTCGTAAAACTGGATTATGTGAGTGCAGCGCGGAAGTGCTGGGGGCGCTGCTTTCTTGCGTGATGCCTTACTACCACCAGTACCAGGTCCTGCCATGGAGTTCCGATTATAAGGGCTACCCTAGGGTGAGATGAAAGGGATGAAGACAAACTCAGTAAATTGCTGGTCGGATGGATCGATGCGAGTGAAATGTACTGAAGGTGTGATTTTTTTTTTTTTTTCCTCCCTCTCTTAGATTCCGTATCTTTGTGTGTTGAAAGTGGTATGGGTAGACTTGAGGAGCGATGTATGTATGTATATGAATTAAGCAGGTTTGGAAAAGGATAAGGGGAACTCCGTGTGAGTCGGTGTGACACTAACATACATGTAGACAATACTTTTTAATGTGGGGCTTTTAGTTGGCTAGGAACGCGACGTTGAGACATTACATGCGCATTGAATTGCATAAAAAAAAGTCTACACCAGCTAGGTAGTCCACTCTCAATGAGGGCGTACTGTACGTACATACTCTAGCTACACATACAGGGATCGTTTTCTGCACGGTCAGCTCGTGAGCCACGATCCAAGATCGTACTGAATTGAAGACTCGACCGCACAGACAGCTGTATCTCTTCAACGGTATCTATACATATATAGCCAATGTTAGATTTAAGGAATTCTGGGGGGGGGGGGGGGGGGGGTGTGTGTGTGTGGGAGAAGAGGGGATCACTACATGTAGGTACTTAAGCCAAAGATTTGGGAAAGTATAAGTCTGCCCATACATAAGGGAACAGGGACCGGGGATGTAAAGTCGTTCGCCCGATTACAGCCTGGGTGGGGAGGGGGGGAACTTGGGAACTACGAGTTACCTCAGTTCATAGAGTATGTTGACATATCATGTAGCCTTATTTAGAGGATCAACTTCGACTGGGTGTGTTTTAGGGGTCTACCCAGTAGCGCTGGCCGTTTCATCAAAGTAGGGACACTCCTCCTGTACATCGTACGTCCCTCATTCTCCTCCACCTATATGTAATTAACACCACTTACCATTGCTGTAATGTGAACAAAAATTTTCTTCAAGAGCACATGGCACCTTTGGCCCGGCGAAGACTCCAATTTCGGAAATCGATCTAATGAGATCGACTTGTATACGCACGTAGTAGGAACGATTTAGAGAATCCTGCGGATATCGGAACCGCATTTTCCTATCATCTAGGGTTCGTTTGAATTCGCGTTGCAACCATAAGTACTCGCATTCATTAACTGGTCGGCACTGCAGGATCAAATGGCATGATGGCTAACACACCCAATAATGTGAATACATGTACTAACAGAATCTCTAAAAACCAGGTCTAGACAACTACCGAACCTTCAATTCCACTTTTATAAATGATTGCGGTACACGCATCAAGGCTTCAGCTTCCCGTAACTACAATAGCTAGCATTTTATGATTACATTACCAAGGGCATTATCAAGCATTCCCTGATCAAGAGGGCAGATGAAGTTGAACCCTAGATGTACAATTGCAAGGATGTAAGCGAGATCTCGCTCCGTTGAAAGCAGCTGTGGACGATGTCGGGTGCCGCAGCGGGGTCCTTGCGCAGGGCGACCGAAGTATGGCATTATGAGATTACACCACGCCTCAATAACACGTTATTTCGAATTCGCCCGTTTAAGATATTTATTTTCATCGATGCATTTGAGGCCAATTAAGGAGAAGGAGAAATGACAAAATACATATACTAGCCTAGATCTTGCATTGTTCAGCACATGTAAGAAGTAGGTTTCACTATCAAAAGTAGCCAGGTCCATTTATTTATAGAATTTTGAATGAGTTAAATAATTGGAAGGTGGAAAACTCAAAAGTACATCATATATTTTCTAGAATTCTATGGATTTCAGGACAAAGCACAGGTGACATGTCATACGATGAGAAGGAAAACAATTGCGGGGATTATCAAGCGCCTCCATCTCCCGGGAAGATCCAAGGACAGTACATGTTACTATAACTTCTTTTAGATTGGATAAATTTGAATGTTTGCATCATGTAGTCGCTTCAGTAGTCGCCGAAATTGAATTTCCTAAGCATTCTTGTAGGGGTACTGCGAGTGATAGTTCATGACCCACCAATGTGACCATGGATTGCGGTTTTGATTGCAGCCACATAACGCATACCAGCCATTGGCCGGGTAGGGGTCACAGTAACATGAGCCAAGATGTCCAAGCCCAATTCCTGCCGGGGAGAAAACCCCTGTTTGGCATTCGTTGTTCGGCGGTGAATTGTAATGTTGCAATGTCTAAGGGAAAAACCAGCCATGGCTGTGCAGCAAATCTTTTCATTTGATCTGTTAGACCTGCCGAAGTGTTCAGGCTCCTGATGTGACCTTGTATTCTGCATTACGCTGGCGACGTACTGAGTCTGCCGGAATATCTCATCAAGGCCTAGGGTATCCGCCGACTTTTTGTTATCTAGCAAGCTAGCTACACTCTTAAACATTGATCACCTGGTCGAATAGATATTTCGCAGTAAAGAGCGGTGAGAAAAATGTCACAAGGCCCGATATTAACGTTCTATGACACTTTTGTAGGGCGGATATTTCCGAATACACCCCGCTACCCGGATCCTACCTACTCTGTCTACCTATCCATCTTCAGAATACCTCTCACTCCTCACCCAAAAATTAACGTATCGATATCGTTTCCGTCTTGTGGTGCACGAGCCGCTCCGCGGGGGGGAAAAATCAGGGAAGAAAAGGAAATAACAAAGAAAAAGGCTGGCATTACTTGGGCTGGGGGAAAAAAAAACCTTAGCATGACAAAACCGAAATAGTTGGCATGCAGATAAATGTGTATGTAGGTGTGTGACGCAATTTGCTGATTACTCTCTCTGGGGTATCAATAGGAAGTAAGTCATGTTCATTGTATGTACACTGGTCCAGTTGGACCAACCGAAACAGCCGAAAATGTAGTATGGGCAAGGGCGGCGGAGCTGATGCTTGCGATCGAGGCACTGTCATTCCTCCTTTTAATGGTTCAATTGTTGCTCTACGGCAATGAATGATGTGGACACACGTTTCAATACACGAACAAGGTGGAAGGGATTCAGGGCCTAGGGGTTACCCCGAGCAGAACTATTAGGAGTGGTGCTAGATTCCCTATAGACGATTGTAAATCGTTGCTTATCTGGCTGATATGTCACAGGCCAACACCGTCATCGTCTAATCTTGCCTAAATCTAGGTGTTGGTGTGTAATAGGGTCGATATCTGGTATCCCAACGGTTGTGGACCACTTGCCCTATGTGAGAGAGTTTGAGGGCCAGGCTATGTCTCGGAGGGTGCCTAATTATAACATGCCAGGGACCTGGCAAAGCTAATTGGGAAAACACTAGAGAGACAACAAGATTATGTACGCACTTGTTTCAAAAGATTTGGGTTATCTAGCACTGGTGGGATGAAATCAATGCAGGCTTTCATTGTTCCCATACCGGTAGATTTCGCCTTTGAATGAATCAATCAATCAGATTTTATCATTGTGCATGTGCTTGTGCATTCTTTCAATCGACACACGACACTAGTGCCTCGTTTTGACTCTTGGAGATCTTTCGGTGCCTTTGGGTATCCTCGAATTGGTTAGCTATCCAGGTATCACCGAGAGGCCTTTGAGAAAGGGCGCCCGAACGCCCCCCGAAGACTTCGGAGACCATCCAGGCTTTTGAAGTGCTAGCTAGGTCTGTGCGGCAAGCCGCACATAACAGTACCAGGAAATACAGCCATCCTTTATGTTTCTCAAATCATAAAGCTGCAGTGTATGCAGACAGATAGACAGATACATGCACACACGGTAGCCAAGTCGCAGAAAAACGAAGGAACTGGTGTGCATTCAGCAGTAGAGTTATACTCTAGCGGGCCAACGTCGCCAGGCGGTCTAGATCAATGGGGTGAGTACATAGGGCCGAAAACCTTTGAGCTCCGGCGAATCTGTCGCGTCTCATCATATCAAGCGGTTTCTCAGAATTATAAAAGCCAATACATAGCTGAGGTAAAACCTGAATCTCCGAGAAGTACTTAGTTTACGTACGTATATTCTATCCGTACTATACCACAAACTCAAACATTTCGGGCCCAAATTGGCAACTCAATTATCTGCTATGTTAGATGCGTGACATGTACTTGCAGCAGACTGCCCAAAAATGCAAATCTTGAGGTGCAATTGCCATTGGATTACAGCTATCTGCATAATATTAGGCTCAACCGAGCGCCATAACGCAGAATGCGCATCTTCTAAAAACATAAACTACTTTCCTCTCTGGGTAATTCACATAGATTCATCAGGGAACCCTGCCAAAGCCTTAACTTGAGATGTCAGAAGGGGCATATCGAGTTCCCTAATGGAGAAACTTTGCTGTTCGGTTGGGCCTAATATTATGAAAACAAGAAAAGTACAACAATGCAGTGAACTTGGAGCTAGCCAGTTGTTTTCGTGCTAGCTGGCTTAGCGACTGTTTAATTGCGCAATCAATACAATATAAACTTGAGAACAGTGCGCGTACGTAATAGATGTTATAAGCTCAAGTTTAAGTAACTATTCGATTACATGATGCAGACTTTTCAATTTGATCAGCTAGATGGTGGAGCTCCTACACGTCGCCTTACAGCTATGTACCGCAGTTATACAAAGTTGGAGACCTGGAGTCATAAAAGGTCACTCGATCAATGTATTAGAGTGGCCTGATTTGTACATGACAACCACTAAATGACATCCGGAAAGCACCATTGGACCATCGATTTTCTGATTTGTGGTGCTTTCGATCTGCGATGTCTAAGAATGCTTGTGATTCACCTAGTTGGCACTAACCCAGAGAAGTACAAAACAAAAATGACCCTCAGACCAGTTCGGGGGGCGTTCGTGGTTCGAAAATTTTTGGGGGTGGTTTGGCGACCAATATTAGTGGTAGAAGATCTTGTATTCGTTACTCTGAAGACACCTTCGAAGCGAAGGAGGTATTCGGTGTCAACATACTCTTTTTGATTTTTACCACTTACAGTTTAAGGGCACTTACCGCAACTTCGAACACTCCATTGTCTCATGGTTTTTTTAGCTGGCAATCCCCCCCCCCCCCCAACTCAACCACCAACCGTTCTAGGCGCCATGCCCATGCATCTCGAACGGTCACGTATTTTCGATCTGGTCGCCGGTGTCTTCTTGTGTTTCTCACCGTGATATAATATACCGCATGCGATCTGCGATTGACTTTTGTACCCCCGTCAGTTAATAAGAATCCGTTCTAGTTATTTACCTATGTAACTTCGTTTGATCCTCGCCGTTCGGAAAACCCACGAGGAAAGCCAGGCACCGGCATTGGCAACCACCTAGAGCTAGTCAAACAACACATAAACTTATTCCTTTTTCCTGACGCCTTGACTATGTTGGAGTACCAATGCACTTATGCTAGTGCCTGGGGCGGAGGGCCTATTATGTCTCAATATCACCGCACACCTCCCACCCAGGTAAACAAATCTGGAATATCAAGATGCATACGTATGTACCAGGTGTTGAGGGTAAGTGATCAGAATCTGATAAGTGAATGTTAATTGCGGTGGGTGCGTGTAAATTCTCTTATCAGATTCTGATCACTTTTCGCTCCACCCTAGTACTCACTGTAGGACCGGAAGCGATGCAGGCATGTAGAAGTACATGAGATGTAGTAGAGAGCATTCTACATCACGTATATGTGCTCTGCCCAACTTTGAATATTGATCTTCATAGGTACATACATACTTAAATATACCTACAGACTTTCTACCACCACCACTCGGCCCCTCCATCTCTTCGGTCCGGGCGGGACATACCGTACTACGGCAGCACAACGACGCAGCTTGGTTGTGCCCAGATCGCTGAGATATCCCGGGAATAGAAGCCTATTGCTTTTCGGGGTAATCAAGTCTGTCGCTTAGGCTTAACCAGTTCCTGAACGAAACCTTGGATCTCTCAGCTCTGGGTCCTTTTAGCCAGATAGGTTCATGCTGCCTGTAGCTGTAGGTACATGTATTTGATCAAGATGCGGTGGCATCTCGAGCCAAAAGGTATATCGCTTTATATTCCCATTCCCATTCCCCAACTACATGTACCTATGGTTCGGATGAATATCTACTTTGGCGTTGCATAAGCTAACTCGAGAACAATTGTGGGGTTTTTGAGCGGCTTTAAGCTTGGTCTAGTACCTACAGAGAAACACATCATCTAGATGTATAGCTAACGACTTCCCCCGAGAATTCGTGCGGGGGGAAATAAACCTTATTCTGGCTATATAGCTTAATAGCCGAAGAGATGTTTAGCTATGGAGTACCTATTATATTAACTGCAATGGACGACTCCAGTAATGTTCCTCTATCGCGGATAATATCATCCTTGATTGACGGCAGCTAAAAGGCACCGCAACTCATGAGAATGGTACTCAACGGGCGAAATTAACCCGTAATTTTGTGTGTCGATTTCAATTTTATAAGTATAACAAGTCAGGGCCCCGTAGATTGAACCTCATCTCAAAGAGGAGGTTTCGCCAAACTCTCATAGAAATGCGGTACCAATTCTTAGGGCCCATAATCCTCGCCTTTTTGGAGCTGTGCACAACCGCAGCTGGGGTAAACCTTGTGGTTTCGAGCGACTATGGAAACAAAACGAGTCCCATCATGTATGGCCTCATGTTTGAGGTGCGTAGTGTTACCCATCTGCCAAGATGTACCTGTTACTTAATGCTAGCTATATACATACATGTATATGTAGTATACTACGTACGAAGTGCTGATAGTAGCAACAGGATATCAACCACTCCGGCGACGGCGGTCTCTATGCTGAACTAATCCGCAACCGTGCTTTTCAGGGCTCTGGCAGCACCACAAACCCAACCCTTGCCGCCTATCGCGCCGTTGGCGATGCCACCCTCTCCATTGATACCGCTAACCCGCTCTCCCCCGCGCTGAAAAATGTAATGAAGGTTACTCCAACCTCGTCCAACGCCACCCGAGTGGGCTTCCTCAATGAAGGATTCTGGGGAATTAATGTGAAGGATCAGGAGTATACCGGAAGTTTTTACGTCAAAGGGGAATATAACGGGGATTTCATAGTTTCACTCGAGTCGAACCTTACGGACAAGGTGTACGCGCAAAAGAAGGTTAGGTCCGCGTCGAAACCAGATGCATGGACGAAACATGAGTTTGTGTTGCATCCAGAGGCCGCGCCTAATGTGAACAATACATTACAGATTACGTTCAATGCTAAGGGTTCGAAGGGGTTGTGGTTTAGCATGATTAGTCTATTTCCACCAACATATCATGGAAGGTATGTGACCATCTGAAATGATAAAAGATACGGCACATTAATAAGGGTGTATTAAAGGAGGAATGGGTTAAGGAAGGACTTGGCGGAGCACTTGGAGGGGTTTAGACCCACTTTTCTGAGGTTTCCGGGTGGAAACAATCTGTAACGTCTCTTCAGCTCCCGTTGATAAATGTGGTTTACTGATATTGGTCTTTATCAAGTGAGGGAGATGAACCTCCGTACCACTGGAAATGGAATGAAACAATTGGTCCACTGATAGACCGCCCTGGTCGTCCAGGTAATAATTTCTCCTCCGCTAGGTTTTTCTAGAAGCAACGTACTTACTCAACGAACTAAGGTACATGGGGGTATGAAAACACCGATGGCCTAGGATTGGTCGAATATATGGAAGTATGTAATGAACTAAAAGTGAAAAAGAATCTAGCTAAATATTGGACAGTGGTGCGAAGACATGAATCTGGAACCAATTCTTGACGTCTGGGCTGGTTATTACCTCTCGGGGCCTACGATCCCTCAAAGCGAGCTAGGGTTTTATGTTCAAGACGTCCTCAACGAGCTCGAATTTCTCATGGGCTCTATTGACACTCCCTATGGTTCCCTCCGTGCCCAGCTGGGTCACCCTGAGCCTTGGGTTATTAACTATGTCGAAGTCGGCAACGAGGATGATATTGGCGGGGGTGAATCCTATAGCTCCTACCGCTTCCCAATGTTCCGGGACGCCATCAAAGCTGCATATCCACACATGACGATCATTGGCTCCACCCCCAAAATCGATCCTATTCCGGAGGGTGCATGGTTGGATTATCACAGATACACCAGACCGGATGATTTTGTGTCGCTTTTTGGCATGTTTGATAATTGGAATAGAAGTCATCCGGTATTTGTAGGCGAGTACGCATACATTCAACCAAATAAACCAGGTGGTGGAGGACCAGAGTGGGGAGGAGCATGGAGATCCCCATATACAACATTGATAGGGATGATCTCAGAGGCAGTATTTGCGATTGGAATGGAGAGGAATGCGGATTTGGTCAGGGCCGCGGCGTATGCACCAATTTTGCAGAACCTGAATAGTTACCAGTGGAGTGTAAGAACCCATAACCTAGTGGATTTATTGTATCTCGGGTTCAAATGAGTATAGATAACTGATTGTTTTTTTTGGTTTTCAGCCCGACTTGATTTCCTTCACAGCCGACCCAACAGAGACGGCACTCTCGATCAGTTATTATCTACAAAAGGTATGTAGCTCAGCACTCGTATTTAAAAGATATAATTGTGACACCTTCAAGCTTTTCTCAACCCATCACGGAACAACTGTACTTCCGGTAATTTCAGATGCCAATTTTGGGCCATTATACTGGTCCGCATCTAGCACTGACGATGGTGGATACTACCTGAAAATTGCCAATTACAACGGTACGACAACCACCGTCACTTTTGAGGTCCCTGACACTGGCAAGGTTGTCAAGGGTAAACTTACAACTTTGAGTGCACCTTCTCCATTCTCCGAGAATAGTCCCAAGAATGAGACAAGTATCTGGATAGAAAAGGAGGTTACTAAAGGTGCAGATGGCAAGTTCGCGTTTGAGCTGCCGGATTTGACGGTCGCAGTTTTGGCGGTGAATTGAATGGAATAGTCAGTGGCTGTATAGAGAGCAAATTTCCGAGAATTAGGCCAACAAAAAAAAAATTGGTTAGTGCTAGAGCTAGTAAGGCCAGTCAATTACATGTAACTTCTTTTTTTTTTTTTTTTTTTTTTTTAGAAAAAGGAGGAATTTTAGCATTTGCTATCCCAAAACTACCAACATTCTTTTGGTACAGCCGTCTACTTCAAATTTCTATTTGAAGCCACCAACAGCTGCAGCTAGCTAAAAAGGCTGCATGAGATCGAATTGAAAAGATACAGTGTGATAAACGTGAGTGCGATCGCTACAAGTACATATCCTGGAATAGTACGATATTTGCATGTCTGCTATTTAGCCGGAGAGTGAACTAGGAGCCTCGTCCCCCAATCCCTGGACAACCAGTAGAGTACAGCACAGTGGTTCACCTTCTAATTATGAGCCGGAGTAGAGAGCTATATCCCTAAGCTAGGGAGGTGCTTGCTAAACCTTGCGTGACCATGGTAAATACTACTTTCTCTAGCTCGAATGGCACGGTAATCCTGCGGATGGATACTTTGATCATTAATGGTAATTCTGGCTTTAATATCGATATCGTACTCGCGGTGAAATTAAGTATTGTCTTTCGCCGGTAGCTAAACCACCGACCTAACCACTTCCTTCAACCCACCACCCATAAACAAACATGAGGATAATCACATAGGTCAGCAGAAATTTCATTTACTTTTTTGTGGCTATTGAGTGTTGATTTGTGGCGTTTCAAGCTTGGAGGGGTTGCCAATGCCCTTAGGACCTTCGATATCTACGCACTAAAATCCGAGCACATCCATTGTGCGCATAGATTTTGGTTGCTTCTCCACTAAAGTTAATCTAGTGTGAACCCTGGTTAGAGTTGCCGCAGCTTTTAAAAAGGCGCGCGCAGCAGCACAATGCCTCTTTTAGATGCCATTCTGTGTGGAGTAGCGTAGGCAAAGCAGGCTTCAGGCCCAACTCCGATTTGCCGGAGGTACGGCTTGACGTCCTCCGCTTCTGTGATTGGTCATAGTTGACTCCAACATGTTCACAATACCAACCCTTCTTGTCCGAGCAGTTAGCATATTCTACTACTGCTGCATTGTTCTTTATGGTGGAGGCTGACAGTGGACTAGGCTCACCAGCCGGCATGTAGAGTGGGCATATACATATGTCGGGAGGTTCTCCACGGAAATCTGCACTATCATTTGATTAGAATGTGCCTGCGGATTTTCAATGAAGGCCCCCAGGTTTAACTAAGCCATGTACTCTGTGCGGCATCATCATCATCATGCAAGTATCGTTCGATGAACTGTTACCCAAAGAAAAGGTTCAAGAACAGGGGTGATATTCCAACCTCAACCCCATACATGTATTCAATTGCCGGCCACTACATGTAGTGTCCTAAAAAGTGCCCTACCTAGAAGGGAGAACCGTTGGTGCACGTGTCTCGTTATGCAGTGAATGCATCTTAAACTAGATAGCACCTGAAGGTGGCAGTGACATAAGACACAGAACCAGAGGGTGGACCTGGGGATCCATTGTGACCGTTGAAAATCTGAGATGTACACTCGCTATGACAATGTATTTCTCGTGCAAAATTGACCAATGTGTTCGAGATTCTGGGACGTGGTCCGTGGATTTGAGGTATCAAACCTAGAGGTTTCGGACTCCTTCTCTGCAGGTGGTACTTGGATCCGGAAGCTTTCTCTTGATCTCCCTTCCTGTATCCTTCTTCTATATGCAAAGATTAATGATCGACCATTATGGATCTCTGAGTACTCCATACACCCGGAGAAATTATTAACCATGGTTAAGCTTATCAATGTGCCATGCCTCGGGGAATTAGAGTTAATTTACACTCAATCTGTTATATTATATTAGCAACAGATATTTTTTATTTAATTTAATTTAAATATGATTACCTATGTTAATGTCAGTTAGTACATACATAGCACAAATTATAAGCAAGTGATTCTTTTGATAAATAGCTATTACATATATCTCTGCAACCTCCTGAGCCTCCTGTTTACATACATGCAAGCCTCGGATTCACAATATAAAACTAAGAAATACATGTACATAATGTATGGCGCTAAGACCACATAACTTTCCCTGCCAAGAAGACCCGCATCCAACCTCTTGCGTAACAACGTCGACCTACATGTAACTTTGAAACCTTTGCTTATCGTCTCAGGCCCCTGAGCGTGATCTGATATCAAGCACAGATACAGGCTCGGGATATAATTCGGCAATTGAACGTCCGCATTTGACCATGAGAGCACTTAGAGTGCATAAGGCCCATCTGTCTTCTTCTTCTTCATTAAGCTTGGCCAATTGGATATGCATAGCTAAGCATTTAGAACTCTGGACAAGAGCTAAGAATAACATTGGCACGTACGTATGCCCCAGAGGGGAGCAGAAAGACGGGTTAGTATCTTATTTTTCTTTCTTTCTTTCTTAAGATACCTATCCACTTCCACACAACACAAAATGGCTCATATCCAGAAAATTGTTGAGAACTCCAGTACGTATGTTTAATTATTGGGAAGTTTTTCTGCGAAGAGTATCCCCGAGCAGGAGACGAGAATAAACTACCGAGCCTTTACATACAAAGCATGTGATATCTCAACCAGAGAGGAAGGAAACCGAGGTCGATATGAAAGAATAATGAATGTGTTGGCACTTAAAGGGGGAGGGGGTGAAGGGGATGCGAACATCAAAATGATACGATTAGCTAATAAATCATCCAGCTATACAGCATGCACCGCAGCTGTAGTACACGGAAATTCGATCATAAATCGTGGCTTGCAGAGAGAAGTAAGAGGGATGGATTGCTGTAACCTGGTTATAGCTGAAGGATGTTCCAAAACAGCCCAGGTGGAATATGGCACCCTCCCGGACCTCTCAACTCTGTCTGGCCCACAACTTTTGTGACGAAGACATTTTTTTTTAATTATTCAAATTTATTAAAGCTTATAGGCTCTTACTGATCTATCAACTGATAGCGAGATGGCTGAATGTACGGACGGATAGGTGGATGGGCACTATTTGTGTGTTGGCAAATTGTTGGCAACAGGCTTCCTAAGACTATGGATCTCCCCGATAGACTCTATGCGGGGAAACAAGCACTCGGATCATGATACTCGGTCATCCGCTTACTGAAGTCCATATAGTGTACCATATTGACCTACGTTCACCTGTATACCTGCAGTTCAGTTGATCAACCTGCTCAATCAGCGTGTTGTGTGACCAACCGTTCTTTTTTTTTTTTTTTTTTTTTTACCTCTCACAATCTGATATTTGACCTCATCGATCGGTTTGGGCAAAGCAATATAAAGTTTCGATCGGGTATACACCTTGAGGACTAATCTAGATTCCTGGCGCTAATCCAATCGTCTGTCGCCATTATATCCTGACAAAGATAACAGAGCGTCGCCGGAGTTTTTGTTTCTCCCACAATACTAACCACCTCCGGCTTCCAGTAAACGACGGTAGGAAGAGATCTACATTCTTACGCGTATGCGAGTAGTAGAAGGCTAGGCCTTCCCTCATACAACATATATACGGATCTGTTTGAGGGGGTGGTTGCCCGATTATTGCGGTTAACGGGTCAACAAAGTTTGTGTCATGAGGGTTGTCATGCCATTTTTTGCACTGCAGATACGATTGCGAGATGCTAGAGAGGCCTACGTGCTAGTATAAGTTAAATAATTGGGTTAATGTAATGGAGATGGCCAGTCAGGACGTAGACATTAGTCAGTAGTTTTTATTACCTAATATATTGTGGCGAGGTCCACCGAGTGATCTTTTGTGCTCTTAAAACAATTGCTCCTAAAACGTGGAGGTAACCATGATCCCACACTATACGATCATGAATAATGGACGACTTCCCGTAGAACCTAGATTTTCTGGCCAGTGTGGCAAAGGATCACGAACAACCAATCATATTACTGGTTTGCAGGTTTCTGAAGTTTAGAAATCTGAACCGACCCCTCCCCCCTCTGTTCAGATTCGGATTCTGGAATCTAAATTTCCACGGGAAGTCATATCCAATATAGGTAGACTGAAACTAAAATCCAGTCTCCTACATGCCCATGTCACGACTCACATGGTAGTTATCAGCAAAAAGCCGATTAAACCTATTGCTATCAAAGTTAAAGGTGTATATACTATCGGCGAAGTGAATGAGCTATATACAGGCTCCAAGTTACCATGGATGGTGGCACGCGAGTCGAAATGATTACAATATAACGTTAGGTTTCTTTGCAGTAAGGTGTCTATCACACTTGAAGTCATCCTAGCTAGGCTATAGGGCAGCTAGGAACAACGCGCCCTCATCTCCAGAGATATAACCCTAGATTCGTCAGGTCTGTGGATTAGATCTAGTACTAGATGATTATATAACCTTTTCTTGAGCTCCGCTAGTGGGCTCTTCGTATGAAAACGAGACTATAGCACTACGGAATGTAGTGACGAATACCGAATTCAACCGGCATTGCATTTTGCATATTGGAGGAATTAAGAGCGCTGTGCCAATACCGCATTACTAGCGTATTGACGGGATAGTAATCCCACTCACCCCTTTTTGGTATTGTATATACTAACATGTATATGCGTGAGGCAATATGCGACTGATCCACTACCGTCACGGGTTTGGATCACTCAAAATCACTCGCTTATATTAATGGCCTCATCAACATTCAGTTGCCATCCCTCATGTACTTGCCAAATTTTTATCAGTAGGACGAGGGTAGGTAATGGCTGTAGTAACCGAAGCCCTATTGGTAAAAATTTGGCAAGTATATATATAGCAAAAGACTTACGTGAATGAGTGTCATCCCTCAAGAGCGTCGCTACCATGTTGGGCATTCTCATCACTGCTCCCACCCGGGTTTGAACCGGTAAGTGGTCATATGACGAAGCCCAGTGTATTACCACTAGGCCACGCCACGATGCCGTCAACAACACCACAATTAACTTTGACCCCGTCGCAGTGATTTTACGGGCCTATCTCCTTGGAAATGCCGGAAAATTCTATGCACACCAACCACCAATCTACATTCCAACAGAAAAGGTACTAGCAGCTAGTAGATACATCAAGATCAATACATGGGGCTTGAGATGTCAGTAAACGTACTGCGAGACTGCAGCCAGGATCACCAAGGTAGAATTAGTTCCTGAGGGCTGGGGAAGTGTCTATCGAAGTGACGAAGAAGAAGGAGATCCACAATTGGTTCATTAACCCGCCCCCCCCCCCCCCTTGACTGGAGTTATCTTTAAGGGCTATATAAGTAGCAGTAAGCAGATCCAAGAGACCCTTCTGCCTACAAGTCACTACTAATTTCAGCTAAACTTGCGGTGTAGGCGCGCCTAACCTCCTATACATCCCTTCATCCCATAGACGACAACAAGGCGATGTCAAGCAGCCCCAACATCGGGCACTACACTGAACTGCGCGGCCCGAGCACTGTCACTTGAGTTGATCAAACTTGTATGTATTTGTATTGGGACGTAGAGGTGTGGTAGTCTATACCATAATCACCACAATTACTAAGGATTAGGTATTATGTAAGAGACCAGTGATGATAGGTGGCAAATGTCTTTCGAGGAGAGGACTAGAGCAAGAGTCTAAGACTCCCTCTCTCTTCTATCAATAATCCAGATTAGATCATCTTATCTCTAGATCTCCCGCGTATCAAGTAGGCCATATATACAGAGAGCACAAAGGTTGGGCCATGCACCCGCCACCATGCATGCGTCGCCAGAAGGGGGTCGATCGATGGGGTGGCGGTACGTACATAATGCGGGGGGGAGCTGGGGTTTTTATTCTAGATTCTCTGGCGGGGTCTGTCGATACATCTGGGTACTTACTTCTTACGCTGATAATATAATTGCAGCCAGTCAGTCAGTCAAACTACATGTACATGTATGTACATGTACTGTCCAAAAAATAGTTACACACATTAAGACCGGGCAGACCCTCACTATGGGCCAGCCCGGTACACGTACATGTACTTATATACACGCAGGAAGTACTAGAGTATGTACATGTGAAGGTCGACGGGAAGAAACCCAACATGTTGCAAAACCTATGGCCGAAAGCCCTAACCCTAACAATCACCTACAGTCCGTTGCAATGCAAGATTTGTATGGGACCCAGTAACACTACATGTTAGTAGTTGAAAGGCCAACTTGAAAAACACATCACGCACACCTGAAAAACGGACTCAAAACTCTAGCTCCATCTTGACGACCCCCTAAGTTGAGTGATTGGTTTAGGCCGACTCGCTGTAAAAGGTGTAATCTGCCAAAACCTGTGTCCTAGTACTACCACATGCATGTACTCCACGGTTGGGTGTCGTCGACATCTAGATACATCATATCATGTAGTGGTCCGCACAACCAAATGGAGGTTTAGAGCCTAGATTTTCTGGCTATCATGGCAACCAACCAATCCATATTGCTTCTTTCCGGGCTTAATTCTGGCGTTTAGAAAATCTGACGTTTAGAAAATCTGAACCCCCCCCCCCACTGTTCACTCAGGGTCTCTAAATTTCTACGGCAAGTCAATAATCCACACCCTCCCAGAATCTAGCTAACCCACAGTGATAGTCCAGAACCAACCTCTCGCCCCCCCCCTCAATTAATCACCTGGGGTGCTGTAGAGTGGGCGTGAGCACGGGGTCATATTACCGCACCTCTCTTGATACCAGCGGTCCCAGTGGATATACCAGGGTCATTCAAACTACATGTATACCAGGCTATCTAAGCTACCCAAGCTAGCCGCCAGACTTAACTTTGCAACAACCCCATGTGCCTAGCTAGCTAGTACTATGAGGCGTACATACATAGTTGTGAGGCCTCGACCGACCGCTGCGACGTACGGATGCTTTTTAGTATACTGCATGGATGGATGTACCTGGTCTTGTTTTCAAAACCAGGACCTGCCCGTCATTGCCCTCCTACGCTATGGCAGCTCCAGACCATCCACAGACACCATATCAGGGTAAGTGAAGCACTGTAACCAACCAACCACCCTCACCCACCCAGGTTACCCGTCAAGGACTTGAGTTACTGGCTAATCACACAATCTCACTCGGCCAGTCTCAAAATCATGTGATCGACCCCCTGGGCGGTGTGTGGGGGCCACACAATATTTGCCCGGCCTGGGAACACTAGAACAGGACAACCCCAATCCTACGAACCCCTCGAGCTCTCCAAGAGCTGTCCAGGTCAAATATTGCTTTGATTATACTAAAAGTGTGTATGTATTCGTCGCATCAACATCAACAATGTCAATGATCATTGTCGTCTCATCATTACAAAAAAAAAAAGAAAAAAAAACAATTCCGCCACCTACCACCTCCAAAAAGAAGAAAGGGAAGAGGGAAACTTCGCAGGGAAAGGAAACAAGGAAAACCCTCATGAGATATCATCAGCGTAGATGGCAGGCTAAAAAAAGAAAGAAAAAATAAAAATAAAACCCATTATACTCCGATATATAGTCCCTCAACTTTTTCGTCCGCCTCGGGGGGGGGGGGGGGGGGGGGGGGGGGGGGGGGTGGGGGGGGGGGGGGGGGGGGGGGGGGGTGGGGGGGGGGGGGGGGGGGGGGTGGGGGGGGGGGGGGGGGGGGGAGAGGGGGGGGGCCCACCAACCACAACAAAGACCTTCTGCACACCCTCAACCCTCGGCCCCTCGTTCGGAATGGCAATCGATGCACCCGTAGGCTGTGCCTTATTCGTAGCCGGCAGCACGAGAGCCGTCGTCACAGTCTGTACAAGTTCCAACGTTAGTCACAATCCTCACAACACAGAAATTTCAGGGAGTGATCAACATACGCTTCCAGAAATAGCATACGCGGTGCTCCCCACCGTGACCGCCGGGCAGTTTGTAGATCCGCAGTTATAGCCATTTGGACAACACCCACCCCCCAGACTACTTGCACAGCTCTGCCACCCCGACGCACAGCTCGCCAGCGCCGTCATCGTGAGCACACCTCCAGCGCCCCCGGCGCCGCCCGCACTAATCGTAAGGGCCCTCTCAGGACACTCCGTGATGCCGCAGTCGCGGCCAATCCTGCAGCACCCACCATTGTACTGCGGGGCGCAGGTGTAGTAGCCCGTCGGGCACGTGTCGCCGCCCGTCCCAGTCGGCGTGGCGGTCTGCGTGGGGCAATCGGTGACACCGCAGAGACGGCCAGAGGGACAGCAGCCGCCGGCGACGTTGGAGGGGCAGGCGTAGAAGCCGCTGGAGCAGGTTGTGACGGCGCCAGAAGCAGAATCGGGGATGCAGCCATTGGCAGAGCAAGAGTAGCCTTCGATGCAGCAGCCGCCTCCTTGGCTACTGGCGCAGGTTTTCATGTTGGAACCGCAGCCTGAGAGTCTTCCCGCACATTCTTGGCCTAGAGGGGGGGAATGAGCAAGCCGATCAATTGAAAAAAGAGAGAGTAACTAACCGCTAGGACAGCACCCGACGACACCCATGCCGGTGTCGGGGATCCGCTCGCAGATCTCATCTGTCCGACAGCAGCTCCCAGGAACACCAATGCTCGTGCAAGCATACGTTCCCGTCGGGCACTGGAAGTTCTGCCTCTTCCCCAGCAACACACCGATTATGCCGTCATCGGAGGCAAAACTCCTCATCCTAAGTGGTGCACTATACTTGTTGGCCTGGGGAGTCTCCCCCTCCCCCTCCACCTCTACCACAACCACCACATCCACCTCCCCTTCCTGCTGCCCTTCTTCCTCCCATTCGTCGTCCAGCTCCGGTTCATCAACCTCCAAGTTGTTGTTGCCTAGCCCCAGCAGGAACCCCTGCTGGCTCGTCGCCTCATGTTCCCAGTCCCAGTAGTATTTCTCACCGGGGTTCTCGGCAGAAACCTTCCTGACGGCGGAACAGCGATCCGTCTGGTTGAAGTCGGTGTATTCCTGCAGCGAACGCTTCGAGGGCGGGCCGGTACCGGGGGGCCAGTACTTTTCGGATGGGTCAACACCAGCAGGCCAGTCATAAGCTGGTGTTGCGGCGGCGAAGTGTAGTGAGGGCACGAGTAAAAGGAGCTGCAGGCCGAGGGATGGTATTGTGGATCTCATTGTGGAATGAGATGACAATAATAAGGCTAAGCTTGGATTCCTTACTAGTGCAGTAGTAGTAGTAGTAGTAGTAGTGAGTGAATGACAAAGAATTACAGATTCACAAAAAAGCACTTGGAATGCAGAGAGAAGAAAAAAAAGTAAACAAGGTTTTGTGTGGTATGCGCAAAACGTTAATTCGTGATCTGCAAGGTCCTACTCTAAATCGAAGCGAGATTTGACTGCAGCTAGATTGGAGCCGAAGCGTGCAGAAGGAGGGAGGAGGAGGAAGGGTGGGGGCGGAAGAAGATGATGAGAAGGAGGAGGATGAAGAAGAAAGGAAGGGGGGGAGGGAAGGGAAGAGAAGGGAAGAAAGGTTGTATGTACAAAAAAGCAAGCGCCGTCTCCTCCCCACCTCTAGGTAGAGAGTATGATCGTGCAGGCAGCGCGGCCCAGACACACGGGTTCAGGGAGTTTCCCCGAAAGTTAGAGTTAAGTACATGTATGTATTAGTGTGTATATTGGTTGATTGGGGTGCGTTGGTTTGTTGTTCTACGGCTGCAACAGACAGACAGCACCACAGCACCACAGCACCAGTTGGTGGTGGTGTCCAGTCCAGTCCAGTTGCGAGGGCAACAAGAACAAATAAGATAATCCCTGGCTGGTTCCCTGGTCCCTCTAATTGAATTAGAATTTAGGTTAGCAGTCGAGCAGCCAGTCACAAGCGAGAGATCTTGCACTGCGTGGGGGTGGGGACTAGAGTAGGTGTATTCAATTTGGCTGCACAGGCGAATAGGTACGTTATCCTCTAGAACATGTACCTACCTACTACATGTATGTACTCTAGCAGTGCACATAAACCCCCCTCCCCCCTTCCCTTCCCCCCTCTCCAGCGATTGGAGATATGCAGGTACACAATTGCTGGCCACGTGTTGCTCATGCGATCGCTCAACTTTTTTTTTTATTTGAACTAAAAAAGCCATGGTACAGCTGTCCGTATTGGAATCAATAAAGTACTTGAGTTTACATTGGCGAAATCAAATCACCAGTCAGAATGCACATGATAAAACAGGATAAACGGCAATTGTATGTACTTAGGTAGGTAGACGTCTCCTCCCAGTCGAAATATATAAATACTAATCAAATAATTAGAGTATCTGATTTGATATGTGATGTATCAGAGTTATGTAGGTGCTCTACCTACATAATTACCCCTTCACCCGGCAAAGACACAACAGTCCAAATACCACCAGAAAGCGTCTTCAACACCTGCGCCGAGATTCTGCTTCAACATGCCGAACCTAGAATCGTTTCCAGGGCCAAGTTTATTATCCACCTTCTTACCCCCAAGTCTATCCTCCTCCTCCGCAATGGCCTTCTGCAACCCCGCCTCCCCAACCATTTCCCCTCCCTCCCCCTCCTCCTCCTCCCCCTCCCCCACCCACGCACCCACAATCCTCCCCTCCTCCGCCTCCACAGCCGCAAACATCACCGTCCAAAACGTCCAGATCGCCAGCACGCCCAAGATGACCCCAATCTTCATCGAGCACCCCTCCAACACCATACTCCTCACCGCCCCAGACTTCTGGTGCCCCGGATCCCCTGCCGCCGCCGTATAGTTCCCATTCCCACCGCCGCCGCCGCCGTTGTTGCTGTTGTGGGAGCCAACCATGTATCCGCCCGCGGCACCGAGCGCGGCACCGCCGAGGCCGGCGCCCACGGCGGTTCCCATACCGCCCCCGCCGCTGCTACTGCTACCGCTGCCACTGGGACTACTGCTGCCGCTGCTACCGCCGCGTCCACCGCCGGATGAACCACCTGCGCCGCCGCCGCCACCGCCACCGCCTGCTCCTCCTCCGCCTTTGGGCGACATGTCGACTCTAGTTTCTCGGGGGGTAGGTATATCTTGTTCTCCAAAGAGAGGCCTTCTCCAGCTGATGGTGGAGATAATGGTAGTGATGAGGGTTAGATATCACTCTGGAAGAACCAATAGGAAGGGGGGGGGGGCAAGTTGGGGTTTAAGTACTGGAGGGAAAAGGGAAAAGGGGAACGAGGATCGAACTACCATTTCCTCGCTCTCTGTAACCTCCCCCCCCCCCCTTTTTTTTCCTCCACACTGACGTTGTAGATTGGGATTATTCTCCGGCGCGGCGCAAGCTAGTGCTAGCCCACCAAAAACGGCCAATCCGGTCATTTCCAGTCCGAGGGCCCTGGCGACGACAGCAACAACAACAACACCCACCCCCTCCCGATATATGGGGATATCCGGTGGTTATGTAACCTTGGTTGCCCCTTAATTAGGGAGTCTTGCATGTGCCGGTGTTGGTATCAGCTAAGTAGATGCCATCGATAGAGACTATGGTGCTCTTGTAGCAGGACCCGCTAGACCATGGGTATGATATTGACCCTAAGTATTGCTTCATTCACTAACAGTGAGCTTCTGGCCCCCCTATGTGTGATTTCAACTGGGCGTTACTTACCACAGACCCAGTGTATCCCCCTTCACCAGAGGAACCCAAGTAGAGTATATAACGCACGATAGAAAAGGGACATTGACAAACAGGCACTAGGGGTTGTGTAGTGTGTGTGGCTCACCTAACCCTAGAAGCACTAAAAAGCTAGCGCCGCAAGCAGCGAGTGACTGTCCATGACGCCGAAAACTTGTTATGTACCATGCGGGCCAGGCGAGTCGGTCTTGCAGACAACCCGCAGCCCCCGCGGACAGCTTCCATGCAGGAGATAGGTACTTCGTACGTATCGTACTATATATCGATCCCATGATAACTAAACATTGGCCGGGGACACATACGCGGGGGGGTTCAGCTGATGATGCCAGTATATATACTTATATATAATAATCACAATATATACATGTATTTATGTACGATAAGCACTACTATATATTAACTACTTATATGTGTAATCCAATCCCCTGTTCCTCCTAATCCACAGTGGGTGGGTGAGATCCACCGCCACCATGTAGCTAGAGTAGATCAGTAGAGAGAAGGAATGTTGGAAAAAAAAAAGGGGGGGGGGGCAGCTTAGGCTTAAGTATATGTATATAATTCGATTGGGTACCCCACCACCACCCTCAATTGCAAATGGTACGTGTGGTATTATAATTTTATCTATCAAGCCACTAATTCGGCAAATATTAATTAGTTGGCATCTACGGCTGATTCGGAAGGGGGGGTTCCACTTAAATCTTACGTCGATCTCGGAACCGTTTCACAGCCCTTTGTACGCCTTGGATCTCAATCCTTATTAAAGCCCTCCCGTCCCCCCCGTCCCCCATCATGACCGTGAACAATTGCTACCTACCCTTATTCTCTCGTTAGCAGATCAAGCACAGAAACCCACCACCCTGTCCCTACCGCATCAATTCCTCACAAATGAAGCTCTCCCTCCACCTCCTCCTCACCGCCGCCGCCGCCGCCTCAACCTTCAGCCTCGGCCTCGGCGCCCCCCTCCGTAAGCGCCACGGCACGGACGTCTCCCACCTCAAATACTACCAGTACCCCGCTGCGCTGCCCAACGGGCACAGCCTCTTCGCGCCCATCCTCTACCACCAGGTGCAGTCGTCGCAGCCGACGCGCACGCTCTCCGGCGGCGGCGGCGGAGGGCACTTCAACGGGGACACGACCACCTACGAGGTCTTTGACTTCCCTGCCGAGGAGTTCTCTGGGCGCCAGTGCCGCTTCCACTTCCTGCTGGGGCCGGCGGACATGGGGCGCGGGTATGGCGGCGTGTGGAGCGTTGCGGACGAGGAGGGGGAGGGGTGGGTGGATGGGGAGACGACGTGGGAGGGGCGGCCGCGCTCGGGGGCGCTGCTGGCAGTGTTCGATGTGGACCCCGTGGAGGTGAGGCGCTATCGGGATGGGGATGTGGGCGCGCAGTTTGTCAAGGGCGCGGAGGTGTTTGAGTGTCCGGTGGGAGAGAAGGTGTGGGAGATTAGGGCGGGCGAGGCGGATAAAAGTGGTGGTGGGGGAGCAGGACGGTATGGGAATAGCGCAACGTGGAGTCTGAATAAGGGGCTGTTGGTGGAGAGGGTTCACTAATTTAGGCATGTAGTTAGGATCATGTAGGGCGCATTTAGAGTTAATTAAATAATTACATGTATACAGGCATTAATGTGGAGGGGGCTTGGAGTAATATAACTGGGGGCTCAGACAATGATAATATAAGAGAGTTTTAATTACGCCAGATGTTTGTACTTGGTTATTCAGCTCAATGATAGATTTCCTTTCAATTGGGTCGACTTATTCGTGGGGGGTTCGTTCCTATACACAGGTTAGTATCTCGTAATTAAAAGAAGTCAGCCCAGAATCTTGACATCTGAGCCCAATGATAAACGTCAAAGTGTACCTACTTTAGCGCCAGTTTGGATATTTCTATAAGTATGATTTTGAGCACTAATACTGCGGCATGGTTTTAAAAAGACTTAATTTCGAAAAGACCATTAATTAAACCCAAAAGGGTGAAGAAGATTATATTTGGTGCCCATTTAGAGCCCGTTAAGGCATAATTAATGGTCTTTTGGAGAGAATCATATACGAAGGAAAAGAATTGTCAAAAACTATAAGCAATTCAGGGTTAGGGTTGGGGACTTGGAGATATCACGTCCACGTCCTTCCTCTCCACACCTCCATCTCCACACCTCCATACACACCTTCATCTCAACACCCCCAGCTCTCTGCTCCTACTAATACATGACTCGGAGCTAATCCGTTGAGTAGTGAATCCAAGCAGCGAATCAAGCAGTGAATCATAGAGTCGAGCAGTGAATCCAAGCAGCGAATCAAGCAGCGAATCAAGCAGCGAATCAAGCAGCGAATCAAGCAGCGAATCAAGCAGCGAATCAAGCAGCGAATCAAGCAGCGAATCAAGCAGCGAATCAAGCAGCGAATCAAGCAGCGAATCAAGCAGCGAATCAAGCAGATATGGCAGGTAGGTACGGCAGGCAGGCAGGCAGGCAGGCAGGCAGGCAGGTGAATAGCGAAGACTTGTAGTATATAATCGGGAAGTAAATAAAAATTTAATTTGTGAAATTCACCTATGCCAGAAGGAGCGTGAATACTAGCCTACCTGCGCATCCATATTTTTCACCGAATAAAATAACCTTTATAAACGTATTATCATGTATTAAAATCATTCATTAATATAAGGATTAATCGAAACATAGGTCAATAAGAGCCTATAGAAAAAAAAATATTAAAAATCAAAAAAAGTCATATAATAGAAATATTAATGGCTTAATATAGGTTTATATTTTTATGGGAACCGGCGCTAAAGTACTTACCTAGCTGAAAAGTCAAAATATATACTTGTACATATGTATATACTCATCATACTTACTCAGGTAACCACCAACATATATCAGCCCAGGCCAGTCATTGACATCCTCCAACCGGCATACCAATGGAGACATGTACTTTATATGGCTACGTTCATGTATTAGTTCTTTTTCTCTGCGCCTAACACGTATCTGTATCGAAGCAGCATCATGGGGAGAGGGGGGGGTTCAATGATAGCGAGTCTTACCTATACACAAGTTCACACAGTTCCCCCTATCATATTCCTAATCGTGTACCTGATCCCACGGACCAATCGCAGGCGGTACTATGCACTGTTAAAGCCTTCCGAGACTCAAGCTCAAGCTACAGTACCGGTAGGGTACTGTAGCCTTAGTCTTAGTCTGTAGGTACTCATGTAAGTACATGTAGGTGCTTATATGTCAACGGGACGTTATATGTATGTACGGGCAGATCCGGTCCCGAGATTGCATTGAAAAATGACTCCTTTCTTCGAGATGTCTTGGGTCTTAAATAGGGTTTCCATCACAGCGATGGGTGAGAATGGGGGTTTCATAATGTCTGGGTAGAAGAAGGTAGGTACATATATATAAATGTAGGTACTCTGATCTGGTCCAACCATGCAGATGCTTGAACGCATGACTGCAAAGAATCTTCGATTTGTGTAATATCTGTAATGGGGTGGGGGTTCATGTCTTCCTTGAAGAGTTAGCTGGATCATCTAAGGTTATATACCTACATGATGTATATACTTATATGTAGACAGGGAAGGGAATATTGTTGTCTATATGTAATGTGTCCACACTGACTGGACGGAAGGAAATTTACTTTAAGCTTTTATCGACTGCAGCTCTTCTCGGGGTCTAACAACTTCTTACTCCGCCAGTACTTGCTGGAAAGAAAAGTATGGTCTCAACCCCGGTTGCTTTCTGGCTCACCTTGGAGACCATACTTTATTCTTCAGCAAGTAATATTTAATTGACATGCATATCCAGGTTCAGGCATTGTGGCCGTCGATTAACCGCTCTTGGTATGCATGACCGGTACTTGAAGTAAGATCGCCCAATAAGTCTCCGCTTGCTTGTCTAAGATCTGTCGAGGGCTAACAAGTAACAAGTAACACTGATTGTGAGTTCAGCCCTAGGCCTGCGATCAATAAAAATAAGTTGTGTTGCTGCGCTGGCAGGCATTTATACGAGGTGATAGACAAGTAGGTGGATTTGAGTTATGCCCCTACATCCTTCTATACGGCACAGCCACTAGGTTTAAAGGCCATCAGCATTCCACTTTTTTTCCCCTCCCCCTTCATTTTAACCAAGCCATTATTCTACTAATTTTGAGTATCACGGGCTCCTTACACTGCCTAATAGCACCGCCTTACCCTACCTTGAGCAACTGGGTCAGTGCACTATCTCCCCTCAGATAAAGGGAGACAGTCTCCTACTCACTGTCAGTTCTGCTGTACTCGGAACTGCACAATATATCTGCACTTTCATAAAAGGGTCCATTTCTCCGCACCTTAACTTCATTCAATCCGAACCTTTGCCGCTTCTATACATATTTCCTATATCGACATAATATATATCCCCAAGATGCGCGCAAAACCGTTACCAAGCACTGTGCTTCAAGCCCTACTGTTGATCCTTCTTAACCTTACACTTATCTCCGCGAAGGGCGGCGGGGCCGGGGGTGGTGGCGGCGGTGGTGGAGGTGGTGCAGGCACTGGTGGTGGTCGATCGGGTAATACCTTCGGTGGACTGGGTGGTGGTGGGTATGTACTTTATATACAATTAATCCGCTAGATTCCTGTCTGACAGATACGATTGAATAGCCTTGCGCGAAACACCGGGGCGATAATAGGGTTGGTGATCGGGGTTATCGCCCTTCTCATCCTTGTCATCGTCATAGCAGTATGGCACAAGAGTATGATGGCCGCCTACAAGAGAATGGATGCGGCGAAATTGGAGCCCGGAAAACCAGTGAAGGCCAAGGCCGCCAGTAAGGAGGCCGCCGACCTGGAGGCTGCCAAACCGATATTCAGGGACTCCCCGGCCCCGGCAGGCCCAACACCCGGCTATGAGGATCAGAGACCTTATGCGCAAGTGGCTGCTGAGGAGGACGCTGCTAATGTGGGGGAGAAGAAGAAGAATTATAGCATGTGGAAGTGGATGTTTTGAGTGGGGCTTTTTGGGGCTCTTTTTGTTGGCGTTTTTCTTTATATGTTTGGGTGTTTGTTTCTTGGGCTAGTGATATATATACATGTACATGTATATATTTTACCAACGACATTGACCCCCTAATTGGTCACCTCTGTATATAATTTGTTTGGATAATACCAAAGAATCTTCTTATAGGATTAATCCCTACAGGCTACTATGTACCTTCCAGCTGCATGCCATCTCAGAGTCTTGATGGTCATGTTAAATCACTCGGGTGCGACAGTTTACTCTCTAGAGGCACTAGCACTTCCAACGTTGAAATATCATCTAATGGACCCAGAAAATAAAATTGGTAATACAGTAGTTACACTCTCTAAGCAGCTACACTACCAAAGTGGGCTCCACCCCGGCGTCTATGGCTGATAAATAATAGGAATCACCATCGAAGATAAAGCCTTTAATTTTTACTAAACCATGCATAGCTTGGACCGGCCTTAGGCGTTACCGGTTTATCATTCCACAGCTTCCCAGTCCGTGCGTAGGAAAGTTTAGCTACTATTATCAAAATTTAGGTCTTGAACCAATTTCTGCTCCTGGGACACTTAACAAGAGTTACATAAACTCGATTTGTGTATATCGAATCTTTTCGATTCGCTTTAATTCGCCCTTCGACGATAATACAGATACGTATTGCTACAGTGGTGACTATCGCGAGGAATAGGAAGAAATAAGGATATAAAAGCAAGAAGAAATTATTAAAACAGTAAGTATAATCGTATACCAGGCCCTAGGCCACCAGGTTACGATGTCCGTACCTCTTCTGACCAGCTCCGCCCTAAAATCCTTCAAAAAGGGCTGCAACTATCCACCAAGATATTACCAACCAGCTCCAGTGACGTCCAACCTTGGCTCTTGCCCCAGCCGCTGAACTTGTAGTAGTAGTTATAGTACTATGGGCTGTATAGGTAACCGGCGCACCATTACGGTAAGTGTTAGTTGACACATCACCTGTTGATGTGACTGGGACTGGTGTATTATAAACTATTGGGGTATATGAAGTCCTAGATAGTGTTTCTGCGGCCGCCCCTGATGACGTTAAGGTTGAAGTTATGGTCGTCGTTGTCCCCTCCACTGAGCTTTTATCTTTATCGTTTACAGAGCTCAATGTTATCATTGTTGAGGTGGTAGTTGTAGCGGGAGCTCTCGGCCCACCCCCATCAAAACACTGCAGAAGACCGCATCTCTGACCGTATTTACAGCAGCCACCATTAGCAGATGCAGGACATTCATACCAACCTGGGTCACACTTGAGGTTCTCTTCATCACAGGGCAAGCCAACAGGATCGGGCGAGCGGCAACAATAGACACCATTAATTGTATTATTTGTAGGTAAGCATGTGTGTTCATCGTTGCAACAAATCTCCTAACAAACCGATAAGCAAAAGAACTTTACTGATATAATACTGAATATACTCTAATGCCAGCTAGATAAATGGTTTTTTGGGTTAGGCAAACTTACAGGATGGCCTAGAGTGCTACACGGTTTCCTCCCAGAAGGGCAGCCCGGGGCGACATCCTGCTGTTGTCTTGCTTGTTTGGCTGGGATATTTTCGGCCCCAAACTCTCTCGTACTTCCTAGTCCTGATATAAAGAGCTCTTTATAAGGAAGATATCCATCTGGTAGGATGATGGGAGTTGGTTGAAGATTCCACGTTGAAACAGTCGTAGTTGTAGTAGCCACTGTTAAAATCCCATGGCTATAAGCTGGGTAATTAAAGATACCCGAATTGAAAAACAGAATTCCAACACATAAGTAGAGGATACCAATTGAGAGGGGGGTTTGCCATGTCATCTTGTGTAGAAAGGGGGAAGTGATCTTTTAAAAAGCGAAATGTATAAACCAAGCAAGCGGAGCAAAACGAATACGGAATGCGTAAGTAGGAGATGGTAAGATAAAAACCCTTCTTCTAATAGGGAAATTAATGATGCCAGATATTCGCATCATCCAATGCGAGAGTTCATATGCACCAATGAAGATAAAGCATGTGTGTTCGTTATTGGCTGATGTATACAGGATATAGGCACATTCCTCGTTCTCGTGTATGAAGTCCTCTTCATGCAGTGTCACTCGGAGTTAATGTAAGGCTACAACACACTTTACATGTATCCGCATTGAACCTCTTTCCGTCATGAACTTGCGGGCGCCTCAGCTCCCCGATCTAGAGGAAGCTCGTACATACGACTCTGCGGGGGAAGATTTTGTTTATTTCTATTTAAGCCTGGTGGCCCCTGTTTCGGTTCGTCTGCCCTAACGCGTCTATAGCGTAACAGGGATCGGCTATGTCGCATCGGTCTGCGGTTAAGCTCTGGGGATCAGTCATGCCAATATATGAATTCGACCTTGGAGCCTTTACCTCGAGTTTCTACACGCGCATCAATCGGTTACTCAACACTCGAGTACTCTAGTAATCAGTGTACCATGTATCCACAGCAACCTGAGCATGAGGAGCATCCAGAAGAACAGATTCAACACTATCCCGCGTCTTCGTCACTGTCTGACCCGTCTCCACCGCTGTCTCCCCCACTGTCTCCGTCACTGTCTCCGTCACTGTCTCCGTCGCTTATTCCCTCATACGGGACTCCTGGCTTTAAAAAATTGAGGGAAGAGTTGAGGGACAAGAGGAAACAGGAGCGAAAGGAACGGCTGGGAAAGGCCAGAAATTTAGATTTAAACGACAGCGATTATACCGAATGTAAGTTTCCACAGTCACGTGCTTATTGAGTCTAAAGTTAATCAACTACTTAATTAATCTAGTCAAAGAAGTTGTGAACGATTGGTTCTCTACCAAGAGGCCTCCACAATTTCCTGGAGTATTATTCATTATCCTTGATAAACTCAGTGAAGCGCGGGAGAAATGGCTCCGGGCAAACCCTGGCCAAATACCCGAAATATTAGTCGAGGCCTGGATCTCTCCCAAGCCCAGCGAAGGTATAGTCTGCTCCTCTATATATGTGTGGTCACCGGCCGTAACAAACTAACAATCTTTCAAATCAAGCTGCTAGCTATATCAATACTAGTGGTGTTGGGTTATGGAAATGGCTATGTGTAGCTCATGCTTCTAAACCAACGAGGGTTAGATCAAGTCAGCAGCTCCCGCTTCCACGGGACAAGTAACTGACCTAAAAATATAGAGTGCAAGAGATAATAAGTTCATATTAATGTCAACAGCCAAAAAGAAAAGGGCTCGAATGAATACTGACTAGTGAAATTCAGATCTCTAACCGGATTGACCTCGGATGTGATGAAAGCCCTGCTTATTCACTACGATATCAACGTCAAAACGTTTTATGAGATCATATACGTAGATAGATTCATGGCCCACCTCCATCCACCCTCTGAAAATGGTAACTCCGCAAAATTTTGAAGTTTCATCAATAGCTTAGTGCTGATAGCTATCTGAATACTAGTGTTCGCCCTCAGTTTCGATTTCGTTCGCCTAGTCACGCCCGGTGGGGAGCGCCGTTTTCACACACAAGCTTTTACAGAACTTGAAAATACAAGGAGGGATCATATTCTATCCTGGAAATGGGATTCCCTTGGCTCGAAACTGGGAGATGAGTAAGAATCGACTGATGCTTTGCCTTATGATACCACAGCATTTCAGCTCATATAATGGTGTTTTATGTAGAGATCGGGTTTTTGGCATAGCACGTGCAGTGATATGGATAAATAGGGACCGACTAACGGGGAGGACTACTGCTATATTTTATACAGAACCGAAGAAATCAAAAAAGATACGAGCCGGTCCCGTTGCGCAATGGGACATGAGTAGATTCTGTGAAGATCCACGTCTGAGGGCAAGATCGTCACCCCCAACTGCGGAGGACAATGAAGGGACATCCGAAAACGTATTCGAATTTTTAACTCGATATATGAAACAAGTATTTAGGTGGAATGGGGTCTTGTCTCTACATTATCAAAGAATTAGTGCTCTCGTGCGTGGACAAACCCATCTATACGGTATTTGATCTAACATCAATCAACGGGTAGGAAGAGGAGGCATTCGGTATGCCTATGCTAGAAACCACGAGAGACTTATATCGCCAAAAGACTGTGTTGGATACACATCTGTCGTTACTCAGTCTCCAGAAAACGATGATATCAGCACTCCGTACTCGGCAAGTCAGTGAATCAATGTTCTGGCCTGAGAATGCGACGCTTTTATTTGGAGATATTGAGGATGGTTTAGGTGAGAAGATTATCGAGTTTGAGAGGATGAGGAAACAGTGTGATGATATTCATAATCTTGTGAGTCCCATTGTATCTTGGGGAAAAGTTTCTTTCTGTAGCCCGGTCTAATGTGACGATTTTTCCCGCAGATATTCAACACCATTTCGATCGAGGAAAGCCGAGCAGCTGTAGACCAGGGGCGAAGTATCGGCCGATTGACATGGCTCACATTTATATTTCTCCCTCTGTCCCTTGGCGCTGTAAGACCTAACTTAACTATTGAAATGTCGTTACTGGTTTAAATAGCTAACACTTTTAACTAGTCCATACTTGGAATGAACGTATTTCAATTGAGTAGCCCAGACCTTTGGGTATACTTTGCCCTTACGATACCGCTATTTATACTTGTCACTGGATGTATCTTGGTATTGAAGGCTAGTGTTCTATACAACCAAAGTGGGCAAAATGGACAAATGGGACCCGTGCAGTGGTTAATCTCAGGTCGACCAATGCGGTCACGATTGAACCGGGTAGACCTTGAAAGAGGTAATCTTAACGTTAAGATTTTGGCCCGGCTGGGAAATAATCGTGGTAGAGGGGAGGCCAGGCAAAGCCGGGCGAAAGAGAAAAAGGGACAGAGAGAACAAAGGGAACCAGTGAATAATGTGGAGAAAGAGAAAAGGGGACAGGGAGAACAAAGGGAACCAGTGAATAATAAGGTGGAGAAAGAGGATTAGACGTATTATAAGTGATACACTATGATGTTTTTTATGCACGTATATAGATCGAGTATGTACATTTATGTACGTACCCACACGTATATCCAAAAAAGAAAGAGAGAAAGAAAGAAACATGTATATCTACATGTACTAATCTAATCACCTTTGATCTAGATACTTGTACTTTTATAATTGTCTAGGCCCGGGTGTTAAATTTTCATTTTCCAAGCTCCTAGGACCCTGTATAAGCTAAATCAAGCGTAGGTACATATGCATCCCATCTGGTCGGTGGCCATCCCCCGCGCACAATAAAGGATCTACTGGGCCTGCTACTACCTACTCTATATAGCTATCAAGCCTTGCAAATAATCAGTCACTTAGCACTCCCTCGTACACAACCTAGCGACATTGCAAGGCGGAGCTGTTGGTTTGCTGTTTTCTTCCGGACGATCACACCCCGGATATAAAACTTGCATGCTTTACATGTCCTGGATGAGCATTAGGTAAGAAGGAGATGTAACTGGGTGGCCGGATACCTGAATTGAGAGATTACAATCCCGAGCGAGGAAAAACTCTATCAGTCCGAAAGAATTGCTCTCCTTCCCTCTCATTATCACAGGCTTTTGGAGGGAGAAAAAACTCGAAATGGTGCCCCGTCAACCTCATCCCAGGCAATTCTGCATATAGATGCTCTAGCTTTATCGTCGTCACACTGCGCACAGTATCCGCCGTACTCGTCACAAAGAAGAAGAAACACGTGTGGTAGCACACGGACCACTCATAGCACATGGGCGTAGCTGTCAACCCAGTCCCATGTGTAAAACGTGCTTCTGCTCACCACGTTGTCATCCGGCGTATGTACCACATACATACGAGAGGGAGGGTTAAAAAAAAAAAGGATTTCCGCTACCCTACATATAGTTAAATCTGTATTTCCTAATCTCGACGCATGAGCGAAAAAGTTTATTTTATTTTTCTGACAGGGTGGATGATGTAGGTACATACACAGTAGAGTACCACCACCACCAGTGTTCATAGGCTACCATTTCCAGAATTGGTTACATGTAGGAAATATAATATCCTTCTCTAGTAGATCTGCAAGTTGACAGGTACGGATAGATAGGTCTATATTTATGCCACTAGTCATGGTTCAGCTAGTTGTCCGCGAATAGAAGATGTAGGCACATACATACGAAGGGAGTAAAGTAGAGGCGTCTGATAGAATTTTTTTTTTTTACTTAGACTACATGTAACCTGCCAACAACGTGCCTTGTGTAAAAAAAAAAAGTACGATGATCGATTAAAAGGAAATAAAGAACCGCCAGAAGCGTCGTAACGCTTATACATACATACTTTGAACCTCTCACAATTAATGAGGTAAAAGAAAAAACCCATGGATCGTTTGGGTTGTTGCAGACAGGCATACCCTCCCCCCCGAATAATATACTCGCATCACAAGGAAAGACGCATACTGTCCTGTCCTGCTCTCTCTGCCTACATTAATCTGCCCACTTCTTACTTACTACTATTATATACTACCAAGGTGCCCCACTATCACGAGTAGGCATTTCCCCTCACGATATGCGACATACGGCACTTACATGCCTCTCTCCAACGGCTTATCCATCGATTCTCCCTCTCCCCCAACCCCCCTCTCCACCCCCACCTATGCCCCCCGGGTGCTAAAACACCGATAGGTATTAAATCCTAGCATGGAATTTTCCAGGTTGGCTACCTGAAATATGCCATCCTGTTGGCTCAAGGGTAAAACTGTGGCATACTACTCTCTACCTATTCTGTTAGCGCGGAAAATCAAGCAGAATTGGCCTCATGGGCTGTAATTGGCTGTATCCGCCCTACCCTTACTTACTCTACTCTCCACCTACATAAAGTACATAGCAAATAAAAATAAAAATAAAAATGCGATAGTATCACAACCTTCGGGTACGCACTTGTATGGCGCGATGCTGTAACCCTTCCGGGGGTGTTACCATCCTTAAGCTTTCCTGCTTTCCTAGCTTCTTTCCTTTCCTTTCCTTTCCTTCCCTTCTTTTCCTTACCATCACACACACAAACTTTAACACCCGCATACCGCACCCTGAGAAAGCTGTGGGTTCTGACAGGATCCTGCAAACTTGATAATAAGGGCTTTTTTCCGTTGCAGGTCGACCTCGATACGGTATCAGTGCAGTACATAAATCACCTAGCCGCCTTACAGCCAACCAGCAATTAACAACGAAAATCTAGACAGAAAGGAAAGAAAGCAAGTGAATGAGGGGGAAAACATGCCTACAGTAGATCCATTTACAGGGGACGAGCCCTCGAGACTCGCACTAGTGGTGGTGGGGCTAGTACTTATCGTACTTGTCACCATTACTGTGGGCCTAAGGATCTATTCCAAAGCTTTTCTAAGCAAGTTTTGTTTAGAGGATTGGCTTATCATTCTAGCGACTGTAAGATGTCCTCATGAAAAAGTCAAAGTTAGTTATAATCATGTACTAACGAAACCGACCCATAGCTTTCCTGTATCGGCCTCACAACTACAACTTGCATCGCAAGCCTCTACGGTGGTTGGGGGTTCCATATCTACGATCTCCTTCCGCCCGTTGTAGAGAACTCACTTAAATTACTTTGGATTTCTGAGATATTCTTCACCTGGTCCCTTTGTTTCACAAAAATTTCAATATGCATCTTCTACCTTCGCCTATTTAATAATGGAATATGCAGGCGGATAATATACATCTATATTGTGGTGGTAGCACTCTGGGCACTTGGATTTTCAGCAAGTATCATTGCACAGTGCAATCCAGTTAAAGCAGCATGGAGGACGAACCGTCAACCCGGAGAAAGATGTGCAAACATTGGGGCAGGAGTTATTGCGCATACAGTAGTAGATACGGCAATGAATTTGATCTTGTGGACTTTACCTTCAAAGCTTATACTTGGGTTGGGGTTAAGAGGGAAGCAAAGGACGTTGGTATTGGGGTTGTTTGTTCTGGGCGGGATGTCAGTAACATTCGCTTTTTCTACGAGTATACTATCATTGACCCCATACTAATGATTTTTTAGTGTATGTGCTGCGTCAGTCATACGAATTCCATATACTATTCGCACTATGCAAGACTTTGACACTACCAGTAAACCTTTCTTCTGCAATAACCCTCAACTGAACTTACTAACCTATATTAACAATAGGATACCTTACCCACTCCTATATCTGGACCATACTCGAAGCATCACTTGCCATTTTCTGCGCCTCTTTGCCTTCATTGACACCTCTACTTGCAAAGGTCATGCCAGGTCTCTACCATGGTGAATACGAAGACCAATCGCACCTTTCCCACTCCCGCTGTAGTATCGTTAAAGGCTCCTCTTTCAGTGGTGGCGACCTCACACTTGTAGGAAGTGGTTTCCCGCTAGCACATATCTCGACTACTGCTATCTCGAGCAAGGGTTGTACAGCCGGCGGCGGAGGGGGAGGTAATTGGTTTCATTGGCCAATGGGTAATGCTGGAGGGGGCGGTGTTTCTGGTGAACGTAAAGCGCCAAATGAGAGTGAAGAGAATATTATCCCGAGCAATGATACGCTTGCGGGAGGGATGGGGATCACCAAGACAACTGTCATTGAGCAGAGCGTTAGCGTTGATAGTGAGATTGAGAAAAGATCGCCTTCCCCAAAACTGTTGAGTCGGGTGACCTTTTGAAGGTTTGATGGGTTTGTTTGATATGAACTCATGAACTCATATATTCATTGTTTTAATTCATTTCGTTTGGGTAGCGTTAGCGGCGATAGGTTTTTCTTTATGTCTTAATGGGGCGTCTCTACTTGGTCTGCATATATTTTTTTTATAGCGTTAGATTTGGTCATTCTACATACTTTACACGGCGTTAAGGGCTGGCTGGGGTTAATTACATGTTACTGGGGGGAAGGGGGGGGGGGCGGGCTTCTGGAGTCGTAGGCGGTCTATTCTTTGTCAAAACCTAAAGGGGATCCGTAATTGAATAGGCACCAGCCACTTGAACCAGTTTATTATTGAGATGAGGGTTTTCGGTAGAGCCGAAAGGTAGTTCCGGAAGACAAGACAAATTACATCATATATCACCTACATAAAACACTCTACGCACTAGAAACTAAAAAGGAAAAAAAAATAACTGCATATCAACGGGTCCTGATAATTACATGTATCTACAAAGCTGGGTAGGCGCACCATGCCGCATTCCTGACATCTTCTTAACGCCTTGTCTCATATCAGTACGACATTTGCCCCTAGTTAGGAGTCCGGTAAACATTCCCACTCACAAGGTTAAGCTCGCCTCGTTGCATCCTTCGGAACGTACCCCATGATCTCGGGTCGGACGAAGAACCGATCTGGCAGGGGTATCAGGGCCAACTAGTACCAGTGGTCTTGGGGTTTTAGATATCCCATCATAGATACATGTAGCCTTGTGTGCACTCCATGCATACATAGGCTTCGGATTTTATCGTGGAATTTTTTTACAAGTGTGTGCACAATAAGGCTAGGATCACAGTATGTAGCCCCGACAAAATCTGGGCCCTGTCACCTAGGCCGGCGCTTCACCCCATGGTTTCTACATGTTGGTAAGACATGCATCCCAAGGCCCTAAAAAGGTTCTCTATGGCAACGCCACGGGTTTGTGTGGGGAGGTTGATAAGGCACGTATGCACATATAAAGTACTAAGAACATGTAAAGTAAGCCTCAGCCTTCTTTGCTACCGTCATCGCCACATGGCGTTTAGCGCTTGCAATTAGCTAGTTAATTCATTACAGTACATGTACCTACGCCCCAGATAGACGCATAGACCAGCCAGGGGGGGGCATTTCAGGCAGTAGAAGTGCAGTACCGTGTAGTGCAATCATGAGGTCATGGGATAGGGCTATGCGCCATGCTCGTCGAGGTTCGTCCTATCTTCTAGAGAGTTTCGAGGTTCGGATCCTTGTATTACCTACTAGATCATGAGTCTAGGGGTGTATTGGATGTGGACTCAGTGTTTGAGTCGTATAGACTCGACTCTCGCATAATATAGGAAGCCTTCGGCCTGAAAATGAACATTGTTTCAATAATGAGGTGATGTATACATACCTAGACTAAAAAAAAAAGGTCGCCCTTGCAGGTCCGCTTGAGCGATAGATCCTGGAGCAAGTACTGCTTTTTTTTTTTGCCCAGGGTGTTACAAGATTCATTAGTACATGGTAGCATGCGCAGTGGTTCAAGCTTACTGAAACTGAGGCACGTACTGTAAAGAAGAAAAAATAAGTCGAAGAACACCTTTTAGCCTCCAGAACACCAAGGAGCTATCGTAGATCATTTACGACGTATCAATCTCAAAGCACGTTGTTCTAGAAACGTCAGACACAATATATTAGTGTGGCAATATATATGGTGTGGCAAGTGGCGTTCTGGCCGCCACTTTCAACTAATTCTTATGCCAAGTCAAATAATGATCACGCGGGATCATTAGTAGACGATCACACAATATCACTCGCCATTTAGTATGTACCACAGGAGCCAAACATTCCCATATATCCAAATAGACCGATAAAAGGAAACACCCAATGTAACCATCCCAGTTTATCCCTTTCCCATTCAATCCCAAACCACCCATAATTCCCTTATCCGGCGAAGAAATAAAAACAAATGAAAATTAGCTAAAAGAAAGTAAAAATGACGATACCCAGTAAGTTGATAAGATCCTCTCTTCGTTTAACTATATGAGTCGAGAGAGTGTGTAGCAACAGTGGAGCGCGGGGGGGGGGGGGTCGAAGAGGAGCTGTGTGGAAAAGTAAGGGTATTCGATAAAGAAGCATAAACAGATTTAACATAGGTTTACAGCAACCCTCCTAGAATCTCCTTTCCTAAGCCTCCAATCTCCCTTTTCACTGAAGCTTTACAAGCCTCCTCAAACTCCTTGACTACTCCCGTAACCACTGCCTTTTTCACCTTCGTGTCTGCCTTCATGAATGCTTCGTAAACTAACTGATTGCATGACTCTGGTGCACCAACCAAGCTTAGCACTCGTTGATATGCATCAATCAATACATCGCACAGTGTCGAAAACGTCTCGTAATAGTCCGGTTCAAATGGCAATGCCGGTGTTGACAGATAAAGGTATAAATCACCGTTCGTTATAGGGGGAGGAAACATCGGATTACTTGTAGGCAATGGCGGAGTCCCGATACTAGAAGTCATGGGTAGTGGTGGAAGGAGATCAAGATCAGTCGTTGATGCTGCCGGCGTGGTAGAGAGGTTTGTATTATAAGATGAGATATTGCTATTAGGATAGCCACCACTACTTGTGGGAGGCAAACTTGGAAGGGTAGTGGAGTTTCCAGATGCGGAGCGGGTACGCTCCAAGAATAATGACACATTATCAGGCGCAGTAGAAGGTGGAGTGATAGCAGGTGTCATTGTTAATGGTGTATTGGCCGAAGAGCCACGGCGAGGCTTGGATGATGATCGAGAAAAGAGTTTAGGGAGTCTGCCTAAGCTTAAGGCTGATGTGCTAATAGGATGGTGACTATGTGATGATGATATGCTTGATGAATGGCCTCGGGTGGGTTGACGTGAGGGGGGAAGAGCGATGTGAGTTTCGTATTCTTGAAGAAGATGGTTAAAGGCTTTAAGATAATCAAGAGGTGAAGATGTTCCAAGATCGAGTATGGCGGGGAGCGAGTTTCCAAGTATGAAATAATTATTCGCTCTGTTAAGAGTGAGTTTATATTCAGGAGCAAGAGTTATAAAAAGTGGCGTACCTTCTTGTAAGTTTTTTATGATCATGGTACACAGTTCGTTGCAAATCAGATTTTGTAAACAACATAGTATTAAACCAGTAAACTCTGCCCTCATGTCTGTATAGATTCAGCTATTAACGCTAATCCTGTGATTTATCAAATTTCATGTTACGTAAATCAATGAAATAATCTAAACCAAAAATGAGGCAAAACTTACGCTCTTCGTAAATAGTCCAGAGTTGCAATTCTTTTCGTAGCTAACTCATGCAGCGTCTCATATAGCGCATTTGGACTTTGAGGGCCTGTCCCTATTGTGGTTCCACCACCTGAACTTACTGACATCCCTCCACTAGTCGCAGGAGCAGCACTAGCATTAACGAAATCACCACCTCTTGATGTGTTGCTACGGGAAAACATTCCCTTCCCTGAGGAACTAGGAGGGGGGCCAGCAGGCGGTGGCCCTTGGTATAGATATACTGGTGGAACCTCAGCAGCTGAAGGTCGCCTTTTCTTGTTTGATGCAGAACGTGACAGTGAGAAGTAACCACCTAATGATGAAGTTGCGGGACCCTCGTCAGGAGTGGAGACGTTTGTGCTGTGGGAGAGGATACCCTTGGTGATGAAAGCAGCGGGCGTTGAAGAGAGTGAAGGCTTCCGCTGATCGTACATGATTGCGCTTTAGGGGACAGCTTTTGCCTGCCGCAAGCTGTCTTGTTGCCCTCTAGTGTGGTGCCGCAATAGTACTTTACGCAGGAGCAGCAGATCAGGGTATTCCGTACCCGAAGTTTATGATATACTCTACAGGGCAATTAATCGATCTGCAGCACTATAAAACACTATAGCCCCGCTGTTTAACGAAAGAATTTAAGAAATAGCCAAAGAGGTTAATCTAAATGGGAAAACCCGTAACGGGGGTGATCAAAGATGCGGCAGTAAGAGAGAGAGTAACACCGAAGAGGAGTCTAGAGAACCTCTGGAAAAGAAAATGTATGTAATGTACGAGGATACGAGGGGTATGATGTATGAATAAGGTAAATGAATGTGAACAGACGGGAAGGCAACGGGGGGACCGAGAGTTGCGCAATTGCCGGAAGGAGGGCTTGCAGGACGCGAGGGGAAAGCTTCAGCGACGCGTAGAAAGGGATGGTATGTGATGGCAGCAGTTATGTAAAGAGTTCTTGGGGGGGGGGGGGGGGCTACACCCACAGGCACCGAGGAAAGGGGGCAGAATGGGATGAGACGTCTAGATCGTAGGGTTAGGTGAATCTAAATTCCTCGTTGGGTAAAGTGCGGGTATAGGATCTACCAACCGATGGCGAAAAGATCTGGTTCAAATCAAAGCAAAGGTGAGACCCTTATGCGCAGGCTGAAACAGCGCGGCTCCTCTGTTAGAGCTATTTAGAGGGGGGTCTGGGGTCTGCCATTCAATTCGTTCTAAAATAAATTGAGTAGAGTAGCAGCAACCCCACGTTTTCCTCATGGAATTGTCGCTGGCTGCTTAGCGACTTTGAGATGTCAGGGTCTATAAGCGAGCGAACGAACGCCAACACCAATGCAGAAAGGTTAGGGTTGGAGCTGGGAAAGGGTTGACATTGGCGGGGTTTCCCTGGCATCTTCGTCAAATTCCAACATCATCCTCATCAACATTTGGAGTTCACATCTTTATCCAACGATTTAAACCTTCACCAAATATATTATCGATTTATCCAATCAAACCAACTTCTTTGCTGAGGAATTCACAGCAAGACATACAGCATGCCCATAGCATCTATGATGGCAGATACATTGCCTGAGCATCCACCTAAGGAGGCCATTCCTATGCGCGAAGATAGAATCTGGATAGACGGATGCTTCGACTTTACCCACCATGGTATATTCCGTCTATGCTCTCACTATATATATACCTTTGGTCCCTGTAGATTGCATAATATTAACATGTTGTAGGTCATGCCGGTGCTATGCTCCAGGCTAAACAGCTTGGTAAATATCTCGTTGTAGGTGTCCACAGCGATGAAGAGATCATGGAAAATAAGGGTCCCACAGTGATGAACCTCCGCGAGCGCATGGCTGCTACGGCCGCTTGTAAGTGGGCTGATCTCCCCGTGCCCGGCTCTCCTTATGTAACAGATCCCCATTGGATGGACCTTTATGGGTGCAAATATGTTGTTCATGGCGATGATGTTACTACGGATGCTACGGGAGAAGATTGTTATCGTGTCGTTAAGGCCGAGGGACGCTTCAAGGTTGTGAAACGGACCCCCGGGATCTCTACAACTGATTTAGTGGGCAGGATGTTACTGTGCACTAAGACACATCACCTTCGTAACTTGGGTGGGGTGCTACTATCTGCCATTGACCCGGATCCGGAGAAGGATGACAGAGAGACCAAGGAGGCTGCTGAGCTACTAGAGCGGATAGAAGCATACGCCTCCGACTCTTTTGGAGTCGTCGGCAAAGGCTCAACGGTGTTTGTGTATACTCCTCGAACAAAGGCCTGCAATCCACTTGTTACCGGGTTGGGGCCAAAGGAGGGTCAAAGGATTGTTTATGTCGATGGAGGTTTTGATCTATTTTCAAGCGGACATATCGAATTTCTTCGGCGTGTAGTCGAGAAAGAGAAAGAGGATGGGAATGATATATATGTTGTTGCGGGTGTGCATGATGACAAGACTATAAACCATTGGAAAGGTCTTAACTATCCAATTATGAATATGTTCGAAAGAGGACTTTGCGTCCTCCAGTGTCGGGTTTGTTTACCGTTCCTAATGGCTTAAGGAACTATTAATGACTTAATTGTGGTAACACAAACAGTACATCAACTCGATAATTTTGTCCGCCCCATTCTGCCCAACAAAAGCCTTTCTATCAACACTCCCTACTGGAATCCCAGATGTAGTCTATCATGGACCCACGCAATTTATGCCCGGGGAAGAAGACACGTAACTTCCCCAGCCTCTCTCACTCAGCTTGAGCTTACAACTGGTAAATAGTTATGCGGAAGCCAAAGAAATGGGCATATTCCAAGAAATCGACACACACGAATTTGCGGGTGTTAATGCGGGGGAAATTATGGGCCGTATCCTGAAGCAGCGGGAATTATATGAAGAACGGCAAAGGAGAAAGGGCGCCAAAGCGCGGGAAGAGGACGACATGATGAATTAATTATATCTTGTTTAATTGAGCTTCAAAATCCATTTTCCGTCTGTTGGAGATGGTTTGTTTAGATTTGATAGAGGTATCTTATAAATAGGCCTAAAATATTGATAGTGTATTCCGGGTACTCAACCCGGACTTCTCCTCTACAAGAGCAACAATGTCCTGCCATTCCCTCATTGCCCCTGTACCAATATCTCCACAGGCTAAAGTTTTTTCTACTGGTCTTAAGACCTCCATCCACTCCCACCCCCCCAAAATTGCAATGTGCTGTGCCGTAACCGGATGATTCCACATTGCCGTATTCATTGCTGGTGCTAGAATGATCTTTTTTTCAACCGAATTTGGCTGAACAGTCGTATCCCACGCCCTCACCACGCTCAAAAGTAAGTTATCACACAATCCTCCCACAATCTTCGCCATACTATTTGCGGACAGAGGCGCAATAACCATCATATCTGCCCATCTTCTCAGCTCAATATGTAGAACTGGATCGCCACGCTCCCATGTCCCGCTCTTATTATGGGGGAAGCTCCATTCGTCATGGTCAGTCCAGACCTTCTCTACACCATCAATATTCAATGGGTTCTGTAGGAATTTGGCGGCTGATGACGTGAGAATAACGTGAATAGTGAGTGCGTCGCCGTACCGTTCGGAGAGTGTAGCGGCGATAAGTGGAAGCTTTATAGTTGCAACAGAGCCAGTGCATGCAAGAAGAAGATGGAACTTGGCATCAGTGGAGTGTTGAAGCGCGGTGAACGGCTTTGGGGGAGGCAGGGACCTCGGAGACTCCATTGGGCGTTGGTGGGGTTTTGTTCTGGCGTTGTTCAGGATTTCGGTGGTGCGGCAACGCTGGGCCGTTTAGGGAAAGGTAACACATGCATCATAAGAGATCACTCGCAAATAAATTCTCGAGTACACCTATTTTCGAAGGGGGGCTTCACACTACCTGTTAGTTGGAGTAATTTGGTCACTAAACACTTCCACCCTTTCCTCCATCCTTATCACCCAAACACACACTAATATCCATTGCAATGAGTATTTTCCGAATTGAACGCTCGAGCGACGACCACGCCGTCTACAGCGGCTTTGATGTCACTGGCCCTCAAAAGAAGCCACTAATTACAAATATCCACACCATCGTTTCGGAAATGGAGCCTTGCTTACGCAAACTTGAGAAGGAGATGAGGAAGAAATCCTATAAAGTGGATGAGATTAGATATGTCCAGAAGTGGGACCGGTGCCTTGGAGATAGCGATCTTTGTCTCTATTTTCCACACCTCGAATCTAACTACGTCCTCAAGATTGACAATTGCATTCTCATGTGGTATCATGAGGCGTTGCGTAAGCTACCTCGGATGGAAGGATACTTGGAGCATGACTTCTTCGCGGGAGAGTTGGTACGTGTGGAGGAGCCAATTGCCTTGATACTCCGAGCCATCGAATCAGTACTCCGAATGAACATCAGGAGGAAAAATCAATTACATCTAACACACTCACTTAAGATTTATCTCGAAGATCTCACAAGAAAGCAAACCGATAAAACCGGGTTTAAATTTGTCCAGATTTACACTTGTTCAGAAAAGAAGGTGGGGGATATCTTCCGGACACTCTGCGGAGACAAGCTGAGGTGGGATTACAGCCTTTCTCCCGTTGATGGGTTTTCTCCGGTGGGTTTTGTTGGCGGGGGTGAGAAATATGAGTTTGGTTCTAGGGAGTGGATGGAGCAGGGATTTAGGGAGGGGTTTGGAAAGGCAGGGGGGTACTTTCAGCTGGGGAGCACTTGGTGGTATAATCGACACCATGATTCAGAAGATACTTCCATCGGCGAAACAGGTTGGGCTGCGGTATTCGAAACAGATGTACGCCTGTTGTGCTCTCCCTTCTGGCCTGACCTTGGCCAGTTGTAGGGATGATACGACAAATAGAGATGATTGTTAATTTGGGGGATAGGCACCTAGTCGAAGGCGCGGGATATTTAAAATAATTCCACCTTTTTAACCCGAATCTCCAAATCCACAATATACTTGTATGTTGTGCTCAGTATTCATAATTAAGCTTTTAAGCCTCCATGCTTGGCTCAAGGGCAGGGGAGTGATGCTCGCGCAGTTGGGTACAAAGACACAAGTACAACACTACATGTACCGACCAAATAACAGGAAGTTAAGAATGATAATGCTTAATGTCAACGGTCAAGGTGTTTCTCTTCTATTTTATTATCGCCTCCACCTTTCCTCGCATTTTGTCTGAGACAAAACTCAAGCGGGGGAGGGGTGGGGGGATTCTTGGCGGGCGCTATTCTTTCTGATAAAAGCTGCCAGGAATGAGATGTTGCCCACATCATCACCAAAGTTTGTAAAACCCATGGGCTCTATTAAAATGCTGGGATATATTCGGCCCCTTACTAGGCATGCCTCCATGCGCTCCTCCACGCTCAGGAGCTTCTCAAAGACCTCTCGACCCTCCCCGCTACTTACACGGCATACCCCACGCCCTGTGTCTTTAATCCGATACCCACAGCCCTCTCGTCTAGCTACAACCCTCGTAATTCCCGATTTAAAATCGCCGCCAGCTCCTGAGGTATATTCACCACCCACAACTGGCATCATTTCCTATCTCCCTTCCTCCGTTGTCCCCTATGCCGAACTCGTCCGCCTCGACAAGCCCACTGGCACAATATATCTATTCCTCCCATGTATGTGGTCTACCATTCTTGCGTCCACAATGGTTGACCCGGTCCATCCTCTTACCTCCGTGGTATATACAACCCTTCTATTTGGTACGGGCGCCCTCATTATGCGCGGCGCCGGCTGTGCAATCAATGACCTCTGGGACCGGAATATCGACCCCAAGGTCACACGAACCAAGTTCCGACCCATTGCCCGAGGCGCTATAACACCTGCGGCCGCATTAGCATTTACTGCGTCGCAGTGCCTAGCTGGACTTGCTGTACTGGTACAGTTCCCGTACGAGACCATCGTCTATGGGATCCCATCTTTGGTGTTGGTCGGGTGCTACCCACTAATGAAAAGAATCACGCATTACCCTCAGTTTGTACTAGGGTTGTCATTTTCGTGGGGCGCGATGCTTGGATTCCCAGCAATGGGGTTGAGCCTGATGGAGCCCACTGTTGCAATGACGGCTGGTTTGCTGTATGCGAGTAATGTGGCCTGGACGGTGCTTTACGATACAATATATGCGCACCAGGATGTAGAGGATGATCTCAAGGCTGGAGTAAAGAGCATTGTAGTCAAACATGAGTCGCACACTAAGTACCTCATGACAGGACTAGGTGCGGTCCAAATCGGGCTACTGGCAGGGGCTGGCGCAATGAGCGGTTGTGGACCTATCTTCTACGGAATGAGCTGTGGTGGTGCCGCGGCAGGCTTGGGGTATATGATTAAGAAAGCTAATTTGAAGGATGTGAAAGAGTGCTGGTGGTGGTTTAAGTGGTGTGCTTGGGCTGTCGGTGGAGTTGCCGTAGGTGGAGGGTTGTTGGGAGAGTATCTAGCGGTCAGGACCGGAATATATGGGGAGGAAGGCTGGTGGGGCATGGGAGGGAGGAGGAAAAGGGTGCTTGGAATGAATACTGGGGAGGATATTATCATGATTAGGGATTAATAGTTGTAAAATAACAAGCAAACGAAATGGTACCCATTTAAGACAAGACATTACATGTACTTTAATTATTCCGGTCGGCTGGCGCTTGGTATATGCGCAGATATCTGGTCTTGACCAGCTGCTCAGTTTAGCAAAAAAAAAAAAAAAAAAGAAAAAAGAAAAAGCGAAATCTCAATTTTCTTTTTATGTGAATCTAGCAGATGAAGTCTCAAAAATTACACGTGTTTTATTTTGACAAAAGTAATGCATTATATGTGCCCCAGATACTCCCAGAAGCCAAATATTATACGCTACATGTATTTAAAGATGGTGGAAGTCTCTTTCCTCATCGGGTGTACTCGATAGCACGTCTTCGATAGTAGGGTTTGTTAATGTCCATCCGTACTAATAAGCGAAAGGATGAGCGGAAGTATTTATCATCACGCTATCTTTAAGGGTTAGCCGACCTTTGATCTTAAGTTACTGCATACATGGTCGCACAAAGCCGCGACTAACAGACTGATTGGCGCGTCTTCTCACACTGCGTACCTACTTTGTCTATCAACTCCTCCCACTTTACCCTCACGTACCTCCCCCCATCCCCGCCCCCATCTCCCCCCCAATCCCACATAGATACTTCTTCTAATCAATCGAATTCCCTCGTGCCACCTCTAAAGTCACCCATCCACGAGTACTACTGATACCTACCAGATTCTTTGTTGGCTAAAGGAAATCCGCTCTTCCTGCCAGCAGAGCCTTTGACGATGACATCCGCAGCGAAGAAACTCGATCGCGTGAGGGACAGGGTGAAATTCGCACCAATTTCTCCTGCCCTCGACATCAATGAGCTAGTCAACAGCTGTAGGAACTTTCATCATGTATCTCGAGCTGATGCTCGAACATTTAATTCTACGGAGCGCCTTAAAGAGATGGTTCAGTCGCAGGTGATCGACGGTGGGAAGCCACTAGTGCTTGAAAATTGGCATCAGACCCCTGATTGGCCAAAATGGATTTTCAAGCCAGAGTGGTTGGTGGACAATCATGGGCAAGACCGTTTGTGCCTCCCGAGGGCTCGAATAAGTTCTGCTAGTTTGCTAACATTATTTGATAGCAATCAATATCCGGGATATATCAACAATGACGGACAGTTCTTTTTCAATGAAACATTACCTTAATTCCCTTAGCGTACTAGCTTCGAAATTCAGCCCACAAGATTATGAAGGCTCTAAACAGCGTCTGTATGCTAAGGATATTGATTGCCCGCCGGCTTGGCAAAAATCCCTTGAAAAGATACTTCCAGCATGCACATTCTACCTCTCACCCTCTGATCTCATGTCTCATCTCCCTGTAGATGCTCGCGCTGAGAACCTTATGTGCTATTTCGGCCATGAGGGCACATATACCCCTGCGCATAAAGAGATGTGCGCCTCTCTGGGGCAAAATATAATGGTCTATACATCACCCGGGGGCTCTTCACTATGGTTTATGACCGCGTCTGAAGATCGAGATGTGGTGGCCGAGTATTGGCTAGGTGGCCTTGGACACGATATTGAAGTTGAGTCGCACTTTGCTTCAGTTGAGGCTTTGAAAAACGCACCATTTCCCGTATATATCGTTGAGCAGAAAGTTGGCGATTTTATCCTCGTCCCTCCATTGGCTCCACATCAGGTCTGGAATCGTGGAGAGGCAACAATGAAGGTGGCCTGGAATCGCACGACTGCGGAAACTTTGAAACTTGCAATCGAGGAGTCTCTTCCGAAAGCTAGACTTGTCTGTCGCGATGAACAATACAAGAATAAGGCAATAATCTACGAGACATTAAAACACTACCACCGAATCCTTTCCAGGGAAATTGGTCGCGACCATGATATCTCACTTTCAAAGTTGAAGTCAGATTTTCGCATTCTTTTCAAACTTTTCCATACAATCATATTAGACGAGCATTTCTCACCTGTATACGAGGGGAGAATGGCAGTTAAAAGGATCCCAAATGAGTTCAACGTAACGTGCTCATTTTGCAGAGGAAATATCTTCAACCGTTTCTTATCGTGCAAGCGGTGTGTAGAGCCTTCCGATGAGGAAGGTGGCGATGATGATGTTTACGACATCTGTATGGAATGTTACGCCCGCGGCAGAAGCTGCGCATGCATCTCAAAGCTTTTTTGGGAGGAACAGCATGACTGGGATACACTCCTTCGGGATCACGAGAAATTTAGACAGCAGGTGATATCCATTGAGGGCGCTGTGACTGAGAATAGCCCAAAGAAATTGTCCGCCGCTTTCAGCGACATCGAAAAAAAGTCGTTAGCTTGGGTCTGCCAGGAACAGCTATTAGTCAGGCCTTTTGTAGATATCACCAAAGACCCATCGCTTGAGGATACTGTAAGTTTTTATTCCGCGCGGCGCCATCAACACAAGCTAACCGCTGAACTTGGAATAAAGGATGATGCGAAAGATATTGAGCGAAAGAAAAAAATGGGATTGCTTGTCAACTGCCATGTCTGCAAGGTTAGACATCCAGATTGGAAAATAGCAAAGTGCAATTCATGCTCAAAGGCATACTGCTATGGCAACCTCTGGCGTGCGTTTGATATTGATCCGTTTGAGGTAGGTGTAAATTGATTGCGCCCCCTATGATCTTTCTAATACGTTAGTTTAGGTACTCTGCGACGATGAATGGAAATGTCCCTTCTGCCTTGGGATTTGTTCCTGCGGACAATGCCGTAAAAATGGCAAGATGATCCCCTACGAGCCGAAAGGAACCATGCTCGGGGCTTCCACAAAGCATGTAGCTGACCCTCGGAGTGTTGAAAGTCTTGTGGATTTCTCAAGAGGGAACCTCACATGGTTGTCGGAAAATCCTCCCGAATCGCTGAAACGAAAGAGAAACTCAGCTGGAACTGATGATGGCGATGCGGTTGCGAGATCCTATACTTCTTTCAATGAGTATGGCGCAATTGACGAAGAAAACGAAGATTACAACCTACACCCTAACGGAGAAATCCCGATTGATCCCAGCCTCGTTATCTCTTCTGACGAGGCATCTAAGGCGAGGGACGATGACTACCATGAGCCTGACCTAGATGGTAGTGTCAGAAATGGTCAGTACATCAATAATTATCCCTCTTCAGTCCTAGCGGAAAGGGTGCATTTCCCTTATTTGAATTTCATCATTTAGGGCCCGGTTTCTAACATCTTATTTTTAGGACTTATATCATCAGGTGGATGGCAGAGCTTCAGCGGTAGCTTCGGCAACAAAATCGATAAGAACACCAGGGACCATGGAAGGAAGAGGAAATCCATTAGATAAGCAACCTTTGTTGCCGTCCCCAAAAGATATGTTAACAGGGGCTCTACCGTCGAGGAGACGGGGGGCCTTACTACATGATACCAATTTATCCCATCCTAGTAGTTATTATTCTTCCGAGGTTCGAAACATGTTCGATAAACCACAATCAAAAGATTTAAAGGATGATATGCAACCTTATACCCACCAATCCCTCTCGCGAATCGATGCTGGTAACCAACCAATATGGCCAGAAATGAGCTCTTTAGAGAGAAACCCAGAGGCTTTCATTGCGGCGGCTGGGTTGAGCATACTTTCTGGTATAGAATCTTATCCAGGTGAACTGAGTTCTTCGGAGGCTATAGGAAACAACCCACTGAGCTCCTCTTCATCTTGGCCAGCGGCCTCTACAATTACTGCTGCCGTACCCCCTGAAGACCTGGCCGGCTATCCTGGGGGGGCCTTACACAACCCTCAAGCGACCCGCGAACGTGATCGTGACGAAGCAGAAAACACAGAAAACCCATTCCCCGATGATACCTATAGCCCCATAGCGCCCATCATGCTTGCAAAAGCCAAACGCAAAAGTAATCCATACGGGATATCTGCTGCCACCAGCGAGATTATTGGCGCCAATGGCACATTCCCTATGACTGAGCCTACCCAGTCCATGTACGAACTTATGGCCAATGATCAGGCAAGGAAACTGAAGCGCGCCAGATATACCGCCTCTAAGGGTAAAGGACGAAATAAGAAAACCTTAGTTGTTAAGTTGAAACTTGGTGTGGAAGGTTGGCGGAAATGGGAGGAAAGAACTGTTGAGCCAGATATGATTACAGAATACTATATGAAAGGTGGCAAGCTACATAAATCGATGGTCAGGAGAGACGATATTGGGACTGGTATCGGGGAAGGCGGCAAACGACAAAGAGGCAGGCCTAGAAAGACCGCACCGACAGCATCAGAAGCAACCTCCGAAGAAGATAGGGAGGAGGGGGACGACGACGAGGACGAGGACGAGGACGAGGACGAGGAGGAAGAGCTAGAGGTAATTCCTGAGCCCAAGCCTCGCCGCAGAGAAAGCGCCTGGATTGCACGTAAACGCGAAGAGGAAGCCGCCGAAGCCGCCAAGAAGGCCATCAAAGACGCAAAGATCGCCCAAGAAAATGCAATTAAAGACGCACAGCGAAAGATCATTGATGAAGAGCAAAGGATCATCAACGAGAAGAAAGCAGCCGAAGAAGAGAAAATAAAGAAGGAAAGGGAGCGGCTACAGGCGATTGAGGATGAGAAGGAAGAGCGCCGAAGAGCTTACCAGGAAGCAAAGATATTGGCTGCTGAGGTTGCCGGAGGCATGCTTGAGGATACACAAGGAGTTGATAGCGATGAAGGAGATGACTTTTGTATGGATGAGGACGAAGTCCCATATGGGCCTGGTGCATTTTGGGAATCGCAGCTACCAGGTTCAAATTTTGCGGTTGTGATCGAGAAACGTCCAGGGATTAATTGGAGGACTGAGTATGCCACTGATGCTGGATTGGCCCTGAGGAATACTACCCGACCCACGCCAGTGCCGACATCGGTTATCCCAACCCCAAGGAACCCCACACCGCAATGGAATATACACACGGCTAGAAGCCCTACACTAAAAACATGGGAAGTGGAAAGGTCAGTTCCGGCAAGTCGCTCCACCCCGAGACCTCCGGCCTCGTCAGACCTAGGACGTAAACCTAGTTTTTCGCCTAAATCAAGCATTGCAGCAAAAGCACCTATGTACAAACCCGTAGAAAGTGGCGCCGTTAGTAGCAGAAAATTTCAACCATCGACTCAGCCTACTAGGATTCCTGAGCTCGAGAGAGGCATGTCAACTATCGAACCCTTAAAAGATAAATGGACTAAACTTAAGGGTGAATCCTCGGGATCAGATTGGGGCGACGATGATGAGGTTTGGGGGGGTGATACGGCTAATGTGGCTAAGAAATGGATGTATTAGCTGCAGGCAAGCAGCGGTAGTATTGGGTGTGCTGATATTCGTTTTATAGTTTTACATCCCTTTTTTCTCTTTCCATTATGATAATCTCGCCCTTCATGGTTAATCCTCTTTTCTTTGAACCACTTTATTTCTTGTTGGTGAGGGCTAAATAAATACGCGGTTTAGTTGTAAGTTACATGTATGAATAACTAATATATTTCGGACATGTCTTACGTAGATGAGTGCGTAAGGCGGAAGTCGAAAGCGTAGGGACCAAAGAGGTACAACTAGGCCTCATTTACGGCATGTGCTCTAGAGGGCGTTTTGGGGGTCAACCCCCCCACCACCCACCCCATATCCACTCCTAACTCTACATGTTGCGGTAACAGTGAACATGGAAGAGAACACTACTTCAGTGAAACGCATGGCAGACGCGCGACCATTAACTATAGAGCTGCCTCAATCTGATACCAAATACCTGGCAATATTACTAGATGATCATATACGGAGCATGGGTATACATACTTAAACAAATACCAAAGAAGATGTATTACGAGGTCTTGGACAACTCAACAGGAGATCAAGAGAGCCTAGAGCGAAAACTTTGTATCGGGTTTCAGAAGCCAAATACGAGAGGGGGTTTTTAGGTCATAGCAGGAGAATATCCTAGCCAAAAGAATGCTTGAAAAGGAGAGACCAGAAAAATTTATGGGCGAAGCGTATTGTTTTTGTGCACTTAATGAATCGATCAATATTAATGGAGTCATAGGCCGTCACTCGTCCTCACAAGTAGCAAACAATGTTGTCACCCATCAAGATACTTCCCTATCCTGTCAAATCTGTAGCTTATATGGTTAGCTAGACTCTTTGTTTACATGTTTGTCGTAAAGTACCTATATACTTCCTACATGGGTATGGGTGTTCAGTAAATGACACTTCTTCACAACCAAAATTTACAACCAAAGGCTCGGCGAGATACACCTAAGTATCTCGTTGATAAAAAAGTGGTTGGCTAATTTCAAGCATTGTGGCTTGTACTACGGGGGTAGGGGTAAGTCTCTAGAACTACGGCCATGGTTGCAACAGGCCATAGTTCTGGAGACTTACCCCTACACCCGTAGTACGATGGACAAAGGCTAAAAATGACGTAGGAACTATAAGCACCACTTCTGCCTTCCGGCCACGCGGGTTGGTAACAATCTCATAAATAGTGCAAGAGCAGATAGAAGCAGCCGCTAGAAAGTGAAAGAGACGGAGCGAAGAGAAAAAAAAAATACTAGGAATGGACGGAAAAAGAAAAAGCTATTAATTCAATTTTACACCTTTCCCCTACTTCACGCTGCCGGCCTATTCAATCAAGCTACAGCTCTACAAATAGTCTAACCCAATCTCGTACACATACTAGGACAGCAACTAAATTTCTTTTATCCAGCAGAGACGCACTAAACTACAGCTGGAAAAAGAAAAAGAAAAGAATATAAGGGGTATCAGGCGTCTGTGTCTTACTGCAGACCCAATTCTTACCCATTTCGCCCCACCTCTTATTGCTCAACGAACCCCATTTTCTCTGCTTTTTTTATACCACCTAATATTAGGAGGCTCCTTTTTCTTTCCTCAGAATTACAGAAATTAAACCCAACTCGAGAATGCGAGTCACGAACACATACATCTGTATTGACATGGATAGATTACCACTCATACTCCCCATTGGCCTTGTGGAAAACGTATCTAGGACAATGGGGTTAGTGGAAACAGCCATCAAAAAGATAGGAATTAGGGACTCACTCTTTCCCATTAATCGTTAAAACACCATCCTTGAGCACACATTTCCACTTGTTCTTAGTTCTTTGAACTTTATCGTACATGCACAGCATGATTTGTGGAACTTCATCTTCATCCTCATTATCAATTTCATCATCCTCAGGATCGTCAAGATCTGAGTTAATAGCATCCTCGTCGGCAATATCCTCATCGGAATCGCCGTCAAGTTGAGAGATGCCATTAGGACGAAGAGTGCGGGACGATGATGGGGTATCAGACGGGTATGGGTAAGAGTTAGTACTGTCAAGGGCAGCCTCGTACGCATCTTGCCTCCTTGGGCGGCGTTTCCTGGAAGACTTGGGTGGAGAGGTAGTTTTAAGACCCTTTAGAGCATTTGCTAGCTCCTCGGTAGCCTTAGCGCTCTCCCGTTCCGCTGCTCCGATCCTGCAAAGCAATATGCGGTCCGCTTCATCCCGGCTGATATTACCATAACCCTCTATTGGCACAACGTCGTCGGCACCATCATGCTGTGGAATTCCGTTCTGTCCGTTCTGTTGTCTTTGCTGGGGGTTGAGAGGTAATACCAACCCACCATTGGGTCGTAGTGCTGCAACATTTTGGCGCGCCCTCTGTTCGGCGAGTGCGGGGTTGTGTGTTGGGTTGCCCGGAGCGGCGGGAGGGGCATAAACTCCTTGCGGCTCTAGGACAGGTTCGGGCTTAATACGAACCCCGCCAGCGTTCTGACCCGGCACACCGGCCGAATTTTGAGCATTAGCCTCTTGCTTGATGCCCGGTTGCTGTGGTTGGGCTGCCTTAGCGGGAGATGTAGGGGCTGGCTGGGCTTGTGTGGGCGCAACAGCCTCTGGTGGTGCAGGGTCCCATGGGAAATGAGCAACGTGAAGGTCCGAAAGTCTTTGCTGCCAGACCTGTGTAGAACAAAGACCATTTTGTCAGCAAGGATAGCACTAATTGTGGCAAAAGGAAGTAATATGACCAAATTAGGCAAGCGAGCAAAATACGTGGGGAAAACAGGGAAGTAAATCAGCAACCATCCCCTAAGGGCAGCATATAAAAGCGACCCCGCAAAAATGGGTGTGAGGCACATAAAAGGGAAATCGGGCGCGCCCATAAAAAGGGGATAGAGGAGCCGCCAGCCAGCCAAGCGCCCTTGAGTTGAAATGAAAAATGACAACGAAACGGAAGAAACCAACTCTCAGCTTACCTGCTTCAACTCTTCCAAGGTCGATGCGTTAACTCCAGCTTCTTCGAAATCAATAACACTGGTTTCGATAACATCTTGTATAATTCGCTGATAAATCTCACCCTATTTTCACTCAACCAACACCCGAAACACGAGACACACACGAGTCAGCGCGCGGACTGGGAAAAAGTGAAATGGCATACCAGAAGTGAACAGGATAGACGAGCAAGAAGGAACAAGGAGAGCACTGACAACTAGCTGATTCGACATCTTGTCTTATATCGATTTATAGCTTGGTAGACGGACAATAGGAGTAAATGGGAATAGGGTCGAGGGCTTTTCTTTTTGGGGAGAGTTTAGGTAGAGGGAGAAGATCTCGCGGGGGGGGGGGGGAGGGGATTGGGGGTACGTGATTGTGCGGGATGAATCCGCTGCGGGATTGGCGGAAGCTTCTGGACGAAGCGAAGGACGAGAGAGAGATACGGATATCACTGACGGCGAAGTCTTTGTCTATGAAGATGACTTTTCGCTATGGAAAGACCTGCGACAGCGATGGAGCAGGGGGTGAGAGATTCGAGGCCGAGAGGCAAGATCTATTTCTTTGAGGCCTGTAGTGTCTCTGGTGATAGTGTCCAGAGGCCGCTGGAATTTTGAGGGTGAAAGCTCGGATTAGTCAGCCAAACGCCCTTGGCATGGATGGCAGCTATAGAGCTTTCAAAGAGCCGCAACACCATCTCGGTAATGTGGCAGAGCTTTGACTCATGATCACGATTGCTTGAATGTTAGTACATGTACACACACAATTCCATATATGTATATACACAGTACCATACTTTGAGTACTCAATATCTCTTACCCCTCTTTCCCCTGCCTTGTTAGCTTTCACTCTCTTCTAATGTGTCATGTGGAGAGCAAATGAATGGTTTGCTTTACCCACTCGCATCTCTTATTGAGATGTATAACTGCATAGAAGTGTACCTACATGTACATAATAGAATGTGCCTGCCATGTATGTACCAACCTCCCGCCAAAGTTAAACATAGAAATTGTACATGTATCTACAATAAATCTACTCTATGGCGCTGTTCCCCACAAACTTATCAACAAGGTTAAGCACAAAGTGTGAGCCGCGACGCTCCCCCATGCACGAAACTGCGGATGACTCCGACTTTCGCTTGCCAAGCTTCAATCCCATAGCCTCCATGCCAAGCTAATAATACAAGGTGCCACAGCACTACCATTGTTACCCGCTATTGTGACGAGAAATGACATCAGACTCGAGAATTGAGACGTTCGTGATAGTGACGACATCCTCGCATTCGATGTTCCGTTCCTGCGAATAACGTTTGTACCGCGGTACTGGGGAAACCCCCCCCTCTTCCCTATGTTCGGGTTCTTTCTTCAACATCCTCGCTTTAGACACGGCACAGAGACAGGAACATGAATCTGCCTTAAAGAATCTGGAGCAAGGGGGCAATACAAGGAAATTTGATTGGATTCCAAGTTTCGACTTATGCAGTTAGGTTCCAATTAGATCGTTAACTGTAGGAACAGGAACAGGAACAACCGGGTTTATCATTGAAAACGGTACCTCATTTACTGGCTGGGTAGAGTACCGGTCGGTATGCGGTCATTTTAGTAGACATGTGGTCGGGTAAATAGCTACTACTTAAATACCTTCTGTCGTGCCCCATCCTCCCAAATACTCCTTCATCATCCAATTCAGCTCATCTCCTCAATACCTCACGAGAATTTTTTACATATTTCCGGATTCTATCCATCAACAATCTCAATCACTCATAATGGCATCGTTAGTCTCCGTCCCATTTATGTCCTTTAATCAATAACTTTTGTCATCCATTACTCAAATATTAATTCTTAAAAATAATATACTGATATCTTATAGCCTTCACTATCTTCCTCCTGTCAAGCCATCAGCCGTTGCCCTCGGTACCCTCTTCACCCATACCACCAACCTTGCTGTCATGGCCCCCCTATTCGGTGAATCCTACCGCAAGGCCATGAATGCCGATTCCAAGCAAGAATGGATCAAATCCAAAGAAGCTGCTAAGACTGCCACTCTTTGGGGTTCCAACGTTCTCGGCTCCGGTGCCCAAACATATGCCGTCGCTGCTCTGCTCACCCAGACTGGTGTTCTCACCTACAAGGGTGCTGCGTATGTTGGCGCGCTTATCTTTGCTGCTACAAGTGTCCCTACTGTATGTTGATCCTTGTTTCGTTTCGTAGAGTAAACATTGACAATTGTCCTAGGTTGTCTCTCAGTTATTCCAGGAACGTCGTCCAGCAGAGTACATTGCTATTCGTGCTGCTGCGGGATTGGTCGAGACTGTTGGTCTATCAGTATTTTTGACTTGGTGGGGAATTCGTCCCGCTCACGACTTGCTCAGATAAGCGGGCCTTCTGAAGAGTCTTAATTATTTTATGCCTTAATCCTTTGAACTTCACATGTACTCCGCCACCTTACTCCAGTATGATTATAAGATGCTGGGTAAAGCGTTGACGTTGAAGATGAGGTTACCAGTAAATATCAATATGTGGAGTGCTCGTAATATTGGAAGACGTGTCGAGTGAGATTATATGATTCTGTTACATGAAAGTACATGTACTTAAGTAGATAAACTCATAATAGGCTTGTCCGAATGGAAAGTTTTTTAAATAATGCGGCACATATCATTTTGACAATAGCAGCTGTATGTATGGGCTCTGGTACTCGGTTTAGCGCAGTGGTAAAAATCATTAGCATCACTAGACCTCACTCGACCGAGAAACCACATGGGCCATCCCATCCTTGAGTATCCGGAATAATAAATAGGTTATATTATTCCTACAGTCGCCTAAGATCAATCAATATATCATAGCTATTGATGTATAAAATCAATCTCTCCTCACAGTTCTCCTTAAACCCGGTCTATCAGTTATCCCGGCTCCTCTTGGAGGATTAAATACGTTGCCTCCAATCCTGCCAAGCCCCTGTTCAGTTCCTGGTCTTGTTCCTCCCCCGCCTTGGAAAGATCCAAACTTTGTTCCTAACTGTGGGGTGCTCCAGTTTGGGGCTTTGACTGTATTTACTCCCCCACTCAGCGGATCATGTCGATTAAAGAAACCAGTCTCGCCCAAGCCAGTACCATACAAACGGTTGAAACCACCCTCCTGTTGACTAATGAAGTTTGAAACACTGACAGGTCGCTGTATTAAGTTACCAACACTTGGCTCTCGGTTTCCAGAAACAGCAGAACTCCCAGGATCAACGAAGAATGGACTAACTACACTCCCTCCCTCTTTATTGGTTACTTTTGGGGTGCTGGGGACCTTAGACTGCCCAACTCTATCATAAGGGTATGTAGCCATTTCTTCCTGACGCATCAGGGATGGGAAGTTATCATCTCTATTTCTTGGCGAATGGAAGGCCGCTGTCTTGTTCTGTAACAATGGTGATATATTATTTGCATATCCTACTCGGGAACGTGGCGGCTGGTTGATTGGAGAAGTAAAATATCTATCACTTGAACCTCGTACAGGTAGTGTGTTGATAGGTCTTGGAGTTGGTACCCTAAGAGGCGATTGGAATGCGTTGTTTATATTATCTGCATTATCATTTCGCACACGACCGTTAATCTGATGTTTACTTGTAAACCCGCTCTGAGGGCTCCGCTGCGGTTCCATATGATCAGACAACCCTGTGAGATCCACGAACTGCCTCCTATGATCGATAGGGAGCCGCTGTCTCTCAGGGGCGCCATGCTGCTGCTGTATGTTATGTTGCGGGGATGTACTACTTCTGGAAAGTGGCTGATCCTCATATACTTGTCGCGGCCGAGCCCGGGGTGAATAGCCCAATTGTTGAAATTGGTTACTAAATTCGGATCGCTGTTCTTGATTCTGCCCCTGCATAGGTTCAAAATACTGCGGCTCTGGCCTGTCATCTTGGTGTTGTTGTTTCCCCCGTTGTGGTATAGGAGGAGGAGGCATTGCTTGCATCTGTGCCTGCCTCTTGTTCATTTCGTCCCTGAACTCCCTGGCCCTGAATGTTGGGTCACCGCCTGCATCATCAGCTTTTCTTTTAAGAATTTTTGGACTTTCTCTCGTCATGGCGACGGGCGAAGCTGGGCTTTGCCGATTAATCGTAATTTCTGATTGATACCGCTGCTGTTGAGCTGATTGTGGGACATCATAATCCAAGGACTGGGCAGCTGTGGAAAGCTGAGAACGTAGTCGAGAAACTTCTTCACGAAGACTTGCTATTTCAGCTTCCATTATTGGCTTATTTCTACCCAACCGTCAGTCTTTGGATAGTGGTAATCGGTTGAAAGGAGGAAGCCATACTTCTTGAGCTCTTTTCCCTCTATAAGTTCGTCCTTCACTTTTAGCAGAACCCTTCTCTGATCATCAACCTTACCCTGCAGCTTCTCAGCAAGCGCTCTATAGTGCGATGCTATTCGCAGTGCATTACTCATTCGAAACTGTCCAAATCTAGTCAACTACCTCCTCGAAAGCGGGAAACTAGATCAATGAACCTTGATAGCCCCGGTAACATCCTCTAAGAGTTCCGCTTCAGGACGGAAATAATCACGTAGTTCAACAGAGACCTGGTCAAAAGAATTTGTGTATGAGAATCGAGTTCTAATCCCAATGGAGGAGACAGCCCACTTTACTTTACCAGCACCCAGATCAGCTAGGGATATACCGCTACTACCACAGTAGGGGCAAGTATGTGTTCTTTCCGCTGCATCTTGGGGAACTACATGTACCTTTCATCAGCTTAGCCCTTTATATAGTTACTACATGTAATTATGCTCATACCACCGTTTGGGAAACAGTGCGAGCCGCATACAATATGACCACAGCTTGTCAGCCAGAATTGCGGATCACTTCCACTCGTGTTTCCTAGGCCATTGGAGGCGGGGAGAAAGCAGACACAGCAGTAGGTGATAAGATCTTCTGAATTTCTGCCTGATATAGAAGGAGATTGGTTTCGAGTAGCTGGGGATGAAGAGTTAAGTGCGGAGGACATAGATGAATCGTCAGTTGATGATTAATTTTATAGCAGAAAATATAGATTAGAAATTTCACATGGTATCGCAATGGTGCACGCACTCTAGGATATCTCCCTTACGCGGGGTGGTCCTACTAGTACGGCAAGTCTATTCCCGTCCCCGTGAAGCGTGATGGCCGCAGCCCGCCGTCCAGGCATATGTCGGACGTGGGCAGGGTTCTTTACATAAGTATCCCTTGGCACCAGGAAACCCAACGACATCTCTTCCCTCCTTCAATTCGCGATAGCAATAAACTCGAGCCCTAGCTCGCCGCCTTCGATCGTTCCTTGTTCTATCTTAAAGGTATTTCGCCACCTCTTCCATAAAAAGGTTGCAATCACGTTGACACACGATTTTTTTTTTTACAGAATCTCCCCTCATTATAGCAGCCGCAACAATGTCTGTCCAGCCAGTCGTTAAGGTTCGTCCGCCCTCTCACAGCATCACATTCATATCAACATTCTGATAGATCTCGTAATACAGAAATACACTGTCGGCTCCATCGGAATTTGGGAGAAGATTCGCCGACTGCTCGCGGTCGATCCTGAGCGATCATCCGGTATACCTCTCAACCAACACTTCCGTAACCCCGCCCCCGCCTCTGTCCCCGCACACGATTATACAGACCCTGTCACCGTCCCCGCGGCTGATATTGCCGAGAACCCTTACTGGAAGCGCGATTCAAGACGCAGCTATCCTCAGTTGAGCACCTTCAGACAGTCCGATATTGCGGGCCTTTTGACTGTGGGCTCTGCCGCGAACCCAAGGATTGGAGCTGGCGCGGAGGGTGAGAAGCAGCTTGCCACCATTAAGGAAGACGGTGCAAAGGGCGTTCTTTCATTAGCATTTGAGAAAGGTGGCGCAAAATCTATCAGTGAGGTCCTCGGAGCTGGTGGATTGCCACCGTTGCCCGGGAATGGCATAAATTGGACCATTGACTCAAGTGAAGGCTACCCATCAAAGTATGACTCTATCACTTTATTACTATTTAGTTTTGATTCTGACAATTTCTTTAGATACCCTTGCCGAACCTTCAGGTAGATTTTAAACATTCATTATAGAGTTAGACACAGAGTACATAGTTCGTTCACTTTTCTTGCGCTGTCGTGAAGGTTCCTACCCCCCTTTAACGTTGTTGATACCTGATTTTAAATCTAGGTTGTATCAACTCATTTTATTGAGGTAGAGGGTATTTTAAATCAATCATTTTCTAATAATTTCTCCAGTCCTTTGAAACGATGGTGAAGTCGAGTCAAGACAAAACTCTCCCAGGGGGACACCATTTATAGGGAGCCTAATTTACGTCTTACTCTTTCATGACTCTATGGTTGGCCCTAGTTGGCGCGCTTGGCTATGTACCAACTAGTTCTCGCTATGGTGATAAGATCCCTTAAAATAATCCTCTATACCGGAAGACGTCCTCTAAAGTAGTAGGGATTAGATTAATTCTTTGGTCTTGGTCCGTAATCAGTTTCCATGGTATAATTTACGTTGAGACTACTCTTATCACATAAGAATAACTATTAAGTTTTCTATATATAAGCTGTGCTGTTATCTAGCTTCAGGGTTATTAGTTAGAATTACATGTAAGTCAATGTCATGAAGACAGCTTTAATTTAACGAGCCCTCCCCCCACCACCATAAAACTACATAGAAGACAGTAGCTGTTGGAAAGCTTGGGACCACTCCAGTTTCGAGGTCAGGAGGTCCCGCTGACAAGCGTACACACACTGCGAGTCATACTCTATATTAAATACTAGCAGAGACCACGGGTTTTGATGTCCGAGGGGGGTTTACCGGTGCCGCGATCCACGTCGCTAATAAAAAAAACCAGTCTCTTACCACAAAAAGAAAAAAAAATTCACACAGAAGAAAGAATGTCGGTGCCATGAATCGAACATGGGTCCTCTCGGAATCGTTTTTCCAGTTGCCCCAGAAACCACAACGAGAAGTACTAACCACTATACTACACCGACTTGTTCTAAATTGATCAGATTAGATAATTAACCAATTTAAAAGCTAAGCCCTTTTGATGACTCAGTTTCAGTCCAGATCGGAACTTGGCGCACTAGGAGTTTAGGGAATACATGTGTTGGGTGAATACTTGGTACCACACGGCACACCCATGGCTGGCCGGCCCCGAGTCTATGTCCCAAGAAGAGAAAGTTTCTCACATCACTTTCTCCCAGAGAGAAAGTTAAAGATGATATGCACTGAAGAGATGGATGACTCAGGAAACGCCAAGACACAGCGAGTGACTATGTGTGATTCTGCCGAGATCTCTGCAGTACCTGCATTTCCCCCCTCATACTAGGTAGTATACTCCCTTATAATGTTATTCCCTAGATGGTGGGAGGATAGGTATATAGATGATGGGGTAGCATCGGCCACAGCACCACGGAGCGGGATGTCCCCCAGGGGCGTAGGTACAACACCCTCCTATAAGCTCCTCGTGGGGACTAGAATAGAAGTACATGTAGGGTTTCAGTTCCTTTCTGATCTACAAAACTACTTACGTACACGTAATATAACCCATCATCTGCTTTAGAGACGGCCGCGGCAGAACTTGTACTTATAAGTTACCCGTCCTCATAGCAAAAGCACGCCGAAGGAGAAAAGATCATGGATTGGCCGGAAATCCTCTCGTGGTAACCCCCTTGTCTGCGGGGTGGCGATAGAGGTTCCATCGAACACTGTAGTCGTTATTACTATCTGTCCTTTCGTTGGCTGGCCGTGAGTATTCGAAGCCGACAACATAGGGTGTTATACGGTGAAATCTTCAATAGAGCGACCCGAGAGCTACTGATGTTTTTATGCAGCCAACCTGAGCTATGGAGGGTGGTTCCTAGGCAATGGTCCAAGGAGAAACGCTCCTCGAGCCGAATACTTTGGCCCAGGCATATTGAGAGAGCCTTTGGGAAGTTCGAAAAGAAGGGCAAAACCCCCTCTTCTACTCGGTCGATGTAGCCTACCTACAGCCTCGAACGTAGGAATGGTTGGATTACCTGTAGAAATCCCATTTCCTTGGCATTCCCGCTCACAATCGAAAGGATCGTGGAGGATCGTGGCAAGTGCTCACTCTAAGGCTTAAAATCACCCTTATCTAACCTATAGTTCCTTACTATCCGCATAGACTCTTTTATGAAGATGGTAGGTGATGCTGTAGATTCCATGGAGCGCCGTGATGGCGACCATACACCCCGCTGGAAGAGCCCCTCTCTCCCCCAAGGCCCTTCCACATATACCAAAGGACCCGCATAGTAGAGCCGGACCCACTCTGCCTATAGCACTGAAAAAGCCACTCAGGAAAGCAGTTACCAAGGCTCCTCCCCATGCCATGGCTGTCTCAACGACGGACTCATTGGGGCTGCTAACACTCAAGCTGGAGTACTCCTGTAAAGTAGGATTCCCCCTTACTACGCAAAGACCGGCAACAGCAGCTAGCATCGGTCCAGCTACATGTAGCTATAGGGCGCGGGTGGTAAGTAGATGCCGCCACGATCGAGTGTAGCATGTCCGTCGAGAGCAACTACATGTATGTACACGGATGTAAACATAAAGGCCCGAAGCTCCCGCACCTGTGCGCTTATAAACCACCACTCGGGGCTCCCCCCACCCCCACCCCCGCTACCCGCACACGTGAACGTAAGATACACATGAGCGCCGAAACTACTCCACACATCCATCTATCTAAACCCACCACGCGCGTAGAACCACAACCCCCTCCCCCCCCCTCCACGTACGGCTTGGGATTATTTGACACTTACATCTAGTACATGTGCTTGTATGTTGTATGTATCAGATCACCGCTAGTGGTTACTTGTTGACAAAACTGCTTCACGGAATATCACTCGTTCTCGGACCACACAAACAAGTAATCTACAGACCCCCAAGGAGTGACATGACATGGCCGGTATTTGATTTTTATATCCTACGCTATATATCTATACCATCTATGTCCGTTAGTATTCCAGCCTCCCGTCCACGCATTACCTGCAACCCTCACCACCACCAATAAAAATAAAAAATAAAAAGAATAAAGAAAAAAAAGTTCCCACCGCAAACGCCAAAAAGCACACACAAAGACCTCCCCCCCACTACTCAATCCTCTTCTTCCCCTCCTCCATTCTCTCCATCCCAAACAGGCTCTTGCCCCTCCTATGCCTCCCACTACCTGCCCCTGCGCCCCCCTCCCTCACCCACCTCCCCAGGACCATCTCGCCCTCCACGTCCCTGGCCGCCCTCGCTACAGCCTCGATACAGAAGCCCGGCGGGTTCAGCACCGGCCAGCGGACATAGAGGACGCCAAAGCGGAGCACGAATGCCGCAGCCCACACCCCGACGAGCAGGCAGCACAGCGCAAACAGGCCCATCGGCGGGGCAGCCCACGCCCCGCGCTGCGCCGGCAGCAGCAGCGCGGCAGAAAGCAGGAACACGGCCGCGCAGAGGACGTACGGAACGGCCTGCACGGGGAGGGGCCGGCGGTCGGTGAATAGGCCTGGGGATGAGGGGAGGTGCACGCCGTGGAAGAGGTCAAAGGCGTCCTGGCGCGGCCCGTCGGCGAGGTTGTTGCGGATGTAGCGTGTCAGTGAGTTTGAGGCGTCGGCGAGGACGCCGGCCATGGTGCGCACGCCGGTCCGCGTGTAGTCGGTCTTTAGGGCGCCGGTGCCGGAGTAGGCGCGTGAGACGGCGTCCGCGTTGTCGGCCCAGGCGTTGCGGAACATGGTCTCGAAGTTGGTGTAGGCGGCTGTCGTGGTGCCGGGTGGGATGACGCCCGCGTCGATCATCTGTTGGGCTAGGGCTGTGCGGGCGATGATGCTCTGGACGACGTTGGTGCGGTCGAGGCAGTCCATGCAGTTTGTGCGGACGACGCCGGTCTGCCAGGACTTTACAGAAGCCATGTGGCCGCTGCCGACGGAGTGGAAGTAGCGGTGCTCGCCGAGCGGGAGCTTGTCGAGGAGCAGCTGGGCACGGTGCCACTGCATGTTGCGGCACTCGTGGTGGAAGTCAAAGTAGACGTAGTGGAGGCGGTCGAGGAGGCCGTTACCTGCGGAGGCGGTGGGCGCAATCTCGCGGAAGCGCTCGGGAGTCATGAGGGAGGGCTCTTGATGCTCGGTGGGCGCGGGGGTGAGAGATTTGATGGCCGACTCGTAGACGGCTTTGATGTGCGCTTCGCGCCCGTTCTGGTTGATGAGGTTGACGAGGTTAGTTTCGCCGTAGAGGCGGATGTGCTCGTTGAGGTGCCTGCGCGCGGCGGGGAGCGCATGATCGATGCTCTTGATCTGGAGTGTGGGCGTGAACTTGAGCGTGTTGAGCTCGGACCAGTAGAGGGGGATGGAGCCGCGGGTTTGGACGTGAGAGAAGACTTGGGCCTGCTCGCTGTCAAGGCTGCTCTTTGTGTTGGCCGGGGACAGGTTCTGGGCGGAGAAGCCGAGACCCCCGAGACCCCCGGCGGTGTCCCCGAGGACGATTATCTGTTCAGTCTCGTTGAAATTTCCGGCATTTCCGGCGGCGTCCAGGCCACGGGTGAAGTAGCGGGTTCCTGCGCGGTGTCGGGAGCGCCGAGTGATGAGGATGAATGTGCATGGCGTGGAGCCTATGGCGGTTGAGGCTATAGTGAGGAAGCCAAAGAACGTAGGCAGGATATAAGGGTCAACCTATACCAATATCAGCTACATGAACAGCTTCCACGGGGGGGGGGGGTCTCCTCACAGCAGGGTTAGAGCCCCTCAGGTCAATAAGATCCGAGGCAATGTAGCGGTTCCAGAAGAAGCGGTCATCGGCCCTCTGCCACAGCGGCGCCGTCAAGTCTGCAGACGACTGGCGCTGAAAACTATTTGTAAGATCAAAGGTGTAGGAAAAGAAGATTGGCCCCGTCCTGAGGTGTGTGCGCAGCAGCGCCAGATAGATGTCCTCGTCCTGATCGTGCAGCTGGCGCTCGCGCATGGGGAGGAGCTCTGTCGCCAGGACCTTGTAGATCATGTGTCCACGGATGCGGCCCACCTGCTGGGCCTTTGTGATGATGATTATGTATTTATCTAGGAATCTGTGAGCTTGTGAGGGGGGGGAGGGGGGGGAGAGAGAGAAAATAGAGACGTACCAAGTCGTAGCTTGACAATCCCCAGGATGCCGGCGATGCTGGTGACACGCTTCCCACCGAGTTTAGGAGAGTCTGTGAGCTTGATATCGCCAGATGGGCGAGAGACGACGAGAGCTGGGGCATCGGGGGTCGAGGGAGAGCGAAAGGTGTAGTATGTTTCCGAGGCTGTGACGTTTATGTCGCGGAATGGATTGAGGATGGGCATGATGGTGGACTTGATGTCTGTCGATGAGAGGGATAGATGGCAGCTTCTAGCAGGCGCATATATATGTACTGTAGATTTGGGGGTATAAATACTTATGTGTGTATATATGGAAGTGGAGTGGATGTGGGGGATGTGAAGTTGTGGGGAATGGAGGGGAGGGAGTGGAGGAGAGTTGAGAGTTGAGAGTTGAAGAGAATTCCCTGGTGTCGTCAGCCCGTGTTTCGTGTTGATTGCGCACACACGCACAGGCAAGGGATCCGTTTGATGACTGAATCAAGTCTCAAATTACTGGAGAAGCAGTGATGAATTCGAGATGATCCTTCTCTTCTCTCTCGATGGATGAACAAGTGCGGCCCTTTAATCTTCGTTTGCATTCCGCGTTTCTATTTCTGGCACTCGACATGCGCCACCGGAGATAAAGCGCAAGAGTAGATACAAAGAAGTAAGTGTCTACTCCACAGTGCGTGCCACTCTGACAGGAATGGGCAGATATTCCACTGATGATGCTATTGATGCTCTATGATGCTCTTGATGCTCTATGATGCTCTATGATACCCTATGATACTCTTCTTCATGATACTCTACAAGTCGAGTGAGAGTGTGTGAGGATTGATTGATTGATTGATTGATTGATTGATTGATTGATTGATGCGGGTTATGTAACGTTCACTTTCATCATCACGACCTCTCATGATCTCCAGTCTTGATATTCACAACAACGACAATCATCTCTTCTATTCACACACGCTCTCTCTCACTCTTCTCAATTCATCACGTCTTACCTCTCTGTGGACTGCAGGTAATCGAGACTCTCAAACTCACCCCCAAGCTCTCTCTTCTCTTCTCTTCTCTCTCTCCATCCTCTCACCCCCGAATCTCACTTAAACCCCCCCCCCCCATTATGACCCCAGACATCCCCCCAGGCCTCAACGACCAGTACACAGCCCACCTCGCCCAGCAGATCCAATCCCACCTCTCCACCCCCACGCCAAACGCCTACCTCGCCGCTAATATTATCAAGATCGCCCGGGACCAGCCCGGTCCCAAGACCTTCATCGCCGCCGTTCAGACCCTCGGAAAGTACACCGACGACTTTCTCGCCTCCGTCTTTGACGAGGTCAAGCAGCGCACGCGCTACGACCAGGCCAATGGCATCACCGAGCGAGTCGAGCGGGAGAGTAACCTCCCCGGCGGTCTTCTGGTCCCTAGGAACGGTGCGAGGGGGGAGCAACAGCAGCAGGGGCAGCAGCAGGAGCGAAAGGAGAGTAGGTTAGGCCTGGACCGCCTCGCAAAGCGTATCAAGCTGGACTTGGAGGAGAGTGATGCTGCCGCCCCAGCAGAGAAGGAGGAGGAGAGGGAGGTAGTCGAGTTCAAGAAGCCCGCGCTGCCAGTCAGTCGCCATATACGAGAGCGTAGGATGGACACGCCCTCCCACGGGGGCGGTCTCTCCCAAGCTGCCCGCGAGAAACTGAACGCCCATCGTGCCCGCCGCCTTGGTGCCGGCAACAACAGCGACGACAGAGACAGAGACAGAGACAGACACCGCGACGGCGACCGCGACCGTGACGGTAACGGCCGTCGCGCCGACTATGCCTACCGCGACAGCAAATACACCCCCCAGAACCTCCGCCGCCACGACCCCACCCCGCTCCGCAACGCCGACCGCTATGCAAACGGCCGCCCATCCACCTCCCGCTCCTCCCGCTTCGGAAATGCCACCCCGCGCATGCCCTCGACCTTTGACCGCGACCTCGAGGACGGCCCCGCCATCAGCGCCGAGGACGACAGCGCCCTCGACCGCGACTGGTACGCCAGCGACGAGCTAGGCCATGCCTTCGGCGACGAGAGCCACAACCCCTTCGGCAGCGCCGACAACACCTGGGCCGACCAGCAGCGCGAGCAGGCCCTCCTCGACAAGAAGCAGCAGGGCAAGCGCATGAGCGCGCGCGCCCAGCAAAAGATGAAGGACGTGGATGCCTGGGAGACCAACCGCATGCTGACCAGCGGCGTCGCCCAGCGCGCCGACTACAACGACGACGACATGGACGACGACGAGGAGGAGGTGCGTGTCCACCTGCTGGTACACGACCTGCGACCCCCGTTCCTCGACGGAAGGAGGGTCTTCACGAAGCAGCTCGACCCCATCCCCGCCGTCAGGGACCCGCAGAGCGACATGGCCGTCTTCAGCCGTAAGGGCAGCACCCTGGTCAAGGAGAAGCGCATGCAGCGCGAACGCACAAAGCAGGCGCAGGAGGCGACAAACATCGCAGGCACGGCGCTGGGGAACGTTCTCGGCGTCAAGGACGACGACGACACGGACTCTGCGGCCGTCGTCGCCGCCGACAGCGACTCGGCGGAGGGCGGTGGCGGAGGGAGCAATAAGTTTTCGGAACACATTGCGAAGCAGAAGCCGCAGGAGGGGGGCGGCAGCGAGCTGACAAAGGGCCGGACGCTGCGCGAGCAGCGGGAGTTTCTGCCGGCGTTTGCGGTGCGCGAGGAGGTGCTCAGGGTGATTCGGGACAACCAGGTCGTCGTCGTGGTGGGCGAGACGGGCAGCGGCAAGACGACACAGTTGACGCAGTTCCTCTACGAGGACGGGTATGGCAAGAATGGCATGATTGGGTGCACGCAGCCCAGACGTGTGGCGGCCATGAGTGTGGCAAAGCGTGTCAGCGAGGAGATGGAGGTGAGACTCGGCGGTCTGGTGGGGTATGCGATCCGTTTCGAGGACTGCACGAGTGATGAGACGGTGATTAAGTGTGAGTTTCCCCCCTTTCTTTTTTCATTTCTAGTCTTGAATATCATTGGCCTTGGACATTATCATTGATATATATATATACATATATACTGACTACAACAGACATGACCGACGGTGTCCTCCTCCGTGAATCCCTCGTTGACCCAAACCTCGACAAGTACTCCTGCATCATCATGGACGAAGCCCACGAGCGCGCCCTCAACACCGACGTCCTCATGGGTCTCATCAAGAAGATCCTCGCGCGCCGCCGCGACCTAAAGCTCATCGTCACCTCCGCCACCATGAACGCCGAGCGCTTCTCGCGCTTCTATGGCGGCGCCCCCGAGTACGTCATCCCCGGCCGGACCTTCCCCGTGGACGTGCTGTGGTCCAAATCACCATGCGAGGACTATGTCGACGCGGCCGTCAAGCAGGTGCTCCAGATCCATGTAGGGCAGGGCACGGGCGACATCCTCGTCTTCATGACGGGACAGGAGGATATCGAGATCACCTGCGACGTAATTGCGGAGCGCCTAAAGCAGCTCAACAACCCGCCAAAGCTAAACATCCTGCCCATATACTCGCAGATGCCGGCGGACCTCCAGGCAAAGATATTTGAGCGCGGCGAGGGCGGCGCCCGAAAGGTCATTGTGGCCACCAATATCGCCGAGACGTCGCTGACCGTCGAGGGTATCATGTACGTCGTCGACGCCGGCTTCTCTAAGCTCAAAGTCTACAACCCCCGCATGGGCATGGATGCCCTCCAGATCACGCCCATCTCGCAGGCCAACGCCTCCCAGCGCTCCGGCCGTGCCGGCCGAACAGGCCCCGGAAAGGCCTACCGCCTCTACACCGAGCAAGCCTTCCGCAACGAAATGTACCTCCAGACCATCCCCGAGATCCAGCGCACAAACCTCTCAAACACCGTCCTCCTGCTCAAATCCCTCGGCGTACGCGACCTGCTCGAGTTCGACTTCATGGACCCGCCACCGCAGGATACCATGACCACCTCGCTGTTTGACCTGTGGGCGCTCGGCGCCCTCTCAAACATTGGTGACCTCACGCCGCTCGGCAAGACTATGGCCAACTTCCCCATGGAGCCCAGCCTCTCGAAGCTAATCATCATGAGCGTCGACTACGGCTGCTCGGAGGAGATGCTGACGATCGTATCAATGCTCTCCGTGCCCAGCGTCTTCTACCGGCCCAAGGAGCGGCAGGAGGAGTCGGACGCGGCGCGCGAGCGCTTCTTCGTGGCCGAGAGTGACCACCTGACGCTACTGCACGTGTACACGCAGTGGAAGTCCAACGGCTTCTCGGACCGCTGGTGCGTGCAGCACTTCCTGCAGCCAAAGGCCCTGCGCAGAGCGAAGGAAATCAGAAACCAGCTCATGGACATTATGAAGTTTCAGAAGATGGAGCTGACCAGCTGCGGAACCGACTGGGACTTGATCCGCAAATGCATCTGCAGCGGCTACTACCACCAGGCGGCTAAGGTCAAGGGCATAGGTGAGTACACGAACCTGCGCACCAGCGTCACGGTGCAGCTGCACCCCACGAGCGCCCTGTACGGGCTTGGGTATCTCCCGGACTATGTCGGTCAGTCTCCCTCCCTCCTCTCATAACCAACATTTACTAACACGACCACACAACAGTGTACCACGAGCTGATCCTCACCTCAAAGGAGTACATGTCGACCGTGACGGCCGTGGACCCGCACTGGCTCGCCGACCTCGGCGGCGTCTTCTACAGCGTCAAGGAGAAGGGATACTCTGCGCGCGAGCGGCGCACCACCGAGAACGAGATCAACAGGAAGATGGAGATTGAGGCGAAGATGGCCGAGGATAAGGCGCGCCAGGAGGAGGAGCTGGCCAGGGAGGACCTGGCTAGGGTCAGTAGTGGTAGTAGGGGGGTTGGGAAGGGGGTTGGGGCTGGCGGGGTGGTCAGGAGGCCGCAGACGGCGGTGGTGGGGGTCGTCAAGAGGCCGCAGACGCCGAGTTTGAGGAGGAGGGGGTTTTAGGACTTTTTTTTGGCTGTGTTTGTGGAGGGGGTGGAGGGGGTAGGGGGTAGGGGGTAGGGGGTAATGACGTTTGATAGCTAGCTGGATTGAAACTTAGCATCGGGAGGGGTGTTTCCTGTTACTTGTTACTACTGTGACTGTGTTTTTATAGAAACGTGAGAACTTCGTAAGGAAAGAGAAAAAAAGGGCTTAATCTTCATTTTCCATCTTGATAGGCAACCGCAACACCACCATATCCGAGCCGAGCCGAGCCGAGTGATACACTATGAGCGCTATATGCACCACAACACAAAATACACCCCCCCCCCCCCGAAAACCCCCCTCAACTTTCCTCATAACGGGGAAGCACTACTACTACCCATCCCCCACCCCTTCCCCCGGCTGTGTATGTTACTTCCACCTAATACTTACATGTACACACCACGCCCATAAACCCATCCCCCCCCCCCCAGGCAGATCACAATTCATCACTCGCCAGCAAACTAACCACCTATTGCTGCCCTAGGAGACAACCAACCGTGCCTGGGACTAGTAAGTATATAGTACCGCCATATGTCCCGTTCTATCACTATACGACCAGTACTCTCTACAGTGAGATCTCAAGACCCAATGCCGCCGGAGATGTGGTGTGGGAGTGGGGTAGGGTATGTATAGATACCCTTTATGTTATTGTGGTGGCATCTGGGTAGAGTTTGGGACAAGACATTCTTAAGGCCGGGGGCTTACCTGGTGTTGAGCAATTTCTTAATTGACGAGGAACATACTACCCTGCCGCCAGAGAGCGGGAGTCAATCAGTCAATGGAAGGGGGAGACGAGTGATGGGCTGTGATCCGGCCCCCTGGACAACGATGGCGGATATGTACATGTATACACAGACATACTCTGTGAATCAAGCCGAGTGCTTGCTGTTCGTGTGCTGCACTGGCGGCAGTTATTAGGGTCCAACTATGTATGTGCTTAGCTGCCGTGTTTCGGGAGGCTTGTATGTACCGGCCGTGGCGCCGGGGGTTGGGTATATACTCTATACCGAGCCGGCCCGTTTTTTCTTTTTTTCGGACTGCGTTATTTCGGCTTTTCTCTGCTCTACCTAAATGAACTGTCCCCTCCCCTTTAGCTGACCCCCCCCCCCGGGGCAATAAGGCTACTAGCTAATTACTTTAACCCGATATTGTTTGAGCTTCACAAACTGGGCTAACAAGGGGGGGGGGGGGGTTCTATTCGTCCCAGAAAGCTCCTTAGCAAAAGAGAAGAAAAGGAAGGGAAAAAAAAGGAAAAAAAAAAAAAACTTCTCTGTTTTAATTCCTTCAAGCTCTCGCTCCATGCCCCCGCCGTATCTCTCTCCTTTCCAGGTCCCTGGGATATGATATTTATATACAATTTATAAAAGAATAGGTACAGGTAGCGAAAAAAAGAGAAAGGTGGGGGGGAGGGAAAAAACATAAAAACCCGGCTTTTACCACCCCATCCCCATCCCCATACCCCAATCCCCCCACCCCAGACCCTGTTCTACAAGCAACTACAACCATAGGGGGAAAGGGTATAAAACACCCGCCACCAAGAATAACTACTCAAACAATATATACTACCATATCATATCGCCCCAGATATAATCCGCGCCATGTAAAATGATCTAACCGTTTAGTCATCGGCAACTATAAAAAAAACGCATTTACAGCAAGAAGAGAAAATCATAGCATGTACAAAGTGCTTGTGTTAGGTGAGATTCCTAATAAGCTGATAGAAAAAGAGGCAATAAAGCAAACCCCACAACCTTGCCACCGCCACGCTTCTTTCTTATGCCCGTTTCGAGCTACTGCCCCAAGGAATCACTCTTCCATCTCTCGCCAGATCTATTCCAACTCTGAAAGCTACCTCCTTTGCAATTCTCGGCTCCTTATCTACCAAGTTCTGACAAGCCTCCAGAGTTCTCGGGTAATTTTTGTCGTATTCCTTCATTAATTCAGCTGCGACCCTATTTCCCTCATTTATCGAGTTCTCAAGCTGCCGCAACTCGGTTGTCATTGTCTCGAGCGTCCGGATGAAGGGGTAGAAAGTTGGCAATGCGGGCTTCAAACCAGAAGCTTGGGTGTAGTAGTACCCCTTGCGCGCGGGCCATCCTGGCATCAACTTTTTCTCGCAGACGGTGAAAGCTCGATGTAAGTCTCCACCTATGGTGAATGCTTGAACATAGTCGTTCCAGACATTGTTGTCGAACTCGTACCCCATATTCATAAGAATCTGCAGCTCCTTATCGATGGACGGAAGATCCTGGGCCTTTGACATAGCTTTTATGAAGATGCTAAACGGAGAGCAAAGGTGGTGGCGCCGGAGATAAACCGTAGTACTCGTAGTGGATCGTTTGACAGGCTTTGACAACCTCCCAACAAGTCTTTTGCAGCTCTCCCACGTCGACCTCACACCGTCAATGTTATCGGCCTTTAGGTGTGCATTTATCAATGCTATATGCATCTTAAGGTCGGGCCTGCTTCCACCAGGCCTCTGTGCATAGGATAGATTGAGAAAGTCCTCGAACTTATCTAGGGCTTGGGGGTACATGCGCTCTTTACCGAAAATTGAGATCAGCGGGGTGAAAAGCCAAGGAGGAGTTGCCGACTTGACAGTGTCCATTGATAGAAGATCCAATACATCGACCCTTTGAGTAACCTCCAACAAGATCTCACCCGCAGACTCCAGTGTCAATGTCCCGCCCCGTAATCGCCACTTTCCGTGTTCCAAGAATGCTGACGCTTGGATAAGAAGTGCTAGCGAAGTAGATTGAGGTGTGATATCCTGCCCCCGCATTTCCCGAAATATATCCCACACCATTCCAACATTCATTCTTTTAAGGTGCCCAACCATGAGGATGGAGTAATGAATCTCAGTTGGCCGGAACCCCTCCTCTCGCAAGACCTGAAGGATATTGTAGGCGGCCTCCACTTTGTTGATAAGGCATAGCGAATGCATGAGAATTGCGTAAGTGTACTCGTCGAAAGGCACTTTTAAATTTCGCATCTTATGATATGCCGCATTCATTTTATCCGTTTGCTTGTTCGTGGCATACCCCGAGAGCAAGTTATTCCATAGCTGTGTTGTTTTAATTGTAGATTCCGGTCTCTCCGCCCTGTTGTCTTCCACCAATTCCAAAATTGACTCTGCAGTCTCAAGGTCGCCCGCAGCCACATTTGCTGAAATTAAGGCCGCATACATCATGGTGTTTGGCTCAATACCGCTATCCATCGCCTCATTAAACAACCTCTGGGTGTTTTCAAGATCGCGACGTTCCGAGGCCATGGTGATCAATGTAGTGAAAGTATATGTATCAGGTTTTAGGTTGGCTGCTTGCATATCCTGAAGCCGGTTCATAGCCCCATCCACATCATTCGCCTTTGCGTGAGCATTGATGATGATATTGTGGGTTGCACTGTCAGGCGTCAATCCGTCTTCCTTAATTTGATTGAAAACCCTGGCCACCTCTCCTAATTCTCCGCGGATAGTATGTGCCTGCATCAAATAGTTATACGGAAATACGGTTTTTAAGTCAAAGCGCTCAAAAAAATTTCCCACCAACTCCTTCACTATAGCCGACTCCCCACGACGCGCCATCTCTTTCATGAGGATATAATAGGCCTGCTGATCCGGTTGAGATCCGAAAGCAAACCAATCATCAAAGACCAATTGCATACCCTTCCAATCCAATTGCTCCCTAAAGGCACGAAGGGCAGCATTTAGTACGTTATCGTTCGGTTTGATACCGGCAAATTCTCGATATTCAAGGTATATATCTGTGGCCTGGGTGAAATCCTGGTGGCGGTAAAGGTGAAAAAGGACGTTTTCGTAGTCTGCACTCTGTTTTTCCATGTTTAGCGAGTGCATAAGGTCCCATATATGCTTGTATTCCAAAGAATCCTTCGAGGAAACGAGTACTCCTGTCAATGATGCCAACGCCCCCCTCAATAACAACTCAATAAATCGCTGTGTTGAGCTTCCTCTCTGCATTGTTTCTGCCATATGGATGAACTTCTCTTTGCAATTGGGCACTAACCCGGCAACCATCGTGGTATTTAGCGGATGGGGGTGATCCTGTGGGCATCCTTCTAACAGCTCCCATGCCTTCACTGCCATTTCCCAATCATAGTCGATACAATGCGCAATGAAGTACTCAAAACCTACACGCTTCGAGGTGCGGCTTCTCGAAACATTGGTCTTTAAAGTTGTAAACGCAGCATCGATCATACCAAGATCAAGTAGGGTGGTGATCATCTCCGTATATTCGTCTGGTGTTCTTTTCTCCGGTGGTATATGCTGGAACATAGTGACAATTCTTTCTTTATCGATCCTCCGGTCCGAGTGCCGTAAATATGTGAGCATCCAGTAACGTTGATCTTTTTGAGCTGAAATATTTCCTCTACCCTCCTCCTTGAGATAATGATACCATGCCTGGTCGTAATGAGCTTGTTCCCCAGAGGCTTTCAAGTGTTGCAAGCTTGAGAACCGTTCATCCCACTCTGGCATGACTTCAGCATCAGGAAATCTGACCTCCGGTTCATCTTCCGGCTCCTTGCTTGTAGTTGTGTATAATCTTTTGGATCCATGGGGAAACATTATTCCGGGCGGCAAATACTCATGATCCTCTCTCCGTGGTGGCATTGAAAAATATCGTAAAAACGCTAGTGTCTTTGCCGGGTATAGAAATTCCAATCGAACGACATCTCTTATCGCACCTCGCCCCTTCAAACAACCCTTCTCGCGGCCCCCATCTGCATTCTCTTCGTCGTAACCATCCGATCCTTTCCCGCCACTACCCCCCAACCCGAATCCAAACAGGCTTGTTGAACTGAAATCCAATTCACCGGCTCCATGAACCCAGAATGCAGAATGTAGCATTCTCTTCTTCAATCGTCCACGCAGAAGACGGCGACCGCAAGTCTCCAATCGAATGGAAACACGTTCGAGCATACCCCGCGAACACCCCAGCTGGTAACCGTAACCGTACAGGCGAATCGAATGTGGTGTCTGTAAACATGGATGAATGATTAGCACTCGATTCCTGAAACAAAAAAAGTCAAGCAAACATTTACAAAAAGAATTGACTACAAACCTTCAGACATGCCCTCCACGCGCGAAACGTGATATTTGCAGCCGCGGGAGGCTTTGCAACTAATTTCAGAGGAATTGAAGCCCAAATATCCAATGTGGCGGCTCCGATGGCGGGGTTCTGTCACAATTTGAAGCAACAGAGGTGGGACGACAAACGCCTGAACAAAAAAAAATTGCGGCTCGGTGACTAAGACGACATACCCCAGCCTATGGCAACGTCTAGAATAGAGAATCTTTAAAGCCCACGGGAAACAACACCTTTTTTAAGAACCAAACCTAAATACTCTCAGATACTCTATAAATGTTTGAACGAAATAAATCACATATTCTATCTCAGAGGCCCCTGCCTAAACGACCAACTATAACTCGTGATCTGAATTAAATATTAATATTAATATAATTACATGAACCCTACTCCAGGTGCAGTTGCGTTTCAGGTGACTAAGCAACAGGAGTTTTTTTGTGTGTTGAAGCTTTCCACGACGTCAACACTCTAGGCACATATCTCTCACAACTTATAAAACAACAAGTTATGGCGAAGGAACAGCCGAATGAAAGGCCCGAAAAAAGAAAGGGCTTTAATATTGGCCCCGCCAATTTACCTGATGGAACCTACAGGCGCAAAGGTCCGGACTACTCTCCCACTTGACGGGACATCCACTTACTAACATCACCACCCACTCCAGTCGTCAAAATTAAAAAATCCCTCGTCCACAAAGCGAAAGTCAAGAAAACTTTCTCAAAAGCCGTCTCTAAGGATGGACCATCTTCCGACCCATACGCAGCTCAGGCGCAAATCTATCTCGAACAAGCTGCAATACTGAAGGAGGAGGAGGAGAAAGAGCGTGCTAGAATAAGGAAGGCAGCAGAAGGCTCCGGGGAAGTAGAAAGAGATGTTTCGGAGTCCAAAGCCCCAAAGATGCACCCAGAACGACAAGCCGCACTAGACACTCCAGCACCACCCGAAGAAAAAAAGGATCAAGAAAAAAGGTATCGCTCACAGAGACCTCCGAAAAAACCCAAAACGTCATCTTTCAAGCGCGAAGAGGAATATGCAGCAAGGGTTCGGGCGGAACGCGAGGCAGAATTAAAGGAGATCGAGCAAAAAAAGAAGGCTCATGAACAGAAGGAGAGAGAGAGGCAAAGACGGAAGAATATCATGGGTGCACGAACAACAAAGGGTCAGCAGAAGCTGGGAAAACAAGGCACGATGCTCCTGGATAAAGTCAAGGCCATGATGGGCTCATCTTAAGGAAAGAGTAAACCTATCTCGTTGCTTGATTTGTCTCAGAAGTTTGGCACTTACTACTACATACAAGACATGCGTTAATTCCTAAAAAATTGTAAATGTAAATCCTAAGAAAGAAACATGTTGAATGGGAGCGAAAGCCCGATGGCATTAAATGCTAAGCCCTTAGGCTCTAGTACTATAGCTGACTTGCACCACAATTAATAATTAAAGACTTAACAAATTACAATAGCCGACTCACACTGCATCATAGGCTATCACTCATCACTCTAACATAATTCTCAATGCATGCCCAACTCGATGATTACATCCTTTAATCCCGAAAATAGTGGGCTTTCCATGTTTATATAAACATAGAGTTTTAGTAATATTAGTGTCCCTACGGATTTTGCTACCTACATATTTCGCTGCTGCAGGATCTCAACTTGCGCAATAGGTACATCATCGGTATCTACCTATCAATCTGTGAATTCGAAGAACCTGCACATACCCGATGCTCGCCACGTCTCAGCTCATTATTGATACAGACGCGCGATGCGCCTTCAAAATTCTAGCGTCTTTCCAATTTTGCTGAGTACATACAGTACTGTATGTATGGCCGGATTGCAATCGTTAATATAATGATAATGATAAGATAGGGTAAAGCTATTACCGTGCCCCCCCCCCCCCTCCTTTGGAAGCCTAGACGAGCAGGCGGGAGAGGGTAGAAAGATGAGCGAGTAATCGCCAAAGTATTTATATTCAGTTGGGAGGGATGGGTTTGCAAAATAGACGTCCGGTGCCAAACGAGCCCGGCCGCGGGCGCCGATATAGGTAGGTTATACACATTCGTGAATTTATGAATTTATGAACTGGGTCTGCCTGCCAAAACTGGCTGCCTTATGCAAGATTTGGCTTCAACGCAAATCTGGCTGTGTTCGGATTTAAATATGTACCTACCTAGGTAGGTACATGTAGGTACATGTACTAAGTATACAATTGTGTTGTACTACGGGTGTAGGGGTAAGGCCCCGTTTGGTTGCTAAACGGGCCTTAAGTCTGTTGACAGTGATCTAAACTATTGCAACCACGGCCAGTGTCCCTACATCCGTAGTACATGGCAGAATAACAGTTTAGCTGTAAGTAGGATATGCACTGATCGTCTTTCTCATGCGTAGAATCGCGGGGTTGATCATATGTGGTAGGCTGTCGTGAAACGTCCGACAAATCAAGAGAATTATATGTATCAATTAACCAGATATCAAATGCACAAACTTCCCGTGCTAAATAAATAAGTATCAGGTTGGTTATGGCCATCGATCGCGATTAATCACTGGAGAGTAGTAGATAGGCTGGATATGAAAAGAAACTTAGCAGAAGAGGGGAAAAGAGGGAGGTTGAAGTTGGTACGGGTCCGGGCCCGGACGCAAAAGGAAGTTTAAGCTTAAGCTCTCGTTGGAAACAATTTCACCCACTGGAGAGATTCATGAGGGCAGGCGCTTATAATTACACGTGCCTAAGCGAGCCATAGAGGTCCGCAAACAAGCATCTCCTACATAGTTATTATCGAACGGACCAAAAATTTTGGCAGGCCTAAGAAATAATCTGCGAAAGGAAAGATGCACCTGGCTACACGTACCAGCTGTAGGTACTCTGCTCCCAACGTCCCAACTAACAGCCTCCACTTACCGCGCTTTGGTTGATATATCGTGGTTTGAAAAGAGGTACTTGTACTCGTAGAGGGTATTTAAGTATTAATCAGTCCGGTACTCAAGCATGTACCTACTCTACTTTAGGTCATGTTATTAGTATAACTTTGGGGAGAAGATGTCTTGTTCTTACATTGAAATCACTTCGTGACCATGGACATCCTAGGCCACTAGAGTACATGTAGAGTACATACATGCATTCATGTACTCTAAAGTACATGTACATGTACTCTAGGGTTGTATCGGACACACATGGAGTAGAGCACATGTACTTTCAGGTGGTATCGGGCGAAAGGTGGAGTGCAGGGCGCGCATGCATCGTGTATGAGGTACAGGTAGCTGCTGTTATGTACTTACGTATATGTATGTAAGTAGCTCCCACCTCACAGCGGGTACTGATAGAGGGGCATTGTGTAGAGTATCATGCAATCAATAACACCACCAACTGGTATGTACATACATGTATGAACTTAATGTAAAGAAGCAGAGAATGAGGATGAGTGGAGCCAGCATGTAGTAGAGTTACATGTATGTACATGTAGGTATCCCGACTTCAGATCGATGGGCTTTGTCAGAGCATAATTAAAGAACCGTTGCTCATGTAATTCCCCCCCACTCGGATGGTTCCTTTCTTCCTTGGTTCAACTCTTATTCTCGTCCTTGTCCTCGTTTTTTCCCCTTCCCCTTCCCCCTTCTTCCCCCTCCTCTCTCCTCCTCTTCGGTTTACACTAACATATGGAGCTCTCTATAGTAAAATCCCATCCCACGTCAAAATTACTGTCACAAGTGTTTCTCCATGCCCCTCGTCTACCATCATCATCGCAATCCCTCTCCTCCCCAACAACCTCAACCACCCGAGGTTGTCGGCGAGCCCTCGCAAAGGCTGCAGTTGGAAATGCATTCCCATGACCCTAGCCCGACTGACTCGCCATCTATCTCCCCCTCCACAACTCTACTGCCTTTGCCAGAAGCTGGCAAGGAGTCACGAGTCACCGACAGGGCAGAATTAATTGAAAAAATTAAAGCTGGTCAAACTTCTCCATGGATCGTTCCCAATCGCTCGGTAATTCCTCTTTAGCCACCCACCCAACCGACTCGCCTACCCACAGCTTATACTGCTTCTGCTGTTGCCTCCCTGATGCTTCTACATGTTCCACATATTGCCTATCCTATTCCGTTTCCTTCATCCGAACTTTGTCAACTCGCTAACCTTTGGTGCAACACAAGCTATCCAACAACTACAACTACCTCACAACACATTCAACAACTCAACACTTCATTGATGAACATCCTGACCGTCCCCATTCTGCTCTTCACCAAGGGGTGTTTGTAAATGAATCTCGAAATAGCCAGATCTATCCACAATCCCCTATACCTCAGCAAACCTCCCCATTGAGCTCAGGGTTCAAGTCTCTCTTCCCAACAGACCCATCGTCCTTGTCAATTGGAAACAGTGCTTTTGGTGTAGGCCATGTCCCTGAAGCTCACCAGGCCCGAACTCGACAGAGGGCCCCATCTTTTTCAAATTTTGTCTTGAAAGCACCTACGTCACCATTAGTGCATTCATCTAACCCTGATAATGATAATAACGAGAATAGCCTTTCACAAGCCTCTACAGAACCAATAGCCATCTCTATTTCTAAATCAGAGAAACGTTTTTCCCTGCCGCCATCCGCACTTTCCTCGCTTCAACTCTCCCCATCAGCGCCTCTTAATCCTCGGCAGTCCTTTGGGTCAGTGGCTACCAGTCGGCGTATTTCTGATAACTGGCAAGAGCTCCCGTCTCCTTCTATACCTTCTCGCCAAACTCGTCGTCTCTCCGGATTTACAAACTCTACATCCGACCTACCCTTTGGATCATTCGTCGGATCCTACGAAGAATCTATCCTCAATGGGCGCATGTCTACCACCCCCTCTAAACCACTCAATTTCGTCGCTCAAATAGGAGTTCTGGGAATTGGAAAATGCAAAGCTTCACTTCGTTGCCCGGCCCATGTGACCCTACCGTTCCCCGCCTATTTTTACTCTGTGGGCGACTATGATAGTCCTTCCCCATATGTTGGTCAAATTGATCTCGACACTGCCCTTAGTGCCGAGAAGAATAAACATTCGAAAGTCCCCCCAGGTGTTGGGGGCGCCTATCGCATTCCTCAGCGTGGGCAACTCCAAATTGTGATCAAGAACCCAAACAAGACAGCTGTAAAGCTTTTCCTAGTCCCATATGACCTTAAAGATATGGATGCAGGCACGAAAACATTCATCAGACAGAAAAGCTATTCAGCGGGCAATGCGTTGCTTTCAGATCTCCCCCAAGGTTCTACGATTTCTATGAAAAGGGAAAAAGAGAAAGATGCATTGCGTTATCTGATTCACTTGCACATTGTTTGCCCTAGTCGAGGACGCTACTACCTTCACAAATCTATTAGAATTGTGTTTGCCAATAGAGTTCCTGATGGCAAGGAGAAGCTGAGAAACGAGGTCTTATGGCCAGAGCCGAAGTTTAGTCCATGGAAGGCCGAAAACAATATCTCCGCTCTTACTTCCTCCGCCGGTCATAGGAAAAGAAGGGCTAGCTATTCAGAAATGGTGGGGGTAAATGGGAGACCCGCAGAGGAAGAAGAAAACGCAATGTTATTCGCGGCTTCGGGTATTGATACGAATCCTGGGACAATGATGGATCTTGATCCAGCAAACGATGTCAACGATGATACCGGCGAATTCGAGAAAATGAGTGTTAAGCCCCCTTTAGGCGCGGGTGAAACACAGGGGTTATTGGCGAAAAATCTGAAAGGTTTGGGTGTTGAAGGAGGCATCATTGCCGATGGCCCGCTTGAAGGATCATGGCACGAGTAATAATCTTGCGTCCTTGAGGCCGTAAATATTACGTCTAGACTTTATCTTGTTTAGTACGTCATGTTGTATATTTGTACCACCTCTTTCTTTATTTTTTAAGTTTGGATGGAGTTATTGGGAATCATTATGTACGGAGTTTGTTCTTTTTGTGTTCTTGAAGTACTTGATTTTTATTCTTGCACAGAGAAGCAACGATCTTATATTTTCAGGCCTCCACATATTTATGCCCTGTTCCCCGGCCTTACTTGTTTGAGCCTGTAACTTCCCCATATTGTTCTCTCTCATGAACCCATAATGTATTTACTCGCAGCCTCTAGTGTTACGCTTGTCTATGTTACATTCTCCTCTATCTATAATATGGTTCAAGTATATATACAGTGTGAGAAATTCTTCGACTGTCAATAAAATGCTGCTCTCCAAGAAAAATAAGATCTAGTGTGACTTTACTAACAGATCTCGTTTTCACTCAATGGAAATTTGATTCCTCTATTATAGGGGGACAGCAATCGGCAGACGAAGACTCATCCTTTACCCTGGCTAAAGAAAATAGGCAAGAAACACCCGAGAATAATCATCGCAGGGCTACATTTTTCAATACTTTATATTCCTGAAGAAATGCCAAGCCAAGCACTACAGATAAGAGATAAGAGATAAGAGATAAGAGATAAGCTATTTCAGGGCATTGGTCCAAATCGAAAAGCTTGTTTTCGAGCCGCATATGACGTATGATCTCAAATTGGACTTCAATCCCCTTTAGGAAATCGCTTTTGTTTTTTCTTGTCCCGACCTCCTCCTATCATTAATTTTTTTTTTTTTGAGTAGAGTTCCTTTTATTGATTTTTAAGGTGTATGCCGAGCTATGCGACCAAGCCTTCTCCCCTGGCCATCCATCAGCTGAGCGCGTGTTGGTTCATTTTTTTCCCCCCTTCCCTTGTTACAGAGAGTCAGAAAAAGAAAAGAAAAATGGAAGGGGAAGAATTGAATTGTTGGTCCCAACAACGCTGTGTAGAGCAGCCCTTTCCTAGATAGTGAGAAAAGAGGGTGATATGCAATTCGCCAATCAAAGTTCCTATAGGGAATCATATTATTGAACCAATCCTAGGCATACTGCCGGGCAGAGTAAAGGTTTGGACATAGCGGCTGCTGACCATATGTTCTCGACACATCATTTTCAAAACTACCATGAAGTACATGTACCTATAGACATACTCTACAGACGTGTCTTAAGCCCAGTCTAGGGCCCCTTTGTCCAAAGTGAATATGGCATGCATGGTTAAAGCAAAACGACCTTCATTTAGGGATATAACCATGATCTATGCTGGAACCCTCTGCTGCACGTAGTTATCCCATCTGATCTCTGTGACCCAGAAGGAAAGGGAAGTTATAAGTTCTTGGCATCGGCAATCAATCAATCCTTTGGCCATCTCTCCACCTCTACTTCATCCAATCCTATAAATCCTACCGTTCTTAAGCGGGTCCCTGCAGAATATCTCAAACAGTCAGCTGCAGTCAAGGCAGGGATAGCCTAGCATCCAATAGAGTGCATACGGTGTTGCATGATAAAACTCTTCTCTGAGATACTGCCTGTATCCAATGTACAGTTTTGTATTCATTCACATCCCTTGTGGGGGGGTCATGAGCCCCCGTGAGCTACTGGCGCGGACATGGCACTCGGCCCGGGTTGTTGCAACTTTTTTTTGCGTGGGAACATTACAGGTTTGACATCCTAGACTACTTATATAGCCAGGGAATACACCAGATTTCACAAGAGAGGGAAGTAAATGTACTTTGATAGACAAAACAGTTTAATTTCTGTATGTTGTACCAGTAAGTACTACCTAGGATAAGTCTCCACCGCCAAACGGTGCTCACAAGTATGATATTAGAGGGTCTCAGTTGATCAAGGAGCATGAAGGGGAAGATCGTGAGTCGACGCAGTTGTTCATAATGCCATTTGCCTACTTAAGACGTCCTCTGCTACCATCCTGCAGCTTTCGAGATGAATCATGATCATGTGACTGACTAACATTGTCAAATGACCATTCTTCACCAACCACAGTCGATTAAATTTACATACTTAATTTACCTATCGCTATTATCGCTGTCCCTACAGCGCTAGGTGCGGCAAGAGAAAAAAAAAAAAGGAAACTGGCGATCTACCCGATACCCGTCGACCACGATATCTGGGGTCAGTTAGACCCGAAGCCACGAGGGTTGATCAGGACTCAGTGAAGGACGGACGATACATTAGAGAGCACTCAAAAACACCGGCCAGGTGACTGTATTGCCTGTATCAATAAATGTACTTAGTCCCAATCACCTGCCCTTGGGTAATTCTCCCGGTCTATAGCTTGAGTACTTACCACAGGATGCTGAAGTTCGGCAGGATGTCCTGACTTCAAGGCTAGAACTCGGAATGTGACTCGTTTCTTAGACCCCGGTAAGACTATCCATCGAAGGTATGTAGTTGGGTATTCTCAGCGTGTGTATGTGTGTATGTATGTATGCGTGTGTGTGTGTGTGTATGTGGGGGCGAGACAAGATATTGCCTACGCATCGCCATTCATTAAGGACCTTAATATGTACATGCATGAAAAGTCCTTCTGAATATCACACGCATCATATCAAATTTACGTTTCATAAGCCACTTATAATTCAGATATGGCAATTGGGTACATGTATTTTATATAGAGCGCCTGCCTCTTTTGCTGGTGAAGCTGCCAACATTTAAGGAGGCCCCATAGTGCACCGTGCACCCGGGGGGGTTCCCGCCGTCTGTACTTCTGAGAACTGGTTCATGGTTGTCACGGTGGCGGAGGTGGCCCCCCCAAAGTTGGCAGCATTTAATTACCAGCGAAAGAGATACATGTATCTGAATCAATTCAACGGCTGAGGGTGAGTGGGTACATATATATTACAAGAAATATATTTGCCACCATATACATGTATGTTCTTATACCTGGTAGGAATGTATAACGTACGTATGCTAGCTTAGACGTAAAGTGAGCTGGTCATATTATTACTAAAGCTTTTGCTTTGTCCGATCCTTATAAAATGAGATTTTGCTTGATTACACCATCGATCTCCATAGCGCCGGAACTTACAATACTGTAGGTTCAGGCCGCTGCAGGTCTGACTTACACTAGTAGCTCCATTAGCTGGGCATAAAACGGTTGGCCAATGTAAAGATTTCGTTGAATATGCAAATCTAAATAAATATCCAGTATCTTTAACGGAGTAGGTAGAAAAGCGGTCACATAACATGATAGAGTACTAAATACCCCCACAAGGGCGGGGTATGCTTGGGGAGAGCCCTCAAGATCTTGTGACTGGGGAACAGGTACTTTGTATATAATAGACGTGTGGCGGTCGCGTACATATATTTTGTACATACATGTACAGGGCTCTGGTATTGAGTGAGCAAACAGCTACATGTATATACATGGGTGTTAACAGGCGGGGGTTCGTTCACTCAATAAATTCCAGGGCCTTGTATTTGTTGGGAGAATACTGGGGACGAGCACTTGTTGTAGGAGTTAATGCAGGTAGTGAGTACATGTAGTAATCACGACGACTATAGAGGCCTCGAGCTGGCTTACAGACACCATATTATTAGAACAAGGCCGAAGACCTACTTGTATTTGAAGAGAGTGCGCAGACCTTTAGGCCAATAATTAAAACTAATATAAGTCTAACTCTCACAATTGAGCCAACGAGTGTAGACTCTCCCCCCGCTGCCCGTTAGTGGGGACCTTTCGGATACATGGATATAAAAAATAGAGAGGAGAAAGATAAGAGTGAAAACACGGCAACTAAAACGCCTATAAATACAAACCTTTGCCCTCCCTCTACACGAAATCTAGTCCCTAATATGTTCTCCATAAATCCTGCTACCTTCTGAACCCCATGTTATATTTGAGGCATAAGGAGCAATTGTTCTCAGCGTGAAATTCCAATGGTTGCAAAAAAACGTTTTAAGGTCGCGGAGCCGGTGAAGATAGTGGAGACCGCATCAAAATCCACGTTGACACCGTTCCTCCGCATATACCAACTCAATCCGACAGCCGAAAGTCCGACAACAATGGTTAGGGCAAATGCTGTTGTAGGTCCCTTGTGTTTTGCCAATCTCTTGAATATCTCTTCTTTCTTCTTCACCCATTCTAACTCTCGACACTGCGCATGGAATAACCCCTCGGCCTGTTTTAAAGTATATGATTTCCCACTCGAGGTAGGTGATATCCGAGATGTTTTCAGTACGCTTTTTGAGGATATTTTACCCCAAGTTGACAGTGATTCAGGGGGGTAAGTGTCGAGTAGGAGATTTGCGCGAGAAATCAGTCCCTCTAGATCCAATGGCTTAGGGAGTTTAGAAAGAATGGAGTGGAGCATTTCAGGCTCATCATCAGGGATCTCAAACAATTCCTCTTTCCTGTGTAAGACGATCTGATTTCAGTAAGCAAGAAGTGCAGTATATGTGTTTTTTTCTTTCTTCCTCGAAATGGTGAAGTGACACACCTCTGCAAAGAGATACACAGGAAAAACCGGGTCCATTGCCAATAATACATCAAATAACCTTGCTATATCACTATACTCTTGGATATCATGAGCATAAAGAGTCAGGGTAGCAGCTAAAGCAAAGAAAGGCTGCGTCCGGGAAATATGAGCACAGAGCTTTTTGTCTGCAGCATATAGGAGTGGGTATAATAGATGAAGGTGATCCAGGGCGGGTGACATTGATGGAAGCATGAAATCCCTTATACGTAGTAGCGATATATGCTCAACCGCTGGGACGGCCCTGCTGGGTCCAAGTACTAGTAAAAAGACTTGACAAATGTCATGAAATCCCTGTTTTGACTCATTTTAGGGATAAACAAATCGTTATTTAAAAAAGACTTCGGGCTCACCTGGAAGTAACAGAGCATGGGATGACGGCGTAATACCTCCACAATCAAGTCTGAAAGTTCTTGTTTCCTGGTTTTTGATTCCCGCGGTGACATATCTATCCTTGATAATTCAGTTCCATTCAGCCAGGGCCAGTCAGATGATGATCAGATGAGGCTCCCGCTTACTGGTGGGATAGTAAATGAACGACCGGTTGACGTCCAGCTGTATTTGATTCTCGTCCCCATGAGGAGGGAGGTTTTTCCACGATGCTGGATTAGACTGGTCCTCGAGATGACCATCTTTATCGCCGTGTTGAGACTGGGTTACTGCATCTGCATCGTCGTATCCTAGTAAGATGGGCCCTGTATCATTTACGGAGGATTAGCAATCCAGCTTCACCGGGAAAAAGTAAAAGAAGTACATACATGCTTTTCTGCGAATTTTATCATTAAGTAGCCCATCCTTAGATATTGCCAGCCTAGCAATAGCTTCACGATCCCTCAGTAGGCAAGCCTCTTCAGCAGCACTTGCTTTTCCGGGGTCTCGATCTGCTCCCGAGACGGACCTAGAAGTGTATTCTATCCCAGGGCCAGCTTCTGCAAGATCATTATCATGGTCTAGAGCCGGTATTTTTTCGCCGCTCATCACGAACGAGGCTTCAGTTGGTATGTGGAAGCTGGAAGATTCGGGAATAAAAGAGATGGATAGTGGCTGGAACGAAAAAACGAGCTATTAGGTATGTAGGTACTGTGATATGTATGTAGGGTCCAAGTTCAAAAGGAGGTCAAATGCAGCCAAAATGCGATACATCGAAATTAGCCAGCGAAAGGGGAGCTTGACCAGCAAGGGGAAAAGCAAGTCGCGTCGACGTCGCGTGGCTCCAGACAGATAGTTGTTTCCCTGTTGGGTAAAAATCTGCCCTTTGAGGCAATTTAATGCCAAGTCAAACACACAACGTCCCAAACCCTTGAAGTTTTAAACATTTCCTTATGTATTTTACCCCTCCGCGGGGAACATCTTCCCTATCCTTTTCTTCCCAATCGCAAGTGGAAGGGACTATCAATTCCCATTGTGAGATATGTACATCGAGAATCTGATGTGCATTAAGGTAATGGTAGGTGGGATAGCTTCGATATATATTCCTAGATGAAATGAATGCACCCAGTACATATTGAAGTCAAATCACCAGGAATACCCCTCCACCAGGAAACTGTTGCGTACGTGGGCGCCGTCACCGACGCTATCAAAGCCTAGTGCCAGTATCATATATCATTGCTCCTAGAAAGTAAACATGTGTGACATGTAGCACGATAAAGTGTTAAGGTATCCTTCTTCACTGTTACTACATAAGTATCCATGTTTCACGAAGCATAGTAGCCTTCAAGGCCTTGGACCTCTTCCGGCGACGACGACGACAATTCAACTTACACTACCATTGCCCGTAACCGCTCCTATATATAAGCTCTCTGCTCCCACTCAATTTGAGCCAGCAACAGCAAAATAAAAAATAAAGTAAAAAAGAAACGGTTTACCCACGATACCGGCTACATCTGCCTGCGGGCTGCATCTACTACAGGCAAAAAACGCTGCTCCATTGCGCGTAGGTTACCTTACCGATCCTTTGAAAGGGCCACGGGCGCAGACACAGCAAATTGTGGGATCTTGCAGGACAGTAAGGCAACGGCTGGTGAAGGAATCAAGTCTGTAGGGAGAGACTTCTTGGTGCGTCATTTCATCAGTACATACGTCTTGCATAAAATACGGACACACAAGCAGGCGATCTTCGATCACCCACCATTTCGCCTCCTGCAGCTGTCAGCACTCACTAGTTGTGGACCAGAGTGCTTTTTATTTTCTTCGGCGATACTCGAGCTCCAATATTTTGCTTTCCACCAAGTAGGTAACCCAACCAACATCTGGTGTTGCGTTCAAGGCTTAATTGATATAAGAGTCTTGACCCGTGGCTTTCGGCGGGACAAGAGTCTCTTGGTGGAGCGGGAAAGCTTGGATGGAGAATTCGAACTCACACTTATGGGTAAACAGGCCGTGGACGAACCAGAACATCGCCCGTGAACAGCTCATGGCACATAATAACCACCATGATTCCTCCTCAAATTCGCCTGAGGGACCTCCGGTATATGGGCTACTAACTCGAACTCTGGTGCATTCGCCGGTCATTCGCCAGATTATTCCGGCCCGCATCAGGAGTAAGGATTTGAATGATGTTGTATTTATTGGGGTTAGTTCGGTCCCTGCTGCCAGCAATGTAGATTTAATGCTACTATGTCTTAATGGAAAACGGTGGGGGAATATATTGATTTTTTGAATTACTCTAGGAGGCGTTTATAGAATTACATATTCTCACGGAAGATGGTAAGCTGCGACAGGTTGGATCAAAGACCGATTTTCAAGCCGACATTCGGCATGCCAGAGTTTTTGGATCCCCGAGAAAACACTTTTACTCAGCTCAGGATGCCATTTTCAGGCAAGGACTAGCAAGCCAGTTACAAGACGATACAGATATGCGAGGGGATGGAGAAGATACTAGTAAACAGATGTTACCGCCCCACATACTCGCTCTGACTCTAGATTCGGGCCATCTTGCTTTCATCTACGCAAAAGACTCCGAGATACAGGGAGAGGTTGAGTTTGTGGTATCAATGAAGAGGATAGATGAAAATGGAGTCCATCCAGCCATTTTAGGAAAGTCCGTAGCTATAGATCCTCGGTATGATAGAATACCCAACCACAAAAGTCATCGAGGTCATCAAGACTAATATCTGGATCAGATCCAGGGCATTGGCGGTAGCTGCTTACCAGGATCATTTCCGGATGTATGCACTTCACTCCACAGAAGAATTAGAGCGGCAGGTACGCCTGGGGGAAACTTTGAACCCAATCAAAGAGGAAAAGACTTTCGACGTCAATGGCTTGATCCTACATATGGAATTCCTTCACCCGTCCCCCGATGATCAGGATCACGTGATTTTATTGTTATTTGTGATTGAGTCCGTTCCCTGCCCTTAAAAGCTTCGTATCCGCCTTCCACGAAGAGAAAACAAGCTGAATCTTTGTGTAGTTCAAATCAGATATCACGCTTACAGTTGTATGAGTGGTGGACCTCAAGGCCTTTACGGACTGCAACTAGACATGGCCACCATGGGTTTCGTCTATCTAATGGTACTTCTGCCTTGATCGGTCTACTCCCATTGATAAATCTAACTTTAGTAGAAATAACCATGCCTTTGCATGTGATCCCGCTTGTTATCAGTTCTGCGTTTTTATTGGTAACAGAGTTTTCAACGCATGTTGTGAAGGCCTCGGATATTATGTCAGGGAGTCCTTCATTCGCAAAGATTGCATTTCCACCCGCCCCTCGGGGTGGCCAGCGACGTAAGTCAACCAAGAGAATATGATGAACTTATAAATTTTCTAATACGGCTACTAGGAGCCCTTGTAACTTCATGGGCTCGACCTTTAAGAACCCCAAAATATGCATATGATCATGATGACATGTATCTTGCAATGGAAGATGGCGACATTTTCTTTTTGGAGGTAGATACGCAAGGACCAAACCTTATCCAGTTGGCCAACAAAGCATGCCATCTCGATTGTTCGATAGGGACAGCATTCGCATCGTTAGATTTTGGGTTGACGAAAAACGATATGCTTGTTGCAGGTGGGGAGATGAGTAGTGGCGGGGTATATCTAGTAAGTTTAGTTATTAACTTTTTATTCAAATCCATTGCCCCTAAATCAATTCCCCTGCGACCGGGCTGAGACTCTTCAATCAGTTAAAGATAGGACCACATCCTGTGGAGACCGAACCAAAGCTTGAAGAATCCGTCGCCAATTGGTCCCCTGTTTTCGATTTTGATCTTGTGAAAGTACCTGCCCAAGGCTATGCCAGTGGGAGAGCAGAAAGGGATCGTGTGTTTGCCTGCACAGGTCGCGGAGACCATGGCGCAATAACTGAGCTGCGATACGGAATTCAGGCAAGAATTCAAGGATCGGCAGAATATCACTCTGGTGTAAGGCGGCTTTGGATACTTCCCGATTCTTCTCGCAAAGGCTATTTCCTGCTTTCGTCATTGCCATATAGGTCGAGTTTGTGTCTCTTGACACCATCTGGGGATTGGGAAGAGGCAAGCGATTTTAGCCCTCTGGAGATGAACGAAACTACGCTAGCTGCGGGTTCTGTGGGAAATCTTTTTTCTGTGCAAGTTACACCTAGTACAATCATTATTGCCCAATTAAAAGAGGAGAGTCTCACCCCTCGTAGAGATGGCGATGTTGATATGGCAGATATTGGGATTGATATAGAAAGTCCAGTTATGAAGGACAAATGTAGTGTGGGAGAAACCATTGTAGCAGCGGCGCTAAAGGACGGATTCCTAGTAGTTGCAATTCGGAAGGGCGCTGTAGTGGAGTTAATCCTTGCTACTATACATATCGACGGAGATACGTAAGTCTCACATGCCTCTTAAAAATATGTCAAGAGCTGATGGTAAAACAATAGCGGAAAATTTCTAAATCCTGTTGGTTTGCCTACCACCATTTCTGAAGACCCAACTTTCGTAACTATCTTAGAAATGTAAGCTCTACCTTTGCAAACTTGGTAATTTCTGACTATAACTCTGCATAGAAATCAACGCATGCTGGTGGTTGTTGGAACTCAGAAAGCCACAATTCAAATGTTCTTTTTTGATCTTCTCAACGGATTAATACCAGTATTAGATAAACCTAGTACGAAGCCCCTGAAGATTGATTGCGTGTAGCTAATAAATCCAGTGTATGAGGGGAATACTGAAGGTCAACTTGCTTTGTTTACCTGCGAGTCTGTAGCTCTACTCACTGCCAATAACACCTCGACGTTACTGTGTGGATTGAGAGGTGGCACTGTGATTGCACTGAAAGTAGGGTTTGAGAGATGTATGACTTAATTTGCGATTCTAAAACTATAATGGTTATATTGGAATTGACGTGGCTAATTTTTAAAGGCCCTATTAGTCTTGAGAGAATTGAAGAGATAAAATTTGGACCAACCCCAGTTCAACTCCATCCTGATGTACGGAGGTGTGACTCGGCCTTTGTTTTGGCAGGGCCTGAGCTCTTTCGATTTGATTTCCCCAACGGGAAATTCAGAGCTTCCCAGGTTGTGTTTGAAGAGTCTGATATTGAAGTGAGTATCTCATACCCACAATTCCCTAGTACTTAACTAATAGATATTATATAGCCCTCATTGGTTGCCTTTGCACAGATCAACTCACCAGATTCAGAAAACATTGTGATTGGTATGACTAAGGAACAAATATTCTATGCTGACGTTGGGGAAAGTGAGAAGGTTTGTGTCCGTAGGCTCCGCCTAAATGAGACGCCAAGAAAACTCTTGTTTTATAAGCCTCTTAATGTCCTTGTTGTTGCCTGTTCGAGAACTGCATCCGATGACCCTCGAGTTGAGAGCGAGAGGCACATCCCTGGAAAAAGAAAATCGTTCTGTTCTCTGAGATTCGTGGATCCCAGAACGTTCGTGACCCCCCCTTTTTGATTTTGAATTCTCGGGGATTCAGCAGCTAAGGAGAGTGTAGTGGAGAGTCCAGAGCCGAAAGGGATATTCGCGACAGTTCGAAACGAGACCTTATTTTTGGAAAAGCAAACGAGCAGATCTACTGTCTTGCAGGTTTGATGACAGCCTTTTGTTGATATACCCTCCCTCCTTGCTAACCTATAACAATGCCATAGAATGGAATATTGAGATTGAAAACAAACCTTACCGTTACATTGTGTTGGGAACGGATTATATTAATGTCACAACCTCGGATCACAAGGGTAGGGTTATTGTGCTTTCCGTTATCAATGGACCTTCTGGAAATATCGAGGTTCGGCGACGACTCCAGATACAATGCAATGCCCCTGTTTTTTCTCTGGCACCATACAGCACTAAGTAAATCACAACACATGCCACTATTCTAATTGCTCGGTATCTAATCTTTGGCTTTCTAGTTCCCTCGTGTATTGCTCGGGAGACATGATTTACATGAAGACCTTTAATGCAGCAACAAAGAAGTAGGTTGTGCAATACTAGTTTTAGGGTATAGATACTAATAGTTTACAAAGATTTGATGATGTCGCTGAGGCGAAAGTTCGGTCGCCTGCTGTGCAAATATCGGTGACGGGACCGTTGATTCATCTGTCTTGCAGCGCCGACTCAATGCTCATTTTCAGGTTTGAACATAGAGAGTTCAAGGAGCTTGTCAGGTAACCAAACCCTCCTATAAGTTCTGTAACTAATTACTGATTTTCTTCTAAGCGATGTTACCGCTCGCAATGGATTTCATCACTTCCAACTTTTTCGGGACTTTTTCTTAGCCACTGACAAGCAGTATGGTATTGCTGGACTGTGGCGGCCCCCAAGTAAGCTCATTTCTACTAATAAAAGTTCCGAATTAATTATTGATAATCATCTAGACACTCGTACCATGGAGAGCTTAGTGACGGTGGTCGAGGCAGAATTAACCAGCTCGATATCCCGCATAAGGAAGGGAAATGTGAGGCCCCCGTGGCAGTTAAATAAACCGCGTCCCGGCGTCCTTTTCCCAGATCAGGATCTCATTGCTGCTGGCGTCAATGGTTCTATCTTTCAACTTACACTCTTGGAGGAAGGAGCCTTGCGACTATTGAAATATGTCCAGGACCTTTATAAAACCAGGGTCGGTATGGCCCGTACCTCGCCAGAAAGGGAAGGCCATGATTTTGGCCAGGTGGATGGAGATATCTTAGTAACGATTCTAAAGCTTGGAGGTGATTGGTTGAGAGAACTGGTGATAAAGTCTTGCGGAGGCGATCATAATATGCCCAAATTGAAGGAACTCGCTGGTAGAGTTTTTTTTGATGTGTTGGGGGAAACCGAATTGATCGAAGAAGTTATGGAGTACATGAATACTTTAGTGAACAGCGTTGTATTGTAGATCTTAGACAGTTTTTCTTTTATCTTTTCTCTATTCCTTTGCTCTCCTAGGTTCTTCCAATCAATGTCGATGTAAGATAGAAGTTGGGGCTCATTTGGGTGGTTTTGTTCTAAAAGTTAAGTAGCTTGTGCGGGCTCAGCATTTGGTTCTAGTAAAAATATATCTATGTCAATTTTCACTGTAGAATAGCAGGAAAACATCAATGTGTAGGTTTATGTACCTACATGCACTCACCACCATGAAGATATCCACGCCAGCTTTGAAATATTGCCAAGAACTATTCAGTACCTACTTACGATGGTGTAAAACTTGGCTAACAATTTACGAGCTTGAACACTGATAGATCTACAACACAATTCCAAACATGTCTAACCCCTCTTTCATCGGGGGACGCCGGAAATCACATATCATCACTCGATACATGTACCTACATGTACATACTTATATACCTACTCGGGGCAGGCAAATGGAACACGAAAGCATGCAAGCAGTTATTCGATTCGCAGTTAACGTCATACGCGGATCAGTGACTGTTACTACAACAGCTGGTGTTCAGGTCCCCTTGCCTGCCCAGAGTACATGATACATTTAGTTACATTATAAGGGTGTATCAATGAAAAGATACCTATGATGTATCCATCCCCGGATGAGAGCTCCGCGTGAAACTCGATATATATTCCAGTACGTAATCAATTCATTCTTGTTGCCAAAGTATCAAAATTATCCCGTTATGTTAAACGTTTCACAACAGGTGCACATACGCCACCACCTTTATCCTACCCTATCACCAGATTTTTGGTAAGGTCTAAGTGCTTAAATCCAATGCCTAGAATGTTCGAGCACTGATAGATAATGAACCGTGCGTCGTCCTCACATACAAAATTGTTGGTGATATGATATTAATTTCACCTGGTCATTAATTTGGCCTTGGCTTGGGCACAGACACAGCATCGGGTCTAAATTGCGAACCAAAGTGATCATATGGTTCGCATTCTCACACAGCGTATCATGTCTTTTTGTCTTTTGTTTTTTTCACAGCATATCATTGATATCGTCTAGGGTAGGTAAGTTCCATAAAAAAATAATTGTACCCTGCATTAGACCTTTGTCACTGAAAGCACGCCCAAGTGTGCATGTCAACCATGACCCCAGTCAGATATTTTGACTCGACCGCCCAAAATGCGAGGTAGATCAGTCCTGTACCCAAAATGGCTAGACCAGTTAACACTCTCTCTTTTTTCACTGATTAAAATCACACGTAGGTATACTTCTACCGTCTTATATGTAACTGTTTGGGCACCACGCACAATCGCCGGTTCCCCGGTGATTGCCAAGAACATTTCCTTGGAAATCTATTTTGCCGAGCCTGGAGTAAACCCCAAAACCCCTGAAGATTTTAGTTTGAGCGGAGTTCAGTTTGAAATCTGGTGGACATGTACTAGTCTATGTATGTACATACATACATACCTGCTACACTAGAACCATTTTCCTATTTACCTACATTTGTGCATTTCAATTATAATCTACGTATTTCACCCTTTGTATATACATGTAATGTATCTACGGGTTACATGCAAGCTGCGTAACCTGTTGATGCATAACTCAGGGTATTATGAGAACTCCTAATGAATATAACTACATGTATTGTATATATGCGCTTTTTTTTGTACTAGAATATGTAGTTATGTAGATTTACAGGCCGAGTACTGTAGGAAAGAAAGAAAGGGGGTGGGGAACCAATTGTATGTCTGACCCGATATTGTATAGGCGGTTAGCCTAAGATCACCACGGAATATAATATATAGATCACCTCTTAAAACGAGATTTGAGCCACAATATATGTAGCTAAGTACCTACATACATTACATTTATATATATACGTATCCATACGCCTTCATCACCATGGAAGTAATGAATCGTGCGCTAGCTATATATGGTCGTGGCCGTTACATTAATTTCCCTCAACTACATGTATATTTGTACATGTAGTCACATGGCAACAAGCGAATTAGTTTTGTATACATAAGTATATATACGTCAATAGAAACCACCATTCCTGCCAAATCGAGTAATGACGTTAATAGGTCATACTAAGGGATATATCGACAACTTTATAACAGGGGCTTCTTACACCTCTATGTCTCAGTTGCAATAGTATATCATGAGACCGTCTAGCTAGGTACATATAGCTAGCAGGGTAGAGTCAATTGCCAATGTATGTAGTGCTTAAATTTCGATGGCCATGTTCATAGAGTAATATATGACTTGCATTAATATTATCTGACCATATTTATTAATTTTGGTTTGAAACCAGGATCTAGACCGCGAGTACTTCTTAGATTGAAATATTTATGAATAAAGACGGTTGAATACACATAGGTGCATGCACCTGAATATACCCAATACCCAGCATGATTCACACTGCATTATACGTATGTAAATGCTAATATGAACCTAGGGCAGCTATGCTTAGGATAGACCCTTCGATCTAGTAAAGTGATGGTAGCGTCACAAACCATCACTCGCAGACCAGCTAGTGATAGTAGTATTTGGATTTATTATTACTGCCGCTACTATTATTATTGATCCATTAAACAATACCCGAATCCCGCCAGTTGCATTATCTTTTTATATAGTACCCCTTAGGAAAAGCTCAGTCGTAGCTACTCATTTAACCTATCACCTGGTAGGCCGGGACGTGACAGAATCCTGACCTTACGCCGCCATTATATTACGACATTCTCCCAAGCATGTGCCACCTGTGAATATGCCCCAACATTAACCCCCTGGCACCACTATAACTTTTATAATAATCATAACACAGTTCTCGGACTAGCACTCCTTTTCTTTCCACCAAGCGGACCGGGCCGCCCTTTGATGCCATTACCTTGAACGCACCTGTTAGGCAACACCTTTCGGCTCTTGCCTTTTTGTATATCCAGCCAATCCCAGAAAACCCTCGTAGCAGATATGCAGCCCGTTGAAGTGAGGGGAGAAGCCGTCATATGACCATAAGAAGATTTGTGAAAACAAGTAAGATAGGGAAATCCAGATGACACGTTTTCCCTCGGCTGTGGGACCATCTTCAAGTGATATTCCACCCACTCCCTGAAAGGATGCAGCAAATTATAAAGGTACGAAAATCTGCAATTGTCATTAGAAAACTTGGACTATCAGCATCTAAAGGAGTACTTAAAAATACTAAACGAGTTAGCCCTCAAACTTCTCTCTCCTTATAGAGTGCTTGATAGCCCTTTTTCTTTCAACAACTGCGAACTCTGCTAACGCAACTGCATGCCTTCGCGCTGTGTTACATACCCCTGCACAACACCATCTAAGTCATTCCCGGCTTTAGAGCCTTGACTTAAGGCCCTAATGTCGGGACCGTTTTGCTTTTTAGCAGTTGTGCGCATTTTGACAGCTCAGTGATAGCTAGATTTAACCCCCTCCCCCCCCTCCCAAGTTGAGTCATAGATACTGCCTGATTGTATTCTACCCTCTCTTGCCCCGAGAAAAGAGGGCTAGATTTCGGTCAATAAATGCTACCACATGACAAGAGTGAGCCTTAGTATATGAGAAATTAGGTATAAATGTCTTTTCGAAAAAAGCGTTGAAATCAGATACCGCTTTTACCCGTAACTAACTCTTCACCAAAAAGAATATATGTGAAGCCTGAAAATATTTTCTGACATACTGCATGCAGATCCGGCTTCCGGAACCCGACTCATCCCCCTCGTGCTCCGATATTCCCTTTGTGTCCGGCTTAGCTTCTAGTATTCAAACTGGAATTGGCCCCCTCTGTGATATGGAGGTGAGCGTCTCTTGCTGTCTTCGAGGTATACATCTGGTAACAGGTTGTCTGTAGGGAACTAATCCATTCCATACGTATCTCCCAGGCTTCTAATGAACTTGCTTGAATGTCGGTCACTAGTACCTAATACCACTACCCTTCCCTGATTAGGCGTGTCAGTACAAAGCCCCATGCCCATTGTGCATAAATGATTGTATTCTTAAGCTATTAGGAGTTTTGTAGTGCTTGATTAACTCATCTGGTACTAGTATGGTGTTAGGGGTAAGTCTGTAGACTGTTGCAACCACGACCATTGTCTACAGACTTACCCTGAATTATGCGTAGTACATTTAATCTTGAAGGAACCGATATGTGGTAACCAATGGAGGCGTTAAAGGTACGCGTAGCAACTGGAGTCTTCATTAAAGTTGGCTGCCTGATGTTGAGAGCTGGGTGCTTCACCATGATGTACTTACAATTTGGTGGTTCTGTGGCCATTAAGTTACATGTAGTCTCGTGCCCATCCCCTATTTTAGTGTGGTTGGTGTTGTAGTATTTTATGTATTAAAGTAGTCCACACCAGTCCACCTAAAGAAATACCGATTGGGTCTGGGAACGAGACTACCAATAAGTATGTTCTTAGTTTTATTAAATACATGTATCGGCCAGTGGACAGAAAGTTACGCGCAGTTAGTGGGATACTTACATGAACTAATGTACTACTATGTACTTTACATGTACCTACACCCCGCAGCACCAAGTACTGCCTCAGATAATTCTTGTGTAACATGATACCTCAGTTTCATAAACTATCACTCGCTTAGTAAATGGATACCGTAGACCCTGTACCCCCGTCCATATTCTGTAGTAAGATATGGCTAAGGCTGTATAGCCCCTACATATTGCTTTCTTAGACTAGCTCATTGTAATATAAGTCGTTAAGAAACCTCGAAACTCTTCTTGGCAAAAGCCTAGATTTATTTATTTACCCTAAAGCCCTAGAAGAGAAGAAAAAAAAGAAAAAAGTTGAAAAGATGATCCCCATGCCTTTTTTTGTTTTCCAAACGCGTGCGCCTAAAGACGACGACCACGGCGGCCACCCTTTCTACGGGTGCTGTCGGAGGGCGTGGGAGTAACATCCTCGATACGTCCAATCCTCATACCAGCGCGGGCAAGAGCGCGGAGAGCTGATTGAGCGCCGGGTCCGGGGGTCTTAGTTCCGTTACCTGATCCATGATTAGTATCTGCTGTCACCGGGGGGATTGGAGACTAACCTCCAGTAGCACGGATCTTGATGTGGAGAGCAGTAATGCCAACCTCCTTGCAGCGGGCAGCAACATCCTGAGCAGCCAACATGGCGGCGTAGGGTGAAGACTCATCACGGTCGGCCTTGACCTTCATTCCACCGGTGACACGGACAATGGTTTCCCGACCACTGGAGAGAACGAAAGGATCAACGAAGCGTCAGCCTCTACCCTTTATGTATACCTCTCTCATGAATGAGAAAGTTTCCAAAAACCCCAATTTTTTCTCATTTTCATGATATTTCTATTGTTGGTTTGTTGGCTTGGATTATGCTTGGGGCGAAACACACCTGAGATCGGTCACATGGACAAAGGTATCGTTGAAGGACGCAAAAATACGGGCGACACCGAAAACGAGTTCACCTAAAAACTTCCAATTCCGTGTTAGTCCCTCCATAGTCCATTCCTCCATTTCTATCACCCTATCCCGCCGCCGATAAACCAGGTGCCTGAGAACCGACCTTCACGGATCTGAGGACCGAGAGAGATGTTCTCTTCCTTGCGCTCAACCTTCTTTCCTTTGGGGGCCATTTTTGATTATTTTAGGTTGTCGGTAGATGACGAGTGACGAGAGGTACGGGGATTATTGGTGGATTGGCCGTTCGTGATGTTGCTTGCGTCGCAATCGTTAAGGATTCTGTAGATTGAGAATTGCAGAGTTCCTTGGGTGTGGGCTTGGCGGTGGGAGTAAACAGCAGTCACAATGGGAGGAGGCAGGGATATTGAAAGATTAGATCGATCATGATTACATGTACCCGGACACTTTATTGCATCGTGTAATTTATGCACAACAAAAACTGGTTGCCAAGAAATGAATATTTGGGCTCAGGAGTTGGCCAATCGATAGATCCGCGCGCATATAAGTCACTAAAGATGTACCACATGTATATTCCACATGAGTACAATTATATGTAAATAATATGCCAGTAGCACGTCTAGAAAAGGAAGAAAAGAAAAGAAAAGAAACCAAAGAACTGCTAGAAAAAATGAAAACAATTACTCGATACCATTTTCTAGATTAAAACACCCTCTCCACCCCTATTGCGCTGTCAAAGGCTAATAACAACAATACATAGAACTAGATCACCTTTTCAACTTCTCCTCTTCAATCTCATCTTGTAGCCCTTGCAATACTCGTTCTCGCTCCCTCAGGTGCTGCTCCACTGCATCGACCTGCATTTTAAGCATTTCCAGATCCTCCCTTACGCTCTTCAAATCTGCACCTCCCTTCGCCGAACCTCTACTATCTTCCAGATCCCGGAGAGTTCGCCGTTTATAATCCAGCATCTGCTCAAGTTCCCGTTTTACTAATGCGGCTTTTGATCCGCTAGATCCATATTTATCTCTGTTTCTTCTCTTTTCCGCCGCAGCTTCCGCTTCTGAAATCTTGGACTCGAGGTCTGCGAGCTCACGCTTAAGACGGACTTCCTCCCAGTCTTTATCTTTCGTAGACGAAAAGTCGGTTCCTATATCAAAATTAACACCTGTGTTATAAAGCTTGGCACTGATGCTCTACCAGAATGTTTAAAATTCCCTCTCCCACCAACCCCTAATCTCGTAAGGTAGCTCTCTCCAAATGCCTCCTTTTTCCCCGAGATAGTGTTCATGTCCCTCCTTCCACTTCCTAGACCCCGTCCTGTATCCTTGACCTTATCGAGGTCATAGTTGATCTGGTTCTTCTGGAAAGTCGCTCTCAAAGACGCCGGGACAGTTCGTGGGATACGGTAGCCTTCATGGCGACCATTGAGGATGTGCAAGAACACCAATGCTTGATCTTTTCCTACCGATGGCGACGAAGAAGGGTTGACTAGGTTCCAGGCGAAGCGAATGTCTGTATCTGGGACGTTTATCGAGTCATAGAGACCCTCCAACGCAGAAACTAAGGATAATCAGCAAAGGGTGTTACGCGACGGAAGTTATATAGCTGTACATTGAATCTGTCCGTGGTCACCTGCATTGGCAAGATAAATCCCCTCATATTTCGACTTGTCCCCAGGCGACATATACCAATCGAATCCATCTTTAAGCCCCACCGTATCATCCTCGAGGTCTTCCATCCTTTCAAACTGAGGCGGGTCATTGGAGAGTGCATCCGAGGCAGTAACGAGGTGAGCTTTGGACTCTGGGACTAGAAATGCGGGTAGCTTTGTAGGCACTGTTTTCAATTCCTACACCTACAGTTAGCTCCCCAATACTTTTCAAAGCTTCCCAATAGCTCTCCCTGGGCAGGGTGCGGAGGGGGGGCTCAGGAGAGAACGCACCCCATTAACGAGATCGAAGATCAACCTCATCGCAACGCAGAATTCCTCGAAGTCAAGGTCTCCGTCTTTGTCAACATCAGCGAGATCCCATATTTTGGCAAGCTGGTCCTCGTTTAGGCCGGAGTTCTTGAGCATGCCATAGGCTTGGTCGCCAGTGATTCGCTTTCCATCGCGGGAGTGGGCGCTAAATATCTCCCAGTATTTTCCGATATCAGCTTCAGAGATGGGTTTGGAGGCCATCGTGTTTATGGGTGCTGTAGCTGCGCGAGTGAGTGTTGTAAGGAGCTTTTGTGTGTACCTGGAGGGGGGGGGGGGGGGCGGTAGCAGTAGTCTCCGAAACCTGGCCAGGGTCTCGGACCCAGCCGGCAACAGTCAGCCTCCATCAGTTCACCAGGGTTGTGATTTGTGAATACACGAATTACATGTAGCCCTGCTTCTCGAAATCGTAGATGGCTTAAATTTGAATTCGCGTAATTCAAACGCTTACAGATTTCGGAGCAAATTAAACTTTGTATGTAGGAACAATAATCTGCACTCAAAGGAAGTATGGTACCCACACGCACCTACCACATACATGTATATACATCAAGACGTTTGGGCCAACCCCACTACAAGTGAACCCCGCAGTTTCCTACTTAATTTCCACTCTCTCTCTTTTTATCACGCTTTTCAAAAATGGCCAAACCAATCATTAGACATGCTCTCGCTTCAGGTAAGCACCCAAGCCACTCAAGGGATGAAGAAAATTATCCGAGCCAACAAATATTAGACGTCCCTCTTATTTTTGAGTTCATCAATGAGCTTGCGATCTACGAGAAAGAGCCCGACGCGGTACTAGCTACCGTTGAAACGCTCGCCAACACCTTAGGATTTAAGGAAGGCTCCAAAGCTTATGCAAAGACACTTTTAATCTTCGAAGGGGAGAAACCAGCTGGAATGGCTCTGTAAGTTTAAGTTTCTTAGCCTACTAACTTGTTCTTAGTAAATCTCTCTAATAAGTTAGTAGATACTTCAACAATTACAGCACATGGCGTGCCAAGCCCGGCATCTATCTCGAGGACCTATTCGTCCGCCCCGAGTTTCGTGGCCGTGGATACGGTACTGCGCTCCTTGCAGCACTTGCACAGGAGGTACTAGAGATCAACGGGGGGAGATTGGAATGGAGTGTTTTGAAATGTCAGTACTGCCTATAACCTCTACTAAATTTAGTTAACATGGAAGGATTATAGGGAATACTCCTTCGATCAAGTTCTATGAAAGCATTGGTGCCGAAAACATGGGCAAAGAGTGGCAGGTCATGAGATTGACTGACGACACCCTGTCAGCTATGGCTAAGAGGGGCCCAGAGGTTGAGAGACACTAGAATCGGGAGTGTTCACCAAATCTCACTCGGACTGGGGGGGTTAATCTCCTCATTCCCTACAGCAAGCCAATGATACAGAGCCCATAGTAGTATCCTATGGTACTACATGTAGTCTCATTGGTTGGATGCAAGTTAAATCGTGAATCTAGACACTCATCGTTTATTGTCACACCACCTCCTTAAAAGTGCATTTCTTGTCGTGTACACAAATTCTGTAGCTATGTACAATAATGTAAATGGCAATAGTGTTTTTCGTTCTTGCTGCCCTATCGGCCTCCTTTCATAAATGACCCTAGAATAACCGATCCGACCCTCGAAAGAAAGAAAGTCAAGAAAAAGAGAATGAAAACATTAGTAACTTGTTTTAAGGCTTCCGCGATGAAAACGATTCCTGTAAAGATCAAAGTTGTTCAGTAGAAAGGTGTAAAGATGCAAAACGAAAATGATCCGAAATAATGACATTGGACGCCTAATGCACCACACTCCTCCGAAGGGAAAAGAAGAAATAATACTCGTCCACCTGGCCTAGTTCCCGTTAAAAGAAAAAGATAGCAAGTAACCCCCCAAATGAAAAAGAGAAAGAAAAAAAAGGGAAAAAGGGAAAGGGGGGGAGGGGTTGGATGAACAAGATAATCTGTGATAAGTAATAATCAATAATGCTTATGGTAGTCCGCAGGCAACAACCAGTTGAATAGACACCCAGCATTACCTATACTTCACAATCAATCTCTTGACAGGCTTTCGTCAACTTTCCTTAGAAAGCTACTAACTCTAGCTGTGTCTACTTCCCCCGGATCGCTTTCTACGGCTTGAACTAGGCCTTCGAGCAACGAGTCAACCCTATCCTCATCAACCCCTGTACATAAAGAAACAACTCTCCGAAATTTATCCTCTAGTTCAGTACTTCGATCATGCAGTTTACTAGCAACATCCTTAAGCATATCCTCATTTTTCCTATAAGCTCGAGCTCGAGCCCGGAGGACTGATGCTGATGGTAAAGAGTGTAGGTATTCCTTTTGCTGTTGGCTCATATTTCTGACATCCGTAACAGGTGCTAAAAATTCAGGCAATATTTTAAGGGCAGCGTCAGGATCCATCGACTCTTCGTTCATGTTTCGAGGAGTGCCATTGGTGACTCCAAGTTTTTCCTTGAATCGCGAGTTTTCTTCGTCGATTGCCCGCCGTAAATTCTGACAATGTTGACGGAGTTCAGCATGTTGCCGACTTCTTTGGCGGAGCTGATTCATATTTTCACGTTCTTTACCTAATTTTAAGGTGACTTCCCTCAACTGGTTTAGGGTTGCCATGACTTGCTCTTGCTTCGCCTCAATTTCGCCCTGAAAGTCTTTTTCGAGGCCAGCAATGGCATCCTTTATCACTAGAGAGGAAGATGGTGTTAGAATGACCACACGGAGAGTTTGTGGGATTTGGACAACTCACGGTTAACAATATCCTGCCGTTTTTGCACAACAACAGGCGGCGCAGTCCAAGTTTGCTCCCTTCTACTTGGCACAGGAGCAGGCTCTCCACCAACACCAAAATCGATGGGTCTAAGTCCCGCCCTGTTTGGTATACTAGAATCTGCACCAATCTCTAACAATTGCTGTATAATGCTCTTATTCCCTATACGAGCGGCAATATTCAATGCCGTATCTCCGCTTTTATCTTGTGCATTCACAATCTCTCCAATAAACCTTGTCAGACTCATCACCTTTGGCCCACCCGTACGACTAGTGGAAGAGGCACCATGTTTGGCCACAAACTCTAGCAAACAATGAAGATAGTATCTGCTATCTGCACTCCTCCCCTTCATCCCAGACTTTACAGCAATATGATGTAAGATAGTCCGACCGTTATTATCGACAATAGGAATGGTGGGATACAAGAGGTTGAGAAGTTGGGGAAAGGAAAATTGATCGAAATTGTTGGTCACAAAACACCCGCGAACTAGCGCTGATTCGCCACTATGATTGACCCTATATATCGAAGCACCTTTTGCTATCAAGGCCCGAATAAGGGGAACGCGTGCCAAGGACGCTGCCCAATGAATGGCAGCACCTCCTGTAGAATCGAGTGGAATATCGATTTGTTCAGGGGTGAGCGTATCCAATTGGGCAAGCACAGATGAATCAGTCTCAGGGTTAATGAAAAGATTCATCAATGTCTGCCGCGCATGTTCGGCATCTGGCACATGATCTGCTATTACAGGTTGTAGAGGCCTTTGTGGAGTATCAATTTGTGGCTGGAAAAAATGGGCAGGTACTTCATTGAGTGGAGTGGAAGGTCGTGCCCGTTTTCGTGGAGGCTCTTGCGAATCTCGTTCAGGAACAGGCAAAATTTGAGAGGAATACGTAGAATCAGGCTGAATCTGAGATACAAAACTTGTCTCTGTTGGCAGGTTTGGTGGCCAAGACTCTTGACCCTGTGACTCGTTTGGGCGAATAGTACCCTGGGGTGCCTGCGATGACATAACAGAATTCTGGGAATTTGCTGTCCGGGTCTCTTGCGAATCCATTCTTGAGGTAGATTTACTGAGAGCATTGAAGGCACTGGAAACGGTGGAAGATATAGGGGTGAATAAGGGGCCCGTGTGTCCATTCGTCTGGCTCAGGCTGGTATTATACATCCGCTTCCGTTTTGCAGCCATGGCTTGCTCTTTTGTGGGAGTCGAATCGGCGCCACTAGCAGCTAGAACATCAAGGTCAAGTAAGGGAGCAAGTAACTCCTCTACCCCATAAGAGCGACAGAATTCCCGACCTCTTTCAAAATCAACCCTATTGAGTGAGTCAGCGAGTGCTATCGTGTGATCGTGATCAAATTATTTGAGTACCATGTCCCTTGGTATTTCCCATACCCGCCCTGGACCTTCTCATGTTGACCGTTGAGGATTTCCTTTTCCAGAACTTTTGTCCGCTTCCCTTTTTCTACACCAGCTACCTTGAGGATCTGGGTTGCGTTCAACCACGAATCATGGCGGCGTCGCATCACTGCAACATTATTTACTGGCATTTCGAACACCGCAACACCGGAATAGGTGGCCTATATTTTGACAAAACTGTTAGCTATATATCCTTCGACATTATCTGGGTAATAATTACAGGCAGACTTACAGTGAAGATTGTAGGTTTCGAGTCATCCATATGGACAGAAAGCGGGGGCGGAGGAGGGGTTCCTTGGGGGGTTGAAGCCACAGAAGTGGAACCGTTTGTAGCGAAAGAACCGACGGCAGACGGCTGATACATAGAGGTAGTAGCGGTTAGAGATGATGAACCGCTTCGAGCAAAATTTGGAGGTCTAGAGGAGGAGGCCATCACTCGGAAAGGGATGAAACTCAAGCAGTGTACAGAGGGGCCTGATCTGATAGGTAAATTTGGTAGGCAAATTTACTAGCACCAAAGGGGGCTAAGAGCCAAGGGAGTGGAAGCGGAACGTGTAAAGTGATAAGGAGTGGGGAGGGCAAAAAACGAGATATGTACGTTTACAGAAGGGTGATGCCCCAGACCCTCCGGCGTGCGGAGATTACAACGGCTGAGAGCAACAACGTTGCGGTGAAAAGAGTAATTAATAGGGAATCCGCGTTGTTGTTTATGTTACCAGTGTTGCTATTGTTGATGGTCGTTGAGGGGGATTGGGGCTGCAGGGGGAGAGTAGACTTGAATTACTTGCTGACAGCAAGATCTGAGTCGTGGAAAAAGATCTGAGGGAAGTCGCGATCTGCTGCTGCGGAGAAGAGCGCGCGTCTTGCTGGCGTTCCGAGACATGCGCGTGGCTCGGACTCCCCAACCTCTTTACTGGTTTAGGGTAAGTATTGCTGACTGTAAAAACCACTAACATGCAAGAGAGGAAGTTCGACCAGCTGCGCCACAAGACCAAAGCTTTAGGTATCGATAAAGATGCCAAGTGATCAGCTGACCGCGTATTTCATGGAACCTCAGTCAAACGCGGAGATATAAAACGGTCCTTTTGTACCCATACATATCACCGCATTCACCAACCAATGGAGGCCAAGCAACTTCTTCGACATCTCCTTCGACAGGCCAGTGTTCTTTATGATGACGTAGCACGGGTATACATTACTCGTTATATTGTGCAACGGTTCAGAAAAACCCTTACCGCGGATTCATGGCGTCGAACGGAGCTCCTCAAGGAGGGACGACATGGACTCTCTGTACTCATCCGTGCAAACGCTGGTGATCCTAAGCCACTGACAAAAGTTCTGAGCATGAGCTATGGACGAACCGGCAGGAAAAAGCATGAGCTCCTGGAGGTCTGTACTCAGTAGTGAATTTCCCTTACTGATATCTCATCCGAGATGGTTAATCCGAAACGCTAACTTGTGTGATGATAATTTTTTTTCTTTTTTTAAAAAAGCCCATTTTAAAACAAGATCCAGAAGTTGAGCCAGAACCCCTTATACCCGATGAGCCCCGCAGCATACCACCGACTATACCAGCTGCGCTACGGGTATTACTATCCTCCCAGCATGGCAGAAATATCAATAGAATCGCCCCCCAAATACCCGAAACGAATATCTGGGGCCGTCCACTATCCATACGTCGAAAGGTCAATATGCTTCATAGGCACCATTCCAACCTCCTTTCAAAAGTTCTTCCCCCTATCAGCGCGTACCAAATAGGACGTCTTGAGCGTCTTGTGAGTGGCTTGGAGAATCCAAAGCCTCCAAAAAGAAAGGTTTTGACAGCGTTCCCATTGCCAGAAGGTACAAGAGTGCACAATATGACGCCAAGATTTAAGAAAAGGGCATGGAAGAAGATACTTGCACAAAGCTCAACGTTAAGCCTAGACGGTGAGAAGAATAGATGGATCGCTAAATACTCCCCGTTGACCGAGAAGCCAACGGTAACTGTTGGGAAATTGGAAGACTTTGAGGGATTGATCGTGGAGAAACGTACCCAGCAAAAACAAAGAAGTGGGAAGAATGGTAAATCCGAGGGGACTGTTGGGAATTCACTTCCTTGATTTTGTTCTCGGAATATAATCCTTTGTTGCCCATGTTGCCTTCTGGGACTCGTTTGCTCAGTGTGAAAGCCTTGAACATCATTTGTGGTTAAAAGGACTACATGCGCTTTCCCTAGCCTAAAAGATGAGAATCTCGGTAACATTATGGCCCATTGTCATTCAACAAAGAAAAAATTCCTCTGAAATATCATCTAATTACTACTCAGTAGTGGGCAGTTCGCAGAGTGCACAAAGTGCTGCGGTTGCATGTAGCGTCTAGGTGCAACCATAAGACCTACGAGTGATAAGTCATGACGCCACGTTAAGGACTTAGAAAAGACTGACATGGATTAATTTACCTCATCAAGCTTTGCATTGCGGTATGCGGCCAACACTCAATGTGAACTCATGCATGCGATCTCTTGTTTCTCTGTGAAGTACATCTTGCGGTATGTAAAGTGCAGTAGAGTATGGTGTGGGCGCGCTAAGGGCAAGCGTTCCCCGCAGTTTGGCCTTGCTGTCAACAACAGACGTCGCCGCACATTACATCCCCCCTCACATCGTAGATACATAACGTGCTCTTCATCCCAGGTATTCTTTCTACGTTAGCAAATCAGAAGGTGTTTTCGTAACTTTTTGCGGGACTCACTAGGCCCATATTTAACAACCAGATACAATGACTTCGCTTTGGGTCACTAAGAAAAAGAAGGCAGAGCTTATCGAGCTGTGTGGGCAGCTTGGGTTACAGTAAGTCTTTTTTATTTTTTATTTTTATTTATTTGTTTACCTTTCGTTTGTCGCGCTTGGTACGCGTTGCGAGCAGCTGTGCAGTCGTAATTGACGAAGCGACGTAACAGAGCCGAGGGCCCGCTGAAGAACGACTACGAAAATATACTTACTGGGCACCTCAACTCAAATCGAGCTGAACTAGAAAGCGATCCTATATTTGGAGCATATTACGACACGCTATATTCCAGACGTTCGCCGACAAAAGCTTCTTTACAAACTTTTTCAACTGATGTGCCCACAACACGGTCGAGGGCAAGTAAAGAGCGCTTTGCTCGAGAAAGCTCAACTGCCTACTCTACGTATGATCTCCTAGATCCTTAAGGATATCTATTTCTTGCAGCTAACCAGATATTATAATAAGCGGTGAGGAGTCTGGAATGAGCCCAGCGCCTTCGCCTTCCGTGCGTGAACGGACTCTTAGGTCTGCTTCTCGTCAACTTCTAAGTCGTACACCAAAAACTGTGAGAGCTACTGAGGAAGTTGTTGAATTACCTCTTCCACCTACTCCTGCAGTCGTTGCAGATGCCATTGAGAGCCGTGTAAACGCTATTATGGATAGTGCGAAGAGGACGATTGACAAAGTTGACGTCCAAGAAAAGGCGACGGAATTGCGCGATAAACTATCGAACGTCGTTTCTGTGAATGCGGTCACATTGACCTACGAGGCGTTATTTTTGCTCTATCAATTGATTCCGTTTGTCTATCTTGTCACAATCCCTGCTGTTCCTTTCTTAGGAATGGACGCCCGTAGCTTTCACCTACCGGACTTGTTTGTTCTCCTTACTGCCGAGTTCTGGGGGCCCTTTCTTACGTGGCTTACGATGTCAGTCCTGGTGCCTCTTGGGAATGCGTACTTCTTTAATTTGACTGCAACTGCTGCAGGCGTTGCAAGGTCTACTCAACCATATGATCCTACTGCATCCACAACTGCCGAAGAATACAAAACCGACCCTCTCACGTTTGCTGTGACTAAGGCGCTTATAGCATATCTGGTTCACTACAAGGGATTTGACTTTCTGGGGTTGTTGGGTGATGAGAATTTGAAGATTGTGGGTGCTGGAGTTGGAAAGGACACCCAGCTTATCGGGTCTGGTATTGCTGGATTAGCTGCGATCTGGGAGTCGATCTTGAGGAGGTGAATGCCTTTAATTGAAATGCAGGCATGGTATGATGGTATTGGTCTAGTTCTTGGTTGGCATTTTTGGGGTTGGGCTTGGTATGGGCAATTGTTCAAAGTACTTTACATTGGAGCAGGAAATTTTGTAGTTTACAGTTTTCCACGATTGTAACATTGTGTAGTTACTTTTGAAGCCTGCATATTTTATGGACCCTACAAGCTAAGCCCAGTTATTCCCGTCTATTCATTGGTGATGATGAACACTCTCCTCGGCGTATGGCAGAGCATGCGCCAAGACGCATAGACCCCTGTGATAGTTCTAAGAACGTCAAAAACACCACAGTGTTCGCTTCTCTGAACTAAAAGAGTCAATTTACCTATCCGCCCGCTTCTTCCCCACTACGCTCGCTCACCCAATATAGCTTTAGGGGAGCACATCGCCGCCGTTGTTCCAGACGTTCCCACCGGCTTCGTTATCTTCTCCCCCACTACTAAGAGTTCGGACCCCTCAATCACCCTAACTGCGACATTTCAAGAGCCTCAACCCACCTCCCCCTCTTACCTATCATTACACCAGAACACACTTACGACCTGACGATCCAGTGACACACCCCAACATGTCCTCTTTTCTTGAGCACTCGTACTCTATCGTACATCTCGACAATGCCGCGGATCAGCCATCGATCCAGCAGCTCCAACAACAGCTGGAGAAGGGTACTGATGAATCTAAGCTAGACACCATGCGTCGGATCCTGATCATCATGCTGAATGGTGATCCGATGCCACAGCTCCTGATGCACATCATTCGTTTTGTCATGCCAAGTAAGAGTAAGCCGCTCAAGAAGTTACTGTACTTTTACTATGAAATCTGTCCGAAGCATGATGCGAGTGGGAAGCTGAAACAAGAGATGATTTTGGTTTGGTTAGTAACATTTTCTCTTTAAATACTACGATGAATAGTTATAGAGCTTGGGGCTCTGAACATTAGACGACATGGGCTGACATACAGTGCCCATGTAGCAATGGCATTCGGAATGACCTCCTCCACGCAAACGAGTACATCCGTGGGGCAACCTTACGTTTTCTCTGCAAGGTCCGGGAACCCGAGCTTCTAGAGCCTTTACTATCATCGGCTCGTCAATGCCTCGAGCACCGTCATGCCTATGTCCGCAAGAATTCGGTGCTCGCTATCCAGTCTATTTACTCTCACTCAGAGCACCTTATCCCCGATGCTCCGGATCTTATATTGGCGTTCCTACAGGCGGAGAGCGATAATACTTGTAAAAGGAATGCATTCGCTGCATTGAGCGCCATATCCCATGCGAAGGCCTTGGAATACTTGAATTCGGTGTTCGACCAAATTTCCAACTCGGATGAGCTTACACAACTTGTTCTTATTGAGTTTATCAGAAAAGATGCTGTGCTTAATTCCGGGAGCAAGGTATTTTTTTATAGCTTTGTCCATTTATTGTTTTTAAAGCAAAGGGGCTACTTTTCTCATTCAATGTGGGGAATAGGCTAGATACCTCCGGTTAATCTTCGATCTTTTGGAGGCAACTTCGAATACTGTTGTTTACGAAGCTGCTACGTCGTTAACCACCCTGACCAGTAACCCAGTAGCTATCAAAGCTGCCGCCGGAAAGTTTATTGAGCTGTGCATCAAAGTGTCGGACAACAATGTCAAGCTTATCGTGCTCGACAAAGTCGACCAATTACGGAAAAAGAACCAGGGCGTGCTGGACGATTTGGTTATGGAGGTTCTGCGTGTTTTGTCGAGGTATTTTGAGCTTACTAATAACAATGTGGACAAGTGGATGTTTTTTAACACGCATATCTGCTTAGCCCCGATATCGATGTGCGAAGAAAGGTCCTAGATATTGCAATGGATATGATTTCGAGTAAGAACGTCGAAGAAGTTGTTATGCTTCTTAAGAAAGAGCTTTCAAAGACGGTGGATCAGGATTATGAAAAGGTATCAATGATTAGATTTACGGTTTTGGCCTGAGAACCCTCTAATGCTTCTATAGAACAACGAGTACAGGCAGCTATTGATCCATTCGATTCACAACTGTGCAATTAGATTTTCCGAGGTCGCTGCAAGTGTTGTAGGATTGCTCATGGACTTCATTAGCGATTTTAACAACTCATCTGCAGTTGATGTTATTGCATTTGTGAAAGAGGTTGTCGAGAAGTTCCCAGCTCTGCGCTCATCCATCGTCGAGCGTCTTATGACAACTCTCAGCGAGGTCCGGACTGGGAAGGTGTATAGGGGAGCTCTTTGGATTGTTGGAGAGTACTGTGTCGAGGAAAAGGATATTCGGGAAGCATGGAAGCGGATACGCCAAAGCCTGGGGGAAATTCCTATTCTTGCCTCAGAACAACGACTGCTTGATGAGCAACCAGGAGAGGATGATGATCAAGCAAACGGAGGTTCAAAGCCTGCCGGTCCTGCTACCGGTTCTCGGAAGGTACTTGCTGATGGCACTTATGCCACCGAGAGTGCCCTTACAAGCGAATCTGCTAGTCTTGCCAAGCTTGAAGCTGTCAGAGCTTCACAAAAGCCACCACTCCGCACTCTTATTCTTGACGGCGATTATTACTTAGCATCCGTCCTTGCTGGGACGCTTACAAAGCTTGTCATGCGTCATGCCGAGATTGGTGCTGATGTTTCTCGCACTAATGCTCTTAAAGCTGAGGCGATGCTTATCATGATCAGTGTCATCCGTGTTGGACAGAGTCAGTTCGTGAAAGCTAAGATCGATGAAGATAGCATGGACAGAATCATGTCTTGTGTTAGGTCTTTGGCCGAATTCGAGCAGAAGAAAGAGATTGAGGCAGTCTTCCTAGAAGATACTAGAAAAGCATTCAGGGCTATGGTTGCCGCTGAGGAAAAGAAAAGGGTAGCCAAGGAAGAGTTAGAGAAGGGGAAGAACATGATCCAAGTAGACGATGTGCTAGGAATCAGACAATTAAGCAAAAAGTCTGCTGCCGACAGCGCCGATGTTGTGGAAGTGGATCTGGAGAAGGCTACCGGCGGCGACGCTAACGTCGAAGACTTGACCTCGAAACTTAGCCGTGTTGTCCAACTAACTGGTTTCTCAGATTCTGTCTACGCCGAGGCGTACGTTAAAGTTCACCAGTTTGACATCATCCTGGATGTTCTGCTCGTCAACCAAACCACAGAAACCCTTCAAAATCTTTCTGTTGAATTTGCAACTCTCGGTGATCTTAAGGTTGTCGAGCGTCCTACTACCCAAAATCTCGGCCCTCATGCGTTCCACTCTGTACAAGCAACAATCAAAGTCTCATCTACCGATACCGCCGTAATCTTTGGTAATGTGGTATATGATGGCCCAGCATCGACCGAGACAAATGTTGTTATCCTCAACGATGTTCATGTTGATATCATGGACTACATTCAGCCTGCCTACTGCAGCGAGACGCAATTTAGGACTATGTGGACCGAGTTTGAGTGGGAAAATAAGGTTAATATCAATTCGAAGGCAAAGAGTTTAAGGGAGTTTCTAGATCAGTTGATGAAGAGTACAAATATGGCATGTTTGACTCCCGAGGCCAGTTTGAAGGGAGACTGTCAATTCCTGAGCGCAAATCTCTATGCTAGGAGTGTTTTCGGTACGTTTCCCTTCTTTTTGGGGTTTAGTTTCGGGGCTAATATTTTTATAGGCGAGGATGCACTTGCAAATCTTAGCATTGAGAAGGATGGAGAGGACGGTCCAGTTACTGGTTTCGTACGCATTCGAAGTAGATCTCAGGGACTAGCGCTTTCTTTGGGTTCTTTGAAGGGGCTACAGAAGTAGTGGACAGTAAGGGTGGATATGTTTGCTTTTTAAAATAGTAGGAATGTAATGATGCCTTTGCCCCTTTACTGCACCAGCACGTGAAATGATCGGGTTCTTTTGTCAGTTAGATTGTGAGACAAAAATGGGTTTCTTTTATTTCGTTTCTGGTTGTAAGTAACTTGTCGTATCATTGATTGTGTGCTATGTAAAGTTTTTTATTCGATGTATTTGTTTTCGGTTTAATTTTCAAAAGGGCGAGAACTGGGAACCCGGGACCTGAGGCCCGCGAGGAATTTGACCACTTTAACGGCTATATAGAAACCTAGGGTACGTGTGGACAGGGAAATAAATGGCCTCTTCGTTTATGCGTTCATGTACACATTCATGCCTGCAAACATGCTCTTTATGATTGTCTTAGAGTGTATTTGGAAACGTCAAATTTGTAAGCAAAGTATTGAATTTGACAAGCAAATCACAGTTCTGTATGTATTAGAATTTCGAATAGAATGGCGAAGCTTTTCTCTTTTATTTACAGTGCTACATGTAATTAGTGTCAATTTTCAAATAATTTATGCTTGGAGGGCCCCAATGTAACGAACGGGGCCGGACTGAGACTGCAGGGTGAAGGGGCCTCAATCACAACCAGGAGAGTAAATTTGCATGATCTAACTAGTGGGAGTATAGTATTCTAGCCTGGCCTCGTTCGTTATTATCAAGTTTTTATGGCGTGGGTGTCTGCGGGCAGAGTAGGGTTATTCACTGAGGGGCAGCTCTGCCAGAGCATCAAATAGTAATTGCAGCTATTTGGGTAGAGTAAAGTAACTGTATTTATAGATATATGTGCCCCAGTAACACCTGCATTATGTGCTCTTGTTGTATCCAATACGATCCCTGGTTTTCTAATACTTGTGGTTCATCAACCCCAGGGTTCAGGGCTGGCTAGGATTGTTACCTCTTTCCAGTTCGCTGGTTCGCGACCCCGCCACCCCCCCCCCCCCACTGCACTGCTACACTGGCAGAGACAACCTCAATTCTGCTTGTATGCTTACCCGCTACATCTCCCATCGCTATAGATTCCGAACCCCTCACCTGGTTCTCACCTCTCTGCGCGGATTCCACAACTCACAAGCCCCGCCAGCGCCAATACCCATCCTAGATTGGACCCCCGGAGAATCCTCAGGGTCCCGCGTCGAAGACCCCGAGGCCCCGGTTACTCCTGTTGGGCGGCGCCGTGGGTTTAGGAGCGAAGTCGAAGGCCCCGAGATTGATCCGAATCCTTCCCTCGGTTGGCATACGGGCCAGCGCAACGCGGATTTAGATTTACCGACTAGCCGCCCGGATTCCCGTGGCTTTGACTTTCAGCAGCCGAAACTGGACTGGTACGTGTCCAAGAGGACTGAGGAACTGAGGAAAAAGGGAGACGGCGTGTTTCGGTTGATAAGGAAACTACAGAGTCGGCCGGGTGGTCTAAGGGGTTCTGAGAATAGTTCCTTGGCCAGGAGATACGTGCTCGATATCGACCCGGAATACGAACCCAAGGGGCAACCACTCGTAAGGAGGCTTAGGGGAGACTGGGAAGCGCACCAGATTACTCAACCACTCGAAAGGCGGGAAGTGCACCGGATAAGAATTAAGCGGATGTACTACAGGAGATCAAACACAGGATCAGGGAAGCAGGAAGATACTACAGAATCAAGAAAGCAGGAAGATACTACAGAGTTAGGCAAACAGGAAGATACATTAGCCAGGCAGGCAGTATCAAACTCACAAGAACTTAGTACAACTGCCACAACAGAGGATTTTCGGCAGGAGTTCACATCTGGACAAGAGGGAGCACCAGTAATAAGGGGAGAAAAGATGGAAAGTGTTGTGAATCAGACTATTCCCAATGATACAAACTTGATCGGGGAAGACAATGGAAAGGATTCTTCAAGAGACAGTGCACCAGAAGCTGAGGTTAGCACCACAGAAGCCGCACAGAGGCCGCACGATTTGAAACGTGCAAATCTGGGGTCTTATCAGAAGGCTCCTTTGGACAATAATAAAAAATCGAAAAGGCGCAAGGTACATGTTAAGGATGTCAAGGAAGGCTCTAACGAAGTAGTCCTTGGTTATGACATTAAAGATCTCTTATCCAGCCTCAACATCGAAGACTCTGGAGATGTTGATCTGCCGGAAAGAGATGCGGAAATCAAACTTACTGTATCTAAACTCTCATCAACCGGCGAAGGCCTCGCGGTCTACAACGGCCGTGTCTACACGGTACCCTTTGGTGTACCTGGAGACCAAGTCACAGCTACTGTTCGCCGGCACCACGACGATCACTCAGTTTCAAAAATTCTTAGTATCGACCAGCCATCGCCAGACCGTGATGAATCCATAGTGGGTTGCAAGTACTTTGGTACCTGCAATGGGTGTCAATTCCAAATGCTTCCATACGCTCTCCAGCTTGAGCATAAACGAACAGTTGTCCAAAGGGCTTTTGAACACTTTTCGAATCTCCCTCCGGAGCTGCTCCCGGAGATTGGGCCGACTATGCCTAGTCCTTTGCATTATGGATATCGGACAAAACTCACCCCGCACTTTAATGGACCGCGAAGGGGCGGGTTCAAACCGGAGATGCCGGTGCCAAATATAGGGTTCTTTGCAAAAGACCCGGCATATGTCATGGATATCGAGGACTGTCCGATTGGTACAGACACTGTTAGGGAGGGGATAACGGAGCGGAGGAAATTTGTCAAGGAGAATTTGTTTACCGCGTTTAAGCGTGGAGCGACTTTGCTATTGAGGGAGTCAACTATCAGAACATACCTTGAAGAGACGGCAGAAGATGGAAAGAGATGGGTTGATAAGAAACTGTGTATCACTGATCACAACGCAAGGAGCGTTGAATATATTGGAAACTTTAAGTTTGATAATCCTGCCGGATCATTCTTTCAGAACAATAACTCTATTCTAGAAAGTGTATGTTGTTGGCCTTCCACACCAAGCAAAGGGTAATCCACGCTGCTAACTTTTGGTATCAAAGTTCGCTGCCTACGTCCGTGAGAACCTAAACCTCCCGGTCGTTAAAAGAGCAGAGGGCTCTGGCGAAGCCACCGAAACCACTGAACGACCCAAGTATCTTGTGGACGCCTACTGTGGTTCTGGTCTCCTCGCTATCACCTGCGGCGAAGGCCTAGAGAAAGTGTGGGGTATCGACGTTGACAGGTCCTCCATCGAATCGGCACGCGAAAACGCCAAGGCAAACAACATACAGAACGCCACCTTCATTGACAGCCCCGCAGAAAACATCTTTGGAAAGCTGACATTCCCGGGGTCAGAGACGAGCTTGATAATTGACCCTCCGCGGAAGGGGTGCGATCAGCGTTTCTTGGATCAGTTATTGGACTTTGCGCCAAAGAGGGTGGTGTATGTTAGCTGTAATGTCCACACCCAGGCGAGGGATATTGGGTACATTTTGTCGGATGAGAGAGGCAAGGGGTATCGGATTGATAGCATTAGGGGGTGCGATTTCTTCCCACAGACGTACCATGTGGAGGGCGTGGCGGTTATGACGAAGATTGATTGATTAAGCCGGCTTAAGAGGGGGGTTGCTTGGTTTGGTTTCTTCTTTTTTTCTGGCTGTTTCACTTGTATTATTACCAAAAGTGTTACCGCTTTTCACTCTTGCTGCGTGGGTGACATTGCTTTTTGGGTATGGAGTGCGTACTAATGTTAACGCATGGAGGCTATTCGGTGCCTCGTTCCTATAGGGTTTGTACGAGTGATAATCTATGGTCTACTTTTTTTTTTTATAGGTGAGGTATCTAGGCAAGCACCGATATATCCCTTGGAATGAACCAACACTTCCCGGAGCACCCATCGAGGCCTTTCCAGTCTAGATTGGTTATTATATATATCCACGAGTCTTATCACAATTGGTTGATCTGAAAAGTATTTATGAATGAATGGTATTTATGGACATGTGCTGTCAAGAATTTACTGTCTAGTAGCACATGGGAATTGTCATTGCCGTTGTAGGAGCAAACTGTCAAAGCATGTTAGATATCTCAAACCCCAGAACGCAACTGAGGACCCGGTAGTTGTACAACTTTTTATTCCTATATACATATAGGAAGGGGAGCCCAACACACTCTACTGCCCATCCGCCCCACCCCACCCCGACCTCCTCTTGGCCCTCTCAAACCTCGCGGTAGTCCTGATGGTGCCCCACCTACTCTTTATCGTAGCCAAGCGCCCCTGCATCTCCTCCTTCCTCTCCCGCGACGTCTCAGCCACCATCCCAACAAACAACGAACTCGTGCCGAACCGCTCCGCCAGCCTCCTACGGCTCCACTTCCCCGGGTCCTGGGCCCTCAGCCCCCGGATCTCGTCGATCTGCTCAGCCGAGAGATGGTACCTCTTGACGTAGGGCTTCCTGAGCGGCGGCGGCAGCACGCCGCCGTTGAAGGCGGAGAAGACGTCGCGCCGCGGGTCCCCGGGCGGCAGGAACAGGCTGGGCGTCGTGGCGGCGCTCGGCGCCGCCGAAGGCGGGTTGTGGATTATGTGTGTCTCTTCGGGCGAGGCCGTGGCGGGGGCGCCGCCGTGGCCGCCGACGACCATGCTGGCGTGCGGGGGCAGGCGCAGCTTCTTGGTCAGGCGCCGGGAGGTGGCTTCGCCGCGGGTGAGGATGAGGGGGCTGGTGGTGGTGGTGGTGCGGGCGCGCGTGAGCGCCCGGGGGAGGGCCGTGAGGGTGTTCATTTGTGGTTTTGTGTGTGGTGTGTGTGTGGGGGGGTCGATTGGATTCGGTTTTTGATATTTGTGGTTTTGGGTGGTGAGACTTGGCGGGGGTTAGGGTTTGTGGTTGGGGAGATTTTACCCTTCTAGGAAACGACATCACTAAACCTCTATCATGATCACCGGGCCGGGGGATAGGGCCGCTACACCTCGGACCTCTATCTGCGGTTTTGGGAGCGTGGGTGACCTGCCAAAGTACTTGTAGATACATGTAGCTAATTACTTTATAAGCCTTAGTCTGATAAAGACCTTTTTTAAGCCTTATATGTTCCTTATATCATACTTATATCATACGAAAAAAATCTATAAGGTCTTTATTAGACCAACTTTTGACCAAGCCCTCGCTAAAGCTGAACTCAGGTAGATATCCGGTCGGGCGTTAAAGTAACTAGAGTACCCAATCGCATGCCTGTGTACTTCACGGATCACGCCGCATCACTCGCGGACTCGGGGGCTTGGCCGTGAGGTACCCGTGGCTGTTATATTCGGGGCCCGGCTTGGCTTGGGAGACTTGATATGCGCGGCCGGTAACTTTGTGGGGGGTGGGGGGCGCGTATTGTAACGATTTTTTTTGCATTGCATTCTATTACTCGCACTCGACAGTGGCCCTGCCTACTACTTGGATAGCTAAGTACATAGCTGCCTGGATAGATAGATACCAAGTACATATATGCATGTGCTTGGCTACATCCAATTCCAACCATCGCAAGAAGAGGAGGCAGTAACAAACAGCCAACAGATAACCAAACCGGACCGATAACCAGAAACAAAAGACCAAAAAAACAAAACAAAAACATCATACTCAAAAAAGAAGGAAAGAAGGACAAAAAAAAAAGAAGAAGACGGAAAGACCAAAGAAGAAAAGAGAAAAAAAGAACGCCCATTGATCACATTTCAAATTAAAAAAAAATAAGAAAATAAAAAAAAAGTCTATCTAGACCGCAAGAGGTGGAGGCGGTGGGCCTTCATTCTCAAGCTCGGCTACCCTGGCCATAACCTTGGCCTCCCAGGTCTTGTACCCGCGCCTCTTGTTCTCGCCCAGGTAGTCGACCGAGCCCTGCATGAACGTGCCGATGCCGCTCTCGACCTTCTCGACCTTCTGCCTCTTTGGCTGCGGGGGCTGGACGGCCGGCTTCGGTCTCGCCCTGGTCTGCATCTTCCTCTGAGGGGGGGGGGGCGGCACCGCCTCTTCCTGCTGCCTCTCCTCTCCCTCCTCCTCCTCCTCCTCCTGTTGCTGTTGCTGTTGCTGGGTCTCCGTCTCCGTTTCCGCCTCCGGTGCTTCCTCCTTCTTCTTCTTCGCCGGGACCTTCTTCACCGCCGGCTTCCGCCCCTTCTTGACGGTCCCCACCACCAGCTCCACCTCGACCTTATCGCCCGCGCGCACTTTCAGGCCCACGCCATCCGGTACGTCCTTGAGCCAGGGCAACTCCCTGATCCCACGCCTGCTCAGCTCCTTGACCCACCCGTCCGTGTCCTCCTTTGTGAACCCGGCCTTGCCCACGCCACCCAGCGCGATCATGACCCCGTCGCGCTTCATGATGTATCCCTCGCCGCGCTTCCACTTGCCCGCGGTGCCGACGGTGACGTTCTTCCCCTCGGGCAGCAGGCGCTCGATCGTCAGGAGGGTGATTGCCGTGACGAGGGGGAGCTGGCTGCGCAGGGTTGCGGCGGCGGGGTCCGAGAGCATGCAGGTTGCGCCGGCGATGACGTGGCGGTGGGCACCGGGGGCGGAGAGAGACGTGCAGAGGGTGTGGATGCTGGCGCGGAGTGTGGGGGAGAGGACAATTGGCTGAGGGGGGGCGGCATCTGCGGAGGTGGAGGCCGAGGTGGAGGCGGTGGGGGCTGGTGCGAGAGGTGGCCGCGTGCGTAGGGGGAGAGCTTTCTGGAATTGGGTGTAGAGGGCTCCGTAGGTCTTTTTGGGGAGGGGAAGACGGGGGGTGATGGTTGGGAGGTCGAGCTGGGTCCGGAGGCTGGGTAGTAGTAATAGTAGTAGTTAGTTAGTGGCTGGTTAGGGAGAAGGGGAAGGGGGGGGGGGTTTATATACCGGTCACAGGCGATGTGGGCGCACACGTATTCACGACAGATCTCCTCGCCAGACTTGAGGTTCGAGATGCGATTCTTTGACTGGGCAACGAGGGATGTGGCCAACTGGATCAATTCTGGGGGGAGGGGGCCAGCCAGTGTGGGGATGAGGCTTGTCAGGTTGTTTTCGATGCTGCTGTTCATTGTGAGGTTTGGGATATGCAGATGATATAGACACTGGAGAGAGAGAGAGTGAGTGAGAGAGAGAGAGATAGAGAGAGAGTGATGATGATGATGGTGATGGGGATGATGATGATAATCCCAGGCAGAGAGAGTGTGTGGCGTGTGAACGTACGAAGAGAGCGAAGAGCGAAGAAGTCGAAGTCTGAAGTCGCTCGCTCGCACTCTTTCTCCATGCGGCTCTTGCTCGCTTCTCTTGGTAAATCTGCACACTAATTTGAGGTGACACAAAGCCGTGCAGGGCTTGGCGCCAAGCCTTCAATGATTTTTTCAACTTCTGATAGCGAGATGCTTTTTATTTTCTATCATACGCATACATACAACTGAATATCCACTCCACTCACAACATCCCCTCCCCTCCCCTCCACCCCCTCCCTTCCCCTCTCCCCTCCCTTCACCTCCCCCCCCACACTCTCTGCAATGTCTACTGCAATGCCCAAGAAACTCATAATCGACTCAGACAGTTCAGACTCAGACTCAGACCCACACTCTGACTCTGAAACCTCCTTCCACTCCGCAAAAGAGACACCCCCAGCCGACGATGGGGGCAGCAGCACCGCCTTCACCATCAACAAGGAATACGCCCGCCGCTTCGAGCACAACAAGAAGCGTGAGGAACTGCAGCGCCGTTTGTTCCCCCTCCCAACTACTGCCACTACCTGCAATTCCTAACATATACCCCACATAGTGGAGGAGAAATACGGCAAAGACGCTGCAGCTGCAGGCTCTGACGAGGAAGACACCGACAGCGAGGAGGAGGACGATAATGCCGTCCTGGCAACCATAGAGCTGGACCGCGAGATCAATGCCACCCTCACCGCCATCCGTAAGAAGGACCCCCGTGTCTACGACGGAAAGACAACCTTCTATGCCCCCATCCCCGAGACACCCCCCTCCGATGCTGAAGACGATGAACCAAAGCCCGAGAAACCCATAACCCTCAAGGACTACCACCTCCGCAACCTCCTCTCCGGCACCACCCCCGGCGAGGACACCACGCCAAAGACCTTCGTCCAGGAACAAGCAGACCTCAAGCGCACCGTCGTCAAAGAGATGCACGCCGCCGCCGCCGAGGAGGACTCCGACTCCGACAACGAGGAAGCATTCCTGACCCGCAAACAGTCCAACCCCGAAGCAGACTCCGAGGACGCCCCGCCCCCGCTCCCCGACCTCTCCCTCGCCGAAAAGAACCCCGACGAGTTCCTGGACCAGTTCCTGAGCTCGCGTGCGTGGGCCGCCAGCGCACAGACCCCCGGGCCGCTGCTCGACGACGACTCGGAGGAGGAGGAGACGGCCGAGGCCTTTGAGAAGGCGTACAACTTCCGCTTTGAGAACCCCGACGTCGAGGCCCGCGGCACGCTCGTGTCGTACTCGCGCGACGCCGTCAGCACAAACACCGTGCGCCGCGAGGACAAGTCGGCGCGCAAGCTTGCGCGCGAGCGGAAGCGTGAGAAGCGGGAGAAGGAGGACGAGGAGCGTAAGCGTGAGATGGGCCGGCTGAGGAAGTTGAAGATGGACGAGCTGTTGGAGAAGGTCAAGATGCTGCGGGAGGCGGCGGGAATCGAGGAGGGGGGGGAGGAGGGAGAGGCGGATGCGCTGGATAGCGTGCTGGAGGATGAGTTTACGGAGGAGAAGATCGACGAGTATATCAACCGCAAGTTTGGAAAGGAGTACTACGACAGCGGAAAGACGGATAAGCCGGTGTTTGATGACGATATCGACATCGACGATATCGTACCGGACTTTGAGAAGGAGGAGGGAATGGACCTCGACGACGACGACGACGACGACGACGAAAACGGCGGTATCGCACTCGACCAAGCAACCGAAGAAGCCGAAGAAGCCGAAGAAGCCGAAGCACCCACCAAGAAGAAACGCAAGACCAAGAAAGAAGCCAAGAGCGCCGAACGCAAAAAGAAGCAAAAAGACAAGGACCTCAAGCGCAAGCTCGAGAAATACGTCGACGCCACCTACGACTTTGAAGCGCGCCTCCCCTCCGGTGGCGGCGGCAGCAGCAGCCGCAGCGCGTTCCGGTACCGCGAGACCACGCCCGAGGCGTACGGGCTCACGTCGCTCGACATCCTCACGGCCACGGACCAGGACCTCAACAGCTATGTGGGCCTCAAGAGGCTGGCCACGTTCAGGGACCCCGAGAAGAAGAGGAAGGATAGGAAGCGGTATGGCAAGAAGAAGAGGCTGCGCGAGTGGCGGAGGGAGGTGTTTGGTGATGAGAGGGGCGCGCAGGCCGTGGAGGGGGTGGAGGCGGGGGCGGGGGCGGGGGCGGGAACGGGGGATAGGAGGGGGGGGAAGGGGGAGGTGGATGTTGTCGAGGGTGGGAGTAGGAAGAAGAGGAAGCATAGGGCGTAGAAGTGCCCCCCGTGTGCTGGGTTGTAAATATAGATGTAAAAGTTTTTTTATTCATATTTTTTTTTGTTTCCATTTTTATCCTTCCCCCCCCCCAAACGCATGTTATCAATTGTTCTCTTTCTGGGGGTAAATAATTCTATCCCACCCAACGTAAAACCGAGACCTATCATCCTCTCTTTCTCCCACGTCTCAATCTGCAGCCCTAATCATACAGAAGAAGGAGAAGAAGCAAGTACAGTACCGTATCCACCCACTTAAGATGAGAGCACCCGGACCGAGTGATACCACATGACGCACCCACCCCGTTCCAAGAAGCTGTAGTAGGCCGGTGTGTATGCCGGGGCATGATACAGTACTAGTGCTACCCCCAACTGGACACTGGGGCGCTCGGGTTTATATGTACACAGCCCGAGGCAGCTCCCAGTGGCAGATGTACCTACCTACTTGGCCGCGGTTGAACCAGTACAATGATGTACCCGGCGTGTATGATCAGAGTGCGTCGGTATATACACACACACACATACATACATACACCAGCTATGCGCTTAGATTTGTCTCTATATTGATCAGGGTACAGGCTCACCACAACACAGCTTCACACGCCATCACTCGCCCCCCCCCCCCACAAGGTGACAAAAGGGTATCTATATAGTAGATCAGTAGTAGATGTATAGACAAAAAGAAAGAAAAAAGGGTCCAGTCCAGTTCAGTTCACGCGCACACCAGGATATATTCCGCCCCCCCCCCCAATGCAATAACCCACATTTCTACAGCAAGGCTAAAGGTCTCGATAAAGATATAAAAAAAAAGATATAAAGAAAGAGAGGGGGGAAAAAAACGAAACGAAACGCCGATCCATGATACTCCCAATATCCCGTCCGTGACCCATGACCCCCACAAAGGAAACCCCACAAAAGAAAGATATAAAAACGTTGCTTTAAAATAAAAAAAAAAAAGCCAGAGGAGAGATAGAAGAGGGCAGCACAGCAGCACCTACCTCCCCATCTCAAACTCCGTAATCAGCCCCCCCACCCTCGCCACCTCCCCATCCAGCTCCTCCAAGCTCCCCGCCAGCGCCGCAACCTCATCGAACCTCCCCCCCGCCTTTGCCTCCGCCAGCATCTCGCCGACCAAGAACTGCTGCTCCTCCAGCACCATCAACTGCTCCTTCATCTCCTTCTCCCTCGCATCACGGTCAGCGGCCGTCGTCGACGTCGCCGCCACCATCGTCAGCGCTCTCGACGACGACGGCCCTGCTACCACCCCCGCCGCCGCCGCACCATTGACCCTCGACGGGGGCAGAGCGCGCTTCCCGCCATCACCAAGCACCTTTGGCAGCGCCTTCAGCGGCAGCATGTTGAGGTGCAGAAACAGCGCCGCGGCCTGATGCACGGCCTTCTGGAGCCTCAGCTGCGTTGGCGAGTCCGTTGGGAGCGCGAGCATGCGCCTGCTCGCCGCGTCGTACTGCGCAAACGTGTCCAGGAGCTTCTTTCTCGTTTTGGTGGCCTCGAGGAGCTGTACTGGGTTCGGAGTCTTTGTGGGGTCCTGGAGGGTTGAGATGAGGCGTTGGAAGCGCGGCATCATGGTCTTTATGCCGACCTGGAATTGAACCAGCGCGGCGTAGGTGCGTGCGTCGGCGGGGAGGTGCGAAGTGGAGAGGGCAAAGTCACGTTTGGAGGAGACGATTGTGTTGCAGGTGGTGCAGATGCGGAGCTCGATGGAGAGGTCGGTGGGGGGTTTTTCAGAGAGGGTATTGGTGTTGGAGATGGGCTCTGTGAGCGGTTAGTTTAGTCTTCTCTATGTGCGTTAGAGGGGGAGGGGGGGTATACTAGCTGCTTTAATCAGATCGACCTCAGTCGAGCATCCAGTCCGCGGATCCCCGCAGACGACCTTCCCACAAAGCCTACAGTGATGCCTCTTGAGCCCAAAATGTGAGAATGTCTGTTTGCAGTACGGACACACTGGCACATCCGCATCCTCCTCCCACGTCACCACAGACTGCTCCAGCACCCTCCTCTGCCCCCTCAGGTTCGACACCGCCTTAATAAACCCGCCTCCAGCGCTGACCTCCGCCGGCGGGGCCACCAGAAGCTTCGTCAGCTTCGTCAACCTCTTCTCCAGCCTGGTAACCTCCAGGTACGCTCTATCTACCGCCTTGCGCCTAACCTCCATAAACGACTTTGTGTGGTCGCGCACCAGGCCCTGGTGGTCGTTGTAGCCCTCGCGCGACTTGTAGCACGTCTCGCATACGCGGCACCAGAAGCCGCGCACGGGCTCGTGCTGCGCCGACCGCGACAGCTTGATCTGGTACATTGTGTGCTCCTCGCAGAAGAGGCGGCCGCACTTTCGGCAGTTGACGGAGCCGTTGAGCGCGCCGAGGGGTTTCTGGCACACGGGGTCGAGGCAGTAGTCGTCGTTTGTCGAGCGCTGCCAGTGCTGGCGGGTTACGGCGAGGTCGGGGTCGGGGACCTCGGCTGCTGCGGCCATCATGAGGCCCACGCCACTGCTGCTACCCCCGCTTGGGGGTGGGGGGGCATCGTTGGACTCGAAGACGTCGAGGCCCTTGAGCTTTTGGTTGAGCACCGTTACGGGCTGGAAGGTCTTGGCTTTGATGATGCGCTTGCGGAACCAGGTGCTTATATCGTCCTTTTCGGGGGCGTCGAGCTCTTTGTGGATATCGTCTATGTGGCTGGCCAATCATTTCCCGTTAGCTCAACCACACCCCAAAGTAGGACGCTACACACCAAGTAAGAGAGAGAGAGGGTAAGGAGAGGAGAGAAAGAGGGTTTACCGGTTCAGCTGTAGTAGTGTCACCATCTCCTCCGAGCAGATGGGGCAGATGAGCGTGTCCCCCCCAGACACGCCCGGCGAGCCCCCATCCCGGAGACTACCGAAGTCGGAGTTGAGGGAGACGGAGCTTGCTGAGGGCGAGATGCGGCCCGCAGAAGAGGAGACGGCAGGAGAGAGACTTCGGCGGCCAGCTGCACTTCCGAGGACTCTACCGCCAGGGGCGGGGCGTGGGTTCATTGTGAGAGAAAGGGGGGGGGTGGGTGGGAGAGTAGCCTTCGGGGGTGTGTGGGTGCGTGGTATCTGTGTGTCTGACTGTATCTTGTATCTATTGCAGCTTATTAACTATTGTATTATTATTATGTTATTGCTATATGAGTGGTAGGTATCTGTGTGAATGTAGGCAGCAATGTGATGTAGGTGTGTGTAGGGATAGTTTTGTGCCTGTGAAATGCACCGGAGTTTGCGATTCCTCGGAGAAGGACGCAGATGCACGATTGGTTGATATGGAGGAGAAAAGTGGAGGAAGAGGAAGGAGGAGGAGGAGATGAAGAAGAAGAAGAAGAAGAAGTTATGACTTATGAGTGATGCTGCAGCTAAAACGTGTGGGGGCGGCTCTGCCAGGGCACGGAGAGAGGAAGGGAAAGGAAAGAGAAGAGAAGAGAAGAGAAAGGGAAGGTACGACCCCCCGCCTTGGCAGAAGAAGAATGCATTTTTTAGTTGTTAGCCTTGAGAGAAACCTCTGCTTGATCATTACCCCTCCCCCACTACAATACAATATAAACAATTAACCACGACTTTACTCAATTCACTTTCAATTCCTACACACTCCCATAAGTAATTAATTCAAAGCCAACCCCCATTTACAATGTCCCGCCCCACCGCACCCCCCAACAACCCCACTGAAGACTCCCAATTCCCCCCAATCCAACCCGGCGGCTCCCTCCTCCTCGCCTGGCAAGTGCGCAACCGCCACGTCCTCGTCATCGGCGGCGGCAACGTCGCCGCCGGCCGCATCCTCGCCCTCCTCAACGCCGACGCCCACGTCACAGTCATTACCCCCACCTCCGGCCTCGTCCCCGAAGTCGCCCACCGCATCGCCCACAACCTCGTCACCCACATTGACCGTCCCTTCCTGCCCAGCGACCTCGACGACCCCGCCATCGCCATGGTGCTCACGGCCGTCGACGACCCCGCAGCCTCAACGGAGATCTACACGCTGTGCAAGCAGCGGCGCATCCCCGTCAACGTCGCCGACGTGCCCCCGGAGTGCGACTTCTACTTTGGCAGCGTGCACCGCGACGGCCCGCTGCAGATCATGGTCTCGACGAACGGAAAGGGCCCCAAGCTGGCGAATATCGTCAGGCGGCAGATTGCGGAGAAGCTGCCGACAAACCTGGGCGAGGCGATCGTGAAGGTCGGGGAGCTGAGGAAGAGGTTGAGGGGCGTGGCGCCAGAGCCGGCGCAGGGGCCAAAGAGGATGGAGTGGATGACGGGCTTGTGTGAGAAGTGGAGCCTGGAGGAGCTGTGTGATATGGATGAGGCGGATATGGAGAAGCTGCTGGGGTTCTTTCCGGAGGGGAGGGTGGTGGGGTATAAGGAGCTGAGGGGCGTCCAGGAGGGCGTCCAGGAGGGTGAGGGCGAGGGGAAGGCAGCATAGGGTCTGATAGACCCTTCTCTCTCTCCCTCTCTCTCTTTTTGTACATTAATGGACCATGAATTGTGGTTTTGTAGGTAGCTGGTCTATAGATACCTATAGAAAATATTACTCTAGAGCAGCAGCCCTCAAAAGTACTATATCCAACTGCAAGTCAATCTGCTGTAGTAACCGAAACTGGAGCACTGTGGCGCTGACAATTGCAATAGTTACTGCTTCGTATTGACACATAGGCAGCCAACAGTCCCCCCGGCTATAAGTAGTAAGTACTCCGGGGCCACGATGCTACCTTTGCTAGGCTCCCGTCGATATCCCCCACCGACATCCATTGGCAGTCCTCATGCGTACAGGTCCAATTGCCAAATACATGGCCGTGACCCCATGGCTCTCAGTGCTAACCCAGCTCTGCCCACGTAGCCCAATAAACACCCCAAAACCAGGCACCGCTACCCCTAACCTGCTAATCTGGCCTGGTCTGGCCTGGCCATGCTTGTCACCGCACCACAACAGCCGTAGCCTACTAGGCCCGGTGGTTATCCAAAGGGACCCAGAGCCACAATGGCCCGTCACGTCAGCAAGAAGGACTCTACAGCCAACTAACATCTCTACCCCAAACACAATCCCAGAAACATACCCCCCGCAATCTGACCTACAGTCCCGAGCCCTCACGGTGTAGTACGTACTACAGCACATATTCACCGCTATGCGTGGTTGGGGGTTTTCAATAATAATAATCATATTTATGAGTATTTGAGTATAAAAAAGCAGGCTAGGACTCCGCGTCGGGCCTAGCACGAAACCTTAAACCGAGCCCACCCAACCCCAGCCCTGCGTGACCACCACCACCCGCAGCATACATGAAGTATCACTCGTCACCTCAGGGCAGCGGGAGAAGAAATGTCAATCCTCATTTCCTACGGCAAAAATAGACCAGAGCAACAAACAATCGAGGAGGAATGTGTACAAAACGACCATACAACAAACAAAGCAAAGGAGAGTAAAGCAAAAAGAAAAAACGCCCCTCCCCCTCCATCATCATCAAAGCCTCCAAACAATGACAACCCCCTCCCCCCTAGCTAGCTAGCAGCTCATCTAAGCTTACACCTCCGATTATTACCACACCACTACTACTACAGTCTCTAGAACCTATCTGGCAGTACAATTGGTGCCACAAGGGTCCATGTGTACAGCCCATAGCACACCCACGCACTGATAATCTTGACCCAACTAGCAGCATACGTGCGGCCCACGGGCGAAAAACTATCCTCATCGCCCTTACCCGGCTCCAAGCTCATTGTCAACAATGTCGCTGTCCACGCCGTGGCCAAAAAGAAGATGATGTGAAACCCAGTGTAGCTGTACTGCGCGCCAAACTTCTCATCATCCGTGCGTGCAGCCCTGTCATCGTCATCGTCGTCCTCGTCGTCCAGCGCCGATGCTGGCAACGACCCGTCGTCAACGGCACGGCGAAGGGCACGGGCCCTCATCTCTGACCTGCTGGGCTCGGTGGTGATGAGGCCGTGCTCCGAGTCGCTGACGGCAGAGTATCCGCCATTGGCGGGGGATGTGGTACCTTTGTTGAGAGGACCAACGCCCTGCGAGGCCGCGCGGGTGGTGGTGTATGCGATTGTTAGGAATGTGACGATAGCGCCGAGGACGATTGAAGCTGTGCGGGTTCCACGGGCGCGGAGCAGCGGGTTGCACTGCTTGTCATCAGGCTCCATGGACACGGCAGACATGGTCAGGTATGTGCAGTAGATGGCGACCATGGCGGACTGTGCGAGACCAGCGCGGGAGTTGTATTCCTGGACGGTGGGGTGGATTGAGACGAAGGAGACGCCGAGGAAGAGGATGAGGTTTATGGTGATTGCGGCTTGGTTCATAGAGCAGCCGTGGCCGGCGAAGAAGATGTACATGACGATTGTGAGCGCGATGCTGCCAATGTACATTCCGAGAGTGCTGCCGAGGAGGATGCCGCGCCATGTCTTGGAGTCGGACTCCTCAATCTTTTCGAGGCAGGTTTCGGCCCAGGTGTGGGCGAGATCAACGAGTAGGATGAGACCAAGAAGCAGGAACAACATGGCACCAATGAGCGCAAAGTAGTTGCCCCAAACCAGGAAGAAGCCCTCCGGGATCAGGAAGGTAACGACTATAAGAAGCAACCAAGCAATGATCTTGGGGCCCCAGTATCCATTCTGGATAGCAGCGCGCCCATCCCGCGTGCTGTTGACACCGAGGAGAATGATGGCGAGCAGAGCGTGGAAGAAACCGAGGGCGAACTGGATCCGGTGGACTGCGACGAAGCCATAGCACTTCTCGCCCATGCAGGATATCGGGAAGTAGTCGAGGGCAAGGTGCTCTAGCCTCTTGATGGCCCACGGCGTGAGCATCACCCACGAGAGGATGCAGTTTACGAGGAAGATTACTTATATATAGTTAGTTTCGAGGGCTCCTGGGGTTTGGATATGTATTGGGGGTTGCGTACGAGCATAGGAGATTCTCGTAGCGGTACTAGGACACTGTTAGCTCCCAGGCCTCCAAAATACACCCCTCCTGGAATCGCATACCTGCTATTGCACTTTCCACAGGCACTGCACAGGGCAGAGCACGCGGCGGCACCGCAACATGATAACATGAAAGACCCGACCTAGCAAGGAGTCAGTAACAACGACCAGGCCCGCCCCTAGGGACACAGAGCTGTTTACTTACCGAGTAGAGGCCGGGCACAGCGAGAAATGGAAGAGATAGAAGAGCGCCCATGGTTGAGTAGCCAGGCGGTTGGCAAGGTGGAGATGGTGTTTGGGGATGTAGGAATCCTTGATGTGCAGGTTAAAGGTGTATGCGCGTACATCTGATCCGGGGGGGCGGTGCATGTGGCGGTACGAGCCACCTTTGTCCCTGCAGGCGCCACACAAATAGCGGGAGACGATCGCGACGTCATGGGGTTTCAAATCTTCAACAACACCAAGGAACCTCAGAGTATCAGCGTTTGATGGATCCAGTTTTAGTATTCTTAGCCACATTGCATGCCATACTTTGGGCCTGATCACACGATATCACTCGCTATCAGAAACTCTACAAATGTGTGACCCATCAAGCTCCATGTCAGAGTTCCGAGATAGCAGACTACATGTAGGCGTGAAGGACTCACGAGAGCTCCCATGGTAGCCTGAACTATGTTTAATCCACCTCCCACCTATCGCAACCACTAAGCCGAGATATCAATATCCCCATCGAAGCAGCCGAAGGCTCGTACCTAAGACTATACCCTCGACACCGCTCCTGTTTGTTGTTTGCTAAGTAGACGAAGGGACCATAACCGCAAACGCCCGCTGCAGCGCGCGGGCAACATACCCCTAGTGAACGAGTAATGCAGATAGTGATGGGCACGAGACGAGGCTTGGGGAAGTCTCGAGACAACTCTCGAGACCTTTAGGCCTAGTCTTGTCTTGCCTTGTCTTGTCCCTCTGAAAGCCTCGTGCTCACAGGCTTGTTGTTACCAGCTAGCCTGCCACAGGTCCGACATTCGCCGTCCAAGAGGTAACGCCTGCTGAGATATCTGCTCAGAGATCAATTTGCTAGAGACTTATCCTCAGGTGTGATGAACCTAGAGTATTACAGCCCTTGCCCTCTTGCAACCCTAATCCTAGAACTCGATAAATAGCCCCCAGACAATACCCAGCGGCCCCTGTCGCAATGGTCCATACCCAAGACTGCTCTCGACTCTACATAGCCCATGAAGTTCCGCTCTTTGTATAGCTTCAATGCACATAATCCAGATCACTCCGATTACCACTATGCCCAGCTTTGAATCCCACCCGCCGTCCGAGCCAATGAATGAAGCCCAAGATATATGCAGACCCGCGTCCAAACACCCGCCCAGTTCCGCCGCCCTGCCTACCGAGTGATAATACATGACGCACCGCCAACTACATACGTAAGGCATTCCGCTACTTACAGAGGGGTATCTCGTAAAACCTACATAACCAACCAAGCCCCCCACGGGTCTCGTTTCAGACTTGGTTTCCGTGCCCAGTAAACCGCTGGAAGGGCCCCTGCGGGCGGCCGAGCTTACTGTGTTCCTTGTGCTGTGTCTAGAGTAGGGTACTGCTTATGTACATGTATGTAGTACACAACCCCCCCACTCAACAACGCAGTGCTCGGGGCCTTGGGTGGATACAGATAGATGCCTGATATGTAACCCCCACAGCTCCCTGGATCAAAACGATTACTGAACCTCCGCCCCAGAGAGTCTAGCCAAGTAAGTAGTCGAGGCCGAGATTCTCCTCCAGAAACCTGCCCCACTCATGGACGGTGGTTCCTTCCCAGTCCAGTAAGGGGGGGGGGGTGCATGTATGGCTTGGTTATATACATGTATGGGGAATGAGACTATGTATGTACAGTACCGGAAATGGGCGGAAATTGACTACCGTATTCCAGTCATTACGCTAGTGATTCTGTAAGAATACGGTATCGATAGGGTATTCTACTTACGATGCTGGTTTAAAACTGGTATTCTTGACTGAATACCGTAGCCCCACGGTTACATTTTTACCCCCCATTTCCGAGACTGTATGTATGTACCTTGTCTGAGTGTGATTTATTGAACCGGGCTACAAGTAACTAGAACTACATGATTCCCCACGCACTGGGATGGGGCGAGTGATACCCCATGACCGCTCCACTCTACTACTCATCCTTCGGCATAATGTCCGGCAGCGGGCCCACGGGCGTAATGCCATGCGGGTTGATCTGCGTGTGCGATTTCGTGTAATGCTACCACCGCCATACGAATTAGTATTTTCTCCAGCACACAAGGGGGAGAGGCCAAAAAAAAGACTTACATTCTTGATGTGCACAAAGTTCGTCGTGTCCTTGAACGCCGGGATGTCCCAGTACAGGTGTCGCAGCCATTTATGGAGCGCGGGATAACTGTGCCCCATTAGTCTCTCCCTCTCTCTCTGGAAGTAGTGAGGGGCTGGGAAACTTACTCGTGCCTGATCATGCCCACGTTGCACTTGAAGTGCTGCACATACACCGGGTCGAACCTCACAATCGTCGTATACAGCCTCACGTCCACCTCCGTCAGCTCATCGCCCAACAGATACCTCCCCGGCGACTTCTCCAGCGTCTCCTCCAGCCTCTTCAACGACACAAACAGCGCCTCCACCGCCTTCTCGTACGCGCCCTGCGATGTCGCAAAGCCGGCTTTATAAACCCCGTTGTTCACCGTATCCTACTCCCCCCCGTTAGCCACCACCACCCAGCACCGAGGAGGAGGAGACTTACATAGACCCACTCATTCATAGCATCGATCTCCGCCTTCTTCTCCGCCGGGAGCAGCCAGCCGCCGCGCTTCTCCGCCGGAAGCAGGTCGTCGAACTCCTCGTAGAACATGCGGATGATCTCGCTGCTCTCGTTGCTGACGATGGCGCCGCTCTTGCGGTCCCACAGCGTGGGCACGGTGTACCGCCCGGTGTAGTCCGGGTTCACGCGGTGGTAGACGTCGCGCAGGTATGAGGAGCCCGTGACGGGCTCGGGGGCGGTGGCCATCTCGGGCGAGGCTTCGTCGGGGGTGGCAAAGTGCCAGCCTGCCATGGTTAGCTGGTGGATGGGTAGTGGGAGGTGGGGGGGGAGGTACCGCCTTGCCTCATGTGCCAGTGGACGGTGGAGAAGCTGATGATGTCCTCGAGGCCTTTGAGCTTGCGGACGATCAGTGTGCGGTGGGCTGTGGGCGGCGGTCAGTCAGTATCGGTGGGCTCTGCGTTTTAGTAGGTGGGGGAGGACGGACCCCAAGGACATGCATAGCTGACGAAGAGGTGGTAGCGGTCCTTTTCGGGTGGGAATTGAGCGCCTGGTTCACGGGTGATGAAGTTTCGGAAGACGGACTTTGGGATTGTGTTAGCATAAGGGGGGGGGGAGTTGTGGAAGAGGGGAGGGGGGCATACAGGCTTGCGATTGAATTCGCCGGTTTCTTTGTCGGCCCAGTCGGTCAGTTTTGTCTACACACAGATGTATAGTTAGTCTGTGAGTGCATAATTGAAGGGAGAGGATAGTCTGAGAAGGAGTGGGCTATTTACAGTCATTGTTGAGAGCTGGCGATACTTTGTAGCAGCAGCAGTAGCAGTAGTTGTAGGCTTCAGGTATGATGTCAATGGCAGAAGGGCACGATGTCGAGAGCGGGAGAAGAGTCGAGGCAACGGGCACACTCTGGCCACCATCTTATATCCCCACGAACGGATCGAATCCGGAAGCACGCTGATGGCGGGGTATTATATTATGCACATGTATGTACTCTAACGTCCTACAGCCTCTCGGCCTATGATGTAATGTGATTGGATGCCGGCACAGATTTGTAATGGGGCCCCCAGGCATGCGGAGGCATTTGCAAGCATTATATTATGAAAACGGTGGATTGGTAATAACACCCTGAGGTGCTTTACCGTGCGTGGGGTTTGTGTGATGGTAAGCTCAGCACTCAATGATTGGATATGCACTTTTCTCATAGCAGCATGGAGGAGAGCTCGCCGTGGAATAAGGGAATAAGAGTGACTTCTATCACATCATCAAGTAAGTATCTCCATCTGCCCATCTCAACTGCCCACGCTCCCCCATGCGAGTTCTCTCTCCGAGTCCGGGGCAGAACGTAGCACAGTAGAAACCCTAACCCCCGTCTATCTATCCCTAACCCTGGAACCACTCAACGCGTCTCCTCAAAACCTCAAACCTCAAACCCCAAAATATACCCCACCATCGTTAATTATAACCCTCGAGGAGCTCTAGATCTGCATAGGGAGAATATCAATCTTCTCTCCCTCCCCCTATAATGCTTCACGAGCTGTTTCTGCTCCTCTCGGGGCACACTTCACCCATACTCACCCCCGACGGCCTCCCTCCAGACTTTCCCCTTGTCTCGCCGTCAGAAAGGTAGCTATATCTCTATTCTATTTATATATATATATATATATATAAATATATACATTCTTCCCATAGCATATCACTCACTAATCTCCCCTCCCCGTGCTCTGCTGCCCCTCATAGAGCAATCCTAACCTCCCTCTCGTCACTAGGCCACCTCCACATCAGCCTGCGCACCGCCTGCACAAAGATCACGACCTCCCACCCGAGCACCATTGCCCGCGCCGTCGCCAGCGGCATCGAGACGCACCACCTCCACTCCTTCCGCACCCAGATCCTCGCCGTCGAGCGCAGCGTCCTCGCCCACCACGACAGCTCGGGCGCATACGACATTGTCTCCCTGGCAAAGGTCCTGGCCGGCTTCGAGGGCTGGGAGCGCACCCTCAACTATCTGCATGCGCTGACCACGGCCGTGCTGACAAGGAGGCTCAATGGCGCAGAGATCATTGACCGCCTGAGGGCGGATATCCATACGGGCTTCCCGACGCTGGAGGCCGTGGCCCTGCACCTGTTGAGGGTTGCGGAGACGGCCTGGCTGCGCGAGGTGGCGTCCTGGGTGCTGTATGGGAGGCTGCCGACGAGTGCGCTGGGGCAGAGTGCGGACTTTTTCATCGCCGAGAGCGAGCAGTCCGTACCTGATTCCGCGGCGGCCGCGGCGGCGGCGGAGGAGGATGTCGGTGCCCTGAAGGAGTATATAATCAGGCCGACGCACCTCCCTGGGTTCCTCCTCCCAGAGACCGCAGCGTCGATCCTCTTTATCGGCCGCGCCCTCTCCATCATCCGGCTTCGCGGGACCGCCAGCGACGCGGCCCTCACCACTACCGCCACAACGAGCACCATCACCGCCACGGCTACGCCCTCCCCGGAGATGACGCTGCTCCCTGAGCACCTCGCGCAGCTGCGCGTCCTCACTTCCCCGCTCAACCCGCAGCTACTTCTCAACGCCATCTCCGCCATCCGCCTCTCGCTCAGCCGGCACACCCTGCAGACGCTCCTCCCCGCCGCACGCATCATCGACATTGTCCACGTGCTGCGCGAGTTCTTCCTGCTGGGCCGCGGCGAGTTTGCCGTCTCGCTGATCCACCAGAGCGCCGAGGGCGTGCGTAACCGGTGGCGGCGCGCAACAGCACCCGCCCCGAGCACGGTCGTCAAGGAAGGCGAGGTCTCGGCCATACTCTCGCGCACATGGGGGGTCCTAGCGGCGCTGATGGGCGAGGAGGCGGTCGACGAGCGCCTCGACACCGCGCGGGACCTGCTCTACCTGTCGCTGAGCACGGGCAGCACGCCAGCAGGCGACAGCTTCAAGAGCCACCTGGTGGGCGTGCCGATCACGCTCAACTTCCACCTGACGTGGCCGCTGGAGCTGTTCCTGCAGCCGGCAGACCTCGAGCTGTACGACGGGCTGTTTGCGTACCTGCTTGCCGTGCGGAAGACGCAGCTGCGGCTGCAGGGGCTGTGGCGCAGCCGTCGGCCCGTCAGGTCTGCGGCCGCGGTGCATCGGAGCGTGCTGAAGCGGCGGGAGCGCGCAGAGAGGGGCGTGTGGGCCACGGCTAGCCTGGCCGTGTTCTTCCTGGAGACGGTGGTGGAGTACTGGCAGGGCGAGGTGATCGCGGGGGAGTTTGCCAGGCTCATGGTGGTGCTTGGTGATGGCGCTGAGGAGCGGCAGCAACAGCAGCAGCAGCAGCAGCAGCAGACTCAGGACGACAATGGCGGGGGGCCAACGGACACGGATGTCGAGATGGGGGAAGACGACGAGGAGGAGGAGGACGACATCTGGATCGACGGCAACACGGCAGAGAAGGAGCACCAGCACCCCGAGAAGAACCCCGAGCAGCAAACACAGCCCACGGCGAAAAAGCAGCAAGACCCCGAATCGCTGATGCGCGCGCACCAGCTGTACCTCTCGCGTCTCCGGCGCGGCCTCTTCCTGGCCGACAACGTGTTTGCGCCGCTTCTCCGGCGCTTCCTGACGGCGTCGGACGGCCTCGCGGGCGCGATCGAGGCGCTGCTGAAGGCGCACGAGGCGGCGGACCTCACGCGGGTGGCCGAGGCCGACAATGTCGAGGGATTTGCGGTCCGGCTGTGTGCCGATGTGAGGGCGCTGCTGGGCAGGCTGGTGGGCAGGCTGCAGACCATGGACGAGGAGAGGGACTTCTTTGGCGCTGGTGCTGGCGGGGGTGAGGGGGAGGCCGAGAGGGAGGGGGGTAAGATTGATCGGTTGCTGATGAGGCTGGATTTGGGGAATCTGGTGGGGGAGTAGTTTTTTTTTAGTTTTTTTTTGTAGTTAATAGTAGATAGTAAATATAATGGAAATGAAAAAAAAAAGGAAATGATTGTAAATACCGGCCGAGTGATTTCCCGTGACCAGAGCCAACGTCGACCGCTTCTTGGCGCGGCTCCCTCCCCAAAAGAGTTAAAGATTCCCGGTGCCCTTGAGCCGAAAGTTAATTTCTCAACCTCATTCCCGCAATATAATCATTTCCCCCGCAGCTATCGCCGCGCTCACAAACAACCAATTAGATTAAATACATACCGCAATGCCGCCCCGCCTCCCAGTTCCCCTCCCTCCCTCCCGCTGCCTCCCTCTCTCCCGCCGCCTCCCTCTCGTCGGCCACAGGACACTGACCGTCCTTGCCATAGAGACTTCCTGGTACTCCCTCTCCCCCCCTCCCTCCTCCGCTACTGGCCAACCCCCCCACCACGGCCATAGCTAACAAACACCGCCCCGGCTCCCCGCACATACGTCCATACAGCGACGACACCTCCGTAGCCCTCCTAGACTCCCCCACAGCCACGACCGCCACGCTACTCGCCCACAAAACAGTGACGTCGCCCAACCGCGCCTACGGCGGCATCCACCCACTCATCTCCACCGCCTCGCACGCCGCGAACCTAGCCCCACTCCTGCACTCGCTGCGCGCGCTGCCCAAGCCGGACTTCATCGCCGTGACGCGCGGGCCGGGGATGCCCGCGGCGCTGTCGGTCGGGCTGGACACAGCAAAGGGGCTGGCCGTGGCGCACGGCGTCCCCCTGGTCGGCGTGCACCACATGCTCGCGCACGCGCTGACGCCGCGCCTCATCGCCGCCCTCAACCTCAGCCACGAGGAGACGGCGCTGGAGATCACGACGCCCGGGCAGCACAGGTCGCAGATTGTGCAGCGGGCCGGCGCGGAGGCGCCGGCCTTCCCGTTCCTGACACTGCTGGCGTCGGGCGGCCACACGCAGGTTGTGCATAGCCGTGCGCTGGCGTCGCACCGTGTGCTCGCCGACACGGTCGACATCGCCGTCGGCGACATGCTGGATAAGGTTGCGCGGAGGCTTGTTCCGGAGCGGGTGCTCGAGGGGCATGGCGAGGCTGTTGCGTATGGGGCGGCGCTCGAGGAGTATTGCTTTCCGGCGCGCGAGGGGTCGGAGCGCCGGTGGGGGTATGCGTACCGGATTGCGGGGGGCGGGGCGCGGGGCGAGGAGGACGCCGCGGAGGCGGAGATGTGGGATTGGCAGCTGTCGGCGCCGCTGGGGAAGACGGGGACGGATCGGAGGAGGATGGCCTACAGCTTTAGTGGGTTGGGGAGCAGCGTGGACCGCTGTGTCAAGAGGAAGGCGAGGACGCATGGGCCCATGGGCGACGAGGAGAGGAGGAAGTTGGGGAGGAAGGTGATGGTGCTGGCGTTCGAGCATGTCGCCGAGAGGATGGTGCTCGGGCTGGAGAATATGGAGGCCGAGGAGAGGGAGAGGGTGAAGACGTTGGTGGTGAGTGGGGGGGTGGCAGCCAATAGCTTTTTCAGACATATGTGAGTCCCTTCCCTCCCCTTTTCTGAAGTGCCGTGCTGATGTGAATGGTGAAAAAAGATTGAGGATATACCTGACAAACAAGGGATACCAGGACGTCAAGATCGTGGTCCCGCCAATGAAGTACTGCACCGATAACGCAGCCATGATAGCCTGGGCGGGGCTCGAACTCTACAGAGCGGGCTGGCAGACGGGGCTCGCGGCGCTGGCGGTCAAGAAGTGGAGCATGGACGATTCCGTGCGCGTTGAGGGCGAAGAGGGCGAGTCTGACCACGGGGCTGGCGGGATATTGGGCGTACGGCACTGGATCAAGAGGGAAGTGGAGGAAGAGTCTTGATTTAGCTGGGGGGAGGAGGGGAACATTTGTACATACTTGTAGATAATAGATATCCACACACCATTGCTGAGCATTAATCTTTATATTCGGTATTTTCTTCGAGTAGATACGCATACGGGGGGTGGGGTGGGGGTGGGGGGGAACTGGCACACATATTAGCTCTCGAGAACTGGGTTCATGCAAATTAAAGGATATCAACATGCATAGATGCTCTACACTGGAAAGCAGTGTGAATGCAAGTCACAGATAGGAAACATTTAATTGTGGTTGTGCTGGTGGTGCCATCCAATCGTAGCAGTCCAGACCAGCTAATGACGTCGATCCAAATCTAGGTCGAGTGATAACGCATGATGCCGCATCCCCACTCACGAAAACACCGCTACCACCATCACCACCTACCCATCGTCACCACCACTACACCCCGCTTCACCAACCCAACTAAGCCAACGCGCATCTCACCCCCACGCACCAGAACTGCAGGGCACCCACTCCCTCTCAATAGCCCCAGTGCTAGTCTCTACATCTGTCCCAAGCCTTTCACAGTCGACTCTCCCTCAAAGCTACGAAGGAACCGCGAGGCCGTACCCTTATAGCAGCTAGAGAGCAGTTACCCTTACAGATACTTCAGGGTTAGGTTTTCTAGAGTAGAAAGTTCAGCCACACTCACCCGGTAGAACCCCCAGCGAAATGTCCCAGTTGATTCCCATTCAAAGGTTACTGGCCACGGTAATACACCACGAACTTGGAAAAGAGTTCTTATAGTGAAAACGTGGGTATTTACCCTTACCCCTCCATACTAAAGGATATAGCCTGTAGACCAGCCCCCCCATAGGGCGAGTACCCTTGGAGCAGGTACCCTTATAAGGGGGGTTAACCGTACTATATATGTAGGTCCTGATACCCTATATGGACATCATGCTAGACCCGTGCGAGCCGACGTCTTGTAGCCCTACCCACAATACTTTGGGCGTAACTCATGAGGCCTCCAACCCTACGCCTGCCTGCAGCTCCAGGGGGCACGAGCTACCCCCCAAGGTCTAGAGTAACTATATAGGCGGTTCCGAGACCGAAAATCCATTGTCACACCGTACCCCCCCTTCATGAGAAATCACTCACGCCAAGAGTGAGGCCCCATGACCCAACCCCCAAGAACCTCTTCGCCGCAAAAACTAACCCACAGCTCCTCCGTGCCAAATGTGTCGCCGATTTGTCCCTCCCATTTTCTTCTCAGTAGGTTTAAAATTGTAAGTTCGTAGGAGTTGTGGCAGTTAAGCCTGGACGACTCAAGGGACCTGGCATGAGAAGGGTACAAATACCATACCGCAGCATACGCATAACTACATATAGACCCCAACACACCTCATTCCATTATCTGGAACAGTGATGGCCGGTCTAGCGGGGATATATAATTTAATATCAAACGTCCAGCCAGGGAGCTGCTGGTCTTAGGAGGGGGGGATGCCATCTATCTTACCACCCCTCTTGCTCTGAAAACTCTGCCTTTCTCGGAACCGTGTTTTTAATCTCCAATACTAATGGTCCCCGACGCACCCCACCCCCATCACACAGGATGGATGCTACCAAAACTAGTTGGACTACAGTGCGAATTTTGGGAATCGAGGTTAAAGATGCCTAGAGCTATCAGAACCAGATTCCTATATAGGATCAAACGCTGATGTGGTTCTAACAGGCAGGAGTGCACTGTCCACTATGAATCCGTGGAATCTAAATACATACATGTAGCTATGGGGTTCCCACCCTCCAGAAGCCAAGCCAATGAATGTTCATCTTAGGAAGGTGGCGAGGACCTTCTATCGCCATATTAAGTTGTCGGCTCTCTGAACTCTTCTCAGAGAGCAAGAAATACATAGAAGACTGCATCCTTTAATTATGATAATAATGGTCACTATATATGACCTAATGACTCTAGTTGGATATAAAAACACACGGACAGCCAGTCCCCAAATTAAAGCGAACCGCCAAGTCTCCCCCATCTAGCCCCCCTACGCACTGGACCTACCAAAAATGCCTCCCCCCCTCCCCCCAGACCTCCTCCCCTCCTGATCCGGGGCCTTATTCCTTCTCCCCAGCAGCGCCAGTCTTGGCAGCGCAACAAAGATGCCCTTCCTCCCCTTCTTGCCCCCCTCGGCCGATTTCTCCGCTCCGCCATCCCCCCCCGGCGCGCCCTCCCTCACGTTTTCCAGCCACTCCGTGACCTCCGGCACCTGGGCCACATTGAAGTGGCGCTGGCCACAGTCCCCGCAGATCTGGGCGTTCCATCCGTGCACGACATGCTTGCTGGCCCGGTCCTTGTGGGTCTCGTAGGCGCATGCGGTGGAGTTTTGGACGTAGCTCGTGTAGACGTGGCCGCAGACTTGGTGGGTTATTTTGGTGATGCACATGGCTTTTTTCCCCTCTTCTCTAACGCCGGGAAGTGGTGGGGGGGTGTGATCGAGATGGGCTTTTATATCGATATCGTCGCGCGATGGTACCGGGAGACTTAGGACCAATATCGTGGGAACTCTGGCTAGGGAGGAGAGAGAGTTTTTTTTTTTTGCAAGTATAACACCGTATAGTGGGGTATGATGTGGGCGGGGTCCGGAGGTTAAGTTGGAACTTGTAACAAAATTCTGATAGAGATATGTCGTCATTGCCATTGACTCGGGTATCTGGTGAATTTTCCGTGTACTGCTTTGGGGGGACCAATATACAAACCAAACCGATTGCGGGGAGGCGGGGGGCAGGTTCATCATAAAGGTACTACTTCACCAATTAAATCAGTCAACCAGAAAAAAACAAATCCACAACAAAATAACAACAACAGCCAGAAAATACTTGTTTCTCCCGAGTGATTATCCATGAAGTGAGCGTCCCCCACGACAGTGAGCTCTCATTGGATTAACTGTGGATGTTGTGTTTTTTTATTGATTATTAATTGGGAAGCTGCAGACGTAGTTGCTGTCGTCCTGACAGGTGGTTTGCTGGCCACACGTAGATCCCATCCTTTTACCCCAACCTAACCGGGACGAAGATCTATAGAAGGACACCGCGTTGATTGGTGGGGGTGGGGGGAATCTCACCATGTCGTAGTCCGTACTTGGGTTAGCCCACATCTCTTTTGTGCTAGCGCATTTCCGAATACCAGATCATATCAGATCAGATCAGCAACAACGGCAACTGAGAGTGGATCATGGTATATCACTCGGGTACTGGTTCAGACCCACCATACATAAAATACGTACCTCACTCTATGGATATCATGCACGTCCTAGATCTGGGGATGCACGGTAAGATGGCTATAGGCAATACGCATCCACTGAACGACAGTCTTACACATATATGTATACCTGGCTGCGGGCAGATGTAGCAACGGCCAGTCAGGTACATATTCAATCTAAATCTAGCGAGTGACCAGTAAGTACATACATGGAGTGGGTATTCATGTATGTGGGTATTGCCATCTAATGTCGTACTTGCTGTATGCAGTGAGTACTACCCAGTACAATTGTACTTGGTGTGTCTTTCCTGTACCTACTTGGTCTTAGACTCGAGCTTCTATTGCTATATCATAATACGGGGTCCATACTATATACTAAGACAGTACTAACAGAAGTATATCGTTAATCAGAAGTAGCATAGGGCAGACACACCTACCTACTCGAGATCGATAACTACATATGTAGATAATCGGGATCTAGCAACCACTGATATTCACCGGTGCCAGAATCGATCAACATGGTCGAGTATTTGCCCGCATAATCGATGTACATGTATGTTCCGGGCCCCTCCCTCATCCTCCAACCTCGAGCCTCGAACCTCCAGCCCCCCACGCACCTTGACCGCACTTCCAGCGGGGAAAAAAAAAATGGGCCTATATTGACTGAGTTTGTGCAGGATATATCGTACACACGTGCTTAATTACCGTTTTGTCTCACCGTTCTCCAACCAAACCCACATCCCCCCCCCCCACTCCTCAAAATTCCCGATCCTGGGAAAATATAAAGTTTGCGGAGATCACAGATTCTCACCGTCGCACGATCCTGCCCTATCCGCCCTGCCCGGTCGGTCCGGCCCGTCTTCTGCCGGGTCACAAGGGACGGAGTCTCACCACAAGGGAATTAGAAAAAAAAAACATCAAATACCCTCTGTTTCTTAATTTTTTTTCCTCCCCCCCCCTTGTTTCTGATTCTGTTTCGTTCATGCACAAGCTGCAACCGCACCTGCAACACCACACGCAACCCGTACTGTACTGTACCTGCAGCACATCGAGTGTCAGAAATAGGAAAACAGGCCTCTCTCCCCCATCTAAGGCACTTCAGTTATGTCTATAGTCGATATGAAATGTTTCATAGAATTGATCTTCAGAAACACGGCCCCCCCAACTCGGGACCTTTGCTTTGATCCACCACACCCTATAATAAAACATGGATATACTTGAGTCGAATCATGATAATCATATAGGGTTAGGGTTATTGTCACACACATTACACAGGCCTCTCTTACTAATCACTCGACTACTGGGAAAGTCCGGTAATTGATTTCGGGTCGAGCTTAACCAGGAACACTGACGCGCTGAGACGTTTCTCGCTATCTGTATTTCCCCCCCCCTCCCCCATAATTCACAATTTCCGTAGCCCGCAACCCGCAGTCTACTAATATCATTCATACCCTGACCATGGCCGACGATAGCGTTGAAGATAAAGATCTGTTGGCAGCTCTCGATAAGGAGGCTTCCGAGTACTTGAAGGTGTGTAGCATTACGCCCCCCCTCTCCCCTCCCCCTTCCCCAGATCAAGTAACAGTGGTAGGGGACGAAAAAGAACAAGAAAGGGGGGGCGAGGAGAAGAATAGAAAGCTCTTACATACGTTCGGATTGCTGACACTGCTATTAAACAGGATGCAGAGATATCCCGTATGCTACCCCCCCCATTTACTAGTGATTTTAGAGCAGAAATGCTGACAGGAATCTTTTTTTTTACAGGAATCCTAAATGCCTTCAAACTCGACGCGTAAGTCCCCTCACCCCCCTCTTTTCATCCCTTGCAACCCTCTGACAGCACAGAAACTGACGAGCCCCACTTCCACAGCTATGCCATCCTCGACCTCAAACCCGGAGTGCCCGAGTCCGACATCAAAGCGCAATTCCGGCGCAAGTCGCTCCTGATCCATCCCGACAAGACATCCAACCCGCAAGCCCCGGACGCCTTCGACCGTCTCAAGAAGGCGCAGGGCGTGCTGATGGACGAGAAGCTTCGCGAGCGACTCGACGAGGCGATCGCAGATGCCCGCATGCTCCTCATCCGGGAGAAGAAGTGGACCGTCGACAACCCCGAGCTCACGACAGACGAGTTCGCCGTGGAGTGGCGGGAGAAGACAAAGCATGTGCTGATCGACAACGAGCTGCGGAAGCGCAAGCAGCTCAAGGCGCAGCTGGCAGAGGAGGGGAGGGAAAAGAGGAAGGTGGAGGAGGAGATGGATGCTCGCAAGAGGAAGAGGGAGAATGAGGTTGCCTGGGAAGAGACCAGGGACCAGAGAATCAATAGCTGGAGGGACTTCAAGACAAAGGGCGAAAAGGAGAGGTCCAAGAAGAAGAAAAAGATGGTGCCGATTGGGTAGTGAGGGCAACGGATCTTTCTTCTCCTTGTGCTTGCCCTTTTTTTTGTCTTCTCTTTACTTTGGTTTGGGCTTTCTTGCTGCCGTGCGTGCTGGTTCGGGTTCCCGTAGTATTTCTTTCCTGTATTTTCTTTTCAACCTCTTCCCGCTACATATACATGTATTTAGAGTTGGCGGTGCAGCCATATCGTGAGTGTGCGTAGCTAGTTCATGTACCTATCGCCCTTCTCATCACTGCCCTAGAATAAGCTTAAATACAGAGCTGTCACATCAAAGTACCTTAGTCGCAATAACGCAAAGCAAGCGGGGTACATCTTCCATTGATTAGCAGCTGAACTGTCAATGCTACAGGTATCAGGCCAGATGCCACACTCTATGTATGCGCCATGACCATGGAAGCATACTTCCTAAATGTACATACTTTGACCCGATGTGTCTACATGATGTATCCACCCATTAATCTATCTCATTAGGCGTGCCGCATCTCTAGAGTGGGGGTTATAATTACCTTGCGTCGAAACGTCGAATTGGCCATGCTACATGTATATTGTTATGCTATAATGCCATTGGCCGGAGAAATAAAAATAAAAAATAAAAAATAAAAAATAGGTTCAATTGTAGTGGTCACTTTGCAACTGTGCTTATTTACACCCGCCTTGCACACTGCCGGCCGGGTCACTACTCCACAGAATACAAGTCAGGCGCCTGATCACGACGGACTAGCTAGTGTGCTCAACCCCCCCCCCCCCCCACACCACGCACGCCCTTCCGCACATCACCGATCGGAGAGCACACAAGGGTCGAAATTCAAAACTCCAGTATTCCAATTCCCTATGAGACATCTTCACCCTGTGAAGATAGAAGAAGAAGAGCCACAAACTGGCTGCGCATCATGCAACCAGTACAAAGAACCACACGCCCCAACTTTTTATCCTACAGCCTATCAACAACATCGACAAAACAATAAATACATATAACCCAGAAGAAGGAACAGAAGAAAAGAGGCGAAAGTGATTAAAGGAAAAAGAGGAAGAATGAGAAGATATATGCATATATACATATGCTGGAAATCGAAACAATCCTGGTTATCGACAGAAGAAAAAGGAATATAAGAAAAAGATAGAAAAATATTCAAATCCATTTAAAGAAGTACAAGAAACCAACAAAAAGAAGGAAAGGAAGAGAAGAGAAGAATGTCAAAAAAAAAAAAAAAACCTTAAACCCCCATGATAGCTAGTTCATCAAATTGAACCTCAGCCAACTGGCAGTACCATACAAAATTCGGATAAAACTAAGGAAATCCTCAAAATAATTTAGCACGAAGAAAAATAGTACCCCGATATCATACCCGACCCTCTCTCCATTAACACATCTTTTGTACCCCAACCCCTTTATCGCCGATTCCCATTGTAGGTTAACTATCCGGTGAAATAGGAAATAAAAACATGAAGAGAAACTAAATCAGAGAAAACAAAAGGATAGAAACGATAACAGCAACTCCCGCTATAATCGTACAATATTCAGGGCTCCGTCTGTCCGCTATTACCACCAGCCGCATGGTTTCCTTCCACCTCTTCATTCTTTCTCGGGGAAACGGATTTGTGATTGAAATATATGCGCATGGGGTTTCCTTGCTCCCCGGTTGCTTCTTCAAGGCTGGCCCACGTCCCGAATATCCTATTATTACCGCACTCGTTTTCGTTCGTCTAGACATATTGCAATGGTCGGTAATAATGACCAACACCAACCAGCCACACTGTAAGGTTCATCTCTTGGTGCCGCCGGTCGCAATTCCATTTGAGTGTTTCCCCCGCGTGCATAAATTGGATGAGATACGAAGTAGCCGTGCATCCCGGGAAGGGAAACTCAATCAGCGACTGCTGACTATGCAAGAGTCGATCTCTTTCCGTGCCGGTAGGTTCTCGTTACCTACTTCTTCCTCCTTGTTTCCCCCCAGCTTCAAGCAATCCAAATCCAGCGCTCACCTGCACAGTAGCTATTCCCCCCCCCCCCCAAACCCCAAACGAAAGTTAATGAACCCACTCCAAAAGCCGCATTGTCAACACCACAACCCACTAAGCGCCTTTCCCAGATTAACAGAAATTGAAATAAACAAATAAACAAAAACGCAAAATGAAGACCGAACCCCTTTGGAAACTTCAGTTCGGTATCACGAGATGTTATTCTAGCATCTCATGGACATCAATCCGCTCACGCCTTGGTGTGCTGCCGTCCGATTGTCGTCTATCATTTGAGGTACTCATATGACCCCTATCCCATTCATTTCCATTCGATTCTATTCTTTTCAACTGTAAAGGTGGTAGCTGGAGATTGATTGGAGGCTCTGAGTTCTCATATACAGTCCCTGTTGAAGCTGGGGAAACCGGTCGTCTGACAGGAGGGAATCCGGGAGATGGCGCAGAAGCATTTGCGTACTGAGCCAATGAAGGGAAGTCGGATTGCATCGTTCTTGGGCGTGAATCGATTGGCGAGCGCAGGGCCATATGTGGATGGAGCGAGTACGGCGATTGTGGGCCTGAAGGTTCGCCTTGAAGTCGCTGCTGTGAAGGGCCCATAAATGGCGGTGAAGCAATTGGGGGGATGGAGTGGCCTGGCGTGTGGACTCGTTCCTGGTTTTGAAAGGGAGCTGCTTGGTTATTGAACTGAAGTGGAGGCGGGATGCCAGTCGATAAGGAGAAAACGACAACCACAAAGAATACGCTTGTCTTCGCAAGATTTATATGAACCCGAGTACGAAGATAGCGTCCGTCCGGATGACGCAGGTGCAGGGTCTCCTGCAAATCCTTTGATCCCTGGATGGCAGCTGGTATGTCATCCTGGGTAACACTCTGAATAGCTGCGTAAACAGAATGAGATGATAAAGGTGGCAGATGATTTGGCCCCCTTTCGGACACCTCCTCCTGGATTCTCCTGGATAGGCGATACAACTTATCCCTGTCATTTGAAAGAACAATATCAAACAGACTCCGTACCCCGTTCAATTCGGCGGCAGTGTATCCAAGGAGCTCATGCACACTTTGTGTTGATTTTGCGACAACTAGATCAGTCGTGAGGTACGCGGTTGCACTTGGAACCGGTGATGGTAAATTAAATCTGGGGGTTATAGGGGATGGTCTGTCATCAAAATAGCTCCCATTTTGACCACCCAATGTTTCCTCACGAGGTGTAAGTGAGGCTCTCCTGAACCGCGAAGAGTCATTTCCCTGTGATTTCAACACACGGTGAGTGCCCGCTCGGTACGGTACTGGAATCGCAGTAGGCGATGAAAGAGGTGAGACAATATTGTCCGCTCTGTGGGATTGTATTGAGCCAATCTGCCCGACCTCGAAGCTGTGAGTTCTCTCATCCCGCAATCTTGGTCTACCACGTTTTTTATGTTGCACATCCCTACAACTGTCCTAAAACACAGTTAGCTCCTAGATATATATCCTTTTTCTTTCTTTCCTTCTTTCTTTTCTTTTCTTTTCTTTTTTTTTTTTTGGCGAATAGACATACCTGTTTGCCAAGACTGACACAACGAGGGCAAGGTCGTCGAACTAATGCGCCACTGAAGTTAGCATCTTCACCAAGTATCACTCAGCCCCCCAAAACCGAAACCGTTACATAACAACGCAATAGAACAAGCATCGGCTAAGGTCCTGCACCTTGAGTCATGTGACGCCAAGTTATCAATACCCCTGATACATCTCGCGTGCCAGCCAGAATGGTAAAAAAAAAAACGGGGGTGGGAAGAAATTAAAAGTCAGGGAAACGAAGATAGCGGCTCGCTGGCCGATAAGAAACTAAAGGAAACGGAACAAAAAGATTCGGGGATAGAGAGATGAGTGAAATTCCCATCTCGCGTAATTAATCGGATAAAGTCCCCCCCCTGAATTCAATTATCGGATGAACACATGGGGTAACCACCGATATCCCGAGGACATCTCTCACTCGATCTCAATTTCACTCTGGGCCTGAGACGGCAAGCCTCCCACACCCCCCCCAGAAAATAGAGTTCGCCGGAAAGCGACAGCAAGCGACACAAGTAAGCAAGCCACGCCGAGGCACCGGGTCCGGAAAAAATATCCAAATATTCCTCCTCCCGGCGAAACATCATGTTTATATCCAAAACAAGGGAATGAAATTAAACAAATTGGGAATCCAATGGGAGAAAGAAATATTCACTGAAAATGCGCAAACGTACCATCACAGGCCAAATGTGCCTTTTTGCAATTGACGCATGCAGAAGCCACATGCGATTTTGTTCGCCTTGGAAGTTGTGGTGGTAGAAACGGTGGCTGTGTAGCGAATGGTGACCGTTGGCTCCCTGGAGCTGTTGCGGAGATCTGAGTCAGGTGTGAATACGAATTGTCCCCGTTGCTAGTAGCTGGTGGGAACGGCGTAGGGAACTTCTCGTTCTCTGAAGACGGGGTTGTTGCCGCACTGACTGAGCCTTGCAGATGGTGTTGGTGCTGTTCGTGGGAGTAAGTAAGCTGTTCCTGGGCTCGCCCTTGCATTCCCTGTGTATCGTAGGGTAGAGTTACTGGGTTAGAAGGTCTTCGTCGAGCATCCTGCTGCTTAGGAGACAATGGATTGATGGGAGGGGGGGAATGCGACATTGGCGGAGAAGGATAAGGCACCGTATGAGCTGGTCGTGAGGCACCAGGGCGGGCCGGGCCCAGGTCGAGAGAGAACCTAGCTAAATCGTGTGATATGGATCGACGTTCTCCGAACGAAGAGTATACCGGTGGAGGTCGGGGGGAAGAGGATTGCATGGGAGCTTGCATATAGGTAGGAGGTAAGATAGAAAGGAAGTACTTTTTTTTTTCCTTCTTCACTTTTTGTTTCTGATATTTTTTCTTTTTCTTTCCCTTTCCCTTTCCCTTTCTTATCTTTCTTTTCTCCCTTAGATCAGAGAACGGAAACGGTTGTAATAATAAATCTTTAAAGGCGGCAGTTTCTGATGCTAATCGAGAAGCAGGAGTGACAGGGCGACGGGTACAGTGAGAGACCTCAGCATGGGACGCAAGAGAAAAAGAGATGAGATCAACAAGCTGGTTGGTAACGTATGTAACAGAGTGCGGGTTTAATCGGTAGCGAAAAGCAGGGAGATTTGGCTCAGGAGGGTGTGGAGTCTGATGAGGAACATGTGAGCATACATATAACGTTCGCCTTCGCTCCGCATCTCAGTCAACCGTGCCTGGACAAACCAGGAGCGACACACATACCTAACATGCGAAGGGAAAAGGGAAAAGATTATCAAGGCACAAAAAGAGAAATTTCGAATAGGTGGAGTGGGCCGGTAGTAATAAGGTAGTGGCGGAGGGTGGACGGATGGATCGAAGGATGGCGCGTAAAATTGAAATTGACTTTGAAGAGAAAAAGTCTAGCGTTGCTTTTTTAGTCCCCGACAAGAAAAGGTTCTAAAAAGGAGAATTTATGATACTTCAAGGATGAAGATGGGGGTGGGATTTGGGATTTGGGATTTTGGGGGAGGGGGTGTGTGCGAGAAGGGATGGTAGTAGAGATAGGTAAGGAATAATTTGAGTTAGTTGTCCACCGCAGTAGCAACAGTCAGGATTCAAGAAATAGGCAACAAGAGTAAAACTAGGACTACCTACTCAACGGAACAAAGCGGGCGGGTGGGAGAGGGTGTGAGAGAATATAGGGACGTGTGGGACTACATGTAGGTAAATATGTCGGGCAGAAGGATTGACTGGGGGAAGATGGGCCGAAAGATGTGGTGATGGGCCAGGGAAACGGTGTTTGAAGGCTAACGAGCGAGCTGCAATTAATTGACGTCCTCTGATCTCTGATAATCAATCAATGAGAGAAAGGGATAGGTGGTCCACACAGGATTAGGAGAGTCGAAGAATACCAAATATGATTCTATCGTCATCTATCACTCTGACCTCAATCAGCACGCAGGTAGGTAAGCGTTCTCATCACAATCAGTCCTGTCAGCACCCACAACGAAGTAATAAGCACTGGTCCTCTCTCTCAACAAAGCTCTCTTCTCTTGGACTCTCTCTTTGCTATGATATCGGAAACAGTTTAGCTTCTGCTGTTCATTGATGGTCGTTGGCGACAAGACTCGTGCAGGCAACCGACGCTGCACTTCAACTGACTTCACCCTAAACCTGGCCTATCATTGTCCCCCCGCAAATCTATCGACACTAATTTTTACGTGTCGGGGCTACCCCGTGTGTGCGTGCGGTGTGTGTGTGCGTGCGCAGAAAATTGTTCAGGCTTCTACTTCCTTTGACTCTATGATACAATACCTGTTGTTGTTGTTGATATGTGCACACACTCTCCTTGGGAACGTAATAAAATGGAGCTGCTACTACCGCTGTCAGTATTGTAGTCTACTCTACTCGGCCGTGGCGTCAATTCTTGGGGGATGTCCTTATGGTTTACCCCCTACCTTACAGGCTACTTGGCTTGCCTAGGTGAGTATGTACCTCATAGTGCTTGCTACCTACAATAGTGCCTAGAACATTTGATATCCGCTAATGAGACCTGTTACCCCCCTCCCTCCCTCCCTCTATCTACCTATCTTCTCCGATATCCCCTCACTCCTGAATCAGGATGTCATGAAATGTGTAGTGTTATCTTGTGCAAGCAAAACAAACACAAAACAATAAACGTACTCGAAACAAAGATACTAGCCCACTAGGTACACGAGGGCTGAGGATGATGGATGGATGATAATGGAGGAGCAGGGGGAGCAGGAGGAGGAGAAGAAGAACCAGAAGAAGAAGAAGCAGCAGAAGCAAAGAATACCTCCTTCGAACTGGATCGAGATTCAGTAGAAATGAGTGTAGCAACGGGCTGTGTGGGATGACACAGTTAGTGTGTGCTATTGGGGCCGGAAGCCAGGCAGGGAAAACAAAACAAATCAACGATCGACGGCTTGAGAGATTAGCGGACGACACAGTTGGCACAATAAGGCCGGCGTAAGAGGAAGAAAAAGAAAGCAAATGGAGGATCAGGGCTCAGTCAATGTCAGTGATTCACTAGGTATGTCTGGGTACATACTCTCTACTCTCCACGGGTAGTAGCTAGCGTAGTCCCACTTCGTGATGAGGAATGCCCCAGAAAGGAAACAAGACTAAGCCAACAAACAAAACTAGCCAGACGGAATAGACGATCGCTTTTTTCTTGTCAACCATCGCTACCACCGAATGAATTCTCCGTTGCCAGTCGGGTGATCCCTGAGCGCATTTACAAAAGGGTCACAGCTCACCCACGGTATGAGATTATGATATTTGGTGGTGGTGGGGAGAGTGGAGGTCTCTAGCCCCAGTCAGGTTGTCCCCGATTGGAAACAGACGCAACAGCGGGAGATGGGAGATGGATGTCGTTGTGACGAATTGGCAAAACTACAGCCCTACGATACACAGCTACTGACTGAATCTGACATTCCGAAACAGGACGGACTTATTCCCGGTGTTGGTGTGTCTTTAAGAAGTCGTGACTCGTAACGACACATCTTATCATTTGTTGGATCTTCCTCGACGTACCGGCAGAGCATCAAAAATGGACTGTGGTCGAGCAAAAAAAAGCCCGGAGAACTGAAGGAAAGAGGGAGAAAAAGGAAAGTGAAAGACCAGATGCAATTCAACTCAGTAGATCATTTGATCACTATTGGCTTTCCAAAAAATTCCCATTCCTCCATCTCCCCTTCTTTTTCTCTAGGCCCCCGATTATGCTTCTACCCTTATTGATTCTCCCGCCGACCGGGACTACGGACAGAGCCGCAGAAGAAGATGAATATACGACCCAACAACCTCGGGGATAGGTTGGGGGTATCCGAGGTCCAAGTATGGTGTAGTAGGTCAGTATGGTATGGTGTACTACATGTACGTGCGTAAATGCTCCGTACTGAGCAAGGTTTATTTGCAGCTTATGTAAAAAGATATGTCTACTCAAGCTTTACGAGTTTCTATCTAACATGTGAGACACCAGGGGGAAAAACGCATTTTACATTTTACCTACAGTACCCTCTCTGCCTTCAGGATCTCATTGTAATCATGAGTATAAGAACCGTATATAACACCGAACACTGCAGGAGATGAGGGCGGATGAACCATACGAGGCGACATGAGAGTATCATATCAACGACGATCATTATATCCGATCGCTTACCTTTCGCCATGGCATGTATGCGCCTTCGATACGCGGGCAAAAAGAGGCTGCACTGCGGAGGTTTGGTGGGATAGAGGACCTCCACCCCGAGATTTATGTGCCCGTCCTGCTCTGCAGCGGAGGGGGGGAGGTCAGCCTAACACCGAAAGTACCCTTTTCCTGTGATATGCTCCGCTCTCGGATCGGAATCCTGAGCCTATCGTTTCCGAAGCCCTCTCCCCGAAACTCTTTCGGCGCCGGACCCGGACCCAGGTTAATCTTTGATGAAATGAATGGCAAAGTTCTGTCTCAGTTGAGAATTTCCATTACGACACGCTAGTAGTTAATACGGACTATCAGTAACAGGCTCGGTCTTTATTTCATCCACCCCCTCCCTTTTATTTCTTTTTTTTCTCTTTCCCATTTTTACTTTTGCCCCTTCTTATCCACCTATATATATTCACCCATGATTCTCATATCGCTCATATCGCTCATATTGATGCAGGAACTGGAAGTATTTGATTCCTAGCTCTCGCTAAAATCGTGTAAACTATCAAAGGGAGCCTTGACAGTCGATCATTTCCCCAGTTTCGGAACGATATAATCCGAGCACGCGAAGGGTCATCATATATACGCGCGTCTGTGTTTCTGTGTGTCAAACCTGATATCAAAAGGGCCAATTAAGCTGCTCGTATGGATCAGGCAAGATCAATTGCTTATTGCCCTGTTACTTTAAGTATGCTCCGAAGAGCGTTGTTCACGGACCCATTCAAAGGCGAACCAGCGTATGTAGAGAACCCACTGCGAACCAACTGCAAGGGGCTTTTCTCGGGGATGTCATCTATCAGATTTTTGCATTTTTTTTTCTTTTACTCTTACGACTTTACCCGTTTCTGGAATTTGTTCATTCGTGTCTTAGGACGCTTTTGTGCGTATTTTTCCGTCAATGACTTTTTTTTTTCCTTTTTTCTTTTTTCTTTCCATAGGACCCAAAATTACAGGATGAAGAAAGCGCAAGCATAGCAGCGGGGGCCCTCCCCCCCCCCCTTACTCCGTACCTACCGTTACCACAGCGGATTCGCCTATGAGGTTGAGCATATAGTTCATAATTGGGCAAGGATAAGATGGTTTCAAGCTTTGGACCACCCACTCCGGAGTAGTCAAATCTTACAGGCCTTCGATAAGTGACTAGAGTGCAACGTATTATAATGAAGTTAGAGCTCGCTATATAGGATAGGTAACCATTAGGCTGGGAAAGATGTAGGACACCTACTATTAAGTAGGTGCCATGTAGAGTGCTCCATGTATGTGCTTATTCTACATCCTACACCGCGGTCGGGTTCCCGACAAGAGGTAGACAACCGGTGCCTTTCAACCTTCTGCTAGCTAAACAATGTCTAGAGCACCTATCAAACTGTTGCTGTTGTTACTCTAGTTAGGTACATGTGTATCAGTCTACCGATGCACATCCGCCCATCCATCCATCTTTGCCCCGCAGTTTGCCCGTGGCAAGGTTAGGTTGGGGTCCGGTGAAGAGGGGACGGGAAATTCACATGCTTATCGGCCTAGACTCTTGTTTAGTTCCTTAGGTAGACTTTGTTGAAGCCTGAAGGACGGAGGTTAACCTTTAGTCGATGTTGTTGGTTGAGGTCTTACTAACATCCTATCTTGATCTTGTCTTTACCATACCTGGAGATAGGTATAATTGTTCCGAGCCCGCTACCAAAGTTCGCTTCATATAGCCGAAAACTACCAGCAAGCTAATATATAAAAGGGAACTGAGGTATCGGTCAACAAGCAAAGTGAGTCTCTCCTCCAATGGCGTTAACAGCTGGCACTTCCCTTTCCCTGGTAGAGTAACACTGCTCGGAATTTATGATAGGACGAGGGATAGGACATGTATGTAGGTACTCCACTCCTACATATAGGTACTCCACTCCTACATATAGGTACGTACCTACATAGGTACTGTATAGGGCAGGGCCTGAGAGTGGGGAAGCAAGAAATTACAGGTAGGGTAGTTGCATGTAGTGATCCTCTTTCCTACCATACCTACACTTACTACCCTGGACCGTACCTCTGCTTGCTCTGGGTTTTGGGTGGCAGCACATCTCTTGGAGACGCAAAATAATGGTTACGCATCAATACCCGAAACCGTTCCCGTCCCAGCATCCTCCCCCCCCCCCCCCATTGCGACATGTGTGGGGAAAGGGAAAAAATTGTGGCATGATCAGCCCGAACACCTAAAGGGAAGAAAGCAAAGAGAGGGAGAGAGAGAAAAAGAAAAGAAGAGAATAAACAAAAAAGAGATACATGGCCTTCCTGATGGCCACCAAGAAGGAGAAAAACGCCGCCGTTTATCTAGACCCACCCCTTCCTAGGGTGTCTTGTGCCTTTAAGCTGCTGGCGGAGCAAAAAGAAGGGAGGTTTCCTTTAATTAATTCATCGAGGAATAAAATTTCTCCGCGGCTTTTTGCCCGATATTTTATTCCACCATCTGAGCCTTGTGCACTTTAGGTTTTTCTAGCCTCGTCAACTGCATGCCCTCTACATGCCCAGGCCTCCTCCTCATGGCTATCCAGTCGGGCAAAAAAAAAAAAAAAAAAAAAAAAACTGGGTCCGGTACCAGTTTATGGAGATGGCAGGAGAACGAGACCCATGATTCGCTCCTTTTATTTATCTATTTTATTTTTTCTGCTCAGGATGCACTTCTCTGGCTAGTAGATAAACATAGGACCAGATACATGTAGTTGGGGTTAGGAATTGAATCTCCCACCCTTCCCCCCCCCCCGTGAAATCATTTTCCCGGGGGTGTTCGAAGGTGCTTACACTTCGCCATCCCCTTGCTTCAATACGTTGGCTGGCCATGAGGTATCTAGGCATACATTATACATATGTACCATTAGCACGAGGAAGAAGATTCCCTCTGGGCCAGTATCACAAGCACGCCCGTTGTCACTACATGATGTTTCCCTCCGTGTCACGTACCAGGTGCCCAATTCAGGGTTTCATCTCAACATATCAGTTCGGTCGTCCGAGTTGATAGGTATTTATCGCACAGCACATACAACCCACACAAAGAAATGTCTTACATTATCACTAGCACACGATCCGAGATCGAACTTCGAGAGAAAATAAGGTGGGCTGTGGTGGGTGGTGGCGGAGGTTCCCATACATATTGGCTGGTTTATGATGGCTGGCTACATACGAACATGGACTTACATACATATCACAACTTTACAATCACGTCTGAATAGGCATGTACCTACACCTTACCTACACTCCCCTGCTTCGGCGGGAGGGAGCAGGTCTCTCCTGATCCGCGAAAAAAGTAAAAAAATATTTACCCCATCACACGCCGAATACGTATCGTCATCATGAGCAGCAAAGGGGAAGCCACCCAATACCTTCTCGGTCTACCTACATTACAATGAGGGCGGTGGATTGCCTTACATAGCAATCAATCAGTCACTCACTCGCCCAGGTTTTCCCCTGGTGTGGCTTTATGATGTTGGGTGGACCCCCGAGGTCTCAAAATTTCTACACCTAACTTCCGGAACTCCGCCGCTCGGAGACTTGGAGATCACAGGGCGGCCCGGAAGTTGGCGGCATGCTACCCAGGATCTACTTTAGTCTGCTGTCAACTGAAAGCAGAAAAAAGAAAATAAAAGACAGGAAGGTACCCCTTGAACCATATTATTGCTCAAACGTTTCCCAAAGAAACAAAATAAAACAAATATAAAAAGGAAACCGAGAGGCAAAACAGAGCGGGGAGGCGGCGACGGGGCGTGTGTGTGTGGGGGGGGGGGGGATTCCCCCCCTCTCCCCAATCATTACGGGGAAGGATCTGGGGAATCACCAGGTTCTGTTATTGTCTCTCCCTGATCCCTCCGCGTTGTGATGATTTCCGCCCAGCGGCACCCCCCTCATACAGGAGGAAAATTTCATGAAAAATCACTCACAGATTGAGGATTGTGGAAGAGGGACAAACTGAAACAGACCCAGCTTGTGCCGCGACGAATTTGTGCGAAGATCTTCTTTTTTTCGCAATCGGTTCCTCGGCTCGAATTACTTTTGAACACCCCTCGCGCTCCCTTTCCTCTATCTGTGAGGTGGCCACCACCGGAGGGTGTCGAAAAAAGTTGTTAAAAAAAACCCGGACCCATTTATCGCCTTTTTCCTTCCCCAATGATAATATTTACGTACGTGCAGCCAGAGGACAAAATCATATTTTCCTGTCTTCGCTATAGAGCGGAGGACGGGATCAAGGGAGAAAGGAACAGAGAGGAACAGAAGAAGAAAAAAAAAAAAAAAAAAAAGAGTCGCTGGCAATCATATGAGATTTGCGGTCAAGCGTGTAAAGATTAAGTTGGAAAGGCCAGGCTACCGGCAATTTCTATCGTGGCCACATCTTTAACTGGTGTGACCGAGAATCATCTTCTCATGCCCGTATGCTTGCCACAGGTGTGTTCTTTGCACACCGCAGCCTAGACCTTGATAGCTCGGGGTGATACGATATATACTAGGTTGGGTTGGTTGCAAGGGAGTTGGGATAGAAACCCCAGACTTTTCTTTGCGGGAACAAAACGTGGCCAAGAAATCCTCCGAACAGACACGTTACATGGCTGCGTCAGGGAGGTATTTTGTATGTATGTACTCTACGTACTAAATACTTAGTAAATCTATGGACTAGGGGCGTATTTGTTCTCGCTAATGCGCATGGTAGATCAGGCAGTACTGGGGAGATCGATGTAAAAAGGACTCTTTGCCAGCATAGAAACTAGAATTGATACATGAAGTAAATGGGAAGACTTGCAACTGATATCGGGTAAAATAGCCTCCGCAGGAGGGGATGAGGGCAGTTGCGATCACACTGTGAGGTACGAATAGGAGGGTATCCAGAGGGGGGAAAAAATAAAATAAAAATTGCAAATAAATGTCCAATTGTAAGCATCAAGTTCAATGGAAAAATTGCGCTGCATAAACTAAGAATACACGACCAACTAGATATGTGGTTGTCATAATCACAATCTGCTCTCAATCGAAGACATGTTGTCTTCCCCGACACTCCACTCAGGCCAGACTAAGATCAAATCGAGCCAAGTCAGTAACAAGATCATCAGAAACCCGTGGCGGAAAGATTCATTCAACACATACCGTATTTCAGCGCTTCCCATAGGCTCCTACATAACAACACACATTTGTGGTCAGCAAATCTCTCGCTTGTCGGTCGTGACATGGCAGGTACTGGAGAAGTGTTTAAGTTGTTATGACTGGCTTACCGGATGTAAATTATCTCCAACCCACTCTTGACCTCCTCAGGTAGCTCACGTACTTCCTTCCTATTATGCGCAGGCAGAAGTACCGTTTTTACCCCGGCACTTAGCGCACCGATCAATTTCTCTTTTATGCCACCTGTTTGGGGCGTGAGATGAGTTAGTCATATTCAACCACCCAGTCAATGGGTTTAGGTATTCATCCACACGCAGCGCATCAATATCCATAACCTCCCCCCTTAGTCATTGTAGATAGAGAGGGGAGGATAGATAGGACAAAGATGAAGATGATCCATAGAATAATGTTTTAAGGTGTCACTCACCAACTGCGGTGACTCTCCCCCGTAGAGACACTTCGCCCGTCATGGCAAGCGTGGGGGAGACTCGTCGACCAGAAAACATGGATATCATGGCGATCGTAAATGCGACCCCTGCGCTCGGACCATCCTGAAATGGTGAAATTAAAAGTCAGCTGACGATGCCCCCACAAGCAGCCAAACAGGAGACTTGATAAACTGCGAGTCAATAAGCGCAAGCGAGGGAAGAAGGAGCCTAACCTTTGGCACAGCACCGGCGGGACAATGCACGTGCACATTTTTATTCTTCGTAAGATCCTCGTCTGGGTGGTGGGTGAGGCCAAGCACATAGGCATGCGCTTTCACCCAGGTTAGGGCAACCTCGACGCTCTCTGCAGATAATCAATCACAGTCAGCACATAATCAAAGATCATCATGAAGCAATAGTAGTAGACAAGAGTATATTGTAAAACATCAGACGAACCTTTGATTACATCGCCCAACTTCCCTGTAAGCTGCAGTCTTCCGTTGCCAGGCATATGCTCAGCTTCAATGAATAAGATTGAGCCGATGCCGCCGATGCTGTAGGCAACCAATCCTGTAACAATCCCAGGCTTATTGCTACGCTCAGCAAGCTCGGAGTAATACTTTTCAATACCCAGGATGTCCTCGAGCTCTGAGAGCTCAACTTTCGGGTTGTACGAGTCATCTTGACCAGCGTCTTTAGCCTCAGCATATTGCACTGCTTTGGCACGGCACACGCTCCCTATTTCCCTCTCCAGATTTCTAACCCCGGACTCTCTAGTATAGGATGTTATAATTTTGGCAAGAACATCGTCAGGCAGCTCAACCTGGCCCTCACCAAGACCATTTGATGTCAACTGCTTAGGGATCAGGTATTGTGATGCAATGTGCATCTTTTCTAGGGACGTGTATCCGCTGAGCTGAATCAACTCCATGCGATCAAGAAGAGGCGCCGGTATTGTGTCGAGTGAATTTGCTGTTGCAATAAAAAGCTGAAAGTGATTATTGTCCAATTAGCATATTATCCCGCAGCCAATCACTACAGCCCCCAAATACAAAGTCATGCACAACACGGTCGAGTGAGAAGGCACGAAAGATCAGTAGCAAATTAGACGGCAAAATGGAAATCCCCCCCCCCCCGCACGTTTGTCCGGCGAGGCTAATCCTGGCAAATGCACGCAATGGGCCGGCAGGGTATGGCTAGGAAAACAGAGCGGTAGGTAATATTCCCCGTCCTTCTTTCTCCTTTCCCCGGCTCGCGTGCGGAAAATTAAACGGAAATTTAAATCCAGCATCCGCCGCAAATAAACAACCTATTTAAAACACGTGCAACCGAGCAGCGACACCCACATTGCAGGGAGAAAAGGGGACACAAGACCTCGCTCTATTTTCCTCGACATGTGTAATCGGATCGGAAAAGCGGGGTAAAGATGAGAAGTTGAAAGAGAAGCCTGCACTAAAGGGCGGAAAAACGGGAAACATACCACTTTAGATAAATCAATAGGGATGTTAATATAGTGATCAGTAAAGCTCCAGTTTTGTTCCGGATCCAGTACTTCCAACATTGCTGCACTCGGATCGCCGTGGTGGTTGGCGCCTCCGAGTTTATCGATTTCATCTTTACGGTCCAAATAGTTGTTAATTCTACTTGAACTTAACCGAATCTTTAAGCAATGCCCGATATTACCATACGCTCGGGATCAGAAATATCCCGAACGCCTATATCGACGTTACACCGCAAATGCAAAACGCAAGGGCCAGGACGAGGAATAAGGTGGAATACTAACCCAAAAGAATAACGGGATTCGCAACCCCAACTTTCTTCAACGCATTGACAATTAACCCCGGCATAGCAGCAACATAGGTCCTCCGATGTCCTCTAATCTCTGCTTCATCCCGGACACCCCCTAAGCTGATCCTATAGAACTTCCTACCAAGCGCAGTTGCCACACTCTTAGCCAAACTCGTTTTACCAGTTCCCGGTGGACCCGCGAGCAAGAGGATCGGTGACTTGTCAACAAACGGCTTTCGCTTGGGTTTAGTTATGGGTTGCTCATCTGATTTAACGGTGGCGGTATCTCCCTCAGGCTTGGCACTCTCACCATTTCCAGGCTTAGGAGCAGGCTTCAAGCCAAGGGCTTTGGCTTTCAGGGCCTCCTTTCCTGCTTCCTCTTCAGCAGCGTCGGAAGCTGCATGTGCTTTATCAGCTGCTTCATTAGCTTGACGTTTGAGGCGAAGGACAGCAAGGTATTCGAGGAGTCGCTTCTTGATCTTCTCGAGACCGTAATGATCGTCATCGAGCTGCTTTCGAGCTTTGGCTAAAGTTGTGGAATCTAGTTGATCGTTTGTAGTTATCGTCCAGGGAATCTATTATTACCATATGTTAGTAACAGAGAAGAAGAAAACGTTATCTTGCGGCGGAGGTTTCGCGCAAACAAATTCAGTCCCAATTTCATTAACCTGATCGGACACGATTGGGCCGGTGCTATTCAGGCTTTTGAAGACTGGAATTGAGTGTTTACACAAAGATGCCAATATAAACAAAAAAATTTAACTGGGGATTTGAGTGATGTGTAGTTGAGGTGGTGCCTGGCTCGTTTTGGTATAGTCGTTCACCTAAGTCACGCCTAAATAAGCGTGACTAAAGACGATGCCTAGAGAAATGACAACTTGACTCTTTGAGAAACCGGCTTAGGCCCAGGAGTCACTGGTCACATTCGTGATAGACCGGAATTCAACGAACGATAGTGATAAAATGACCATCACATCCCCGATATACTAGCCGATCAAAGGAATTACTGCTCGAAGAAGAAAAATACTGCTTACCTCCGTCAAAGTCTCCAAATAAGTTCTACAAATACCATATTCTGCCTGAGCAGGGTTCATCCTCTTCAAACGCTGAAGCTCCCTCCTTGCAACTTTCAAGGCTTCCGGACTCAGTCTCGCATATTCAATCTTCTTTACTAACTCATCATATTCCTCATTCTCGCCGTCATCATCATGGTCACCGCCGAAAGAACCCCTTCTCCCGCCTTTGGAGCCTCCGAACCCCCCCTGTCTTCTATTATCCATGACAATAAGTGGCGGGATAGCTGGACTGAGTTTGTTACTTTTTTGAATCATCGACTTGATCTTGTTGACCTGTCTGGTAAGTATCACAACCGCCCTCTCAAGCCTTTCCGGGACCTCCACGGCAGCAAGTATATCAAGCCTCTCAAACAACCTCGTCTCCACCGCCGAAATCATAAAATCAGCCAAGGATCCGGCATCATGGGCATCTTTTTTTGCGATTAATAGCTCCAACCTCCTCGCTACGATCGGTGGTAATCCCGCACCCCTGTTTGAGCTCATCCGCAGCAACCCAACAAGTTCCCGGGAGAGAGATTTAAGCTGCAAAAAGAACGAATTTGTCTTCGTATCGTCCTCCTTTAGCGGTTCATCACTGAAATGCTCTACATCGGCTTCAATGAAGGGTGTACGCTGTCGATATTGCTTTACCCGGAACCGAGAGATACCTTCGACCACAATCGCCATCCCGTTCTGACCACCAACTATGGGGCTGCCGAAGGAATTGACATCTGAATGGCCCTCAAGGCCAATGATACGTGCTACTGTTCCGTGGGAGAATAGCTCCTCGGGGGTTGCAGAGGAAGGATCAATATTTAGAAATGCGATCTGTGTCTCCTCAACCTCGTCGCCTTCCTCTTGAATTATCCGCTTTTTATCCTCATCATCTTTTGCAATGGGTGGCGAAACTAGCGTGGGTGGCTTTAAAGGAATACATCCTATTGCGAGATTTGAAGCATCGATTGTAGGGCTTGGGGCGTCAGTTGTGAGGGTTGATATTATTGCTGCAATGTCTTTGCGGTCGGATATGAAAATACGAACTAGAGGGTTTGTTATTTCAGCTGAGGGAGCTCACACACAGGAAAGGAGCACTAACGTATAACTCCCGGGAGTAGAACAGTTGAATACGGAAGCGGAATAAGAGGAAGGGTCTGTGCCTTAAATTCATCCATTTTATTGACCTGTTTTTGAGGTTCAAGCTGGTAGCTTGTAGGTAGAGAATAAAATCAAGGTTATGGAGAAGTGAAAGGGGAACCTCTCCAGAGAGCTCGCACGCGAAAGCAAATGTTAATACTGGTATATGGACAGTCCTGGTGTAATAGGTCAGGAAAAAGGTGTGTAGTTATCGAGAGAGAAAAAAGGACTTGTATATCGTGTTTGTCGTCTATGTTTAGTGTAAATATATCCTCGACGTGGCGGCGAACGAAGGAAGAACGACTGGAGGCGCTCGCCTGGCAGGACCGAGGCAAGTTATCCTTGGTATGCTTTGTCACGACGGTAGTGTCCGCCTTGGCACACGTGAGGCACCAAACCTTCGGCTCCGGTGGTTGGATGCTGAGTGATCCTTGATGATTCATAGAGTGATACTCTGTGACTCTAGACTCATTTTATTTATTTATTTATTACTTCATACATGCATGCAGCCTTCCGGCTATGGCAAGTGACTCTAGACTCCTAATAACAGTTCCAACTAGAAAATTGTGCTAAGACCCAGATTTGAAAGTACAGGTTTACAAATGCCGCCAAGAATACGAGATCTAGAGGCCATGTGGTTGGACTATCGGTCAATCAGTCAATTAGTCAACTCATCAATCAATTATATGACTCTGATCAATTACACCCCGAAACGTATATAACAAGATAAGCATAAGCAGTAGGTCGCTACTGCGCACATGTACGGACCTTTAGTATCCCTCGCTATCCGAATGCCAATTGTCATATACGACTTCAACTCAATATATATGTTGTGGTCGAGGAAACTATAGAAACAGAGGAAAAATGTTTTTCAAACCCCACATGCACGAGGGTGGAAGCGGGCTGTAAGGGGTGGAGACCGAGTTATGTCCTACTAATTAGCCGCAAACCTGCTGAAAGGAAACAATAGGGCTGCTTGGGGGTTGGTAATCTATAATCATGATATAAAGTCCAAAAATAGTCTACCACCTCTATCTATATCAAAATTCTTTAGAATATATCACGGACTGGGTTCGTGAATTTTGTGTTTATAAGGATTTAGTAAGTGCATGCCGAGCCATGGATATAGACCCTCAGCCGCCACTCGCAATCTTACACAGTTAAACCTAAATATCATTGCTATTAGAGCAAGACGGGTATCTCAGACTGATGACTTGTGCCGAAACCCGGATCCGCTTATACAACTACTAACAACTACACGCCTTAAGTGATAATAATCTATGAATCGACGAAATTAAGTGTAACAAGCGCTGGACCTGGTATAAGCGAGATGTATATAACAGTACTATATAACCAGTCCATGGAGAAACTGTAAACATATTAAAAAGCTTGCAGTGTGGCCCACGGGGACGGCCCTCGAGGCGAAGTTTGAGGATGTTCGTGGATTCGGTCTCGAGATGTTTTGCTCTCGTTGGTCTTTGTTCCTTGCTCTTGTTCACCCTTGAGGTTCTTTTAATATGTTAATTGTTGGCCTTGCATGGTCTCGAGGACTTATTTTTGAATTAATATCAAGACCCTATTATACCAAATAGAGGAAGGGGATGGGGGTTCGAGGGGAAGGATCACAGGGCCTATAAGGAGGACGTTGGGCGGACTAGGGGGACAAAAGTGAAGGGGAAGGAATTCGAAGTGATGTCGATTGAGACGAGTACTACTTTAGATTGATCTATAGATCTAGAGACTATAAATATGTAGGGAGAAAGAGAGGGAAGTTTAATATTGTCATATGTATATATAGCCACACACCTAGCTACGGGCTGCATAAAAAATGATTTAACAAGACCTAACTGTATATTACCAAGGGTGCGGTGGTTTCTTGGCGTCGAGTGATTTCTTGTGATGGTTTAAACTACACAATTATAGTCAACTCCATGAAGCGCCAAATGGAAGCTAGCTAGCCTAAGAATATAACTAGAGTTCAGTAAATATCGATATTGCTGGTAGTACCGGCAGTACTAGCCTTTTCGGATTAATTCTGACCTTAATCGTGTTGAACTTATATAATTATTGTAACTCAGATCGAAGTCCAAATCCGAGTTTTATTTTTCTTATCATTTGGTTCTAATTTTGTTTTAAACGATCCATAATAACTATACATCAAGAAAGATCACTTTCTTCACTTATCCGACCCTTTTGACTAAACAAGCATCACACATTCAAACATTTATGTCATAAACACACACACCCCCACAGCGTTCGTTCCAAGCCGCGCAACGTTCCCGGTCGAGCAGATTTAGTAACGATAACGATACTAACAAGAAAGCCCGAATTGAGATCAACGACCTGGAGCCGAGTGAGAGGCTATGAACTAGAGAAGTATACAATTAAGGGGTACAGGGTACTTGTATGTAGCTCGGGAGCCTCGAAGAGTAAAACCTATGTTACTAAACGTTATTATATATACCTAATAGCTATTGTGTCTGCCTCGGGGAAGGCCATCAAACCCGCAGGAACCCATCTTGTACAATTCAGGCTTCGTTTAATGAGACGAGGAAGTAATTAAAACTAGCTATAAGGTAGATATATCCGATATTAGAACATAATTGAAGCCAAAGACTATTTAGTGATTAATCCCCCATATACTGTTTGAGCTTCTCAATATACTTGTTCGCGAAATTCTATATCTGCGATGGGTTTATATAATAAGAATAATAGCGTAGGTGCCCACGAATGCTATAAATCTAATTTCTTTCCTCCTCTGACCTTAATATATTAAGGGAGATAAATGCACTTAATCTCAAAGCTTTCCCTTACGAGGGTTTAAACATCACTCTCCACCAACAACTATCCCTTTATTTCCCTCAAGCACCCGTCATAGTTCTATCACTCGGTGCATTATCCTCATGATCACTACGTTCGGCACGAACCTTATCATTCGTCTCTGGGCCACCGGCGTCTAGCGTAGCATCACTATCGTTTCCGTCAGATGATACTGATTTCGCACCTTCGACTTGAGCTTTCCCTTTTGGTGAACTCTGAAGGGTTGGAAGCCGTTTCCCCTTTTCTAGCAAAGACTTGAACCCTAACTCTAGACACTGCACTACACATCAGTAAATACCCAACTGTAATTCTCGGCATCCTCTAGAATATACCTTCTTTTCCACCTGTCTCCACTCTAACTTCATATTTCCCGCAATGGCCTTAAAAAAGTGCACCTTCGCATTAACAAACTCCACTGCCAGATCCCTCTCCTTGAACTCATCCCACTCTACCTGTGTATGGGTGACGAGTCTTGCATGTCTCTTTCTACATGCATTCGATGTCTTACCCTCGAAAAGAGGTGATATCTCTACCCATTTTTTCCCCAATGACTTTAACCTAAGCAGAAGCTCATCATCTGCGGTGGACCATGCTACTGCAGGGGGAAGGGTGGAGGAGGTGGGGGAGGAGGAGATGGTGGTGGTGGTGGTGGCGGTGGTAGCAGCTGGTGTGTTGGCTATGCCTCGCATGTAGGGTTTTGACGGGAAATGGGTGCTGGTCGTTGAGGGGTTTTTGGTCTTGGGTCGGGTAGATTTGGGCATTTTGTCTTTATATAGTATAAACTCTGGGGTTGAGGCCTGTGGAGGTGAATGATGGTGATAGTGGCCTTCAAAGGAACATGGAGGGCGTTGTGTATTTATCAAGTATAAAGATGTTTGCTTCCATTGAACATGGAAATGCAGGAAGCCAGTAGTTGCTAAACCTTAATTCTTTCTTTGGGGTGCTGTGCTGGACTGAATCATACATGTCATGAGATTGTAGTATTATGTATACATGTATACACATACATGATGTAGTGCTTTTGGTTGGCCTGGCTCAAACAGATATCACTGTGTTCACCAACAGATATCACTGTGTTCCAACAGATATCGCTGTGTCTGTGATCATTACCCACAGCCAATAGTAAAGCTACAGCACAAATCAAATCACAAATAGGCATGTTTTGCATACATGTACTTAATTATAATATTTAGTCACACGAGTCAATTGAAGTGTGAGATACTTTTTTATGGGTCTCGCGACCTGAGCTGACCATAGCCTTATGTACCTACGTATAACACGCACCAGCACAGAAAACCTGATACTAATGATTTTAAAACACGGTTACACGCTTATCATGTGGGGGGCCGTACCAGTAACAACAACATTGTTTGTATAATAATTGCCAGCACTAACCAACCCAATTGCAGTAATATCTCATAAATGAAATGAAATTCTCTATAGTTATTGGGTTATACAGCTGCGGGAGCACAACTATCTGATATATATTGCTCCTAATATTCTTATATCAGGTTTCAGATTCATGACTTGTTGTTGAGCTAGTGATTAGATTACCTTGACATAGTACAACCCCGCGCGTCTAGACGCGGTGGGGTTCCGAACTATAGAATATCAGAGTATGTAATATACAATATACGGCAGGTTTGCTCCCGAGGCGTCAAAATAGACTCCTCTGATCGGAGTACACTAACCACTCCCCGGTTTTAGCCTATAGCCCTTATGGCCCGAGCCCCTATATGATAGGTAATCACAAGCAGATATTGCTGATTGATTGACCGAGTTAATATTGACGTTGTGGCGTAGAAAATTACCGAGAGGTGCGAGTACGTACAGAATGGCGGGATCTGGATGCGTTATATTGTACATGTATGTAGGGGAAGGGGGGGGGGATAAAGTTCTACTCTACATGCACATACATGATGATATGCATGTGCGGGAAGGTGCTTAAGCGCGAGTCACGACAGGCGGCCTAATCTGGGTTACGTGTAGTTACGCCGATGTTCAACCTTCTTTGAGATTCTGGCCTTGTATCCCACCTTCTAGACAGATAATCGGCACCTGAGCAATGTTGTCGGTCTTCATGTGTGTGGGCGATACCTACATGTATGTACCTACAATTGTACAACTCCCGCAACAATACAAAATTCCCCCCACCAAAGGAAAGGTTTGCTCCATATTGAAGTAGCTTTCCTTTAAGTTTCAAACTCCTTTCTTTTTTCTTTTTTTCTAAGGTATCCTCTTTTAGATTTCTATTTCTATGCAATGATAGTGTCGGCTGCGGAGCTAGTCGAGAAAGACTGCAATTGAAGTCAATGTTCTTTGAGTAGATCTAGACCAAATAAACAAATGTGAGGCCTTCCTATTTGAACTTTTCTCATAGGCATTGCATGCGCCAACAGGCTGACTAACTATCAACAGGATTTGTGAATCAACATCAATTGATTTTCTCCGGCCAAAAGGCCGGTGGGGGCTTTAGTTAACAATTGATAACTTTTAGGACGGCATCCAAAGAACCCATAGTGTTAGGAAAGCATAGGCTTTAGTTCTTGGGGCCGTGACTAGCTACGCTGGTTAATTAAGTCGCGTCATCAAAACCACTCGAATTCGAACCCTGGAACTCCCGGGGATAGCTTTCCCCGCGGACGCAAAGTTATGAAATACTTAATTGTCAATCAGCTTTCAATTCACCTCCCCTGCAGGAGAATAGCACAGCCTCCCACAATTAATCATCTGTTCAAACACTAGACGCCGTGTCCTACAACTTCTACACGTGATTGCGTGATGTTTACTAAATACAGCCAGCATGAATGAATTCTGCAGCACTGCAGCAGTTGCAGACTTCTCAGTGTTTCCTCTATTCACGATTGTTGACGCCACCGGTGAGCAGATCCTGTCTCACAAAAAAAAATGCCCCTGCATGTGTCGGGCTGCTAAGAACTAGAGTGCTATTATGTCGGCGCATCTTGTCTCAATGGGACCTGCGTCCCGATCTAAGTCATAATTCGAAGCTCCAGAGTGCTATTCTATTTCTGCACCTTTGCTGTTAGGGTCCATCATGCATCGATTATCGGCACAATATGGGATTTTAGTAAAGGGAGAGTAAAAAACGGCATACCACCACACCGCCGAGCGCTTGCATTTGGCGCCGAGTGATGTTAGATGATGGACATTAGCTAGTAGGATGGATTCCAGCGGTCTGTTCTGGGGTTTATAAGACAGTAATTGTTTCCAGATGCAGCCACTTACATGATTTCAGAGCGCTAAAAGGAATTATGACCTTTCGGCTCCTTTCCGTTCCTGGCATGAATTCGCACAAAGAAGTAATATTTAGAGCCTCAACGGTCGCTACTGACATAGCGGGTTGTTACAGGATAAAATTAGCCACGCGCGTCTCGACCCCCGAACGAGAAGGTTTAGGGAGAAAGGAGAGAGTGGAGATGGGGAAGAAGGAAATTAGCACAGACCAACATAACCAATGATCACACACTCTAGCGAGCCGTCTTACCATTCTTTGCCCCTGTTTGATTGTTTGATCCCCAGGCAACAGTCAGGCACAGAAAAGAAAAGAAAAAAAAGGTACTTGAGGTAGGTATCATGAGAAAATCATACAATGCGTAAGGAGCCGTGGATGAATGCGATCCTACCCTGGCTACTGATACTGCACTGTAATGTAGTACTAAGTATCCTATCGGCTACAATTGTGCTGTAAGGTACTTCGATCCGCGCCGCTATTCCATATGAATCCGATCCGAACATGGTTCCGGGCGCTTCGTGAGCAGGCATACAGCTGTAAACACAACGCCTATTGAAACCCTTGACTGGACAACAAAAATAAGTTTCACCCCACAAAACGACCGCCTATAGGCTGCCTGATCAATATGACAGGGTTCTGACATGAATCGTGATGGTTAGCTAGCTGATGATATATAAGATTAAGGCTTCATCTCTACGATTTCTGTTTTCCCATTGTTCAGCAGCAAAGCGACAGTAATCTCCCTTCCTTACGTCCTCACCTCCCCCGCCCCCCTCCCTACCTCTCCCTCCGCCTCCCCTCACTCTTTTTATTTTAATTTTTTCTTTTCTTCTTTAACCCCCCCCCCCCCCCACACGCCCCACCTTCTCTTGCGACGAACTACGATTACATATACGACCTTCGACGTTTCTTCAGCTGAGGTGGTGTTTCTATTACTTTCTTTTTCTATTCTGCTTATTATTTATCTTTTATTGGTCGACGACGTATTATTGCCTATATTATTGTTTCATTCATTCGACGAACCCTTTAGACTATATATTGCACTTCATTTATTCTATCCCATTGATTGGTTTTTTGATCTGCATCGTGCCTGGTTGCGCGTCCATTACAATCTTTTAATTCAGCCTTCTTTTATTTTAATAATTTTTTCTTTTCAATACTTTAATCGATCGACACTACTGCACTACTACGACTGCTGCCTAGTGCTATCAACCATCACATTCATTCAACGTCGCCACTAGACAGTATCTTTTATTCTCTGGGCCCAGCGTTTTCCATTCGAACATTCCAATTCACATTAGACCACTCAATTGCACTATCCGCACACCGAAATCAGTAGCACCCGCAGCAATGCATCAATCAACTCTCAACGACGCGGCCCTCGCCCTCTCCCGGGTCCTCTCCTTTAACAAGATCAAGCACGGCTTCTTCGGCGGCTGGTCCGTCCTTGCCTGCACCCCGCAAGCCGCCTACCGCGAATCCAAAGACATTGACGTCCTCGTCGCCGCAACTAAACCCACCATCCAGCGTATACTTGCGCAGAAGCGCGGCTGGCTCGAGATCCCCCAGTGTCGTGAGGACTATGTGGCCTTCTTCTGGCGCGACTCGGAGGACAGCTCGGGCAGCATGGTCCTCGTCGAGATGTTTGTGGGTCACGAGGAGATTGCGCGCGACCAGTTCCCCGTCTCGAGGAACCAGGTGCTGAGCGGGCCACGTATGGGGACTAGCTATGTACCGATCCTGAAGGAGGAGTTTCTGTTTAGGGGGAAGCTGAGCGCCTGCGCAACGAGGACCAAGAGCAGTGATGTTGCGGATGTCGACTATCTTGTCAAGAACTACGGGAAGGAGTTGAAGATGGCGGCGAAGAATATGGACAAGAAGACGGTTGGGATGGCAGTGAGGAGGCACCCGGAGCTTAGGAAGGTGCTGGGAGAGTTGGGAGTGCACACGAGGGGTGCCGTGTGGGGTGTCAGGAAGGCGAGGTTGGACGGACAGTCACAGCCACAGATGTGGGATGTGCAGAGGGGGCTAGGTCTCTGCTGTTAGATCTATCGGGTCTAATCATTGGCATACAAAAACATCACCACTCTACTCAACTTACTAACCATGTACCACTAACTACATGTACTACCACCACTACTTACATACTTACTGCATTGCATACTAGCATACTATTACTGATTGCATACTAATTTTACTACATGTACTGATTGCTTTCGTTTTATTTCATTTGTTTTATTTTCATTTTTTTTACATTTCCTTTGTTTTGCATTTCGTTTTTTGCATTTGATTTATTTTTTCTTATTGACCTGGGTAATGGTACGAGGAGCAGGAGTATTAAGAACACACACAAAAAAAAGCTAAGGGGGTTATTATAAACCGGGGTAAGGGGGAAAAGGTTGCATATCATATTTGTTTATTTAGCGTTGCATTTTCCCTTTGTCATTTTGCATTTTTTTTTTCTTTGTCTGATTGGTCGGTTGGGTTTTATTTAACATAGTAGACGGGGTCTGGTTGGGCTGGGGGTTTTTTTACATACATATATATTTTAGTTAGCACGACGACCGTTAATTGAAGTTACGCATGCAATTTTACTGCTGTTTCGCTCCATCACCAATCATCACCCGCGGTCTGGCTGATTTGCCTGTGATAATCATGCATCTTAACTACACGCACTGACGTGACTCTCATTTCTATTAATCCTACATATTTCGATCTGCGCTCCAAAGAGAGAGAGAGGGAGAGATGTCTTAATTGATCTATCTACCTATAGCTACTTATATATGCAATGTCTAACGATCATCTCGCTGTCGGCTATTTGAAACGGGACAATTAATGGCCAGAAAAAACCCTTGTGTCGATCATTTGCAATATGCCGTAAATAGAGTAGAGATGGGTGGATTGAGATGAATCTCCGCATCTCGCTCGTTCCCTTTCTCTTTCTCTCGCGCTCTCTCTCTTTCTTCTTTTTCCTGTTACATTCGCACACTTACTCATGGTCAGTTACCCCCCCCCTCGCAGTAGCTGCTGCTCATGATCAACAACATCTACTTATCGGCATTAGCAGTAAAACAATAAGCAATAAACAAAAGCTATATATACATATATAGATATATACTCTACACAAAGTATATATATTTATATAACGTAGAGGAACTCCTCCACACGTATTATTATTATTATATAATATTCAAGTATATATACATATATATATAATACTTATCTGCACTTTTGATCATACCCCCCCCCCCCACATACACACACAGACCGCACAATATGCCCCGTCGCCGCCGTCTCACGCTCCCCTCTCTCCCAAAGGTCTTCACTGACCGCCTCTTCTCCCCCCTCTTCAGTCCCCGCCTCCCTCCTCCCACCCCTACCCACCCACAAACCCACTTCCAGATCATGTCCGATCTGCACCTCGAATTCCTCCCTCCGCCCACGCCAAACTCCAACCCCTCCACCCACTACCTCAGCTTCTCCATCCCTCCAAAGGCCCCCTACCTGGTCCTCGCCGGCGACATCGGGCTCCTCGTCCCCCACTACGACCGCTACGTAACCTTCCTGCGCCACCAGACAACGGCCTTCACCCGCGTCTTCCTCGTGCTCGGAAACCACGAATTCTACCGCACCTCCCGCGCAGACGGCCTCCGCGCTGCACAGCGCATGGAGGAGGAGCTTCCAGGGCTCACCGTGCTGCACCGCAAGCGCGTGGACCTCCCGTGCGGCGTGACGGTGCTCGGCGCGACGCTGCATTCGAGGATTGCGGAGGGGGCGAGGGAGGCCGTCGGGAGGACGTTGGGCGACTTCCGCGCGATCGAGGGGTGGACGGTGGATGCGCATAATGCGGAGCATGATGCGGACTTGGCGTGGTTGAAGGGCGCGCTGGCCGAGGTGGAGGCCGAGGATGGGGAGGGGACAGAGACGGGGCCGAAGAGGGTGTTGGTCGTCACACATCATGCGCCGACGTTTAAGGGGACGGTGGCGCCGGAGCATCAGGGGAGTGTGCTGGGGAGTGCGTTCTGCACGGAGGTGGTGGCGGGGGTGAGGGGGTGTGTGGGTGGCGGGCTGGTGCGGGCCTGGGTTTACGGGCATACGCATTGGTCGGCGGACGGCGTGAAGGGCGGGGTGAGGGTTGTAAGTAATCAAAAGGGGTATTGGGGGGGGAAGGGATTTGATGTGGAGAGGGTTGTGGGGGTTTAGAGGTTAAAGGGGACTTTCTTTGTATTTTTTTTGTATTTTTTTATATCTGTTTTTTGATAGTTATTTTTGGTTATTTTTGGTTGTTTTTGTAGTATCTTTCTTGTGTTTATTATGGTTTTTTTTTGTGGTCTCTTTTTTCTTTTTCTTTGGTACTGACTGGCCCGTTACGGGCTGGCTATTATTCTTTTTAGTTTTTTTTCCTTTCTTTTCTTTCGGGGGTCATCTAATTTTGGTACATGGAGCACACACAGCTCAGACCTGAGCCGGAGATGGATATATAATGATGACGACGGTGAACGATGTGTGACGGGACCATGGCAGATATACACATTTTTGATATTTGGTGTTCTGGGGATCAAGGGGGGCCGGATGTTGAAGAGAAAAGAGGCCACGGGCCGTTTCCACCTCGGCCCGGCCCGGGGGGAGGGGCCCGGGGGGAGGGGCCCGCAGCGGGGATCCCCCTGGCAGCGCACTGACTAGAGCTATGGCTCGGGCTAGAGGAGGAATATTCTGGAATGCGGATATCTCTACCCAGTCGGTGATAACTGCGAACCCCCTCTCCCCCTCTTCTGTAATTTTGTACGTAACTGGGAAGATGGTTGTAGAATTATCGCGCAGGAGTGTATATATGTAGTTCGTGCTAAGTAGTTAGCAGTTAGCAGATGTAGAGGTCAGCTACTAAGTAAGTAAGTAAGTAGCTATGTATGTAGATATCGGGTTATCTCGGAGGCGTCCAAGCACTTGGACCTGGCTAGGCCTTGTATATATTCGGATGACAGCAGGGCTTAAGCTAAGCCTGTGGCATTAAACGGCTCATATGTTCTCACGATCATTTCACTTCACTTCAAGGCTCTGGCCGTCCAGTCAGGACTGGCTCTAGCTAGCTGGCTAGAAGCTTGGGATTCGCCCTGGTGGCCGGCCGAACGGACATTGAGCTGTGCTGCTCCAAGGGGTTTTGCATTTGGTGCTACTTATGTAGGTAGGATTTCATGTCAAGACAGAGAATCATGTTAACTAGGGTTCTATAACTCACTATATATACACATTTGTTAGTTGCATGCGGTTGTCAATGATAGGAATGCACGGATTAGGAAGTAGGCACATATAGTAAGTCTACTATCAGTATTACACAACCCTAACCCCAGCGTCCCCCCCCCCCTCGTAGGGTAACATTCCAGAACACCTCATGACACTTACTCAGTGCCAAACCCCCACCTACGTACATGCAGCCTTGTACTCAAGACATACGCCCCTCACAAGGCCATGTAGGTACATACTTATGATGGGGGCACTTATGCACTACCCCAGGGCCTCAAACGCCTTATTGCTTCTGGATAAGTCCGTCGGACTTCTTTGACAGCGACAACTACATACCAGGGAGATGCAAAGCGTATCAAGGGCGAAAGACAAACTGTCTGACAGGCAGGGGTCCAATTTCCCTTCCCCCCGACCCGGAACCGCATACCTGAAACGTCAAACGTGATCTGGGGAGCCGGAGGTGCGAACGTTTATGTCTGTCGCACCCTGGCGTGTTACCCTGACCCCGACAATCTCCCGGAAGCTCACTCATTACTCATTCGGGAGTAATATGTCTAGTTGGGCACTAGGGGGTGCATGACGTATGTAAGTTGGAGATTGTTCTACTTCATGTACCATAGGCGTTCCACTGAGATTATTCTAGCGCGGGATGGCGGCCCACTAGCTAGCACTAGCCATCTGTTAGGCGCGCTAGGGTGTTGGTAGCGTATAGCGCGTCATTCTGTGGCGCGTTTTCCTACTAAATGATCATTGACATGGCTAGCACTACAGGCACTTGGTATATTCAACACCACAATATCAAATGCATAGGGAGAAAGAAAGAAAAAAGTCATTGATTCATATTATATTAGAAGCTTCTAGTATTGAAGTGAGCTGTGCATCAACGACATATAGTAGTAGTACATATACGCAATTACCCATTAAAAAAAGAGTACAATCGATCCCCATCGGGGAGTTTCCCCGGGTGCCCTAACCCTCAAACTAAGTGTATGTTCGACGCCCGTGAACCATTAAAAGTAGAGGGAGGAACCCATCAACCCATTCAAACCTTATCTAATCCTCCCCAAATAAAACATCAACACCATAATCAATCTCCTCCACCTCTGCTCTCTTCGCCAAAATCCTCCTAACGTGCCCTCCCAAAGGATCATTACACATACTTCCTTTCTCGCCCACCAGCATCATCCGGCCATCGAATTCCTTGTCACCCGCCGGTGACATAACCACCGGTCCCTTCGTCAAGAAACAGGTGCCTTTCTCCGCCTCAATAGACGCTGAAATCACCTTGATCACGCGACGCAGCGTGATGAGCCCCTGCGCAAAGTCGGAGTACCCCTCGGTGGTGATGGCATACAGTGGTGAGGCGACAACGCAGATTTTGATGGGCACCACCACAGTGCTGAGGGCCCTGCCAGCGAATAGGGCGTCCTTGATGGCGTCGATACCGTTGTAGCTGTGGCATTCGATCCTCAGCTCGGCGCGCAGCTTAAAGGGTGTAAGGCGGCGAGCGATGTAGCCGGTGAGAAAGGGGTAGACTATGGGCGTGGCGAAGTCGATATCTTGCCAGACCCTTTTGTTCCTATGGTTGTGGTGGTGGTGGGTTAGTATTATAGGATGTCGTGATCAAAAACCAAATATTAATAGGGGCTGGGGTCGAGAGGATATATACTTCTTGCTAACGACGAAGGCAACCCACAGGCTCCCATACTTCTCGGCGAGCGGCCAGCCAATATCCTTATACAACTGGGCAACCGGAATACGGGTCTCGTAAGAGACGTAGCGAAGGATCGCGTCTGCGGTCTTTACCTCATAAAAGCCCCTCTCACACCTTTTGTGCTCAGTGCTGGTGACTTGACGTTTCGATAGCTCGATGAGCCCTATAAGATGGGGAAGTAAGGGCGCGGGTATAAGCAAATATATTCACATCAACAAATCATTAAACACTACGAGTATACAAACCAGTCTTAGGGTTAATACTAAGGACCTTGACGACATCGTTTTTGCCCTCCCTGGCGATCGCGCGAATAGACCTAGATCCATGGGGAGCGTTATTCTTCATGTCGACAAAGCCGTCGCTGACATAGCCGTCGAGAACAAGCCCGTCGACACGGCCATATTCGAGGAGCTTGACGCGGACACCTAGCTTGGTGGTCTTGCTGAGCATGAACATTTGCTCCAAAAACATGACAGAAAAGGCTATGGAAATAAAGATAAAGACGGGAAAAACACCTTTCCGATACAAGCCATCACGCAGTCTCCCGGCTTTGGAAGCTTTCCCTTGTAGAAGCGGACATTGCTGGTACGGTTGTTGGACATGTATGGAGCTGTCTTTTGTGGGTTTGTTGATTACGGTATGTATCTATACTCTCACAGTAGCAAAGCTTTATGTATTGCAGAGGATATGGAGAAGGATGGAAAAAAGTGAACAAGAAGGGGAATAAAATAATAAAGAGGAGGGCTTAGAGGCACCCCATATATAGGAATTTCAACACTCAGCGAGGACTTCTTCGCTGTAATTCCTAAGCTCTGATTGGACATAGACCATGTGAGCTCCAAAGAGTTAATCACGAAAAACGAATGAATATACAATTATTCGAGGGGATTCTTTTACAGCAAGGGCAGATGATAGGCCAGACCGCTGAGAATTGCATGGCTTTATTCAATGTGAACCGGGAGGATGAGTTGGGCATAGAAAAGTTGACTGGAGATATGTAGTAACTGGGTGCGTGTTCATTCTACACGATGTTTTGTGATGTAAGATTACGTGAATTTTTATAGGCTTTAACGCCGTGGTATCGTGTCTCGAGTTCTTTGGGGCCGGGTGCAGCTTAGAACAGGTGCTTCCACCTGCACCGATCACTTGACATGTAAGTTCAGGTAATAGTATTTCCATTTTTCTTCCAGAGTAGCACAGCTTTTAAACAACAAGAAAAAGAAAAGGTAACTAATTCCAGCGATGCACCATCCCGTCTAGCAAAGTAAATTTGGCAACATCTTCGGTCCAATAAAAAACAATTCGCAAGTACCCATTGCCCCTCAAAGAAACTTACTAAAATCCATGTCATACGACGTCGTTCAGAACATCATCATAGCAGCAGCATCACCCTCCGGTTTCTTGGCTACTGGACTTCCGTGGCTATATGAAGAGGTCATTAGTTTACCTGGGGTTATAACGTGTAGGGAAGTGTACGTACGCAAAAAACAAAATCTTGATCGTCAAGGCCAAACCCGCATGGATCGCAATAATGAGTACCAACAATACCTTGGCTGTCTTGGCATCCGTCGCATTAACCACTGGTAGCAAGTTACGGAACAAAAATAGCGCCGATACGCCAAAGCCCACGCCGACAAAGACGTAGTTTAAAACTATCTCAAGCTGTTAGTTTCATCTCTACTCAAGCCTTATCTGTAAGATAATATACTGGTAATATTTGATGCACTCGCGATAGCTACTGGCACCCAAATGAGATTGCTATACCCGTACAGCGACAAGCACTCTAGCAGGTTTGCGCTCTCGCTCCCATACCACTTCAACACACCCCACAAACCAATGGGCACAAAAGCGGTGTAACCGTACATCAATCCCGCTGCACCAGAGAGCAAGCCAAAGTCGTAGACGTACGGCGCATCTTTCATACGGGCGAAGTATTGTGCGATTGTAGATGATAGAAAAAGGATCAATACTACAGTTGTAGTTATCCAAAAAGGACCTATTGACCAGCTAGTTAGCTTGCTGATGCAATCTCCAGTTCCAGAGGGCGCAAACCATAGAGATCTGGATTCCCATCTAACACATCTAGAAACCTCTCCCTCGGGAATAACGCCGCCCAGCACCGCTTCAAAACCTCGTTCGTATCCACATCGAAGAACTGCGCATAGAAGTCCATTGTCCATAGAAAGCGCTTGCTGGAACCATCGCCGCCCCGATTATTGGATGAGCTTGAGCCGAAGAACCCGCCAGTATCTATGGTTCCTCTGTTAGTTTCCAGCACTTAAGAACCTCATCCTAGAAGTAAACGCACTCGATGCGCTCGTGGGCATCTTTCCGCTAGCTTGATCGGCGTTGTAACCTGTTCCGATACTGTCAGTGGTGGCATAGAAAAGAAGCTTGAGAGGATGTACTTGAAGGATGGAATTCTAGGTCTGCTAGGTCTGTGTGCCCAAGGTCTCCTTCGTCGTCAACATCGACGACAACATCATATCCGTTGTTTGCCATACTTAGTTGTTTTGCTGATTGAGAGCTTGGAGGTTAGTGTTTATATGTTGAAATGTTGGAAATCAGTGGTGATGGGCGGTTGATTCAGCGAAGCCGCGTGTTCTGAATGAGCCGCAATTGGATCCTTGTGCTTTAACGGGATGGGCTTGGCGGATATATTTTTGGTGGTGCACTACCGGCAACCAGCAATCGCTTATGTAAGTAATCACATACAAAACGTTGGGTACTTGCAGCGAGAATATGTTTCCACCAAATTATGGCAGAAACCTATTCTCGCGACACGTACATAAGGTACATAAGTACTTACCAATTTTAATATCAACATATGTCTAGGACTACATGTATATAGCGTTAGATAGTATTCCAGTTCGATTTTGAATAATGGGTTAGTTATCTCGTTGACTACTATATGCTGTAACTTTAAAAACGTATAATATGTACTTTGTTAAGTACTTTAACTTGCGAACGGATATTATATCAGGCAGTTAGCGTACCTAGAAATTTAATAAAGGCGCTTATATATCTCTTTTATCTGAAATCTGACTTTAATTTCTGCGATTAGGTAATATCGCGATGTTGGTAGGCTTTTTAGTCTTGCGATCCGAACAATTAAGGCTGTTTAGAGGCGTGGGTCAATAAATAAGATTATTGAAAACTCACATCTTATTCATTAGCAGTGTCTTAAACAGTGTCTTAAGCGTGTCTTAAGCAGTGTCTTAGCAGTGTCTTAATAGTGTCTTAACTAAGATGTCTTCAGTGTCTTAAACACCATATATAAACACCATATCTTCTATCATCTGGCGTGTTTCGCATTTCGATCTGGAGAAAAGAGTGTTTTTGATGGCTTCATATCTTATATCTTATCTACTTAACACGTGTCTTAAGTGTATATAATAGATGTATAAGCATCTATGTATCATCTGTGTTATCATGTCGAATCTAAAAGTAAAAGCAATTTCTTTCCAATCGCGCGTCTTTTCTTTGAAATTTGAGGGTGCGTCTGCTTGATTCGGTGATTCGGTGATAGTTTCGCGTGGGATATCTAAAAAACGCTTAGCGCCGAGCGAATTTCTCTAATTGATTCGTGTCGTTCTGCGGACTCTTCTTCTTTCGTCGCCAGCGTTTCGAAACCGATATTGCATCTGTCTGATAGGGGGCTTGGCGTGTTGAAGCGTCATCAAACATAACGCATCTTAATCGGCCGAACTCACTGCGGCAGCACCATAATCGGCGAATCATCTTCTGCGCCTCGGAGGTTGAGGAAACGCATCCAGCGATGTCGTGTCGATCTTTCTGTATTAATCTGCAATCTTGCGTCTGGCGTTTAATAATCTGCGTTAGATATCGTTTGAGGCTGCTTTGTTTCGTCGGGCGTGTATGAATCCAGAAAGTAAGTGGGGGTTAACGCTTCGCGTCAGTTTGGTAGAAATTTGGGCGTAGGATATAGATATATCTAAAAAAAAAAAAAAAAAGGTTAGCGCCGAGCGGATTCACTAATTCAGGCTGGTCGGCTCGTGAGCGGCTAACTTCTTGAAAGCGATAGCCATTTCAGAAACTTTCATTGTCTATGACGCATCTCTACGCATCGCCAAAAGGTTGGGAAACGCATCCGCAGATGTCATGTCGATCTTTCTGTATTAATCTGCTGCACTTGCGTCTGTGGCGTTTAATAATCTGCGTTAGATGTCATTTGAGGGACTGCTGTTTGCCCCCCTCCCTCGTCGGAGCGTGTATCAATCCAAAAGAGACTAAGTGGGGATGTAACCCACCTTTAAACGTCGTTTGGTCGGGTTGGGCGTAGGATATAGAAATATATATCTAAAAAAAAAAAGTTAGCCTCGAACGGATTCCCTAATTCAGACTCGTGTAAATTTCTTCTGAGCAATAACGCCTCTGTTTCACTAATCTATGACGCATCTACTGCGCATCTCAAAGGTTGGAAACGCATCCGTAGTGTCGTGTCGTCTTTCTGTATTAATCTGCCATGCTCTTCTGTGGCGTTTAATAATCTGCGTTAGATATCGTTTGAGGGCTAACTGTTTTGCCCGTCGGGCGATGTATGAATCCAGAGACTAAGTGGGGTTAACCCACCTTTAAGCGTCCGAGTTTGGTAGAAATTTGGCGTGGGATATAGATATATCTAAAAAAAAAAAAGGTTAGCGCCGAGCGGATTCACTAATTCAGGCTGCGTGTCATTTCCGTGAAACGACTCTTCTTGAAGCAATATGGCGCTCAGGCTTTCACTAATCTGTGACAGCATACTGCGTACCAAGGTTGGGAAACGCATCCGTGATGTCATCGTGTCGATCTTTCTGTATTAATCTGCATGACTCTTGCGTCTGTGGCGTTTAATAATCTGCGTTAGATATCGTTTGAGAATTTCTTTGTTTTCGTCGGGCGTGTATGAATCAAAGTAAGTGGGATGTAAGCTTTTAAGCGTCCGAGGATTTGGTTTTGGGCGTAGGATATAGATATATCTAAAAAAAAAGTTAGCGCCGAGCGGATTCACTAATTCAGGCTACGTGTCTGCATAAACGGCTCTTCTTTAAGCAATAGCCTTGCTCAGGGCTTTATTGTCTGCGGTAGCATCTACGCATCTCAAAGGTTAGGAAACGCGTCGGCGATGTCACGTGTCGATCTTTCTGTATTAATCTGCATGACTTGCCCGTCTGTGGCGTTTAATAATCTGCGTTAGATGTCGTTTGAGGCTGCTGTTTCTCGCCGTCGGGCGTGTATCAATCCAAAAAGTAAGTGGGGATGTACTTCGCTTTCGCGTCGTTTGGTCGGGTTAGGCGTGGGATATAGAAATATATATCTAAAAAAAGTTAGCGCCGAGCGGATTCACTAATTCAGGCTACGTGTCATTTCTTCTTGAAACAATAACGCCTCTGAGCTTTCACTAATTTCTTGACGCATCTTCTACGCATCTTTCAAAGGTTGGAAACATCCATTAGTGTACGTGTCGATCTTTCTGTATTAATCTGCATGACTTGCGTCTGTGGCGTTTAATAATCTTGCGTTAGATGTCGTTTGAGGAATTTCTTTGTTTGTCTTCTCGCCAAATCGGGCGTGTATCAATCCAAAAAAAGTAAGTGGGGATGTTCTTTAAGCGTTGTTTGTAGCGTCAAGCTTGGCGTAGAGACTAAATAGACATGGAGATTAGTAAAGGTGTAGTAGAGAAGGTGTAGTGGAGAAGGTGTAGTGTAGTGGAAAAGGTGTAGTGTAGTGGGAAAGGTGTAGTGTAGTGGAAAAGGTGTAGTGTAGTGGAAAAGGTGTGGTGTAGTGGAAAAGGTATGGTGTAGCGGAAAAGGTGTAGTGGAAAAGGAAGGTGTAAGAGAGATGAAGCCATAGAGATGACCTTAAGTGGTAGTAGTGGTATTTCCTCTTTCCCTAACTTTCTGTGATATTTCTTTCAAAACCTCTCTGTGATTACTCTTAACCCTACTTACTCCTGCGATATTCGCTCTTTCAAGCTCTGTGATATGGCTCTCTTTAAACCTAACCTCCTGCGATATTTCAGCTCTTTTCGGTATAAGATATCGTAAACTTGTCGTATGATATAATCTGATTACCATGCATGGTGTTTAGTAGTACACGGTGTTTAGTGAATAAGATGTAGTATACAGAAGTCGTCAAAAAAACACTCTTTCCCGGTATCAGATATGCGTAAACATGTGTATGATATAGTATGGTGTTTAGTACACGGTGTTTAGTGAATATGTAGTATACAGGCGTCGTCAAAAAAAAACACTCTTGCCCAGTATTAGATATACAGTGCTTAGTATGATATTAGATATGCGTAGAGATGTGTATAGGGGGTATAGTATGGTATTAGATATGCGTAGAGATGTGTATAGTGGGTATAGTATGGTATTAGATATGCGTAGAGATGTGTATGAGATAGTATGGGGTATAGTATGATATTAGATATGCGTAGAGATGTATGTATGAGATAGTATAAGGTTTAGTATGATATTAGATATCTTGTGAATAGCGTGTATGATATGGTATGGGTGTAGTATGATATTAGTCTTTGCGTTCTTGGTTTCTCGAAACCTCCTCATCCTCATCTTCTTCTTCTTTCTTCTTTCATCCTCCTCTATTTCTTTCTCATCCTCCTCTAGCTCTTTCTCATCCTCCTCTAGCTCTTTCTCATCCTCCTCTGCTCTTTCTCCTCTTCATCAAATTTCCTCTTGACCGTAAAAACTCTGACTGACGGCAGGCGTTTTGAGTTCTTGTTAGGAGCGATGGGGTTCCATAAACTGTGAAGCTGGGCAGGAAAAGCATTTCCGTGATGTCTGTGCGGAGAGTCTCGTCTGGCCGGTGGAAGTCGTCTGTGATAGAGTCGTCTGTGCGGTGGAGAGTCGCGTCTGTTGAGTGGAGAGTCGTCTGTGGCTGGTCTGCGATATCTTATGCCGGAATCGTGATCAATATCGAGAGGATATCTGCGTAAGGTGTGTTGGTGGCGTTATATCTAGTATCAACGTCGTTAGGCGTGAATTCTGTTCGTCACGATCTTAGATTCTGCTTGATTTTGAAATCCTTTAGGATGAAGTCTTTCGAAACGCGTTATCACGTATTTGGTTGGCGTCTATCGATATAGGATTAACTTCGCGATTAATTTTGCGGAGTTTTTATCGCCGATATGGAATTTCATGCTCTGAAGATTAGCGTATGCATCTGTGGTGGAGATTAGCTGGATATTCAAAAGTGATGTGGATGGATTATCGTACTGTGTAGGAAGGCGTGGACTCTTTTGGTGACTTCACGAATCGATGTCAATTTCGATCAGAAGAAAACGCCAGAGATTCTCTTTGTATAAGCGTGTTGAAATCTTTCACTGTCGTCTCTTCATCCGATTAGTTTTGATTAGCCTCACTCGCTTTCTGTCTGGCGAACTTCGCGTCTCTGGCGTATCCCTAGTGTCTTGTGTTTGGTTATCGCGAGCAATCTTGAGAGCGAGACGGCGGCCAAAATCTGTCTAGAAAAGCGAGCAGCGAGGGAGGAAGGGCAGTGGCGGGCGGAATCTATGGGTGAGGGCTTTATGAAGCGTCTTTGGGGTTTTCAGCGGAGGGGCGAAGATCGAAGATAAGTCCCAGGAATTTCACCAGAGATAGGAAGGTTGCGTGAAGAGGAAAGGAAAGAAACTATCTACATCTGTACAAAGTCACATATCTATCTTACTCTCTGTTCAGTATCTGAATCATCGAATCACGAGGCCATGTTGCGGCCTTATTCATATGTCCAAATCTGCTATCTCGACGAACGACATGGCAAAAAGCGACACTGTGCCTCTTCATAGGCCATGCATGTAGTGATAGATATTAGGTCACTCTGAAGCCTAAGTCCTCTTGAGAACTGCGTGGATATCGTTCGTGGAAATCTTTAACCAGTTCGGAGAGTTATCAGGGTCGTAGTAAGGTTCTTGTGATGGTTTCATCGTGTAGTCTTAGAAACAATTAATTTCGCCGTCGACTTGAATCAGAATAACGTCAACCGCTCTTGTTCTCGCCCGATCTCAGCGGGGGGTGGTGGAAGCTATATCTGCTGATGCGGGATCGTTGGCCGTTGGTGAAAGCGGCGAGGCGTGGAGCAGGGGTGGATTTTCGTAGAAAGCGAGTGTAACCGTGGCGTAAGGAATTAACAACGAGAGATCGAATAAGGGTCCATTTGTTTAAATCTAACCTTTGATGGCGACGGTGATAAATTTAGCGTGAAACAATGTCGTCATTGCATGCGTGGTGCGGTATCTGACTTGCGTTAATGGAATTCTTCGCGGATCGCTGAATTGAACATTTCAATTTCGGAGAAAGTCGAATACTTAGGCGTATCTCTTCTTGTGATGTTTCTTGCGATCTTCGTTAATTGGTAGAAGCGAAATGCGTAGGGGAAAGAAAGTCATCTGAGGTGTCGTATGGATTAAACGAAAAGGAGAACTTGGTTGAAAGCATGGTTATTAAATAAATTCGGTATGGGTAAATAAATTGGGTTGTCTGTTGATAGTCGCGTAAACGAAGGTATTATTCTTCGTAATGGCGTTAATCCTTTCGGTCTGACGTCTGTTTGCGGGTGAAAAAGTAGAATAACGAGAAATTATCGCGTAATGATTTAGAAGTCGAGGTAAAGCGTCTTGCGTGATGCTGAAACTATCTTTCGAGTCGTGTAAACTTATCGTTTTAGAATGCGTTAACAACGTCACTGCTCACGATTCTTGATGCGTGGGATAAAGTCGCCGTTTTTAAATGAAGCGATCGCAGCAGCGAGGATGGCGTTATAGCAATTCTTAAAGGTAGGCGCATGTGAAATCCGTAAACGTCCGTCATGGTCTTTAGGGGCCAAGAGACGAAAAACAGCGAAGGCGTGCGATTAGCTTTCTTGGCGAATAACGTGGCGATTCATAATGCGATCTGTATATTTTCGCGTATTAAGTAAATATCTTTCCGTGAGTAGCTCAGGGTCTTTCTTTCTAGTGGCCGTAGATGGTTTATCGTGATATTCGAAGAAGTCTCGGTGAAGTTCGCCGTCTTTCTGGTACGAAAAGCTTGCGGCGATATAGGAGAAATCCGTCTTCATTTTCTGCGCATTCTGCGAGCGAGATTTGCTTCGATTGCTTCGTGCCATCCCTCAACATCGTAAGTACCTTGCTTGGAAAACTATCTTCTTGGTAAGCCTTTATAAACAACTCGCGAGCGGTGAAGCGTTCGCCCGTTCTTAAAAGCCCGTCATAAACACAATATCAGGATTTTTCGCTTCAACATTTGTCGATATTGATCTGGCGTTCATCCTCCTCATAGGAGATCACTGATCGCGCAGTAAGTCATCCGGTTTCTCGCATTTCTGGAATGGCCAGATAACGAAATCGAGCGAGATAAAATTCGACCAAGCGAGTTCTTGAAGCGGTTTAACAAACGGTAGGCGTAAAATATTCTAGGTTCGCTGTGATCTGTGAGAACCTTGATGGGGAGTCTGGTTTTTAAGAAAATAATTCTTGAATCAGAATAATTCTTGGGAAAACTCGCTTGCTCGTATATTCGTAATTCTTGTTCTGTAGGCGTATGTTTCTTGGAGAAAGAAATTTGGGTGCAGAATTCGTCGTCCGTTGTGACGTAATAAGCGGCTGAAGCGTAGTCGGAGCGTCGTTCTCTATAATCTCGATCTGGGTCAAAGTCTTGAGTATAGGTCTTGAAGTGGTAAATCTTGAGCAAGATCGCGGAATCACCTCCGTTTTAAATGAGCTCAACACTGGAGTCTCATGATCTCGGATCTCTGAGAGTCTCCTGAGACCCTGGATATTTTTAAGTCTCACGAGGCTCAGGAGGCCTCGAGACAAATGAAGTCTTCTTGATGTTATCCGTCGTTCATTCGCTCACTGTCTTTGTCGGAGGCGGTTAGAGGAATCTTCTGGCGAGTCTGGCGTAGATAAACCCATGGGTAGAAGTTCATAATCAAAAATTCCTGTCGTCAGATGGGTCGAGTCTCAATTCTAATAGTTCTTCTTTTTTATCGTCATCTTAATTAATCCGATTATAGCGCCGTCCAGGTATATAGTTTCTTTAACGTCACGAATTCAGCGCTTTTAGACTTCAGATAAACCTGATTCTCGTCGAGTATTCGAAGGACCCTATCAACGTGTTTCTTATGTTCTTCGAGAGTGGCCGAATAGATGAGAATGTCATCGAGGCGATGTGAAGTGATCGAGATGAGGCGTGGCATATCGTTCACGATGTTGAAATCTTGGTAGGCGTTGGTGGCTGAGCAATAACAGTATATTCAAAATGGCCAATGTAATGGTCTGAAAAGGCCGTCTTATTTCATCTCTGATTCTTAATTGATGGTGCGTTCGCGAAGGTCAAAACAGTAAAATATTTGGCGGAGAAATCGTAAAAGTCTCTGGTGTTAATGGAAGAAGTCTTGGGTCTTAACCGTTCTGCGTTTAACTTTCTATAGTCAGAGTCGGAGAAAGCCATCAGCGTAGCAAACAATCTGGGAAGCACTGCGGAAGTCTTATCTCGAATCCGTCCATTGGACAGATATTACCTAAATAGTCTCGTCTGAAGTTAAGATCATCCCATCGTGGGTCCAAAGCAGTCTGATCTTTCGCTTCTTGGATATCGATAGATAGGTCGTATTAGACGATGAGGAGGCAAGCTTTGTGTCGGGTTAGATTAAGCGGATCACGGTATTGATGGTGTTCGATTAGTCTTAGAACCGAGGATCGTAGGCGTTTGGATCAATAGGTCGTCGAGGGCTTTAAGAGTAGTGGAGTAAAGTTTCATTCCCTTTCTTTTCTTGTTGATAAGTCTATAGAATGCATAGGAGGTAATTACCGAGATATTTGTTGTTGTTTTAGCAGGGGGTTCAATAGATATCTGGCCGCGATAACTTGGTGTGGGATAGAAAGCGTATTTGAATGCAGTCGAAGTCAAAATGTATTTCGTTAGTTGCGGGAGAATCGTAAATAGTTGCATGTGTGGCGTCAGAATGCTTACATCATTTATGGGGTAGTCTTGCTGGTTATTAACAAAAAAGGGGGCGTCCTCTCTGTGGCCGTTGATATCGAGACTGAGGATGACTTTGTGGGTGACCTTTCCTGATTCAATAGGTCGGCCATCTATTACGTCTATGTGTCGTGGGAGAATAAGGGGGGTAGTCTTAAGGTTATGGTGGCATACGAAGTCCTTATCTATGAACGCGTATCGCGGTATGGCGTAGGTGAGCGTATGATGGAATAACAGAATCTTTATTTTGAGAAATTGAAGCGTTACAACTAATTGATTCCCATCATATCATATAAAACCGAAAACCCAGAGATCACTGAAAAGGTTCCTAAACCGTCGCAGGTGGCTCGGTCAGGAAAAAAATCTTCTTTGCCTCATCGCCGAGGCCTCTTCCTTCTCTTCCTAATTTCTGCCCTATTTCACGATCGCAGAAATTTGGGTTTCTGAGGCCGGCCTCTTGAGCATTCACTGTAGGTGACCTCCTTGTCATAATGTCTGTCTCACCCAGGCTCTCTCTCTCGAGGTCAGGCGGTTCAATAAAAGACAAATCAGCATGGCTCCTCCGGCGTATGGGGCGGATCTGCTTGTGAGTGGGTTTAGGCGGAGAGCAGTAACGAGGACAGCGGAGGTGGGCTGCATCTGAGTGCGGGAGTAGCGGGAGGCGATAGCGGGGTGTGGGAGAATAGAACAGCGTAACGAAGATCTGAGGCGGGCACGTAGTCTGAGACGATGGCGAGGCGTGGCAGTGATTACCTGCTGCTTGTTGTCCAAGCGTTGGAGAATGGTGGCGAGTTCAATAACGGTGGCGGGGGTTTCTTCGTGAACCATGAGCTTGGTGAGTTCTTCGCTCAATCCTTCCATCAGGGCCTCCACGTTGGCGGTCTCCCCCATTCCTGCTTCGGCTGCATATCGTTGGAATTGAAATATTAGAAAGCAGGCGGTTGAGTTCTAATGTCATACGTATGGCGGGCGTCTACCTGGTCTGGGTCCCCGAAGGCTGTATTCAAAATTTCAAAGAACCTCTCCNTTGAGGAGGTTGATACGATAATAGTAATATAGGCGTAGGCCGGTCGTGTGGCGTAGCGAAATGGCGTAGGTCGATTGATTTTGCGAGGTGGGGTCTATCGGCGTTCTTGCGAAACTTGAGTTATGGCGTATTTTTAAAAGCTGAAGTCATATATTGCGGTATTTCTCGGGTCGGAAAACCTCCGATCTTTCGGCTTGATTCTTGGGTGTAAACAATCAAAAGCGATTCTTGACAAAATTTGGAGGAGGAGGAGGAGAACGATGGGGTCTTGGTGGTGGAGGTAGTGGCGGGAGTCTGGCGTACAGCCAGTTAAGCGCTCAGCGTTAAGATCGACAGTTGGCGATGTGAGTTGGTTTCGAGTAGTGGCGCAGGTTTGTAGAAAGCGGTTTCTTTCCAAATCGTTATTCTGGGTCGAGTTACTGTGATTTTAAGTAGTCCATTCCTTTCGAACCATCCGTCTTCTTTCTCTTCATAAAGGTCTGTTAGGAGGTGAGGCAGATTATTCTTGATCGGGTAATAAGATCATAGATTTCCTTAATATCTTATTAGCAGGAAGCGACTTGGGGTGGTCTGTGATAAATTCTTCAGGTCGCGAGGTTTCGTGGGTCGTTTGGCCTTATGGGGCCTGCTTGCGACATGATAGTTCTTGGGCGTTATATCGGTCTTGGTAGTGTAGGTTGGCGTTGGAAGCGCCTTGGCCTTGATATCATGAGCAATCTTGACGAGCGAGGCGAAGTCTGTCTAGAAAGCGAGCAGCGAGGGAGGAGGAAGGGCAGCGGGCGGAATCTATGGGTGAGGCGGGTATGAAGGCGTGCTTGCGGGGTTTCCAGCGTAGGGGCGAAGATCGAGAAGATAGAATTCTAAGGACTACAAGACTCCTAGAGATAGGAAGGTTGCGTGAAGAGGAAAGGAAAGAAACTATCTACATGCAAAACAGTCACTATATATCTGTATCTTACTCTGTTGACTCATTTATACAGAATCATCGAATCACAAGGCCATGCTTGCAAGCCGACCTTATTCTATATCCAATCTATCTCGAACCGAACCACTGGCAAAAAGCACTGACTCTTCTCTTCCTTGGCGAATGTCTGTAGTGATATTGGTTTAGTCTGTGCGTTAAGCATCGTTTCCTGATTATATGGCGTGTTTGTAGAACTCTTTCTTTCTTATAATCCTCAAAGACATCAAGTGATTAGTGAATCAGGGATTGGGCCAGTGAGTAACGAATCATATCTTTTGGCGTTTTATCTGAGGATGTTGATTTTGAGTTCTTTCTCGTGTTGAGCAGAATCATCATTCTTCTTGAGCTTCTTCTAGCAGGCTCCTCTTAACTTAATAGGCGATTCAATAAGCTCAAAGACTCTGAAGGGCCTCTGTAGGTCATGAGAACTATCCGCATATTAAAAGTCGTGATATCGCGTGTCTGTGAGAATCTTGGAGTCTATGTATTATCGTTAATCTCCGTTGATTACTAAGAGAAGAGGTCTTTCTGTACACTAATTTTGATAGTCTCTCGATAATCTCAGCGGGATCATTCTCGATTAGGCTACCGTATTTGGCGGTATCGTGATTAGGCAGATAAGGTGGTGGAGTTGATGATTAGGCTAAATGTGGTGGAAGGCTGATTTAGTCGGTGGTGGAGGGCTAGTGAGGGTAAGCAAAGATCTCACCTGCTTGCTTAGTGCGATTCTTAGAATCTTGTTAAGGGTTAGGGATATGAACTTAATAAACTCTGTCGACTCATGGCGTCTTACATCTTCATCAGCTCCTGGCTCATCTTCGTATTATCATGGCATGTAATTTCGCGTGATATCCAGAATCTTTATCTAACGAAAAGGGCGCCTTTATTCATAGGAAGAAGGCCTTCAGCTCAGCGTCGACGAAGGAAGCTTTAGAAGCGTCATGATTCAGCTTCTAAAGCATCACTTTCCGAATGTTGAGGAGGTTGAAGAAGGCTGGAGAGGCTGAAGAGGCTGATTATCTGGCCATAACGTCGAGATTGAGCCCGATTCAGAGCCTGAATTAGAATATATGTAGAAGATATCGTCTTTTCAGATGGTAGGGATATATGGACGCCTCAATTAGACGATCAAAACCATTGTTTGGCGGCGGCGGAAGTGGAGATGGTATTCTGGCGGAGAGGAGGTGGGGAGACGGAGGTATATCGGGCGGGCTAGTAAAGGTGGGCAGGAAGGCTCTAAATCGGGGCTCAGTGCTTTCTCTTAAACTTTGCCGTATGGTGTGATAGGATTACTTTCTGCAGGGCAGATTATTCAGCCTGCGAGGTGGTGAAGAACTTTCTTCACGATGTCGTGAGTCGTGAGAAGAGAGCTTCCTAAGAAGTTGGATCTGCTGCGTATATATCAATCGCACTCTCTGCTCACATATCTGAAAGAGATATTGATCTATCTTGAATAAACAACCTCTTGTGTCGAGGTGCAGGAAAGGTCTATCATTTAGAGATTCACAGCGGAGACTATCCTGCGATCGAAGGAACTACTAAGCGTATCTTGACGGTATGGCGGAGTTGGTTGATCAATAATCAGGCTATGGCGTGGGGAGGCTTAGGCGGAATCATCTGGACGTGTAGTGGGCAATTCGCTCTGTCTGCGGACGGTCAACCTCTGTTTACTAGTGATTTGAGCAATGTTGGCCAAAGTTTGAATGGCCGGTCTTTCGCCGGATATCGTCTTTCTGAGGCCAGAGACCGTAGCGACGATCACTATTCGCAGTGTCTCTGGGGCCTAAAACCTCTCTAAAAGTTCTCTAATATTGATCGATTAATTAGATATCTTGGCCTGTGACGATATTCGAGGTAGTTGATTATCATTCTACTCTGGTCTTTTTGATCGAGAACTTGCTCTGCTGATTCTAGCCAATCAAATCATCTCTAGATATCAAAATCTCCGGTTTGATAGAGACTACTAAACGTGGGGAAATTCAAAGCCAAAACTCCGGCAGAAGCAGCCGGGAGAGGGTCATGACGCCCAACAAGCGTCGGGAAGTCGATGGCGTGTGAATAAAGCTGAATCAGACCTTAGCCGGCGGGTATCTTTTCCGCTATCTGGGGGAATTGCGTCTGTCGTTTATCATGATCTGGCGGTGTCGATGTCTGCTCAATTAAATTTGTCCGCTACATGTCGGCTCGAGATAGATATATCTGGTAGAGATATCTTTAGAGGTGTTTTTGTATCGCGTCACGGAGATAAGGCGATCGGATCATCTGAATAGCGTTTATCGGCGGTTTTGAAATTTCTGCGAATATGTATAGGTCGTTGTGGATGCATCTACTCGCTTTGGGTATCTCGTGGTTTAATTCTGGCTCAAATCACTTTGGATATCTCTTGATTGGATATAGGGATATATATGATCTGTCGAATCTCTTAGAAAGTCGATTAGTTAACGTCTTCGTGTATTTGGGGCATTGCTTAACGTTTTGGGGTCTTGGAAAAGCTAATCTTGAAAGGCTAGAAGGAGGTTAACTAACATTAAAACGAATCGGTAGGAACTGTCAAGCGATCGTTTCATTTTCTGTTCGGATCGCCGGAGATATCTTGCAATAAGCAGCTGAAACTTCTGACATCTGCTCTATCTGGTGCGAAGCTGAATCGAAAGTATATCTGATGGCGCAGGCTCGATATATCCGTGAGGTAGATATCATCGCGAGCGTCGAAAATTAGAAACAAGCGGCAACTATCTTGCATACATCTGAAAAGCAGCATACTTCGCTAGGAATCAGCGTCACTCCTGTTTTGAATTTCCTGCGATAGATATATGTAGAAAACTTTGGCCCTTTCAGCGGAGATGGCGGGGATTAGGCTTCTACAGGCTAACTATTCAAAACCTCCTCCTGCCATTCGAGATCATCTGGGAATCATGGGACTATATCTATCACTTAGGTGGGGCGTGTCAGAATCCGGTCTGTGAGGTTCATGGGATCTTAGTGAACAGACCAGGAAACTGCGTCTTGTGGGTTTTTCTTGCGGAATCGGATGTCAGCCGATGCTCTGGCCTCTTACGTCTGAGCAGTAATCCCAATTCAGTCTTGAGCAGACACTTCCCCTCCGTAGGGAGTGTGATATGATAACCCTGGTATTCAGTCATCTAGGCGTATTATATCTTTCATGGCCAATATCTGAAGTCAGGATATGGCGGAGGCAGAGGTTGATCGTTCAGGTCAGGAGAACTTAGGAAGGCTCGTAAGGTCTTGTGATAATTAAAGGGTGGTAGGGGGAGGCGGCAATCGCGTCTCGTCGATTAGCTAACTTGCGTAGATGAAGCGATGCGCCGGGAAGTCGAAGCCGTAGGGGCGCGGAAAAGTGGATTAACCGTCCGAATATCAATGTATGAAACCATTCTGAGATATCTATGACGGTCTGATCTGTTTATGGAATCTGCAGCGTCTTGATCGGAGAAGCGATATCAGCGTATTTAAGCGTAAAACCCGTAACACTAATCAGCGAATACGTGGTTCTGCTCTCTGGCGTGAGGGTAGGAAAAATTTCTACGATTCGTTCTACAGAAGGTCTTTTGGCCGTTAAGCGGAATATCGCGTCATCGCCCTCTGATATGTCGTCTTTTCTTTGATCGAATATCTGCTTCCGGCATCTTCCATTTTAGGCGCCGGAGGCGGAATTAGAAATTTCGAGGTTAGAATTTCTGATCGCGTTAATCACAGAGTCACCAAATAGGATCTGGGTATCTTATATTAGAGGCAATATCACTCTTCAGAGCTAAAACAGGGAAACCTGCGGTCTTTGTGACATCTTATTGGAAAACTTCGTCGAGAGATTATGGGCGTCTTAATCTGCTTTGGGTTTGGGTCTTGCGAAGAAAACTACGTAAGATATGGGTGTCTTGTCTGTAGGTTTGGGTCAAAACTACATATATTATCGTGATTCTTACTGTCTGTGAAGCTGGCGAACTTGGGTATCTTCTGGTATGTCGAATTGAGCATAGCGATTGAACTTCGATTGGCGAATCGAGTATCTCTTCCTGTATGTCTCATAAAAAAATGACTTATTTGTGTATCGTCTGTTGTCTGAGGAGATCGTGGCGATAATTATATCTTAAGCTCTCTACTGAATCGCAAAAGCAATATCTGGAATCTCGGCGGTGCCGTCAAAAACTAAATCTCATCTGCTCGATTATTTATTTACGTAGTCTTGGCGTGGTAGGGTAGGCTTCTGTAGTCATCGGGAGAATTATCTGTCGGTGGTATCGTTTTGAAATCATCATTCTTGTGGTGGAAAAGCGTCGAAGAAAGCGATATCTTTAGTTTAAAGCAGGATCATGACAAGCGATTTTTAGGCGTAAAGCACGCTATGTATGTTTTGGAAACTAAGCGTATCGTTCTTCGTATTTTTAGTATATATAGAATCTAGTATTTAATAGAGGTTTAATCAGGTAAACCTTGTCTAGGCGCGATGATTTTCGTGTAAGGGCCATCGAGAACTTTTTAAGCGAATAAGCATCTCTTAAGCATCCTTTTCAATAAAACTTTTATGGGCGTTATCGCGTCTCTGTCTGAAAGAATATCGAACTTGGCGAAAAGTTAGTCTAATAGCGGCGTTAAAAAAATATCATTAAATTTCAAAAAGGCTAATATATATAGATTATGTAAGCGTCGTATCTGGCTGATAGGAATATCAGTTCGGCGTTAAAGAAATCGTCACGTCGTCTTAGAATCGAATAGATAGGCATCTTGAATCTTAGCAAATTTGGTTTTTGTATTTCGAGAGCGTCGAGTTCGATAGCCCGTCCATTCCCAATCAAGTAAGTATTACTCTACGATAGTTGTATTTATATCTACATACCATACGTGTATACTTGTTGTTGATATCAGTTTCATCTAATGACTTAGATGTATTCTTACTTGAGTAGTTGAACATGAAGGTAATGTAGTACAAACCACCTAACAACGTCAAAATTTCAAAGTCGCGCTCTCGGTGACATTTTAGTCGTAGGTACTATCACAGCTGGAGAATCTATATCTAAGGTTCTTTTGCTCCATCTCCTTGTGCTTGTGGAGAAATACGTCTTTGAAGTTGCATTCCCATACAAATTTTGGTTGCAAGGTGAAGGTTCGCTTACTTGTGGAAACCCACCATACTTTGTGCTCTGCAGTTAGAGTTAAATCGGTCGTTGGTCTGAGTTCTGTATAACTACATAACACTTGTTGTTTCTTTGATAATTCAAATGTACTGGGAGCTACAGGTGCATACAAACCCTTCTATCACATCTGAATCAGAATATACTTACGTATCCGTCTGCCCTTTATAAATAAAGCATGTGTATCTAAACATCCAAATGCAGAATACCCTCTCAAAAACCGTATATCAAATCAAGGACTTACAACCAATCAAACACCAACTCACAAAGCAATACGCATATACTAAGGTATGAGTTTTGGCAGGAAACCGACTTCAAGGGTATACGTATAAAGTTCAGCAGGCTCACCAACCACCTGAAGCCCAGCAAGCTTATCAAACTCAGCCTTGGAAGGCTCAACAAGCCCAAGATTCTGACGCAGCCTAAGACATATGTCCTAGATGCGGCGGATATCAGTATCTAAATAAAATATCAGGCATGTGCGAGGAGTGCGAAGACGACGGCTAGTAGTCTCCCAAACACATTCCTAAGCAGAATACTAATAAAGAGTTTCTCGCAGAAATTAACAATGCGTGAAGTTTACATACTAGAATGTCCTTGAGATGTTTTGCATAATCATGTGTTTTGTTCAATGCCCGTAGTTGACGGTTCAGAGAACACTGAGTGACTTGTTCTCACGAATTTCCCCCATACAGATACTAGAATTTATTTTTTGTTAGAATATTAGGCCCTACACAGTTAAATCTAACTCTATTTTCGTCACTGGCAGATTTAAATAAGCTTGAAAGGCTCTAACTACGGCACTTACCATATATATTCTGATAGGGAGTTAGTTTTCTCAGTTTTATTTTATTTTTTAGGCGTAATTTGAAAACCCCACGCCTGACCCTGGCAAATTCCCATTTAGTAGCTCGCAGCCTCAAAGTAATGCGTGGCTTTTTTCATCAATTTAGACCTGTGATGGGCGAGGGTCTGACCTAGTCCGTGGTTTAAATGCTCTTCCCTAGGAAACCTCTACCCATGTTGAACTGTGGAGAATTCCAAGGGGAGTCGGACAACCCGATCAAAACTGGTCATAGGAGCTCTATTTCCCTATCTACTACTATCAGTTTGCACCTGCAATTCCATCACGTCTCTTAATTAGGCCAACAAGTCGGCGAATGTTAACGACCTAATGACCAAGGCCAAGTCCCGACGCACGACTGACGCTCGCTAGGAGAGGGGCCCGCTGACACGGTAGTTAAACCTTCTATGTCAGAGGAGCAATTGTAATCGGGCCGCATTTTGGTATATAAAGACTCGCTCGTCCGATAGAGTTATTATAGTGTATTGGAGGTTTAGTGACTGTAATATGACTTGGGAAAATTGTAATTCCAGCGACCGTTTTACCCGTATTCGAGAGACTAAAGTTAGACGCCTATAGCTAGTAGGTACGCATTTTCTTTTTCTTTTCTTTTTTTTTTTAAAAAAAAAAAAGCATTGTTTGTTGTGACGTAATGGTGTCTAGATTAATTAATGAATGGGTAGCGGGTCTGAGAAATACTATGTTGTACTTTTGACGTTCCAAGAGTGCATCAGCAAGGTGGTTTTTCAACATTTAGGGGCAGGTGCGAATCCTATATAATGGCCCTCGACGCGATTTGCTTAGTTCCAGATCAGCCTATTGTTGGAAGCTTTGTAGTCAACTATGGCTGTATATGTAGGCGCGCGGTCAACCTCAAATAATTCCTCTTTGACTAATTCTAGCATTCGTCCTGCAATTGAATTGGTCGAGGGACGATTGAGAGGGCTGCTGGCACCATGGGTGTAACAATTTAACATGGATGTCCGGCAAAAGTTCCATTCTCCGGCCCGTAAGGCGATCGATCGAGTGGTTTTTGGTGTGAAGTACTTAACTATATGTAAGTAACCTAGAAAAAATGTTTGGCCTAGATGTTTCCATTTGTCGACTGACAGTAAAGTAGAGAAACAGTCCAGCGTTCTCAGCTCCTGTAGGCAATCCGCTTCTTTAAGTCATTAGAGAAAGGGCTTTTCAAACCCTCGCGCACATACATGGTGCATACCTACATACTGGCCATCGATCGCCCGATCCCGTGTCCCCAAAACCCATTGGTCAACCCACCCGCCTTAAGACACCCCGCAATCCCTCCACACAACCCATTGGCTATGCGGCGAAAAATGCTCGGGCAGGAGAAAGCGCTTGGGTCCTCTCATCGTCTGAGATGATGAAGCAGATAAACCCTCAGTAGAGCCGGTTTTCCTCTATTTTTATTTTTTCGCGACCTGCAGATCTCATACGTGGGCTCACCCTATCGCCCGATTGATAGATGATAGGCTGCAGCCAGTATATAAGTAACGCCTTGGAGAAGAAAAACCGGTTGTACTTTTCTCCGCACTGAATAGCTAGCTCAGCTGTCATAAAAGTCGTCTATATCTCCTAGGCCCGACTTTAGCTTTCGAACCCTGAAACATCTTGAATCTACTATTTACTACTACTTGTACGCTAGCAAGCATGTTCTCAACATTGATATCCCCACTACCGCTTCCACGCTCGAGGACGCCAAACCCATATCTTAATCCCTTCGTTCCGGGAAATGGTACCACCACCACAACTTCTGAGTTCGAATCACCACTACAACCTTCCACGCATGTATTACAAGAATTCGATCTAAGCGCTCACAACAATGAAAAACGAAAATACAGCAGGACATTCGCCATCAGCGAGGACGAAGACCCGCTATCAGAGGTAGCTGTAGAAGCAAAAGCGGAAGAAGAGTTCTTCAGGAATATGTACACCTATCTCGACGAGTGCGATAAGAATAAGACACCTTTCCAGCTGCTGCTGTTTGTGCATTCTCTACAACAGGGGGGGACATTGGCCATGCCGTAAGTCAGCCTTTTTTCCCTTTAACTCGGCCTGTCTCCTTATCGGTTGAGTAATCCACCCTGCCTGATAAGGGTGGGGAGGAAGGTGACACCTTAATGATTTTTCTGTTTTATAGTGTGATACAACGGGGATTGTCGAGGATGATCGGGTTTTTTGGTGGAGTCGTTACTGGCGAGTGGCTTCTTCGAGCGTCGAAAAAAAGCGATTCACATTTGGACGGCGGAGTTGAGCTTGACGAACTTGAGGATCCAGGGGAAGAGGAGATGAACGAGAAGTAGATGTATAAAAGGATCGATGATGTTCTGGCCGTTGTATTAGTATGTTCTTGTTTTGCCGCACCATTTTTTTTTTTTACAACTGGCTTGTCGGGGGGTCTTGAGGGGCTGGAGTTTGGGAGTTTGGGTTTATATGTCTTTTTTTTTGTGGGGTGGGGCTAGGCGAGATACCCAGATGACATGATAGAGATCCTTTTCCTTTGTCTATAACTGGTTTCTGATCATATGAAACATGCTATTGCAAAATTTATTACCTTTACATGCACAAGTGTCTGAGTAGCATAAGCTTTCTCGTTGTGATCATAGAATCGAACCAATTGGACAAATACATAAATACTCCCAAGTGCGGAAGGGAGCTAATGTTAAACTAATACTGGATAGATGGTAGGATCTTATGCGATCTCGATCCAGCGTGCTGGTGAACGGATCTCCAGTGAAGACCACATGATGATTTTCCATACACCCAGGTACCTAGACCTAGAGCAAGCCGGACGAGCAAATGCTTCACAGCTCCGTTTTGCAGGAAAAGCTTGTGTTCGGCCAACCTACTTCCCACCACAACCTAAACACAATACACTGTTGTTCGGGTGCGTATCTAACGGAGCAAACCCAACGAGCCCTTCTCATTAAAGTTGATAATTCAGGAATACTGACTACTGAGTTTCATAGTTGCTCCCGGAGGGAAAAGGCCACTTCACATACTGTGTGTACCTGCTGTGTCAGGAATTATAATTCAGTTTCAGCCCGATTGATTAGGTACTTACTCCTCGCCCAACACCACAAACTTGAATAAACCGTACCGTACATAAGACTTACATCTATTTATAGGTAGTCCAAGCCTTTAATTATTCTGGTTAGACTAGGTACATACATACATGCCAGTTCTAGAATACCGCAAAATCTGAAAAAACTCGTTGCGAGACAGCAGGGGTATAGGCCAACCAGAGTCCGCCTTTAGACGTCAATCTGCAAGTCTTCAGATTTTGCGGTACTAATGTATGCATCCTCATTTCCTCATCACCAACAACACAGTGCCCCAGGTAGGGAAGTGGAGTGGGTGGCAGCAGGCGCCGGGTGCATAAATCTGGGGTAGCATTTTAACGGGAAATAAGTCTGTGCACCTAGCAGTCATTCGGCCAGCCATTCATTCATTCATTCATTCATCCGCTCATTCCTTCAATCAATCAATCGGCACAATGTTTCTTCTTGACCTCCCGAACGAGCTGCTCCTCTGCATCAGTGCCCAGCTCACAGTAAAAGAACTTTCGCATCTCTCACTCACCAATCAGCGTCTCTCCTACCTCCTCACGCCCTCCCTCTACCAGCTGGCCCTTAAAAACTGGAGACACGGGACATCTGCCCTCTACTCCGCTGCCATCTATGGGAACCGCGCGAACGTCTCTCTCCTACTCAAGAATGGCGTCAACACCTTCGGCCTCGGATATCATGGACGCACAGTCTTCCACAGTCTCGCCTCCAACGATGAAGCCAAAGCGCTCATGCTGATGCTTGAGTATGGTGTCGACATCAATGAGCGAGATGAGAGTGGAATGACAGCCATGCATATGGCAGTGCGTTGCGAGGACCCGCTAGAGGCGCTTGAGATGTTACTGGAGTGGGGCGCTGATACAGACGTGTATGAGCCAGTAAGCGGGTATACGCCGCTCCATACCGCAGTGTATATGGAGTCTCCTATAGCTGTGGAGATGTTGCTTCGGAGGGGGGCCTCTGTGGGCGCCCGCACGCTCAAGGGGGAAACCCCGTTGCATGTGGCTGCTTGGAAGACACCACATAATCTTGGGAATAGACTATTCGACTACATGGATCACCCGGCCTCATGGAACTTCTGCGAGAGGGGAATTATGAAAACGGAATCTGGAGCTATCACAAGGCATGAGGTTATTATTAAGTTGTTGCTCGAGTACGGTGCAGATGTTAATGCCATGGATGGGGCCAGGAGGACACCGCTGCATTTAGCAGCCAGACGGGGCAATGAAGAGACTGCTAGAATCTTAATAAGGAGAGGGGCTGATATAGATGCTAAGGATCACAAAGGGATTACACCGTTGCGGTATGCGGTGACAACCGGTACACCGGCTTTCTTCATGATTTAAATCTTTCGCGCAGTTAATGAGAGGAGATGAATTTTCCGTTCAATGATGCAAAAGCATCACTACTCAAGCAAGATGCCCTAGTAAAGGATTTCAGTCATAAGAGAATTCTAGGCCGGTTTGTTACAATGACGAAGCACAAATGCCCCCACTCAAGTTAAGGTGGGCTAAGAACATTTATTTTAATAGGGTTTATAGATCCTATTCTGTCAAGCATTGTTATCCTTTAACGCAGGGCGGTGTAGGACTATGTTTGTAAAGGTTTTAATGGAAGCAGCTGGGAAAAGCATATGTACTATAAAAAATTTAGCGGTGTTCAGATTTGAGAAGAGTATTCTGAATTCGTGAAGCTTGTAGCATGTAGTCACTTGCGTTAGATCGAGTGATAAAACATGACGCAAGATACGTAAAGCCTCACCCTCTACCTGGCTTCACCAATTAGAACTCCGCTATTCCTAAACGCAAAAACATATATTATCGAGGATGAATTTTTAAGACTGATAAATATGCTTCAAAGCTACCAAAAAAATCCCCCAAAAGTACAACACGATCCATTGACAGAAGAATCTCTGGGGGAGAAAAAAACCGCACCGCTATCAAAGGCATACGAAGAAGTCAAAAAAATGGAATAGACCTGCACCCTTATTATCTATCTCAATGTTCCATAATCATGCCAATGCTAAGCTAACTATACCACAAGTTAATCACAAACAACACTCATTTTCTTAGAAAATGATATCTGTATCCTCGTGTTCGCCTAAGATATCGCCGCCACCCTCAACATTAGAGTCCTCGCCTTTTTCTTCGCCAAGTAGCTTTTTCTCCTTCATGGCCTTATCCGCCGCTTCCTGGTCGCGGTGTTTCTTACCCTGGACCTTTTTAAGGCGGTAGAACTCTTCACGATCGAGCTCGTCCAGCTCGCTGTTAATATATTTGATAGTGTTTTCCGTCCTTGGGATGATAACGTGTTCGATGGCATTGACACGGCGGTTCACGACCTTTATCACATCATCGAGGATCACAAACGCCGTCTATTCCGATCAGCAGCCATAACCCTGCCTCCGTCAACACCAAGGGAGGTCAAAAACTTACCTGCAAACTCGCCAGCTCTACTAAGGTTTCCACAGCCTTCCCGTATACCTCTCTACACTTCTGAACCTGTTGTCCACCTCTGCCTAGCCCCGTAAGCCCAAAATCTGAGTTACCCTCGACGATATAGCTCTCGAATGCAGGCAACAGCACACCAGATACATTCTCCTGCTTCGTCCTGACCCTAAATCTTGCCGTCTTGACCGACTCCTGTACTTGATACCCCAGATTACTGCCGCCGCCGGTGGCATATGTGACTTCTGCCAGAGAGAACGCCGCGATCTGCATCACGCGACCCATCTTGCGTTTAGCTTCATCGATACGGCGCGTTATCTCGCGGAAACGTTTGGTGAGAGCTTCGGATTTACGCTTGAGGAGAGAGTGCCCTGCCGTGGGTTAGCTGCATAGCTCTACCTGATTGGCTATATGGGGACTTGTTAGGTACCGATCTCAGCGCCCTTGAGTTTTCCTTTCATTACTCCTAGCGACTGACGGGTCGCGAAAACCTGTTCTCGATTCTACAGGGCCCCAACAAAACATATCCGTTAGCTTTATCACTATCACACATGCGTGCGGGGAGAGGTATGAAGCAATTGACTTACACCTGCTCCGGACATAGCTATAAATTGTATAAAACTTAGGGACAATAAAGACAAGAGATCTAAGTATCGAAGATGTGGAGCTCACTGCCACACGTCATATGCGGTCCCGGGAGAGAGGCGGCTCAAGCAGTGAGGTAGGGTTCGGTCGATAACGTGGCACGGGCAACGACATGGACTTCTACGCGTGGGACGGGTATATTCTGGAATGTGTATGTGGGGAAGTCAACAGGCAGAATTTCTTTCAATTTCTATGAGAAACATTATAAAAAAATTGTTTCAATGACAACATCATATAAGCAAGTATACGTCCCCCAGTAAATCTATATTTTAGACACAACCAACATAAGGAATAAGTAAATAAAGAAGCAAGAACAAATGACTAAAAAATAGAGGGCACAGTGCTCTTAAAGTCTAAACAGCACAATACCAGTATACCCCAGGAGAAGATATTAGCCACCACAGGATCCACCCTGCCATCTCTCTCGGTCCATGGGCCTTGAGTGAAAGAGGCGTAACTAGAAGAAGCCCTTTAAGCAAGCAAATAATATGAAATACCGGGGCCCCCATGGGCCCAACCGCAACGACACAATAATCATGAGAAGGACTAAGAGAGAAAAACCGGACCCACATCAAGTACATACGTATACTCTAAGATTTGACCCTATTACAAGTAGCTTCCTCACTTCGAGTGGATGGCCAATTGTCTATAATGCTGACTCATCAGTATCAGTAAGTTCATTCTCATTATTGTGCATCCAGGCACTCCCGTCAGCCTTCTTCCTGGGTCTATATACCAAAAAAAATAATAAAAAAAAGTTTATGTGACGTTTATGCATCACCGCCACCGCCTGCCTTTAGCCCAACCTTTGGAGCTGCCACTTCGTCGTCTCCAACATGGACATGTGGTCCTTCCTCACCACCGCCAAGCTTTTCCTCCTTCTCTTTCAAAGCTGCGTCGATTACCCTCTTATCTTGCTCCCATTGATCCTTAGGGCTACTCCAGGATTCTTGCATCTTCTTTTTCTTTTCGGCTTCCTCTTTTTCGGCAGCTTCCTTGGCGAGGCGCTCTTCCTCCATGCGTTCCATGTGCTTCAAATCGTCTGCGGAAGGTTCGTACAAATGCCAAATAGTATAGTGCGGGAGCCCAACGACACTGAATTTCATACGTTTCGCCATCTGTAAACCCCATAGATTAGTCAATCGCATTATGGTTGAGATTAAGAACATTTACTAACCTTTCCGAAGCCCTCAGTCTCGGCGTGTTTCTCGAACGAGAAAGCTGGGAAGTGGACACCTGCCCTAAAGACCTTTGCCTTGGCAAGGATACTAACACCGCCGACACCATCAATATCCATTTCGACATCTGGGTCACCGTATGGGTCGCGAAGGTAAGCAAGATGAGGCCTCCAGGTTGCGTATTCGGCATAGCCTTCAACAATAACTGCGTCTTCGTCGAGAGTATCCGCAAGAGCTAGTGCTGTCTCCGACTCCTGCCACGAATTGAGATCATATGGCTGCTCACCACCGAGCCAGTCGGGAAGGGGTCGCCAAACATCTGATTGGGTTATATCATTAGCCCTGATTTCTAGCAGTGGGGAGTATTTATTCAATTAAGCGAAGAGTTGGTATCAGAAAAAATGGTGCCGTTTGTCTCATTGGGTAGATAGCCCTCTGAAGTAGCAAATACGTTTGTGTAACATCATATGATATGAGAATGCGCGTTCCGGAATAAGAACTCAGAAAGGCAAAAAAACTTACTGGGCACAATAATATCCTTGTTGTGTCGCATAAGATCTTCTAGAATAGTTGGGGGTGCAGTTTCCACATCTGCATCTCTCCAGTACACCCAGCTATGGTATGGTCTCAGAGTTGCACTAAGCAACCAATTTCTCGCCTGTGCCATTGTCTTTCTTCTACTAGCTTGGGCAGCAAAGCCGTGCCTGTTTTCGACATCTTGTTGAACTTTCTGCCCAAAATCCTTCTCGATAACCGAGATTTCCCCAAAATGCTGATGCGGGTCCGGGTCCGCCTGGAGCTTCTCAAGGTAGTCGACCAAGAGCGGCAATGTATTATCTTTCGAATCCGACACCAGGAATGCCAGATCTATTAAATGATGCGGGTATGTGAAGTTCCTCATGTGGGAGAAGAACATTGGCAAGTGAGGTTCGGCGTCACGGAGAGGCACACACATGAGAATTCTCTCCTCCTTCTCCCATCCCCGAGCGCTGCCCTGTACATTTGACAAATCATAATGCCGTATTGTGGGAATATGCGAATCGTCCCTGAGGAACGAGGACATCCCAATCGAGGGAAGAAGGACTAATCGGAACGAAGGGAATATGAGCAGGAGGATCACAGCAGAAATTCCTGCGATTAGGCATATCTTGAAGATTATCTGTCTCCGCCAACGCAGAGCTGGTTGTGTGCGAGGCTGGAATCTGTTTGGAAAAGCGCTTCCGTGAGCATATTATGAAGGTGTGGTTTAGTATTGTTTAGTTCTTACCTATGGGGAGATATGGAAAACGTATTTCCTGAGCCTGGCCCATACGAGGCATGGCCATTCGAATAAGCGTGGGAGTGCCTGGGCATCATGGCAGGCGAGGATACATACGGCGATGTAAAGGTAGGTGAGAGAGAGCGAAACTAGTGATGGAAGGGCCTTGGAGAAGATGTTGTCTGTTGTCGCGATGTTGTTTTGTTGGAAAGAAAGAGGCTCTGGAAAGGGATACAAAAAAGAAAGGGGATACAGGGAAAGAAGCTTCAGGGACTTCCTTCTTTCAAGATCCTGGCAACCGCCGAAGGAACAGGAATGGAATAACTGGTAGTTCGAGAAAAACCGACCCCGCAGGTGAAGCGAACACTTTAGCTGAAACGGGGCACGGATCAGAGACAAGATGATCTGTTCGGAGATAGCAAAGTTGGGCGTTGCCGAGAATGCCCAATTATTGTCAGACTTGACTTGTGGACACGGTGCCACTCCTGATGTTGCTGATCTCTACCCAGTTTTGAGAATAGAGTCCCATCTGACATAAAATGGATACAATAGAGCACGAAAAGAAAGTATCTTGTGCTGCAGTAGCCGTCGTCTTATTCTAGGCACACTGCTAATTAAACCATGGCCGACGACGCTAACCTACTACTTGAGATACGAGATCTACCAGGTGCTTATTTTTAGTTGCCCTTCAGCCCCGGAATAGATACCGCGTTCCTCCTCCTCCCCCTTTCTCTCCACCCATCGTTCGGACCTTCCGGGTCCTCTCGTGTAGGGAATATATTGACGTCATTTAAAACATCTCAAGCTCAACTTGATTCTCTTGCTTGTATTCTGCCCAGCTCCCTCCAACAGAAAGAGGTCAATTAAATTTAGGCGGAGATTGGCCCGTGACCTAACCTGGAGCATACTACTTGTACCGTAAGATTGATAAACCGGTACTGAATATACACCCCAATTTTATGGCCAAGAAAAAGGATCAAACTCATCGAATCGATAAATTATGTGCCCTAACCTCGCGGATTATGTCAAGAGGCTCAAAATAAAGTCGCGCTGCGAGCTTGCGCAATTCTTGACACTAGGTGTCTCAGAGTAGGGCTGGCGGTCCGTGAGGGGGTGTTTCCAAGACTTAGTCTGATACAGAATCCCTTATCATGACTTCTCATAGGAAATATATGTGAAATAGAGCACCGACGTTACATGCAAGCCTGGAACCCGTGGGGTGAAGGCATTCGGGGTTGCTAGGCGTAGTCCCAAGTTATTCTGGTGTCTTAACTTTAATAGAGTGATGGGCTATGACCCGACAAAAATCAGTGCTAAAATGGACTTGAACGACTCAGTGCTTACTGAACGATAATTGGGTTGAAGTAATATGAACTACAATCATGTTTTGAGAGAGAATTTAGATAGACCGGCCAATAATAATTTGTAGCCTTGCCATAGCCTTCGGGCTGCATGCATGTATGAAGTATCAATCAATCAATAATTTGTAGCCAATAGCTTTCTTAGGGGATGCGAGATAGACACTGCATGTCTATTTTAATTTCGTATCGGTGATCATACTCAATGCTTAATTTCTTACTCTTTTTTTAAAAGGAATAGAAGGAATAGTAGTATAAGGTCCTCTAAAACCTAGATACCAAATTCACGTTGATTAACATCCTTTCAACAGCTCCAGAGCTTCACTTTCGTCCGGTATATCCAAATTCATATTTCCACCCCGCCCCACGTTATATATCTACAATTTGCAGCCACTCTTTACTTTCTCTGCGTTACAGCCCTCACAAACAGCTGCATAATCATAAATACATGTAGCCTAGATCTACTCTATTCTACCACCCTTCCTAAAAGATTTACCACAACCACCGCCTCTATTACCTCCACACAACACAGGTACTCACAGTATGTTAGATAAACACCCCCGGATTTCTTTGAAGGGGTTTGAGGCTGGAATAGAGAGAGGAAGGTACATGTAAATACATGCACCACTTCCTAAAGCGATATCCGCAACCACCGATATTTTTCGCACCGGGAGTGCCAACTCTACCTCCTGCAACTTTCAAATTTGAGTGTCAATTCCCAAAATTCACGATTGTCAAATATGGCCGAATATTTCTAGGAGTGAGTGCTTACCTAGCAACCCCCCCCCCCCCCCCCCCCAAAATAAGGATATACTCGTTACACCGGTCAATATATAATATCGATACAATGTCCTTTAATCTTTCTGTATAGGGCACGATAACGTCAAGTAGGTTAGCCCGAGCCCAGGGGAAAGTCACTGGGTCAAGTGCCCGGCCAGTTCGTGAGATAAAAGGTTTCACGGTGGGGCAGGACATGTATATGGGAGCGAAAAGGAATAATCAAGTTTCTGGTATTGGTATCCTCGCGCCACCCTACAAACACTTTTCCTATACATACATACAACTCACCAGCCAGAAAGAAAAACCGGAAACCCAAATAACCGTTATCCTCATCGATGTACCAAAAGACCTCCCCATCTCTGAAAAATATGAATGTTTTTATAAGGATCAACAACGTAAAAAGTAAACGGAGAAATAAACATGCAAACTCCACCAGAGCTATCAAAAAGGAAATTAAAAATGAGAAATCGTCGCAAGCTTGCCATCATGAATGTGCAGAGACATTATAGTCTAGGTGTACTTGGAGTTGAGATGCCAGCAGTGTTCATACTGAAGGGGGCCTATTTTAGTCCAGTATTAGTAAAAAGCTCATCGTAAGCGGTCAAAAACAAAGATATCACTTACCAGAACCTTCTTAGCGTTACATATTCTCCAAGCCAACTTCCTCACATTTCCATCGGCCTGGACAACCTCCGGCGCAAAGTCTACACCGAACATTTCTTTAACAGCGTATACAATCCTCTTGGCGTACTTCTCCTCTCCAAGGCCACCGAACTCTTCATTAACGTTTGAAGGCGCTAGCTCCTCCTTGCGTTCAAAACATTTGATAACTACCGGTAAGAGGTGCTTTTCAATTTTGTCCTGCATTTCTTCGCTGTCCACATATGCGATATCTTCATCTTCGTTGATTTCAACTTTGTCGATAACAATCTCAAAAGGCAAGCTAATAGCCATAACATTATGCTTTCCGTCGTGGTGATATCTAAACTCGTATGTGCCATTACTCCAGAATGTTTTGTCACAGGAGAACTCGACCTCGCCCTTAACAATTGGTTCACCGTCATCGGCACAAGAGCCAGGAGTGTCAGATGAGATGATACCGCTTTCGGCGTCCTCAGAGAGGTCATATTCGTCTTTGCAGGTAGCGATCCACCTCCCCATAGAAGCAATTTTAGTGATGAGACGAGAGCGGTTATCGGTGATCCGGTACAATCCGATCCAGTCCTTCCTTGAGTGGTTTACCGGAGCAGTCCATCCCACCCTAATCGGCTCTCCATAAGAAACTGACAAGCTCCTGTGGGAATCCGAGTCTTCCTGTGGCAGTGCGTTGACAATATTTAATGAGTATTTCTTGGAATCATAGTTCGCGAGGTCGTCGGCAAGAAGGGTGATTGAAAGTCGGGCAGGGTACTGCGAGAATAAGAACTGTGTATCTTTGACTACACCCATGACACCTTGAGCAAGCTTTGGTCTGGCAGATTCCAAGAATTCCTCAACGAACTCGGTGGTTTCCGAGAGCACCTTATCAACGGATCCTTGGAAAGATCTGATATGGTTGGCAACTGGCGGTGGAATGGCATTCTTAATGGTTCTGACAACACCAGCTTCCCGGCGAATTTTGTTGCCGTACAACTTCTGCATGTGTGGTCTCTCGATAAATTGAATGAACAGAAGGGCGCAAACGTGTGATAAAAGACCCAACATGAAAATGGCCGATGAAGATGCAATCAAGACAATACCCCAGATTCCGGCACAGCCAATAAGACGTTCCGGGTTGTTCAAGTACCTGTAAATGCCTGAATACGTCAGGCCAGGACTAGGAAGCTCGTAAAAGAAGTCACCATAAAACCAGCCGAATTCACCCAGGGACTCATAGATAGAGGTAGAGGTCCAGAGTTGGAGAGCGATAAGCATTATGCCAACAGTGTGTCTGAAGAGCACGAGCTTCTCCTCTCCAGCGGGCCAGTGGTACATCTTCCAGCCAGCAGCCATGAATGAGGCATGACACATGACTAAAGAAACATGGTACAGGCTCTTCCACTGACTCCAGGCCTCTTCGCGTGTCTCTCCGAACTTCAAAAAGTGTCGGAACCAGGACTTGTTATTACTCTGCGCGTGAAGAATCGCACCAATACCAGCAGTGTGCCAAAGTCTCCAGACAAGTGCGTGGATGACAAATACAGTCTGAACTGCTAAGGTATTGGGGGTGAAGAGAGTCAAAACAACCAAATATCCAACCAAGAGGGTGGTGAAAAGATGAGTGTTGTGGAAAAGGTCGAATTTTCCGAGGAGCTTGTGATCCTTTGCCGTTTGCATTGTATCTTCCATTATAGCTGAAGAAGTTGCTGTTGATGAAGATGAGCTCGATCTATTCTTTCCAGCGGATGAGACAGGCCTGACCATAGGGGGCGGGGCAGACCTGCGACGCGGGGCAGGAGGGTTGTAAGTCTTATCGATATGAGGGTTCTCGACGATTGTAAGAAAAGCGAATTGGGCGGCGTGCGCAAGGAGAGAGGTGAAGAGAACGGTGTATGATGCAGCCATGAGAGAAATACCCTACGAATGTCAATTAAATCCCCATTGTTAGGAGGAAAGAAATAACAACTCACATAGTATCCGGCATAACCAACGGAGTACATCGGATGGGGTGCCATCTCGAATACACCGTCAAAGGTAAGATTCTGATCAATGAGGAAAAAGAAATCACCCCAGTCTAGAAGGCACCTTAGTCAGGGGGCCATTTTACGGGACGAAATACTTACACCAAGCATAGTCCTTGACGACTCTGTGAGCATCCAACTTAACCCAAAGATTGAACATAAACAGTACGATACCACCAACCCATCTTCCCACCGTTAATACCCAGCCCTCACCCTGAGGAAGGGAAGCACAGGACATGGCAAAGAGGACATAGCTGACAAAGTCACACATCAAGATCAAATCAACCACTCTGCGGAACACGAGCCAAGTGTTGTACTCAATAGGCGCATTCTCGAAAACGTAATCTCCACTCTTTACTTCATTGGGAATCTTGGCCTCAATTTCTTGCTTAACAAGCTTGCAAATCACTGGCTGGCGGGAAGAATCAAAAATGCCAGATTTACGAGCCCAATAAACAAGCCATTTACGGTTGGATTGGTTGTGTAAGAGGACGCCGATACCGAAATTGTAAGCAGCCCTCCAGAAGAGGAACGTAGCACACAATACAGGGGTGCGGAGCGATAATGGAAGAAAGTAAAGAAGCGCAATATGTAATGCTAAGACGCCTAGAATGGTGATATCTGATAGGTTCTTAGGCTGTGTTGGGGACAGGAGAGTAGAGACCATGTCATGTGTCTGGGGAACGACAAAGACTGGACAATGCCATTTCATCAGTAACAATTAGCTGGGGCTTGGGGAGGGGTAGTTACTTCTGCCATCAGGTGTACGGCCAAAGGTCTTGCGAGGCTTTGAAAGATCCTCCTCAACGGCGCTCAGGGTCTCTTTAGAGGCCATACTCGCCCCCGGAACTTCATCTGCGCTTTTCTCAGCAGGCCTCTTACGAAGCTTCGTGTTGATTAGCTTTGAGCCGTTAGGCTCCTCCGACTCCACGGCCATTGTTGAAAAGGCTTTGCAACAGGCCGTTAAAGATGATTATCGGGGGATGGGCTTCCTGTTGAAGGATTCGCTGAATTAGGATGTGAGTACTCTGGGGTAGGATAGAAGGTTGGAGATTCAGTAGTAGCAGAGATCGGAGGAAGGACGGAGCTCACGGGTCTATATCACTTTCCGGCGGAACTTTGATACTGTACTCTCCCATAAGGTGTTCGAATGGAAGACCTGTCATTTCATACCGGCAATTCCACGCCTCTTTTACCGGCAACCAATCAAGGGAGAGCAGAGGTCCTGTGAATGGCTGTTGTGTTACCCAGGGCAGGGGCTGATGCCCAACCGAGCCAACGGGCACGCGCGGGATGAAAAGGACAGCAACGTCAGTAGAAAAAAAAATGGTTGGAAAAGATACATGTAGACACTTCACCGAACACAAATATGTGACAGAAGTCAAGCAAGACGATTCAGGCAGACAATTTTCGTAAGTACATCCGGTTTTTGGAAGAGAGTTCAAAAAACGAATTATTAATATCTTTTCGATCCAGCACATATTGTTTCTCAATTGGGCTTTAAGCAGCTGACGAAGAACCTACTTCATGTTCACCTGGTATGCCTAAAGTCTGTATCACATGCCGACCCCCCAAGACCCAGGAGTAGGAACATGGAAGTTTCTAGCCAACCGCATAGAGTTTCTAAGACCAACAGGGAGGTTCCAATGGCCATGGGGGAAGGGTTTGTGTTTCGAGATAGGTACTCTTTCTTACTTAATTCACCCAAGTAGGCTTGTAATTCCATGATTCTTGCAACCCGCAGTCTATGCAACCCGCAGTCTATGCAACCCGCAGTTAAAAGCATTATGCAGTCAAATCGGGGGTCCAACATCTCTACACCTCTGCAGGTTGGTGCTTGGCCTCTGCGCACCTCAATGCAGCTCAGGGTACCGGGTGCTGCATACATCACGACTGCGCATCTCCTGCTCAGGTCTGGGGCCAATTACGCTTGTGGCGGCTCGCCAGCCCCACATTCTAAATCACGGTTGACGCGGGGTGAGTGCAAATCCCAACAGAATCGAGGACAACAATTTTTCATCTCGTAACATTATGCCTACCAGACTTACTCGTCAGCCTCAAGATCTCTACGCCTATGTTTTTCGTGATAACCTACTTAGGTACATACATACAAGCTTTCTTCAACAGCGGCTCATTAGAGAAAACTGGTTTCTAGATCTAACGTCACCTGAGGTGTTTCAACGCCAACGAAACTCAGCTCTGATCCATTGACGGGTACATGTAATTATGGACTACATTTTTCGTTGGGACACTTTCACATGCAAACCCATACATCTGCCAAGGATTATTTACACTGGCTAGGGCTAGGGCTAGTCCCTGCGAGATGGGCTAAAGCTTAGCCTAACGCCAGATACATGTAACTACTTCGGGGGTAGGGGAAAGTCTGTCAACAGGTGGCGGATATTGCTTGTGTGTCACCGCCACCTGTTGACAGACTACCCCTCCACCGAAGTACAGTACCGTAGTTAGAGTACTACTCGGGTTGTACCGAACCAGGTACCCTTTTCAGAGTGATTTATGATACAATCACATGTTAATTCTCATAGGATTTTTATTAGGAATAATTAGTTACTAGTCGAGTACAGCTCATAGTAATCATGATCAACTAGAATGCTCGAGGGAGGGGATCAAGGACCCAATTAGAGTCCCGAATATAGAATGCCACATTTGTCCTCTTCCGCAGGATAATATTGTGTAATTCCAAATCAAGGTATGTATGTAGGTACATACGTTTATGCGTTACTACCACGCACCAATGAGAGCTTGTCACGCATACATATAACGATCTCCATGCATAGGCTTACATGGACCTATAAAATAAATGGCAAGCTTCATATGTGGTAGTAGCGCGCCATGATTACTGAACGTGATACAGACATTAATATCAGTGTTTCAACCCTGCTAGATTTACGACGCGATTTAAATATTACTAACCTATGTATATAACTACAGCTGATTGAAGCTACCAACGTAACCTTTGCCTTAGGCAACCAACAACGTACCTGCTCAACCGTAGCAGGGACAAAAACCCGAAGAGGTGGGAGTGGGAACAAATGCCATACGGAAAAACTTGGAAAATTGGGTATCTTTGGCTAGGGATTGTCATATTTGCTTGGGTGGTGTAGATCATGTCTGCTAATAGGAATTTTGATATATGTTATGGCGGTACCGCAACGGCCATACCGGCTTATTTTCTAGATAGTATATATATATATAAGGTTAATTAGGGCCCGTTTAGCAACTGCCTCAAAACAATACACTCTATCAATTATCTCAAACCACAAATGTTCACCCGGAAATTGTCCAGCGCAGTCAATCTTCTCACCCATTATTTCACACGAGCATCTCGCTGTACAGCATAATCGTTAGACCGCATAGCCTAAACGCAATTTACTAACAACTCCTTTTTCTAGGGCTCAAAATTTGGCAATACATGCATAGGTTGATTCAATCTAGGAGTATATATAAAAGAATTTAGTATTATAGAACAAAAACTGTAGATCTATGGTATCAATCCATCGGACAGTAGTATTGTCAAGTATCTAAATTATTCGAGTGATATATCATGACCCAATCGCCGGACTGATCTCTTTTTTTGTTTAATTCATTAATACTCGCCGGACTAGTTGACTGATTAATTAAGTAACTTCAGTATCCAATGGACAGAGTTCGATTGATTCGTTTATCCCCGAAATACATACCGCCATGGCGCCAGCAAGCTATAGCTAGAGCTTTGAATTTCCGCCCAAAAGTTTGAATATTGGGCTTCTATCTTAAAACATATATTGAGCCAATTGCCAAAGAATTAATTATTTAATTCTAAGGTGCATTTAAACCTTGGTATTCTACTAGCCGAGCTTTCTCATTGGGGGGCAGGATCTAGGACCGCACCCTCTGTTCGTCGACCAAGCTATTCCAGTGGCGGATGTGGTCTACTCTAGTAGTTAATTAAAGCTCTACCGGCTTTAGTCTTTCTAGCTAGCCACTCGTCATTGAACGGCATTACAAAACCTAGGAAGTGCGATACATACCAAGCTGCGCGTAGGGGATAAGTACGAGACTACATGAGGTATGTACATACTTGTGGCCGACCTTACGCATGATTTCAAAGCGTCAAGAGAGTTCCCTTCCAAAGGGGATCTCATGAAATCGGTGGGTCATAGGTATTTACTCAGGTTTTTCCGAGGGCTTCCTCATGTCACTCGGTCTAGCTCTGTCAAGATCCACAGCCTCTATTTAAGCCTCACTATCCCCTCAGACACACATTTCCATGTACGTGTTATCATAGGTTTCTGTCGTAATCAATTAGCTCTATTCGAGTCTTTACTATTGCTCGAGCGCCTATAGCTAGTAGATGACCCCGTAGATTATCAACCTATCATCGTGTAAATATACAGATGGGACTTATGAATAGGCTCATGATAGAATGTTCGGATCACAAAAATCTATATCTACCAATTGCAATCTATACTCCAAGTTTTATCTCTACAGCAGAGCGCTCAGATTTATTGGACAAGATGTACTCGGAAAAGAAAGTTCCAAACGTTATTATAAGATAGCCCAGATCCTCAAGCCCCTAGGTCAACCTGCTCCCTGGGTCATGGAAGCTCGGCGGTACATATTGATATAAGCTAGCTGAAGAAATTCAAATCGTGGGTCGCTAATATAAAGTGTGGAGCTTTTTTTTTTTTTAAGTCATGATTTCGTTCTTTTCTAGGTACAAGAACGTTGCATACAGGGAGCCCCTATGGCATAAACAAAACCTAATATAAAGTGTGGAGCAAGTACTATATATATATATATATATATATGCGAAATCCAACAAAGCATAACTAAACTAATATTTGGGAAGTCAATGTTATTAGACCTAACTTTAATATGCTCATCCGAAAGCACTATTTTTTTTTAAATAAAGTGTATCTGTTTATCATCCGAAAGTACTAGATTCTAATATCAAGTATATATATATATATAACGATCGAATTACAATATTAACGATGACCGGCACTACTGTTGAAACAGTAGTGTTTACAGACACTGTTATCAGGTATTTAGCTACGCACTGTCCAGAGGATAGCTCTACTATACCAGCCCCTCAATATTTGCTTTTGACTACATGTATGCATCTAGTTCAAGATGGCCTCTCAGCTTGTGGTGTAATTCTCGCCAGGTGTCTCCTGCCGCCATCATCCCAATCCAACAAAGCCGAGTGCGCAGTCACTCGATTATCCCATACCACAACAGTCTTTGGTTCCCACTTTACGCGGATCTGGAAATCGAGTCCGTATGTGATGTGGTCGTAAAGGAACTTCAGGAGAGCATCGCTTTCTTCCTTTTTGAAGCCCACTATGTGACGCGTGACTGATTTTCACGAGTTAGTAAAATTGGGCATGGAATATAGGGGTTAGTAGTTACATTGTGGGTTGACGAAGAGTGCTTTCTTTCCGGTGGCCTGCCAAAAGACTAGTATCAGTAACTGACAGCTTTATGCGGGATATATGTGGGTTATACTGGGTGAGTCCGAACGACAGGATGTTCATTCGCAACAGGCTCTCTCCTCACCACTCCACCCTTCCTCCTAGCCAAATCAGCCTGCTCGTATCCCGAATGGATTGCTTTCAACCCTTCTAGGCGTTCTCTAAACGGCTCACTGAGCCTATTATATGCCTCTACTTGGTTTACAAACGCGGTATCTCCTCCTGAGTAGCCGCCATCTGTTTTCGGAATATCAAGCGCATACAAAAACGTTGTTCCCGGGGGCTTAGTAGGGCCTTATTAGCCCTAGATATCCAAGGTGTATGCGGGTTTTTCCCCCCAGCTACGTACCTGGGCCTCATAGGTCACATCCGAATGCCATGCAACACTACTAGTTCTACTCTCCAATACACTCGCTTCCACAGCCTCTCCCGCGCCTCTATGAACTAGGTGGACTTCTGGGAATCCCTCGGGCTGACCTGAAGAAGGGTGGATATGGTGTCTTCCAAAATATCCCCCAAATTCAAGTGCTTTATCGATAGGAAGGTCCGCAAAATCCTGGTCTCTAAATGCAACAACGCCACGCTGGGCAACGAAAAGTGCGAGCTCGTCTTTACCCACGCTAGTGAGGGAACTTAGTTGAACCCCTCTGACTTCAGTGCCAAATTTCGGACTAACATGGGTGAGCTCTACATGAGAGGGGAGTAGGTTGGGGAAGGATGGATCTGCGGAGAGCCCGCGCTCGGTGTGCTCGAATGGCTTCAGAGGAGGGTAGCTATGTTTTTCGTTAGCTATACACTTCATTGTATATGGCAGCGGGGGTTGGATGAGGGCACCTTTTGTCGCCAACCCAAGTAGGTAGATAATGAGGATACTGGTGAAGTTATTAATTGGTGCGCACCAGTGAGGGGATAAGAGCTCACATACTGCTGCCGGAGTATGTCCATCACCGCCTTTGATTTCGACGTTCTTATTAAATGCTTTAGGCCCGTGACTGATCTCTTTGTAATCTCCTACGGGGACGTTATTGTTCGTTGCAATATTAATTACTGCAGGCGCCATTGTGGATATGTGGTGTGTAAGATTGGGGGTTCTCATGGGATAGAACCTCTTAGCATCAAATATATACACATTTCCCACTTACTTCACCCCCTTGTAAACTTGCTGAGCAACTGTGTTAATTTCGTGATGTGAGTGGGGCATTGTGCAATTATTAAAAAGGCAACTGGAATTAAATGATTGATGAGACAATGGAGACAATTAAAGATAAGATGAGCACGCTTATCGACAGCTCTTGCCGCTTAACCGAGACGATGATTGTTAATATATATAGTGGAGCGATTATGTATTTACGGAATATTGGCGTTGTATCACGCAATTACCAGGGTTGTGTGCGCGCGTGTGAATACATGTATAGGCGGATCATTCTAGATCTAGTCAGCGTTACTTCATATTCAGTTATAACCTACATGTATGTATCATTTAAGGATGAAGGACATTGACGATCTGGGGGAGTGTAAACCCGATTGTACTGTAGGTGAACTTAGTATGCATATATGGCTGTCTATGTATGCTAGTACTTGCAACATGTAATATCACTCGGCATCTCGAAGATTGAGTGGTTGTTTATTTATGCATGAAATCCGTAGACAATGACAGGATCCTACCTCTCTCTGCCGGAGGTAGAGCGGGGAAGGTTCGTTGCTTGATTGACAACCAGTCAATGGCTTAAAAGCTTCCTTTCTCACGCATGACTAAATTATGTACTCTATTTCGATCACTTTAGTATTCTTAAAGAACACATACAAATACGTACATGTATGTACCTATGGAGCGGTAGATAGGTCAAAAAGTTACTGTTGGTGAAAATAATACCAGCATTTATGCCTCAAAATGAATAAAAGCACTGACCTTTTGGCCAAAAGGGGTTATATATATAATATATATGAACATTCTCCACCGGTGGAGAATTTCACAGGTATTTTACCACGGTTGGAAACTTTTAAAAGTATTATTGGCATTAATGATTGATGTAGTATAGCACGGCGTAAAGACTGAAATTCGGCATTTATACTGGCACAAGGGCTGAAATTCAGTGCTTATGCCACCGTTGGTAAAATTACTTTTAACACATTTGCCGCTCTATATACCTGCATATACCTATAGCCTCAGGTCACTCTCAAATATGTACTTTGCGTAGAAATTCGCATGGATTCTCACCGGCCCCTCATGATCACCATGAGGTGTGGGGTTACAGTAGTTGATGGTCTTTGGGGCATAATCTCTCGACTAATAAATCTCAGTCTTAAGTATTCCTCTAAAGCCTTGCTTGACATACTAAATAAAGGAATAAAGGAAAAGGAGAGCATGAGATGAATCTTTAGACCGTATACCATGGCCATACCATATATACCGTCACACCATACGTACTAAAAAAGAATATTACATAAAGCTGGGTAGAGAACCGCTAGGGATCGGGCTAGCTACCCAGAAAGAAGTGAAAGAACTGAAGAGAGAAGAAAAAAAAAGAATAACTACAACATGACCCGACAATACTAATGCAACCGAGGAAAACCTAAATGATGAAATTCATTCAACTGCATATCATCACAAAAGAAATGTATCAACAACCCGGAACAGAAAAAATGAAAGGTAAAAACAATGCGCGCCTCGTCAGTTCGAAACCCAGTAAAATCCATTAAAATCCATTAAAATCCATTATGCATCCTCCCCTGATATTCCCCTCTCTTGAAATTCTTTGGGCTTTTGGGGGCTCTACTTGTCGGCCCTCTCGAAGGCGCTCTACCTGATGAGCCCTCGCCCTTATCTCTTCCACCCTTAAACATCCTTCTCATCCCTCTAGATCTGTCGAGTAGATTATCCAGAAGAAACGCACTTTCTGGGGTTCCTTCGCGTGATATCGAAGCTGTGGTATCACCTGGGTCCAAGTCAGAGCCGTGTAGATGATCGTATTCCTCTTCAGCTTCCGATAGGGATTCTTCTCCAGTACGACCCATCATTTGCATTTGCGGCGAGGAAACGGATCTCGGAGCATACCTGCTTGAGGAAGGGATTGGCGGGGCTGTGAATGCAGTGGGGGTCATAACGCCCGGCGGTTGGTCCCTTGTAACCACCGGTGTGTTTAGAGAATCCGCAAAAGACGTTTGAAAGGATGTGACACTCGGCGTTCGGGCAAGCGACCTATTCAGAATTGCATACACCCGGTTATCGTAAACTTGTGGCGCAGTTTCACCACTCTCCGTAAATTCAGTGTCTGCCTGCGATGGGGTTTGGTTGTGGTTAGGTGTGCTATCATCTCCGCCAAAGAACGCATCTAAGTCGCCCAGCCTCAGAACGGTATCACTAAATCCACCTTCACCTCTTCCGTCTTCGCTCAACATTGTCGCCGTCCTATCTTGCATGCTAGTGTAAGAGTAGTCCTCCATGTGAAACTCGACATCCTGGGTAGGGGGTGCTTCTTCCTCCGCAGCAGCTGCCTGAGTACAGGTGTAAAAAACAGCGTGAACATTATCTCTCGTCATAGTTGCATTGATTGCCGGCATCGGGATTGCCCAACCACTCTCGTCTGGTATTCCAAATAGTGTCTGGGTTTTTTCATATTCCTTCCGAATTGTCCTGTTCCCCATGCTCATCCGCATAACGTGACGGTCCATGGGCCCGCCAGAAATAGTGATCATTTTGTCAAGTACCTCCAGCGCTTGCTCAACAAAATCTGTCTGCAGTAACCTTAACAAAGGTGAAATGAGATCGGCACCTACCCCAGCAAAGGCTGGTTTTCGCATATCGATAGAGGGCAACATTATTGTCAGCAATTCCATTGTCCTTAGCTTGACCCATTTCAGCTTATTCGAGAGGAGTCCAACAAGGAAAATCAGAGCTTGAGCCTCATAGGTGGGGAAAAATGTCTCTTTCAACGCGTTGACAGTCTGCGATATGAAATCTTTCTTCGATCTGAACCTCTGTCCAGCATAAAGAGACATTACTCTGGTTAAAGATTTATGTTCCTGGGCCTCTGCTAATACTTTCAATCTCTCCGCACAAAGAATGACATCCTCGTTAGGCGTCCCTTCTTGTGCCTCTGAAAACCGTGGCAGATTGGCCAATATCGCGAACAATAATCTGCTATCCCCTCCAACAAGTTCATTCGTGGGAATCATGTTGAGCTTATCGAAAACTGCCAAGGTTTTCTCAAATGATACTGAAGACCGAAGCCCTTTATCAATAAGACTCTGAAGACCCTCAAATTTGCCAAACCACTTCGGCGGGAATGCATCCATAAGGTAGTTAACCTTAGCCGGATCTGCCAAATCAATCTTGTCTAGTAACATTTCCAACAATGATAAAACCTCCATAAATTCGCCCTCGTGCACAGTATTCAAACAGGCAACAGTTACCCAAAATAACTGAGGATATTGTAAGAGGTAATCTTCGTCCATCTCTGCAATGATAGCATTCAGTGTAATAAGAATCTCCATGGCAAACAATCGTATATCTGCACTTTCGTCTGCAATCGTATTTGACAATCTAGCAAGCATGTCTGACAGCATACCATGGTCTAAAGTTGTGAGAAGACACCGGAAGACCTGGAATGATCTGCAAGCCAGGTGCCGTACTGGACATGTGGTCGCCCATGAAAGCGCAACCTTACCCCAGGCAGACTTCAATCCCGGTGAGACAGTTGAGAACATCTCAAGCACACATGTAATCATGTGACCCATTGATTTTGGTACTCGTAGGCCACTTTCCTCCGTGGAGCTAATCTCTTCGTAAGCCCAGAAAGTTTTGCCGTCGCGTTGTCGGACAGTCTCGATAAATTCAAGAGTTGCAATCCTGGTCGCCCGATCCTCTTCCTGATTGAGCGCTGGAATGACCAGTTCGTGTATAAGATGTATCAACATCTCTTTTGCCTGTTCCTGAACCAATGGAACGTAGTGGTCCCACAGAACAAATACAACTTGCAAGAGTAGTGTTAACTTCTCAGCCATTTCGGGCACAGGTCCAACGAGAAGATCAACCATCATTATCATTGCAAGGTGTCCCAAAGAGAAACCAGTCTAACCAAATCAGCGCTAGTAAACAAACTTAAAGAAAAGGAGAAAGCTTACCGGTTTCCCACTGTTTGGGACACACTTTGACAGGTCTGCCACGTACGGAAATTGGGATGCATCTGGTGGCGGTGTAGGCTCTTTGACCGCAATTATCATTAATCTTGGTTGAAGGTATCCCATCAAGGCCTCCACCAATTTCGCTCCCGCAACGGTTTCAGACAAGAAAACAATGACCTGTTTACCAAACTCGACGAAGTTTTGTTCGCGGCGTTCAAGACTCTGGTTAAAAATGAAATCTAGAATAACCTGTACATTACCAAGAAACGGAGCCGTCGCAAGAGATTGCCATACTGCTTGAATTTCACTGTGGATCTTGCTGCTAAACTTAACTGTAATCTCGTACAAGTTCGCAAGGACCATATATGACGAGGGAAGTAGATCGCCGTTGGGCTCGAGGGATAGGTCGATGGTTTGAATCCAGGGAAGCAGAGCGTGGAGTATGTCCCTCTGAGCCTTCCCTTCCGTAAGATTGAAAAACATAGTGAGTTCGGAGAATATGAACATTGCCTGCTCAGGATGATCTATCGAGAGGCCTTTCGAAAGATGAAACTGCGCACGTTTGTAAACGGCTACGGTTTTATCTGAGATGCTGACTTCAAAATCTTGAACTCTTGAAATATTCCAGGCACGTTCTTCCGTCACCCTTAGTAACTTTGCAGCCTGCAACCTAACTTCTGCGTTCTCGTCCCCCAGCTTAAATAAGCAAAGTGCCATAATTTTCCACACGCCGTCCAAGTAATCTGGGACCTCTCTGAGCACCTCCGAAATAACAGCGAAATAACTCTGTGTTGCTTTTGCTGAAGAATCAAAACAATAACACCGTTTCATAGCATTATTCAGCAAGACTGTTTCTTGGTTGTATAACAAAATGTTTTTCAGTGCTCGTCGCCCAATGCGGTGCGTCCTATCACTTGGCGACGCAAATATCGATTCAATCCAGCGGAAAAGCTCCTCCACGTTGAACTCAAGCGTAGCCACCACATTCTGTGACAGGTCACCCATAACCGGGCCGGCCTATAAAACCGAGATTAGCCTAGTATACCTTGACACGCATTTTTACAACTTACGCAGAGTGATGCCATCGCGCTCAATGCAGCAATTTTGAGATTCCGCTTTTCAATCTCCATTGCGGCCCCTAGTGTTCCTTTGTCTGTTAAATCTCGTTGGCTGTCTACTATCTGCCTCATCTTCTCCTCTCTATCCTTGACGACTGACCAATTCGGCCCGTGTCCGCACCAATCCTGCATTAGAATGTAGATCGATAGCCGGCCTTGGAACGGGAGCCACTGGACAGAAACACCTGCTTTTTTAAGTCCTTCAAATAGCTCCTCAGTGAGCCCACAAAAGTACCTTCGAAGTTTCTGGTGCTCCCAATCGGTCTGAACTTCAGGGTCTTGGAGGAATACTTTCATATCCTTTATGAAAGCTATCATTTTCTGTAAAATCCATTCGTCTCTGAAAACTTCCTCTTTCTGAAGGAAGTGCGATGTGAGCTGGAATACATGGGTAACTTCTGCCCTAAGTCTATCTTGACGCCGGTTCCGCCGAGGTGAATCGACTCGCTTTCCTTTTACTAAGTCTTCGGGGCTCCACCTCTGTACTGTAGGTTGAAGGCTCTCGATTAGTGTCTTATAAAGGTTGATGTTGATATTGCCTAATCCTGAAACCACTGCCTCCCTAATCCTCTGATTATCTAAACTCAGTAGTGGAATAACCATTTGGAACACAGATCTGGCGGAAGTGATCCGGTTAAGGCGGTAAGGTGCCAGGGGGGGTTGGTTTTTTGACGGTTTCCTTGCATGCTGTGGGGTCCGTGGCCGTGATACTGATGTCTCACCGTCTGTTGAAGTCAATGTTGAGCAAGCTACGATCAAATACAGCTTCCATTGCTCAATCATAACCTCTGGACTAGTTTGGGGTAATGCTCTCAGTATCTGTTTTGGTACGCTTTCAAACCCCAAGTTCGGTGCCCTAGAGGTTTGTGCAATGGCGCAGATCGATTGATGCATCTGGACTAAACGCCCACACACCAAGTCTCTACAGAGCGCTACAGTAGTCGGACACCTTTCCACACAGACCCTAATGAGGCTAGGGAATACCCTGAACCACAGAGACGAATCATACTGATTGTCGCTTATTGCCATCTGCACTAATGCGTCCTTCGACTTGGAATCCTTCAATTCTCTCTGCAGCCTACTCCGTTCCGCCACAGGTAGGTTCTCATCATTCAGATTCATAACATTTAATGAATCACTTTCCAAGATGTGTATAATCCGTGGATACGCCGGAGATACTGAGGTGCGGCTAGGTTTTCTTGAATGTGCACTCGCCTTCCCGCTGATCTCTGCAGGCTCACTTAAAACCATGTCGAACTCTGTTATGATCCTTAAAACCATAATGGCAAATCTTCTCACCACTCGTGACTGCGAGCATAAAAAGAACAGCCCATTTGACTCAATCTCATCAACATGAGCTTGCACATTCGAATACTCCAGTTCTTCGCTACGGTTTCCAAGCCCGCGATCATCCAGCATTGAGGACGATTCTGCTGCTGCCGACGCGGCATCTCTAGAACCTTTAACCTTTTGCTTGATCGTCTCGAGCCATATTCGTAACAAATCAATGTAAAGTTTGAGGGTACTTTCTATGTGGCCACTACCTAGCATTCCACCATCAGAGGTTGTGGAATAACGCTCATCGAACGCAAAGATGAACCTTGCAAAGCCAATGATAACTTGTTGGGAGTTATACTGTCTAGCGATGCTTTTTAGTGCGTTTGCAGAGGCGGTAGCAACATTCTGGTCGATATGTGCAGTTCCGCTGCACAAAAGTGTGACAACCTTATAAAATGGGATGTTCGGAGGAAGGCATCGAGGGAGCGCCGTGATGGCAACGTGAAGAAGCTCGTAAAAGCTTTGCCTCTGCTCTACAGCATCCCCTCTTGTATCATCCCTGATCCCAAAGGAAAACTTGTTTTCTAGCGGCGTCTTAGGCACTGCAGCAAATCTTTCATCCAGAACTGCTTGACCCCCAAAATTTATGTCGCAGAGAACGATGATCTTTCCAAGCATCTCGCAAAAGCGGTCGTAGTATTCCTTTGCAGTTGAGCCAAGCTTTTCCACTGCAACTGCTTGTGATCTGCGGTCCACCTTCACCTTGACGCCATCCTTCTTTTCCGCTTCAATTTTCGCGAGCCATGTTGAAGTGGGCGGTATCTTCTCCGGGGGGTTTGAGGCAAAGGTTTCCGGGAATGGAGGCAAGCCGGATTCTCCTTTCTCCAAGTCTGCCATAATGGCCAAAAATGTCCTGATACCAACAACCATTCCCTCTGGCGATAACTGGTCTAGTTTCAATATATTTGCCCCCGATAACAACTCCACATTTAATAATGGAAATACAACAGTTCGAAAACAAAGATCCTGGTACTTAAACCCAATAAAACGAATAAGTTGAATACAAGGCTCAACTACTTGCTGCTCTGCTGTCACCAAAGACTTTTCTTTCTTATCTTTTGTCAATAGGATTTGAATTATCCTTTCAAGTTTTTTGGTGGTATTGTTCATACTCTCCGTACAGCGAAATAGATAGGTCCAAGTCAATCTCGCAAGTGTTTGCACTATGGGCACTCGCATCGATCTATCCTTGTCTCTCAACTTCGGGAGATTATTCTCGACAAGATGCATCCAAAAGTTGGCGAAATATTCGTTAGGGCTTACACAAAGCAACGTTCCCATAAGGGGGAAAGCAGTGTGCCAATGCCGAGGCTTTGCCATCATCTCGTTCAATTTTGGATGCAGAAGATTCACAAATTCTTGCCAGGTTGGATGGTTGAGTTCTGTTTTAGCGGTAGGGGCGATAGGGAGTAGAAGCTTTGAAAAAATTTCGCAGTATGCACGTTTCGCGCGGAAACCTTGGGATTTGACGAAGAAATTGGCCATTGATACCATAAAATCGGCGGATTCTTGAAGTGCCATTTCGGGAAAGAACTGTTCACAAAGTTGAAGAGAGAAAAAATATGTGAGCTGGGGCTCTCTATAATATGGATAATAATGGCTCCACCATATAGGCGGGAAAATAAATATTCAGAATGATGGAGAATATGAACCTTTAGCTTGATATAGCTCATTCCTTTTACGACCAGTTCAACTCTTGCTTCCGTATCTTTGATGGTAGGATTGACCATCCTTTCCAGATCCGCAAAGAAACGATCAGTAACCCTTTCGAAGTCAATATTACTCATGACGCCTAATAGCTGGCCGAACAGTGTCCAATTTGCCATTCTTAAAGGCGAGGATAGTAATGTGTCCGGATCTGCTGATCGCAATTGATTAAATATAATATCTTCCAGCTTGTCCGCCATATCTTCTGTGACGCATTCTAGAGTTGTCTGGCCTATCACTTCAATCAAGACTCGGCATAGTATATAAATCGAGATAGTTGACCGTCTGTCTGCTACCATTGAGTTTTCCCGTGCCCCATAGCTATTACCATCACCATTACCGAGCGGTTCAGTGTTTCGCCGAGGCATACCACGTGCTTGCTTATGAAATATCAGCGTTTAGTTTGATCAAGTGATAACCCGATTATAAGATACCTGGGACATTTCCTGTCTTGATAAAGCAGCCGCTTCACTCTTGCTTTTTCTCCAGAACATTACGCTATCAATTACAGGTTTCGGCTTGTGTCGAGCAATATATCCTATGTAATCCTATGTAAGTCTACATATCTATATCCACTGACCATGAGCTCTATTAGAGATGCAAACCTAATGAACCAATCAGTTTATCAAAAGCTGGATCTACCCCCGCCCCGCAAATGGTTTCAATATGTGGTTCGATATCCAAGGGATGATTCGGGGGTAAACAGGTATTAATCTTTCTTTCAGCGAATCGTACAAACTGCGTAAACAATATATGAAGTGCATATTCTGCAGGGGTTTTGGTTTCTTCATCACGGGCCCGTGGATGAGAGCCGTGATGATGAGAGTGTGAATGATGGTGAGACCGATTTCTCGGTGGCTTCTGGAACTGTGTTGTACCGTTTTGACTAGGACCTTGCGGTATCGGGGGTGGACCTGGTGGACCTAGTCCAGCTCCCCCGCCTCCTAGACTTGAACCTGAAGACATATTGTTTCCGTCAGTCATGGGGGGTGCTCCCTGGGTGACCGGTGATGAAGGTATTTGTGGTAGTTGTATCTGCTCCCTGAGTGAGTTTGAACCGCCCGCAGGTATCATAGGTGTCATCGGTGATGGAGGTATCTGAGGTATATGGACCGTATCTCTTGGCCCAATGGTCGCATGCATTACCGGTGGCGGAGACAATGGAGAAGTCGCAGGTGAGTTGACCCAGGAGCCAGATCGAGAGTGGGCGCCGGATCGATGTTGAATGCCGTTAACGATAGAAGTCTGGCGGTGGTGTGCGTGAGAGCTGTAGGAAGGCTTTCGCTCAAGTCTTCCGGTCTCGGGCCGTGGGGACTGGGACCGTGGTTGGTGGGCACCGGCCATAGCGCAGGAGTTATATTGCAGGGGAGTGGATATGGGGGAGAAATTTCAACGCGGGAATGAATTACCTTACCGCCGAGAGGCGCGCTGAGGGGAGGCAATAATTCGAAAGTCGCAGAATATGTCACAATTTGGCATGGAGAAATTCAGGCTTGGTCTCTGCGGGGGGGTGGAAGAAACCACAGAAGGATGGGATTACTGGGGCACGCACGTCTCAGTAGAAAATGCGACTTGAGGCGCTGGGATGACAGGGGAATCCAGGGAGGGGGGTGGTTTTCCAGGGTCAATAATTGAGTATCGGACTGGCTCTCTCAAACGGGGGCCAGATAACAGAGGCGGAGCATGATCACCTGGTGAATTTTCGACGATGATCGTAAGGTGAGGTTAAGATAGGAGGTGGGAAGGTTGGCCATAGCTCTGTTGCAGTGGCTACTGCGGCATTATACGGCTTAGTAAGCGGCGGAGTGCGTTTCGTGTCGTACACAGGGGAGGATGGAGTTTCATGTAACGTCACCCGATGAATAACGATGGGTTGTGGAAGTTGCAGAGAAGTGGGGTCGCTTTTCAGGCGTTCTTTGTCTGAGGTTAATGTTTCAAATATTGGAGCGAGAGGCTCATTCTTATATCCGCGCATAATTATGACAGTATCTGCTTCTATTCGATATCAGACAAGGCCCGCAGTTAAAGTTGTTTGTGCCAATTGGGGTTGCTGGCTGTTGCAATTGATCTTGAGATGGACACCATCACGATCTAACATCTGTGCAGCCCATTTTGAGATCAATCAATCGATCAAATCTCTCATCACCAGATTCCAAGTGCGAGAATATGCAACGCATTGTGCCCGTAACAAGTATGTGTTCGGCAAAGGAAAATGATGAAACGTCTTCCGCAATGTTACGACGCAAATCTGAGGATCAAAGGGAAAGGCTAGAGGTGAAGAAGTATATACGGTGTGCACGTATGTTGTGTAATTGAAGGAATCTTAAAGTATGACAATCTCTAGCTATAGTGAGTTATATATGCAATTACAGAGTGCTTCCTGCATGCAGATATATTAAAAAATTACGGCACCACAGATCCGTACCTTGAGCAGTGTATTAGAGATTTTAGGCCAAGCATCAATTTTGAGAAATGCTGTTTGCCCACCCAGCAAAAGATCCCTGCAACCAGTAATTTTGACCAAAAGTGATGGTTGGCCTAAGGTTTCTACTTTATTACACATTCCAACCCAGACCAGCGGGTTTCCGATCCCAAATCTCTACCGTTATATTTTTCACATGGCATCAAATTAGGTACATACATGTCCCAGCTAGACTTGGACTTTTATCTCTCGGACCCTGGGTCAATATTATTTAAATGTTGAAGCTCTTGGTTCTTGATTCTTGGCATAAATGCACAAGCCGCGGGAGGGCATGATCGCCGCGTTAACTTAGTATTATTGACCCTAGCCGGCGGGCCGCCGTAGCAATCCTCCTCTTCCCCACCCTTTATAAAATCCCCGGGGTCATAGGTACAATACACGCATGTACAGGGAGGGACACATTGAAGTCTGAAATTCCAGGTCCTTGGAAACTACATGTAGCCTCTATCGCCCCGTCGAATTAGAGGGGCTACCCTCACAAGAGTAGCCCCCTCCCTTCTGATGATTGTTGGCTAAATGCAGTAAAACCTAGGTGACCCTAGAACTACACAAACAACCAGTCTTTTGGCTCATGTCTGACATTCAAAATATTACATAAAATCTCATTCTGGCATCGTTCCCATGTCTATCCGCAACTCTTGGCATGAGCGACCTCCTAAAGCCAAATCTCTCTCTATCACTTGAGTAGGTCCACAGATGGGAAAACTCGGAGGTGATGTGATAAATTATACAAAACCTCCAAAAGATACAAGATTAACGGAAATTAAAGAGACAATTCAGTTCACGAAGAAAGAAAAGAAAAAAAGAATACGATCTGCTATACCTAAAAACTGGGTCGGATCTAGTGCTAGTAAGACTCCCCTTAGCAAAGTATGTGCTAGAGTCTGTAGTAGGATAGGTTTGTGAGCGCTGACTTCCCTAGATGGACGAATTACTAATTGGGGATTTGGACGTCTAGACGTCGGCGCTATATACCCTAGACTACAGGTAATAGATCAATTAACTTTCTTTAGCATTGAGGGCCATTACCCAAATATCAGTCTAAAGGTTGTGTTCTACTTCGATCCCTGGCTATCACTCGCTCGTACCCCCCCCCCCCTGTCAACCGGGATCCCTCACCAACTTTGTGACAATTTCCTGGGAGGCTGCATGTAGGGAGTTGAAAACAAAGCTTAGTTTGACGTGAACCGATAGTAGGTAAGCTCGTATGGCTAATTGTGGATCATGCCTAATCGTAACATTACTGATGAGTCATATAATTGATAGCTACATGTACCCAAGAAGGAAGGATGGTGGCTGGCTATGACTCCGACTGGAAGATAAATACAGCTACTATAACTCGATAAGATATCCCTGCAGGGCGAGTTCTCAATCTTCAAATACCAAATATCTATCCCTATCCGGCCGACGATTTCGAAAAAAATATTCTTCTCTTCAGACATTCTTTTAGGAAAATAAGCTGATTGACCAGTGAACCATGTCTGCACTATCCGGATGTGCTATTGCTATATTCGGGAAGTTTCCCGGCTACACCCAAGGCAAGTTCATATTTCAATCCGCCAAAGTACGTGCAATAGCTAACTTGTATATGTGTGTATTGTAGCAAAACTTAAAACACTGATTACCGAAAATGGCGCGAAATTTGAGAACGGTATTTCAAGCGCTTGTACGCATCTTCTCGCGCCGGATCTTACTATAAGCTCAAATGATAAAGGTGCCATTCGCCCTCCTCCCCCAATGCTGCTAGAGTAAGTTTGAAGTGCAAGAGAAAAGTTCTGACAAAGGGTGGTCTTCAGTGAATGCTGCACTGGAAAAGAAAATCCCAATTGTAGGCTTAAAGTGGTTGACAGACTCGATAAATGAGGGTAAGAAACTTACTGAAAGCTCATACTTGCATGTTTATGATCATGGTAAAGCGAGTAGCGATGAGCAAATTCACTCGGACATGAAAAAAAGAAAAGGAGGCGAGCTCGAGGAAACGGCGGGAAATCCAACTAAAAAACGAAGAGCTCGAGACCAAGGAGCTGGTTTGGAAGAGAAACGAGCTGTTGACCAAGGTGCCCTCACGGACGAGCTAGCAGAGGAGGCAGAGACGGAGAAAAGACCAAAACGGGGGAGAGATGGATTGGAACCCGAAGCCCAAGAACCTGTGAAATTCGACTCAAAGAAGAGAGGGAGGCCTACTAGAAATGCCTTGAAATCAGGACCTGAGTTCGAGGGCATTGAGCTAGAAGATGCGGACCTTAAAAAGGACCGAGAAGAAGTTACCAAAATATCAATAGGCACCGTTGATACCACAGAAACCTTAACAAAGGAAACAGATTCAGCGGGCCCACAAGCTTCACTCGCCACGAGATCAGGAGAATCTACATGTAGCTCTGAAGCGAAAGCGAAAGCGAAGGATATACATGTACCTGTGACTCCCTGGTGCGAACAAAGATGTATAAACCCCCCTCATTTCAAGCTATTAGGTCAAGAAGTAATCTCACAAGTACCAGCCTGGTGCAGTGTATATATCGACCCGTCTGGAACACCATATGATGCTTCTCTTAGCCAGACAAATATCGGAGACGGAAAAAATAATAACAAATACTATAATATCCAGGTAAGCTGAACCTCCCCCCAACATCATAATATCCCATACTAACTTCAAAAGCTCCTTGAATCGAGGGGTAACTCAAAATATGCAACCTGGACTCAGTGGGGGAGAGTTGGCGAGGAGGGGCAACAGGCACTCTACGAGGACAAAACTCTTGGGGAGGCAATGAAAACCTTTGAAAAAAAATTTAGAGAAAAAACAGGTCTTAAATGGGAGAACCGATACGATACACCCAAGGCAAGAAAGTACACACTTATTGAAAAGAACTATATGGACTCGGAGGATGAGGACGGAATGAATGAGAAAAGCGAAAGGAAGGGTGGCGGCTCTGGGAAGAAGCTGGTTACACATTCAACACTCTCACCAGAGCTCCAGTCATTGATGAAGCTCATTTTCAACCCACAACACATGGCTTCCTCAATGGAGGATATGCGTTATAACGCGAATAAGCTCCCTCTGGGAAAGTTATCTAAGAGGACTCTCTCTCAGGGATTCCTGGCACTGAAAGACCTTGATGAAATTCTAACCAACATAAATTTAGCACAGTCAAAGTATAAGCAACCTCTGTCGAGAGTACTTGAACAATTGACTTCAAAATATTACACGGTTATCCCGCATGACTTTGGGAGGAGTAGGCCGCCTATCATTGACAACGCGAACACTTTAAAGAAAGAGGTCGAGCTAGTCGAAGCTCTAAGTAATATGGAGATTACCAATGAGATTATGAACGATGCTCAATATCCGGTTGATGCCGATGGGAGCCCTATAAATCCATTAGACAAGCAGTTCAGATCTTTGGGTCTGGAAGAGATAAGCTTGGGTGAGCCCATATATATTCATCTACGTATTTTATTATAATTTTTCCTTACTAACGAATCCGCGCCGGCAACTAGTTGAAAAATCAACAATTGAATATGCGGAACTCGAGGCATACTTTCACAAATCTCAACGCCATTCGATTCACGCACACGTTGTTGACATTTTTCGGATCACTCGTCCAGGAGAGGCTGAGCGCTTCGAAAATAGCGGGTTCTCAGCTAAAGATGTCAAAAAAATGCACAATGTTAATGATTCTAGAAAATTGCTTTGGCATGGGTCTAGGAGTACCAACTTTGGAGGCATTTTGTCACAGGGATTGAGAATCGCACCCCCAGAGGCACCAATAAATGGATATGCATTCGGCAAGGGTATTTACCTGGCTGATGTTTCGTCCAAATCGTGTGAATACGTGTATCCTTCAACATCGGGCGGACTTGCCCTACTTCTGCTTTGTGAGGCTCAGCTTGGTGACCCACCATTTGAGCGTCACCTCCATTGTTCTGATGCTGCGAATCAATCCAAGGCCAGTGGGTCACTTTCGACGTGGGCAAAGGGTGTTGATCAGCCAAAGGGGTGGAAGGATGCTAGCGCTATTTCTGAAGAGTTTAAAAGCGTTCAAATGGTGAGCTCAGCTCCAAAGATCTCGGTTCTTACAAGCTAATATGGTGCAGATGGATGTCGATCAAGGAATGTATAAACCGGCCCTACCAGCAGGGGCTTGGATCCCCGATAATGAGGTGAGCCTCTCCATTGAAAGGTGATATCAATGTTACACTAAGCTAATATATCATAACTTTAATAGTATATCGTGTACTCGGTTGCTCAAGTAAAACTTCGGTATTTATTTAAGGTTCAATTCTCTTATTATTGAAAGTCATAATAGGTAATTAAATATGATATTTAAGACCCTTAATACTGAGTCTCTTATTAAGTTATTAAAGGTTAACCTAAGAGATTTATTTGTTAAAGCTAAAAGAAAATATGGATAATTTTATGCATATACATTTAATGAGTATATAGATATCGATCATGCAATGTACCTATATTTTATAGTTTCTCCTCCTCTGCCGACAATTACATGTAGCTATCTATGTCGAACCTATTGATACCAGCGTTTACCCCGGCCTAATATCGGCTTAATTTAGTCACTGCAAAAGGCTCAGTTCTCACAATTTTTTTCTGAGTTAGTCCAGAAGCTACTAGTAGTTACAGGTTGGGGGTGCAGTGAGGGCCCAAAACCCACATTGGGGGGGGGGGGGGAGTACGGAGACACACCATATATATATCTCCACTTAAATTAAAATATTTTCCTAAAAAAATACCGCAGAATAGCGCTTGATTCCAAGTTTTCTCAATAGAGATTCAAAGGCACCAATACAGTTTTGATAAGGCTCAAAAAGACAGGAGTAGAAAAGAGGCTCGGGAGACTACATTGTAAAGGTTGCAATGCAATTAAGGCCATACTATCCAAATACGGCCTGCTTGGCTGCTAAGTGAAAAAACCATATATCTATCATGACCAGCTTACTATAATCAGAGCCTTTTGCAGGCACTCACTTTTTATAATTCCTCAAAACGGGCATCTCACTAGTACTTACCCTTACACCCGATACTCTTCCTCCAATGCCAGTTTATATTTAACTCGGTATCCGTCACTAAACTAATCCGTAGTAATTTCACCCCGTCTTTTCGTATTGTATGTTCCTTGATCATGAAGCCGGCGTTCACAGTGTACGTGTACAGTCTTGTTTCCCTTACATAAATACATGTATAAATCACATATCATCCGATATGAATCTCCGTCCTGCCAAGTGGCTCCTAATAATTCTGCCTACACACTCAGTTTATTTACTGCTTGTCATAGCTGTAAGACTGCATACAACTAATGAATTAGGCGAAAAAAAACAAAAAAATTTTATTGATTGCGCTCGTTATTCGAGTGATAGTATATGATTGGGGTTGAATATTTCGAGTTTCAGAAACCCTGGCATCAGGCCCAGAAAGCAGTCAATCACGTGAGGTCTAAGTTCATTCTAGAAATTGAAGTCAAAGCGATTGCCCTTCTACTTCTAAGAATGTTGGACTGTTCATTAATCTTATAAAACGATCGGCTTAATAGCGCTGAAATGGTAAATTGAGTAGCTAAAATTTAACCTTTATAATTAATATGATGATACATATATACCGCCACTACCACTCTAAACAATAAACAAGTAAGTTGGTGGTGGCCTGTTGATTAGAGAGTACTTGCTAGCTATCATTTTTAAGAACTTAAGGATTATGGGACCCAAAGGTAGCAATTAGAGATGACAATTTTAGGTTTCAACGGGATCCGGAAGCATGTTACGAGATAACGGTACAAGGAGGATAGAAATACCCAGCTTTGGCACCACTGTATGTACTTCAGGGGATAAGGGATAGGTGAGAAGATACCCTGGTATTGTAGTGTCTTCTCAATTTCCCCTACCCCGAAGTACAATACATGTATGTAGTACATATTGCAAATAAGTAAGTACACGCATATATATGTATGCAATCGCTATACTAAGTACACCATGAAGGGAATATATGTATGTACTACTACTACTACTAGCCACACGCCCTGTCTTTGGATTGGAGCAGATCAGCGCACTATCGACTAATAGGCAGTTAGTATAGTGTCTGATCGAGTGTTCGGGTTGAATGCACGGTATTTATGACTTTACATTTTTGAGCCATAGCGAATAGGGATTTGCTTCCGTGTCCGCGTCTGCTCTAAGGAAGTAAATATTGATCTCATGCGATCATTTATCGATCTGTTACGTCATAAGTGTTATGGAAGCACTTGCGTTAATTCCTTTACCGTTACAACAATTTTCGGGACAGCCGGTAAGGTCGGGATCAAATTCATACACGGTACAGATTTAGCCTTTTCATCCGGTCGTGGAACGTTACACACCTGCGGTATCTAAATCGAGTGACAATTCGTGAAGAAACACATAGGCCCGCGACATCGACTGCAACCGTCATTACCACTGATTTTTTAAGATGAAATCCCGAAGCTAAGGGGAAAAAAAACCCCTGGTCTTCAAAGCGCTCTGTATCATAACTGTCTTGGCAGAACTATCATTGATAAATGTGCCGTAGGTGTTTCGGCATTCCCAGTTGGTGTTCTTCCCCCGTGGCCCGCGATAAATGGGCTCAATGTTTACTACGTAAGCGAGCTCGGGTGATTGGGCACATGACTATGGTACAATATATATGAGGGTTGTCGGTGAAGCGATATTGGCGTGTGATGCACCACGGATCGATTCTAGGCAACTCTTTTTGACTATTAGGGTAAGTAACAAATCTATGGAAAAGGAGTCGGGCTGGGGAAGAATATGATATGTACTTGGATCCGTAGGCTATGTAGAATGATTCTGGATCATTAGTTTTCTTTGCTTTTTGTCGGGGTGAGTAATATTGCGGGGGTTGGAGTTTGGAGTTTAGCGGATGATGATCGGTTTGATGGGAGAATTTAGTACCTATGGGCCTATGGCTACATGTAACTTAGATTTTGATGTGCATGGCTATATTTAAATAACCTGGGGAACGGGGTGGGGACGCACGCGGGGTTGGCGAGTTAGTACGTATCTAAGGTTTCCGATTCCGACTTCTGGAAGTTCGGGGGAGGAATCGTAGCTCTAAATACCGCAGATGAGAGTTTTATATTCGGGGCGATTTGGTGTGGCTATATGGATCGAAAAGTGTAAATAAGACATTCTTAGTGTGCACATGGGTGTGACACAAGGTTTTGATTTTACCATAGGTCAAGTAACTTTCGGATAACTATCGCTTAATTCGGGGCTCTTCTCGGCACGGCTCCTCAGCATCGGCCAGTTGATATGATATCTGTCTGTTGTTTGTAGTACTCGGACCGAATGTTTACTCGGGACCCGATAAGCTTAATAACTATTAATAGAAAGTTGGAATGTGTGTGTGTGTTTACATAAGCTAAAATTCCATACCAACGTTAACGGCGGCATCAGGTACTCGGGTTAGTAAAAATAAACATTATTATAATAGCTTATTATGATTATGGATCCGTGTCATCAGGAACATGGTCTAAGGCGCGAAGCTCCTCAGTAAACTTACTTGGTCTGTCGAGCTAGGGAAATACTCCGTTAATACTCTGATCCCGCTTGAGAACTCTTGCACTTTGTATAATACGATCAATCCTCCCCTCGCCATCTCGACCGTCATGTCAGCTCAGTCGTTTATATATTCTGAAGCTGAGTGATATTGACAGACACTGGGTTCTGAGCTTAGAGATACTTATATATACTGTACTAGCTGCGGCATGTAGTTGGCTGTTACCCACGCCTAAGTCACCTACATACCAACGATTATCACCCACAGAAATACATCAAGCCGCCTTCTCTGGAGAAAGGAACACAATGGATAAGTTGATTCTCTTAGGTGTTTATGAGATGAGAATAAACCAGTATGTAAGTGGCGCATTTTTTTTCTTTTAGTTTTTACTCCGGATTACCCCCCCCCCGCCCCCCACACACACACGACATTGGCAATACGGGAGATTTTCGCTGCATCACAGCCTTGCCCACATTGTGATTCACAAGTTTCCGAAGTTATGCTGGTTGGCTACCAGATCTGTCATCGACGTTGGGCCTCCTCGATGTCGATGTCGATGTTTATTCCGGCTAGCCACAGCCGAGAAGTGGTGCATCCAAACGGGTTTAGTCCAGTTTAGGATATCCTCGTTTCTGTTTCCCTTCCAGGGGAGTTCTTCTCGGCTTCGTTGCTGAAAAAAGATCTGCCGGGTTCTTGATCTCTCGGAAAATCTGCATCCAATATTTAATTTGGGGTCTCTGTGAAGTTCTTCTTCTTTTTAATTATTCCTCTCAACTTGATTTGTACAGCTGTTCAGATCAGTTGCAGATAAGGCCACAGTCCAACGCCACAAATCCCCATCCCCCTTTTTCCTTCTTCTCCACACCTTAAATATTTTGTCAACGTTCCAACTTCTTCCTATCCTAATCCTAAACGTCCACCAGCTAACCTTTGAGTCTACCGTTGCTCTCTGCAGAGCTCCAAGGTAATCATGGCTTCGCAACTCGATACCTTGGATATTATTGTCCTCACCGCACTTCTTCTCGGAACTGCCGCCTATTTCACAAAGGGCTCGCTATGGGCAGTTCAGAAGGACACGTCGCATGAAGCTTTTGCGGCGTCAAGGTTGAACGGGGCCCAAGCTGGAACACGTGACATCATCAAGAAGATGGACGAGTCGGACAAGAATATGATTATCTTCTATGGGTCCCAGACAGGTACTGCCGAGGACTATGCTTCTAGGCTGGCGAAAGAGGGTGCTGCTAGATTCGGACTTAGGACTATGGTCGCCGATCTTGAGGAGTACGACTTTGATAATTTGGATGTCTTTCCGGAGAATAAGGTTGCGGTATTCGTTTTGGCCACCTATGGTGAAGGCGAACCCACAGATAATGCTGTCGAATTTTACGAATTTTTCATGAACGAAGAACCCGCCTTCTCCGAAGGCGGAGATCCGGACTCTAAACCCCTACAGAACTTAAAGTACATTACATTCGGTCTCGGAAACAACACTTATGAGCATTACAATTCCATGGTTCGTCGCGTTGATGCTTCCCTTACCAGGCTCGGTGCCAGGAGAATTGGAACCGCCGGAGAAGGTGATGATGGTGCCGGAACTATGGAAGAGGATTTCTTGGCTTGGAAAGAACCTATGTGGGCTGCTCTCGCCGAAGACTTCGGTTTGGAAGAGAGAGAAGCCGTCTACGAACCTGTTTTCGCGATCAAGGAGAGGGAGGACCTTTCTGTTGAAGACGATACCGTATACCTCGGAGAACCCAATAAGAACCACCTTGAAGGCAAATCCAAGGGACCATATAACGCTCACAACCCATTTATTGCGCCAATCAGTAAATCAAAGGAACTCTTCACTGTTAAGGGCCGGAACTGTTTGCATATGGAGATCGATCTCACGGGCTCCAACCTTTCGTACACTACCGGCGATCATATTGCTGTTTGGCCCACGAATGCCGGTAAGGAGGTTGACAGATTTATCAACATCCTTGGACTTGATGGAAAGCGCCACTCAGTTATTGATGTTACCGGCCTTGATTCTACTGCCAAGGTTCCTTTCCCGACGCCGACCACCTACGATGCCATTGTCCGATACCATATGGAGATCTGCGCGCCTGTTTCCCGTCAGTTCGTTGCTTCACTTGCCCCATTCGCGCCAACTACGGCTGCCAAAGAACTCATGACAACCCTCGGTGGTGACAAGGATCAATTCCATGAAACTATCTCTTCGCAGTACCTTAACATCGCGCAGGTTTTAGGGAAGATGGCCCCCGGTGAGATTTGGTCCAATGTTCCATTTTCAATGATGATCGAAGGCTTGAACCGCATCCAGCCTCGATACTACTCAATCTCGTCGTCCTCTATGGTCCAGCCTAAACTCGTTTCTGTTACCGCTGTTGTTGAATCCATCCGCGTCCCCGGAGGCGTAAATGTCTTGAAGGGCGTTACCACAAATTACCTCCTTGCCTTGAAACAAAAGCAAGGCGGCGACCCGGAACCTGATCCACACGGTCTCACCTACGCCATCAATGGTCCTCGCAATAAGTATGATGGCATTCATGTACCTGTTCATATCCGTAGCTCCAATTTCAGACTCCCCAGTGATCCTTCAAAGCCTGTTATCATGATTGGGCCTGGTACCGGTGTTGCACCTTTCCGTGGGTTTGTTCAAGAGCGTGCCGCACTTGCCGCCAAGGGTGAGAAGGTTGGGAGGACCCTTCTGTTTTTTGGGTGCAGGAAGCAAGCCGAGGATTTCTTGTATCAAGACGAGTGGAAGGTTAGTTAAGCCCGGGATCTTGAATACGCACTGTGGGTGCATACATTTCGCTAACTTAATCGGCCACCTAACGCAGGAATATGCGGCAAAACTTGGTGACTCATTCTCGCTCATCACTGCCTTCTCACGTGAAGGCTCTGAGAAAGTATACGTGCAGCACAGGTTGAGTGAGCATGCAAAGGAAGTAAATGCGCTTCTCGCACAGGGTGCTTACTTCTATGTTTGCGGAGACGCGGCCCACATGGCAAGGGAGGTCAATTCTACCTTAGGGAAGATCATCGCAAATGAGCGAGGTTTGACTGAGGCTCAAGGAGAGGACATAGTCAAGAGATTAAGATCTAGTAACCTTTATCAAGTAAGTTTGCCCTCCCAAATGTTCTGCTTGCATACTCGTCTACGCCTTCCCCACATATGCAAGATCTTGTATCCATTTTAAAACAGCTCTTTTTCCTTTTCCTTTTTTCTTTATTTCATCATGCAAGATAACTGACGAATTTCCCACGCACAGGAGGATGTGTGGTCCTAAACGACAAAATAAACCACAGGACCCATCACACCACTTCCTTTTGAAAGCTGGTTTTGGTCGTTTTGTTTCATTTTCATTTCTCATCGGGTTTTAGCGGAAAAAGGAAGATCGGGGGTTAGTGGTGTTGTGTTTGTATCGGTTTTTTTTTTCACTTCTCTTGTTCCGATTCGATAGGGATGGTCCGGATAGATTACGATTATCTTACATTTGCTTTTTTTGGCTTCGTATTTCTTCTTCTTTCCTCCTGCAGCAGGTTCTGAGACATGACTTTGGTTGTCTTTGAGCGATGAGTTGGGTTTTGAGATATATACTTTATTTTTTCTGGCGGGGGACATAAAGGTCAGGTCACACGTGATTGATGATGTTCATAGTTGATTTTATAAATTTCTTTCTTTCCTTTATTTCTATTCCTAGCTAGCTAGTCATTCCCCCCCGCACTTAGGCTATAATTACCCCTAATTGTCTTCTAGGATCCGGAGATCTTTGTCTTGTGTTTCTGTGCCTGTATTGAATGAATTGCCTGCTCTTTAGTAGGGGTTCTAGAAGTAGATTCACCTCACTATGTCTTTCTCCAGCCATAGTTTCAAAGTCTTAACGAACGGCTCATGATTCCAATCTCACATCCACGTTGTTTGGTGACGTCTAACGTTTCCACCCCCTGCGTGAGATCTGTAAACCTCCACCAAATTGCTTCCGGATGTGTCTAAAACCACGCTCTGCAATGACCGTCCCACTATCTCATTGTTTGACGCAAGGTCGCTTTCTCTTCCTACTGCACGAGTTGCCCTGCTTGAGCTATGCCTACTCCTTGCCGGCGTGCTATCTGCCTCTTCAGCAATTGAGCTGCATGTTTGATCCTCCCTCCAATATGGGGAGGGGGTTTCACATCAGATATCTCATATCAGCTCGTATTTTCAACAATAACAATTGTAACTCGGGCCCGAATATCTGTCTTTTAACTATGTATGTGTAATTGCATGACGTTTTTGGCAAAGTCCCCCATTCGAATCATTTCAGCCCGAAGGTGGGGCGGGGAAGGCAGTCATTATGACTGCATACATGTATTAACGTGTGGGATATAGGAAAGGTACATACAGTGGTTGAAGTCGGGGTGTATGTGATATAGGTGGGTAGGGTATAGTCGGTGTGAGTGCCGATGTGTGGGCGTGGGATGGCCTGGTATCAGGTATCGGGTATCCGTATTGTATGTATGCGCTCTACATACAGCGACCCTATATTCATACCGACTCCGAAATACCCCATACATTTCAAGTCATTCATATTGCCTGAAATCTCAAGGGATTGGGGGGGGGCCTACCGACGATGGCAAAAGTACTAAACTGCTTCACGCGGTTTTGAAATCATGGTGGCATATCACATCGCTTTGCGTGCAAGGCAAGAAAAAACTACTAGGAGGAAACGAGAAGAAGAAGAAGGAGATGAGAGACACGCATGAAATATGCTTGCCCCCACCATGGTACTGCGATGATATCCTAGTCCATTATTTCATTTTCGGTACTTTCTAGCGAAAAAAGGGGGTCTATGCACCCGCGAACCAAACCACCGGGAGGGGTGTTATAGGTTATGTTACATTGACAGGAGCACGCGGGGGCGGGAAAAGTAAAAAAAGAAAAAGGAAATATAGAAAAAAGGAGAGCCCCGAAGCTGAAATGTTGCCGCGCCGGTGGTGGTGGCGGGGCGGCGTTATTCATTAATACATGTAGCAAATATTGATGGACAAGGGGGTTTGTTTGAGCTACCCAATTATTTACTTAGCTGTTACCTATCGTCATAATTATCACAGAGTAGATCCAGCAAGCATCGGGGGCCATGAGCCACAAGAGAGCCCGGATGGGGGCGTGTATTCTTGTGTCACTTTATCGAATTACTCAGTTAACGATTAATAGGTTCTAACTGTCAGAAGAAGGGATATTGCAAACTGCATGTAATACCTTTCGTTCCAAGCTTAACGTGCATACTTATTCCGAGGCGTATTCACTCAGGTAAAAGTATACCTAGTACATGTGCCTATACAAAATAGTAGGTATGTACCTACGTATGTACATTTATGTGATTAATGGATTTTATATACTACAGTACCGGTACTATACATACAAGTACTTTCGCGGCCGGATTGAAGCTACCCGTACAGAAAGACTAGTTGAAAAATAGTGACCAGTCGAGTTCTTTGGGTGACCAAACTAGCCGCGAAAGTCGGTACTCTACTTAGTTACTTCAGAAGACCTACATACACAAGTATCAAAATCAGGGAGGTAAGGTGAAGAAGGAGCAGGGGCGCAGGGCTCACGGGAACAGTTAATGGTTGAAAGGCAGGAGTGAGGCCCGCATCTGAGACATTGATCCTCGACACCGACCCTTCGTTCCCCCTCATACTACGTCGTGCTTAGTGGGGGACGGCGGTTTGGTGGAGTTGTACGGCCGCGGAACTGGAGCTGGGATAGTGACTCGTTACAACTTACCGGCACTTCACCCATCTTGTTGGTAATGATATTGATTGCCGTTTTACAAGGAGCCAATCAATCTATCCAGACCAGCTTATGTCTGCGACCCGAAGCAGTTCCATGGATGGAGATCCCTGGGAATAATTCCCCTGAAGCCTTATCGTGCGTGAGAATTCTGGTTGTTGGGGATTTCCAACTCTAATGTAATCTTTTCAGAAGTTGATTGGTATCAGGTGCATTTCCAAATAAAGAACTAGCTTGAGGTAGGGATACTGGTATTCACTCGGTTTGTCCCCCCACTCGCCAGTACCTAGTAAGGCGGCAAACCGGTCCATGGGTAGGCCCTAGGTGGTCGTTAATCTTTTCTAATAGTAGCCTAGCATCGGCAATTGAGTCTGATATACTACTACATGTAGTACTCTCCATGGATCCAACGAAGTACTTACCATACCCACAAAAAGTTATTGGAGTACAAGTTTGACATTGACAGGCCGCAAAAAAAACCCCGAGGAGGTGGCATGCTCTCCAATGATATCGCCTACAGGGCGAAAGATTGGTTTCTATAATTTTCTAGCCGAAAACCCTTACGCCGTAATAATGCTCTGGCCGCATGATATGTGTATGTACGTACCTATATCATAAAATCATAAATATATTACAAGGAACTTTCCTTCGGTCACTCCGCGATCTCCGATTTCGTGCGATTCAGAAGTACCCAAGAAGCTTGAGAGGATCTCGAAAATTGATTTTAAGACATTGCCAGGATTGGAGTTCATAGATGTGCACTGGTGAACTCGTGATTCCTGCCTAGGTAGGTAGGTTGGGTACTTCTATTGCGATTCTTAGTGTACTATGATGACGATACCCTTATTCGCTGTTCTTATTTGTTTTTATTGCTTTTTATGGCTCCTCATGGGTCAGGAGGGCAGAAGTTCGAAACCCAACCCGAGAAGCTGGATAGGCAGGAAACCGTCGTGTCAAAACTGCCACTCCCGGTCCCATACCTTGTTTTGTTTCCTTGTTTCTTTCCTTCCCTTTCTTTTTCCTATCTGACCCTCCATTTTTCACCTAAAGCGATCGTGGATCGGGGGGGAAGCTCGTTAAACATGCCTAAAGCCCATAAGCTTAAGTACATGCCTGATGTAGTACGTTGATTGATTTATTCGTGACTGAATCCTGATGTAGTACGTATGTACATTCTATTCTATGTGTATATATTAACATAGAAGTTTTCAAGGGCCCCCACGTTATCCCGTGTGAATTTGGATGATACTACCGATTGAGGCTGTGTAAGAAGCTAGGGAGTATTTATTGTCTAAAAAATAAAAGATCTCAGTATTACTCTCTTAGGCGTGGGAAAAACTTGAAAAACCTTTCTTTACCGATGCCCCTGGTTTATGAGATGAGATGCAGCTATCCTTGGGTAACCAGTTGAAAGGTCTGAATACACGTAAACAGCTAGATTCTACTAATAGGCATAAGGGGCACCAAACTGTCCCGGTTTGTAGCTTTTTGTCCCCAAGTGGTATTCAGGGTACCTCAATTATCCCTGTCCTTATGCTGGTTACCGGATCCACGCTCGATGTTGCCATTAGGAAGAGGATGTGATTGGCTACTTCTCGCCAGAACATCAGATTTGAGCCGTAAAGAATGTTATTGTAATATCGGGATCTCCAACTGGCCCATGCGGTCGGGCCGGGATCGGAGATACTAATGCCTGGGGTTATGCGCACGGTCCCAGAATGCAATTAAGCGATTCCAGTCATCCACATGGTCCCAACCTCAGAATAGCCAAGTTACCGGGGATCTGTGTCTGTTTTGGATCTGTTCGTCCTGGGCCACTCCGAGCTGACGGGTTTAAGATTCGCACAAATCGTCAACTCCCCCGCGCCCCTATCACCTTAAATAACATGATCGAGGCAAATTGGCGGCGTAGATATTTACTACACCTAAGTTACTACTGGTATGTGAGGGAGGAGGCCTAGGGAGGGTGGGGTGGGGAGGGGGGTGTAGGAGCATATCCATAATGAGGAAAGCATCGCTCATTGCTTTTGGTACATGCTCCCCCTCCCCCTCCTACATTGAGTCTATCGTGCAAGTTCGCCTCTTCGCCCTCAATTCCATGCACAGGAAAGTACGTGTATGAAAAACCTTGGTGGCCCCAGGAGTCTAGACTTTGCAGATCATTATTTTCGTTTTCTCGATGTTCGTCCCCGCGGCGGGGAATTGGTGCTTTGTAGGAGAGAAAATTCGTTCAGGTAGAGAGAGTAAGCTATTCTCTTCTTGTAGGCTAGGAGCTGTAGACCCTTGGCCCGCCTATTGCCGCAACGTGGGGGGTTCTCTTTGAGACGTGGGGAACTAGAACTCTTCATGTACATACGTACAGTGTCCGGTAATACGGGCTTTTAACTACGAATGAGTACTTGTACAGATGACCTACATGCAATCTACCCACTCCAAGAACCTGGTAAGGTCAATCTGGCTGCGCGAGTACCTACAAGGTTGTTCTATCACCAGGATCGGCTTCGGCAAGATCTTGCTGTGAACCCTCAGCCTGGGCTATTTCGATGATGTTCAAAAGTTATCATCGTCGGTGAGGTTTCAGTGCATATCTGCCATTGGTTATGCTTACGGTTGGGCACAACTGTACCAAGATAGATGACATTCCAAATAAGGACAAAAACCCACATCGGCTCCAGATATAGCCAGCATATGATGTAGGTACTGCACAAAATAGAATCCTATTACGGGAATTGGAATGTTTAGTCACCTGGAACCCTAATAGGGAGACCAATCACTGATGTTAGCAACAATGTGACGTGACGTTGCGTTACAATAAATATGGTCCTATAGATGTCACAGGTCATGAGCAAAAATCTTCCCTGAATAGATTTGTATCAATCGCCAATTCTAGGGTACTAAGACTCGTTTTCGAATCTTAATGGTCAAATTATTTTAGCGTAGCAGTAGTCTTAGATCCATGGAGGACCACGCTAGTCCATACTAGGACACCTAGCGCGCTTAGCAGCAACCACATCCAATATCACACCCGGATCTAATCGGTTTGAAACCGAAACAACAAATAATTCCCCATCAGTGGCTTTCTAATCACGAATACATGTAAGTTAATACCTATTACCTACCAAACCCTTCCTCTGTCCCACCTGTCATCTGTGACCGCTTCGGCCCCCAGGCCACCTGAAGTGAGTTACAGGATCAGGTATCATTATCAATTTGCTGGTTCCCAGAAAACCCGGCCTCCTTTATCGCAAGCTTAAGGGTGAGGTGTCCGGGTACCTTTTGATTCTGTTCTTTCTATGCATGATTCTATGGGTTTTAGGTTGGGCCAACCACAAAGATGCTTTCGTGGAGATTTCTATGATTAGAGGCGAGCTCTTTGGACCATGGAATTCTGAGACATCCTTCCCCCCGGTTAGGATCGACGGAGGCAATGTCTTGCCGTGAAAGGTTGACACCTACACTATCGATCACACAGGCTATGCGGGGGGTAGCAATCAATAGTCAGTTTCAACTTTTTGACCCAGCAGCCGCACCACACTGGATAGCGCAATAGAGTGGCATGTCTAAAGAAAATTCAATATAAATTGCCCATAGAAAGGGTCGTAATGTGTATTATTAATGGCAATTTACGTAGGAGCTTGATATATGGTTGACCTATGGAGACAAACTTCTCTGCTGAGCATCTAAGCCTAGAGGACAAAGTAACAGCGATCTTGAGCACCCAATCAAACCATGACTTTTATCCACTCAATACATATACATATGTACATGTATGTTTGATCTAGCTAGCTGCGTGTGATATCGGACGGAAGCAACCGACTCGAGAGGTTTCTCTTAGATATCATGATCCCCGCTAGTGCGAATTCAAGCCTTCTACAATATTGCTGTTACCGCTCTTCAAACTCCATTGAAAAGTTTTGTGTCCACTTCCTTAGCTCTTAGACCGTTGTTACTGCTTGTTGCTTTTCTTACCTTCAACCTATTTAAGTTACTAACTGCGTATCCACGACACGATGATCCCGCTGATTCTTATTTAAATACCCCCCCCCCCCCCCCCCCCCCAGCCGCCTCTACTGCCGCCTCTTAATCTTTCTCCCCTCTTCCCTCCCTTCTTACCCCTCCCTTCTCTCTCCTCTCCCCTCCTTCTTCTCCTTCATCCTTCATCTCTCCATCCATCTCTCCATCTCTCCATCCATCCGTCCATCATCCATCCATCATCCCCTGCTACTCCTCCTCTCCCCTTCCTCTCCCCTTCTAGCCATCCTACTCCTTCTACTCCTATCATCATCATCATATTCTCTATCTCAAAAGTTAGCCAAAATTGCCTGCAGCCAAGGATTGCGATAAAAGAACCTTAGGAGTGACTCTTCGATTGCGTTTCCGCAGCGAAAACCCCTAAAGGTATAGCAATTGCAACAACTAGCTTTTCTTCAACCTATTGTTAGTACGTTTATTCCATCCCTTGATCATGCAATCACATAGTATATTCTTGTCTCGTTGACTAACATTCTTCCTCTTTCTGAAGAGAGGGGTCTTTTTTAAAAAAGAATTGGCTCGAAATTTGTTCTTTAGCTTTTCATAGCACATCAAACGTGAGTTGTTAACACGAAATTTAAGCTGTTGAGTTGATGGATTTGCTAACAAGCATTGAAGTTATCCGATGGTAGTTTCTCAAAAGGCTGCAGTGCCTATTTCTGGAGCTTCGCCACAAATGAAGTCCCAGCCGAATGGTGCACTTTTCCCTCAACATTCAAAAAATACTTATAGGCATGTTCCTGGTCATCCACAAGTAGCCATGCAGCATCATCATCAATACAGCCAAGTTGCATATCCTCATCAAATGGGCGGGCAGTATTTTGCTCATATACCAACTCATGCGCAAAATTATGGTAATTTATATAACGCAGTACCACATGAGCAGTTCTATTACTATCAGTGGCCTCCTAGCCATATCCCAATCCAGCAATACCCTCAGCAAGGGTATAATGCTTCTCCTCCCAATACTCCTCCTCAATCAGGTATGCAATATGGATATCCAGTTCCCCACCCCGTCGATATGCATCATACTACAGCGTTTTTGCCCCCAACACCACCTCATCAGCACCAGGTCTATGCTGGTGCCTCTCCAATAATTACTTCTATTGAGTCGGACCGGAAACCGTCGTGGTCATCATCTGGACGTAATGAGGCTCAAGCTACCTCGTTTTCAGCCGTCTCAGGTGTTGGTGGAAGCCCTTTGATTGTTGGGGGGAACCCAAATGGCAATTACATTCATGGAGCTGTTAACACTGATGTTATGAAAACATATGGGCCTCCTCCCCCTGTCACAGCCGAGAGGGTCGACTTGTTGATCAGGGCTGGGCCACATATTCCAGAGCCTATATCTGCAATGTTTACAAATGAGGCAACAAAGACGATGGGAGAGTCCCTTGAAAATCCGACCCATACAACTAATGTCTACATTCGGGGGCTGCCCCCAGACACTGATGATGATAAATTGTTGGAGATGGTCCAAAGGTTTGGAGATATTATCTCGCACAAGGCGATAATGGATACAGAGCATGGCACTTGTAAAGGGTATTTATATTTCATAAGAATCTCTTCAAAAGAAAAAAAAACATCTAACCTTACTTTTTCAGTTATGGCTTTGCAAGATACGAAACCATTGGTCAAGCCGAAGATTGCATTAGAGGCTTGGTTAGCCTTAAATATGAGGCAGGTTTTGCAAGAGTAAGTCTTACTTTTGTATAAACTTAAATCTTTCTATATTATGTACTAATATGTGAATGTCTCTAGGAGTCATTTAATGCCCGTCTCAAAACACTTGCAGATCCCAACTCCACAAATGTATATGTCTCGAATCTCCCACGCAGCATGAATGAGAAGGTACGTTCTAATTCCTCCTGCCTCTAGTCTCTTAATGTGCACCATTAGATTCTGACAATATTTTATGAATTTAGGACATGCAGGATATTTTTGAGGGATACACGGTTGTCTCTAATAGGATCTTGAGGGATACTTCTGGGAACAGCCGCGGCGTAGGATTCGCACGGTATGGTCAAAATTCCTAGATTAACCTTGATAACCCTTCTAACTCTTGCGTAGTTTTGAGGATCGCAATATCTGCGATGAAATAATCAAGGTCTTCCATGGGAAGCTTGTTGGGGAAGAGCAGCTTCCCCTCCAAGTTCGTTACGCCGACACCAGCGCTCAAAAGCGTCTTAAAGCCACTACAACAAAAAAGAGGCAATATAGAAGCAATGAATATAATACTAATGTCGTAAATGCGGCCTGTTTTATGCCATCTGGCGATCCTGCGCATCACTCAGCTCAGTATAGAAACCGTGTCTGGCATCGCCACAACTCCATTGCATCAAACTAGTAAGTTCTTGCCATTATTTTACAGAATTAGTATATACTAACATTTCAAAGTTCTAGCGACGCTGGGGTCACTTTAGAGCGCGATGCCCACGAATACGACGAGGATGATGAACATTACGGGGCCCCATGGCCTCCAAACGAAAACATCAAGCTGGAGACCGTACTCGAAAATGGGGATGATGCCACCTCCTCATCTGAAGATGGGTCCGAATTGACAACCGTTCCTTCTCCCCTTGAACTGGCCGCAAAGTGTTCCTCTGGCAGCTTCTCCGATCCAGGAGAGAGCTATGGAGGCCTCGAGTCAGTTTAATCTTGCTCCCCCTTTACCTTACTTTCCCTTTTTTTCTTCCTCTTTTTTCTTCCTTAGTTTCTTTCCTCCACCTCCCTGTTTCCCTTCTACCCTTGCTCCTAAATGGGCTTAAGCTTTTCGGGACGATGAGGTGGGGCTTGGGTGGAAGTTTTTTTTTCGTTGGTTTCTTTTTTCGGGGTTTGATACCAAATTATGTCTGTCAGGTACATAAATGTTTCACGAGGCTGTAGAAATTTTGGGTGGAAATTTGTATTTCTCCAATTAGTTGACGCAGCCCTTTTCTGTATTCATGTACCTAACAAAAAAAATTGTTTGCTGGGATTTTCGGGTTTCTTCTTTTTCAAAATTTTATTTCATAACAATTCTGGATGAAAAGGAGTGTGTCTCTTCAACATATGGAATTTTTCATTGCGAGAAGTCAATGTTACACTGTTATAAATAAAATTTTGGGGGATTAAATGTTTAGGACGGCAACCTACCATAGATAACTTTCATGTGCTATACAGTCAATTCCCGGTGCCTATTCACCAAAGGGACCAATACCAACTAAAACAATAGGAGCGTAACACAGTATAGTGTATTGGCCAACAACTTCTGAGTCTAAGTGTTTAGTTCCTGGCGACTGGTTTTTGGTGTGAATAGCCACAAAATTTGAAAATATGAGTGTGGCCAACACGCTTTAATAAGTACTTGTACTTAAATATATGGTCTACTCATGCGCCGGAACTAAAACGCATGAACCTGATGAGAACTGCTCTAAACTGACCAAAATATTAAATAAACGGCATTTAATCCTAGGAAACTTATAAGGCGAGATGCCTTCAGCCTGCCCGAGTTGCCATGGCATATGGGTTGACCGCTCTAAGGCCTACCAATTTACGTTTGTTGGGGCTGATCTGCTAGATGAACTCCTGGTTTATAGATTCCTCCTTGCCCCCTAGTTAAACCCGTACCGTACCGTACCGTACCGTATACGCGGTCTGTCAGTTCAGGATCCATGACTGATATCAGGATGCAACTCAGCTGAATAATTCCAGGGAAGTTAACTAAGGGGGGAGTATATAGGGTAGGGGGTAAAGTACTCAGTAGTTTAGTTAGACTAGGGTAGGGGGTAGTTAGGAGCAGCGTGAAAGTCGGAGGCTTGAAACATGTGATCGCCGTTAACTTCTGTGTCGGCGACGTTGGGGGGGAAAAGGGTAAAAAAAAAAAAAAAAAAAAAAAAGCCACAGTGGGTCAGCCCTAACTGATTGGGACTCCCTCCCATCTTCAATTTTTACTCCTAAGTGGGGTCACCAAAAAAGTCTACTACTAATAATTTTACTGGTGCTTGGTGTGTGTGGGTGGGTGGGTGGTTTTTTTTTTTGCTTTTTGCGACTGCTGTTTGTTTCCTGGGTCACGAACGCTCGCTCGGCCTGTTACCCGGTTGAGGCGAGATTTATTTTCGGGAAAGGGAGGGTGGGGAATTTGTTTCTTCTTCTAGATTTTTTTTCTTCTTGCTACTAATTACTAACTACCCTAGTGCCTGCATATGAATCAACGTCGTCATTCATTCGTTCATACTGTGGCAAACACCACAAGCGCGCGCTCCCTCCCTCCCCCCGTAAACCCTCAGGGGGGGGGACTTCCAGGACGTCTCTGCTGCTGTTGGTCAGCTTATTGCATGTTACGAGAATTCTTTGTGGGCGGGCTCGGTTCATGGGCGGTCACTAGCGCTCTATTATGATGATGTAGGGGCGGGTAGTTACCCGGTTTATGCTAGTTGTAATAATTTCGCCGGGTTGGCTAGTAGGGCTAATAAACGGGAACGGACATAGTTTAGCGCAAGGGGGAGGGAGGCGAAGGGGTTGAATAGTAGGACGCGCTAAACTGCATTGGGAGGCAAATTATTGCTTTAGTTGGACCCACGCCTGCGGAACATACTCTAGAAACTCTACCCCCCCTGAAATGGGGTAGAAGGGGGTTAATTGTGATTACCCTGCCGATGATGTCGATGCAGTAAAGGGGGAGGGGGGTGTCTGTCGGATTGGGAATTAACTTCTTTTGACGTTGATTGACATATTGGCCTCGGGGCCGTTAATTGCGAGTGAGGGTTGCCTGCTCGGAGAATAGGGCTGGCAGCGGTCGCGGTGGGTGGGAATTTCGGTTTTTGGGACCGGAGCGATGCCAGGTATGTACAGAGTAGAGTGCTTGCTTGCTTGCTTGCTTGCTCTGCGGCGTACCCCAGGTTTAGGGTAGATTGGGTATTGACACATTTGCTGCTGCTTTAATGTAAAATTAATTGAGAAACCCTTACGGATATTGCCCACATGTAGCTAGCTAGCAGGCAGGAAGGCAGGCAGGTAGGCAAGCTGAATCGAATGAGAGCTAAGCTAGCAAGCTGAGGGAGAGCTAGCTAGAGCTAGCTATCTCTGAGGGTTCTCCCTAGAGGTTCTGCCGGATATTTTCCGATTCTTCCTCCATACCCTGGCTATCCATACTATACAACCCCCCCACCCCCCCGGCCGGCACCCCGGCCTGACAACCACCAGCAGAAAAAAGCAGAATAAGCTCATAGGGATATCCGGGAAACAATTTCACAACTAGGGAGGAGGGGGGGGGGGCGGGGGCGAGAAGAAAAAAAAGAAAAAAAAAAGAAAAAACGTGGGCGTCATGTGGGTGGTCGGTAAATTGTAATTTCCCAGATATTGCACCCTGGAAAAGTGTACCTGCATGAATCGGAGCGAAGCTAAGAGGAATAAAGGGAAAGATGGGGGGGAGGGATTAGGAAGGGGGGGGGGGCGCCGGGCGTGATAGCCGTTTCACCGCATGCCCACCGAACAAAACACACCGAGCAAAAAAAAGGTATGTACCCATCTTTCACCTGCCGGAACGGAAACATTCCCGGCGGCGGCGGGTTTACACCCCACCCCACTCCATCCCCACGGCCCCCCCTGGTAATAGGGGGGGAGGGGGCCGGCCGAGGTGCGTGTGTGTGTGTGCGCGCGCGAATGTAGCACTGTGATATGATTGTGATTGTGATGGATAGAGTGTTTGCCCTTCTGAATTTGTTTTAATCTATACATGTATACATGTGTATGCAAGCACAGGCTACAGGTAATGTGATTCGAGCACTTAATCTTTTTTCTTCGTGGGCATGCTGCGTACATGTACATACGGAGCTGTACGTAACAACCAACAATTGTTGGGAGGAGGTTGGTGATGAATTTTGTTTGTTTGGGGGGGGGGGGGCATTATCCCGTGGGTCATGAAACATGGGAAAAGGGAAAATAGAGAGAATTTCATTATGTTTCTTTTTTCTCTGCGGGCTTATTTTTGTTTCTTCTTCCTTCGATGTCGTCCGCGCGGTTACCTGTCTGAGGTGAGAAGAGGTGGAACTGCATGTTTGACTTTCTTTTTTTTTTTCTTTCTCTCTCTTCTTCTTCTTCTTTCTTTTTCTTCTTTCTTTCCTTTTTTCTTTCTGTCTTCTTTCTCTTCTTTCTCTCTCTGTCTTCTTTCCTTTCTTTCCTTCTTCCTTTCTTTTTTTGGTACCTGAATGACGGACGAACGGCCGGACGGGCGGACGGCCGGGCCAAAACCTGACAGGCCCGGAATAACCTCGCGTAAGGGTGGGGGGCATAATGCATGCACGCACGCAAGCTAAGAGTTACAGACCCGACCGTTGGCGATGTGCGGGTAAGGTACGTACCGCAGCAGGTAATGTATGATGTATGTGTGTGTACAGGTATCAAATGACGGAATTTGTTTGTACCTACATTATGTACCTAACATGACTGACAGATATCTCGAGAGAGCGGAAACTAACCCCAATGCAGGTAATTGGAGTGGCGGAAACGCCGATGTATGTATGGTAATGCAAGCACGGCAACAAACAGAGAGATGTAGGTACAAAAAACAAAAAAAGATGAAGAAAGAAAAGAAAAAAAGAAACAACGAAAAATCAAACATATGCATGGGGATTAGCGAGGATTTCGGTTGCATCGTGAAACGAGCGTGTGTGTGTGTGTGTGTGTGTGTGCATGCGCGTGTGAAAGAGATCATCACCATCAGCAACAACAACAGCAGCAGCAGCAGCATGTAGGGTACGTACCGACCGACTGGCTGCAGGGTGGAGAAGGAAGCTGAGGAGGAGGAGTGCACGGGGATATTGGTATTGAGCGTTTGTGTTTGGTGGGTTATATTAGGGAGAGAGAGTTATCTAAACGATTGTAGGTATGGTACATGTACATGTATGTAGAAGTGCACTGGCTGCGGTACCGAGATGATGCCGGCAGGTTTGCGTGTTTGTTTTGTGGGATAGAGAGAGAGAGAGAGATAGGGAGAATTGCAGAATTAAGTGGAGTTGGAGTCTAATCACCCGGTTTAGCTTTCTCGGGTCCCCCGCGCTATGAGCATGCAATGCACCTTCAAAGAGATACCAGGCCATTGCTTTCCCAGTATATGTGGGAAAATATCATAATACATGTTATATTACATACATCTTAGAGCGAGAGAGAGAGAGAGAGAGAGAGAGAGAGAGAGAGAGAGGTCACTGACCAATATGGGGGAGGGAGGGGTGGGTGGGTGGCCCGCGGGTAAAGTGAAAGTTTGGGAATCGGGAAACTGGGAATTGGGAATTGGGAATTGGGAATCATTCATGTTACTCGGACTCATTTTCTTCGCGAGCTTCAGCTATCAATCTGCCTAAATATCTCAACGGTGTTGTTGTTTGTGCACTGAGCTAGTACGTAAACTAACCAAGTATGTAACTACGTCTTAGGCCTCTCCCAACCAAAATTCCTGATCATGTTTCTGTTTCTGCCCTGTCCGCCTGATTGCTGCCTACAATTACTGATTTGCAATTATGAGTGTTGTTGCATGTACCTTACTTTAGCTACGGCACTGTATGTTGTGCTCACCGACGATATACATGCGCTTTGGCGACGGCCGCGTGCGTGCGTGGGACCGGAGGGAGAGAGAGAGAGAGAGCTGGGGGCTATTTACGTACATCTCCATAAAAGTAAAATTGGGGTTTTGATCAGATGGGAGGGACGGACATACATACAGAGGTAACGAAGGAGGTTTGTGTGTGTGTGCGCGTGTACGTGTGTGGTTCAATTCGATCGCGCGGTCGTACATTACTATTTGTGTATATACGCTCAGGCGATTCCCAATTATTCTTTTTTTTTTATAGTTTCTGGGGCTTTGTTTGTGGTGAATCATTTCTTTTTTGTTTTGTTTTTATATATAGTTGGGTGATAATGGTACAGCGGTGGGTAAAAAGTCGTCGGACGTTTGCAAAAAATATTATATCACATTTCCTACAGACTCTCACCCAAGACCGTGATACCGGCTCACCAGTGCCAGTGCCAGTGCCAGTGAGCGCGATGGACTATCAACGAACTATAAGCCATCAATGATAAATACAAAGTATAGATAAATTTAATAATGCGTAGCTGCTCCTTTCCTTTTGATACATTCTTTTACCCTCCTAGGCATGCTTTCTATTAGGACTCTAAAGTCCTCTGGGGTAAATCTATCCCATTCCTCTTGCAACGCTTGTATAAGTTGAGGTTTTTTGGTGATAGGAGGGTTCCTTTGGTTGATCCTATACTTCATCTTTCTCCATAGGTTCTCGATAGGGTTTAGGTCTGGAGATTGTGCAGGCCAGGGGATGCGTTGTATATGAAGATGGTTGCGACAATTCTTTGCTACCAACGACCTGTGGATACTGGCACCGTCCTCCATAACAAATGCTTCACCATTTGCTTTTCTAACCTGAGTATAGAAGGGATATAGAACGGGAACCATGATTTGATCAACATAGTCTTGTCCTTTGAATGACCCTTCTCTTAATATCACCATTGGTCCCTTCATGCCTAACTTGATAGCCCCCCATATCATTACTGAGGTTCTACCACTCTTGAACGATGGTAATAGACATTCTGGAAGGTCCTCTTCACCCCTCGCTCTCGATACCCAACATGTCCCAGCATGATACCCGACTTCAAACCTCGATTCATCTGTCCAGATGATATCCTCCACCCTCCAACGCCCAGCCTTTCTCACGACACCACGCCTCTTAATCATACGCCGCTTTCTTGAGAAAAGCCGCTTTCAGACGACGCTTGCCAGATTCCCCGCCATAGATATTTCAAATTTTTCGAAAGAATCGATTTAGTGAAGACCTTAATGTAGCTTGATTGAGACAGCCCCTACGGCAGCGCAGAATCCGCATCAAGAATCCTTCTCTCGTTTGGGCGCCGCCCTGCGCTTATTTTACAGAGGAATACCTGTCATACGCGACGATTTTCTTTGTCGCGTTTAACTATTGAGAAACAAGTACTTTTGGCTACACCTGTTCTCTCGGCTATTTTGGTAAAAGGGTAACCCTCGGAATGTAGAGTGATAATCATTGAACGTTGAGCTTCCGAAGTTTGTTGTTTTCTCTTTGGCTTTGAGGCTGGTACTGGCTTTACAACCGTCATTTTGCAAGACCGGATCCATTGCTTTCTCTTCTTCATCATTAGTTCCCTAGCTCTTCTTAAGGTGAGATCGCAAATCCTATCAGCGAGCAGGTGCAAACGCCCTACCAGTGGGGAGCGGGGGTGGGCTGCAAGTTACCAGTGCAAACGCAGATTCCTAAGGCATCCGATGACTTTTTACCCACCGCTGTACATTATGTTTGGTTGGAGGAGTGGGGGGGGGGAGGGGAGGGGCGGCTTGGATCGATGCCCGGCCGGAGGAAATGGGGAAGGGTGGTGGGGTGGTGGAATGGGCGTTTTTCCAATACGCGACGGCGCGGCCGCAATTGAAGCGGCCACGGGCGTACATGCTCTGCGACACATTGGCAAACTAACGAGAGTCATGGTACCGGTTCCACAGAACAGTTCCCATCCAGCCATCCGTCCCCATCCAAACAGCCGGAAGATTAATTAGGGGAAGAGAGCTACAGGTACAGGTCCAAAATAGGACAGGACTGGCCGGACACACACACACACACACGCATAGAGTGCCGGACACACATCCCACGACTCGTTCTCACACACACACACACACACACTGCACGCAACAGGTACCGAAAAAAGTAACATCTGCATACATAACTCCCACACTCACACACCACCACCACACCTTGACCTTCTGTGATCACGTGTAGATTATCTTTAACTTTTTTTTTTTTTCCTTTTCTTTTCTTATGTATGCAGGCGTTGTATGTAGAGGGAAAGAAAAAAAAAAGTTGTGTCTGTCTATGATGGATGATGATACATGTACTCTACCTACATACTTTACTTTATGTAGAACAACTAATTCTTGACCATATGGTCCCAATGCCTGTGTGAGAGTCTTTGGGTGATCATGGGTTGAGGAAAGTGAGTTCCGAGTGAGCGCGGTGCAGTTCGGTGCGGTTCGGTGCGATAATAATAATTGATGGGTAGATGAAATGTTGGAATTGTGATCTACCGGCCGGCGTTGTAATTGTAATTGAGGACAGGTAAGGGTTACCTATCTACAACGACAACGACATCGACATCGACAACAACGACAACAACAACAACATCATATCATCGACAACATCAAGTTCTGTGCTCATGACCGAATACACACATTCACATAATTATTCACACACCTGACTACCTACACACATATCCACATATCCACCACATACACACACATACACATACACATAGAGTACTCACATCCAACCCAGTCCATGATCCACATAGCCAGCCAGCCAGATAGTCCCTCTCCCCCACCACCCCCCCCCCCCCTTCCTCCCTTTGATACGGCCCTGTCCCCCATCTTCAGTACACACAATTATGAAATGTCAGTCATGTGTTCACGAAACCCACCGCACGCATCCCATCAATTTCAATTGTTCCCCCCTGAACGATGATTTTTCCCTGATTACAGACATCGTGACCTGTTAATTTGTACTTTAGACAAGGCTATGGTTTTTTTTCCCTATATTTGTTTTTTTTTTCCCTTCCCCTTCTTATGTTTTCTTTTCCCGTCCCCTTCCCTATATTCCACGATGGATATCTCCGAGAGGCGTTTCGTTTCCAATTGCGACTCTGCTTTCCAGCTGCCGGCCACCCTGTCTGCCTGCCCTGCCCTGCCATGCCCTGCTTTCAACACATCCCTTTCCCTCAATTCCCCGCGCACGCCCGCCGCCACAATCCCTATCCTATTGGCACTAGGCAGATCATGACACTGAGGGTTTGTGTATGTGTATGATGGGTGCGAGCGAGCCTATGTGTAAAGTGTGTTTCCACCCTGAGAGGGGCAACCATGTCTGCCATGTCTCTGGCCTTAGGAGAGATGTCCGGCCCGAGGAGAAGAAGTCTTTCTTTCCTTTCTTTTTTCACTCACTCCCTCCTAACCCTACGCCTAGCTACCAGCTACATGCCTGCCCTAAATGACGATTGTCAAACACCATTGTTACCACAAAACTCAAAATTGCACAAGCCAGTCCAGTACCCATCCTGGTATAATTGGTGTGTTATTGATAGAGTAGCTCATTTATTGGGGGTCTGGCTGTATACTGCTCTACTCTACTCTACCCTAGTGTAGGACGTAATTGCATACATTACATACTTGATGCTGGCCAGCCTTGTTGTGGTGTTGTCTGTCATTTACTCCACCCCCCCGGACGCCGCTAACTTCCCGTCGATGATCGACGGTACCGGCCTCACCGGAGGGATTGGTTGGAGATACAAAAAACTGTACATGTTAACTGCTACTATACATACATGTAGGTAATGCCCTATCTACCCTACTCTATCTTGTTGGATGGTTGGTTAGCTGGTTAGCTGGCTGGCTAGACATGCGTGCATAATACACAGCAGTGTCGAAGGAATTCCAGAACTCTAGACTCATTGTCACCCCATCCTCGTTCCTTACTTACAATTTGCCAGCTACACCACAGAGACCTTGGTGGGCTGGTTGAATCGATGATAAATGTAGTTTAGCACCGCACAATGCAAGATGTCGATTGCCCCGCGCAGCGAGCATCATCATCATCATCATCATCATCATCCAGCTGCCGCTCGTGCTGGCTGGAACTACTGGAGGTGCTAATGATCAAGATACATATGTACTCACCCACGCACCACCAGCAGCAGCAGCAGCACAGCTGAGAGGGGACGCCGCGCCGCGCCGGGCCAGCCAGCTCAATTGGCCTGGACTGGAGGGATGAGAGGATCGATGGGGCGCCGGTGGTGGGTGGAGGAGGGGAAAAGGTGGAAGGGGCGAAGACATCTCTGGTCCACGTAGCTATGTGCAGTCAAGCCAGTGTGCATGTAGGGTTTCTTCTGTAATGTACGTTACTACTTGCTGGGGGGGGGGGGTAGAGGGGGGGAGTTCTAGAGTTCTCTCTCTCTCTCTTTTCTTTTGGGCGGGCAATGTATGTAGTTGTTCGTGGGGAGAGTAGTTAACACATGATTGACATGTTGCATAATATCAGTATTGCAAAAAGGCGTGCGTGCGGTGCAGGGTGATTTGAGTGACAGTTAATCTATCGTAGCTATCTATATCGACCTATGTACATGCGTGGGAGAGAGGTGGGTTCTTTTTTTTTTTTATGCCTATGATACACGTATTTACGGGTATGAAGGACAACAATACATGGGAGTAACTAGAGCAACAGCAAGGAAGCGGAAGGAGGGAATTAAGGAAAGAAGACACGCGTATTCTGTGCAGAGAGGCACTTAAGGAATTAACAGGTAGAGAAGTAAGTCAAGTATGTATGTAGGCAGCTGGCATGGCATGGCATGGCAGCCGCTGCTGATATATGTAATGCAATGTAGTACCACTCCTAGAGTATGTAAGTATGAAGTTACACACTCAACTCAACAGTATGTTCTATGCAAATAAGGCCTTGTCTCGTTCGTCGGCTCACCTAACAGTGTTCTATGCATAAGGCCTTGTCTCGTTCGTCGGTCGTGGAGAACGCGATGGGAAATCTTCTGGAACGAAACGGGTGTGGGTCGCTCTAACCGCTTTAGGGACCGCATTGTTTGAAAAACCCTTGTTGCGTCCCGTACCGCGGTATCATGTAGCCAGTCAGAAAAAAAGTAAAAAAAAAAGTAAAAAAAAAAAAAAAAAAATCTCTTTCTCTCACTCTTCACTTCCCCTCTGCTCTTTCACCAGGACGCTGGACTGAAAATGTGACTATGTACAAAAAAAGCCTCCCCCCAACCAGGGGTGCCGCTCGAACCCCATACTTTTGGGCCGATAAGGGTCTAGTGGATATGGTGTGGTGGTGGTGGGTTCCAGGAAGACGGGTCCTCTTCCAAATTGGACCCCATGTTGATTGATAAACCCCCGGTGCCGGTACTATCTAGCGCTGTGATGCTCGGCGGTAGTGGTGGTGGACCTGGTGGTGGTGCGGTATGGGCATGAAATCTGAAATATGAATCTGATGGAAGACCGATTGAAATAGCCCGGCCAATTCAAAGTTTGTTTCTGAGAAGAGCCATATTTCCCTAGTAGCCTAGCAGCTCCCCACTTTCATTTTACACCTTGCAGGCCACTACCCCCCCCCCCTCCCCCTCCCCCATCGGAGGTGAATCATGAGGGTGCGGTGGTGGTTCGACTCGATAAAGAGTGGGATCGCGATCATGTGAGTCGTGGCGCGCTCTCTCGCGCGTATGTGCGCGCCGCCGGCGAAAGGGGGGGGGGGCTTTGAGTTTTAAATTTTAAATTTTATTTTTTCACAAAAATGTGAATCTGGTGGTTGGGCTGTGGTTGTGGTAGTGGTGCTGCTGCTGTATTGAGTAAGCGGCATATATTATATCTCGATCACTCAACTTTTGACAAGCTAGCTAATAAAGCGCTCCGGACTTCCCTACAGTGGATGTCGCGAGTATATTAGGTGTGTATGTAATGTATGTAGGTACAGACAGGTTGTACGTATGTGAGGTGAGGTTGGTTAGTAGGCAGGTGAGTATAAATGGGGAATTGTTATTCTGTATGTCACGATTAACGGCATTGGAATGGGTTAATTGTCCTGCACTGCTGCACTGCTGCTTGCCTTCCTTTCTGAACACCTTTCGAAACCCCTCTTACTTGATCTTACCCCCCTCCCCCCCCCCCTCTCTCTCTGTCTCCACTCCCCCTTTCGCTTGGTGAGCGTGGGCATGAAGCATGGCGGCAACTAGTAACTGTACCTCTAGGTACTATACCTTTTTCAATCGCGACTCTCAATCCTCTAACTACACATATCGATTCTCTCCGTATCTGTAAATAAAAACCATCCACTTTCAAACCCAGTCCTAGCCAATGTGCAGTCTCCAATTGCTTTGACCAACCATATGTCAGATTAATGGTCTACCAAGACTCCACGAGGAAGTCATGCAGGACAGACAGGTGGATAATCCTGGCCATGGACCTACCCAGCTCCAAGGGCCCTGTGTTAGCTGTGCTCTTAGTGTGCGCAGTGACCTCGTACCGAGTTAACGGTGATTCGATCAACCTCGGAACATCTCCGTAGTAACATTCAATGCTTTATTTTTGGCGCTCGAGCGTCGTGTAGTTCGCCGAGGACCACCACAACCACACTTTATTCATGCTACGCCTGAGGAAAAAATGTGCATGCTGTTATTTACTTACTCGTCAGCAATAGCGGAAGGATATGAAGCAGACAGCATAAGCATAAGCATCATATTTTCCTAGTGAAAGACCTGGTCTATATGTAAATTATTATTCTGCAGGGTCTCTTTATTTTCCTTTTGAGGCTCCAGGATGTTTAGTCATGCAGCCCTGATATGCACGCCTAAGCCCCCGTTACTGGGCTTTCGAAGAATATTCCGTCGTCTAGTAGTGGCAGGCCGTAGGGCGCCTGCGGCTTACCTAAGTTCTTAATTGGATAATTCCGTAGCCAGGGGGGTGTAAGTGAAGGTCAGAGCAGCCCAACCGTACGGTCCTAGCCTTGTGACCCGAATGTTCCGGCAGGCATTGAGTGCATCCTTCATTTTCTGCATCTGCACCGAAATCGGTTTTTTTTGACGCTAGCTACTGCGTCATTGAACGTTTTATCGAATGCAAGCGGGTAAAAACTATTGGAAAGCTGAAGCATGCAAATCAGGGGAGAATATTTTTTTAACGAGCAGCGCAGGAGAGACAGAAAATATGTTGGAGTACATTACCTTAGTGTGATAGAGGGAAGTGGGGGGAGGTGGAGGAGGAGAAGGAGGTTAGAGGGGGGTGCGGTCGAGCTGAGATAAGGTACACAGACGGGGACGGAGATGTGGAACGGAGACGGAGACGGAGACGGAGATGGATGACGATGGAGATAGGGTGGGGGTCATGGGGGATCAGATACATGTAGTAACGGAGGTCAAGGACCACTTGCAGCCACTAAACAGACTACAGAGAGTGATGGGAAGAGACAATACTCTGATCTGGCAGTTATCTTGCCCTGTTGAAATTGAGTCTGACGCAGAGGAGACAGATAGGCAGGCAACTAGAGGAAGAGAGAGCAGACAAGCAGACAAGAAGGCACGAGCAGGCTGTGGCCGCAGAATGACGAGGAGAGGGAGGGACCGCAGAGGCAGAGGAGGAGGAGCAGCAGCAGCAGCAGCAGTAGTGCAGGGGGTGCAGCAAATAAAGATTGCTTTCCTGTACTCCATCACTCATTCTCACGTACAATCTTTCAATGATTATGATCATCCATGGATCCAACCCAACTACATGTATAGTAAAGCATAGCTTAGAACTCATACCCACCACCACCAACATAGCATAACATCATCATCAGTGATCACTCAATTATCGAGTGAGATTTACAGGTTGACAAACAGAGACAAGTACGTTGGTATGGCCGCCCGCGGTGCACAGGCAGGCAAGGCCTGATTGCCTTCTTGCCTGACTGACTCTCCTTGCACCTTGACCTCCTCCGGAGCTTTGTCAATGCCCTCGGGGTGTTTCTCTTGCCAATTTAATTTATGCCCCCCATCCCCGTCCCAATTCCCAGGACCAGTTCCTTTTTTCTTGTACCCCCCGCCGCCGCCTCAAACAACACCCCTCATCCTTGCAGTAACCAGGTCCCAACATTGTCTTTGATTCATTAGCTTACTAGCTCCTTGGGTCAACCCAAGGGAACTTCAAAGAAAAAAAAAAAGGAAGTCGAAAAAAATAAAATAAAGGATCCCCCGTTTCTGGAACCGAAGAGAAATAGAATAAGAACATCAGCCTCCCGCCCTTCTGTCGCTCTTCTAGAACGCATCAAGCACACTTCATCCATTCACTCATTCACTCATTAACACCACCTCACCCCAATCTCATCAATACTTAATAACAACCAAATCCTCAATCTATCATCATCGATTAACACAAACCCATCTTTTATAACAACCACCACCTCATACAATAATAATAATGTCGACTACAACAGTAACAGTAACAGACACCAAGTACTCGAACGATCAAGTACGAGTACTCGGCATTGATGAATACAAATCAGCTGCACGAACATTGGCGGACGCCTTCTTCAAAGACGACGTAGCTTTCTACTGTCTCGAGACACCCGACAATGGCGGCATGACCCGTGAGCAGCTTTACCCACTACATCTGGAAATTCTTGAGTACATCGTTGCGGCTCACTGCTACAACGGTCTGGTATTGGGTATTGGTGAGCACAACGAGGGAATCGCACTATGGTATGATACACTCCCTGTCCATCAATCTCCTCTCAGAGAGCTAGTTCTCCAATACTCTCAGGTTGTTCCTGAGTGAGGCGTTACCGGCAGTGTCACTCTCTCCGCCGCCGGGTATGTGAGAGAGAGGGTGTGGGCCGAATTGGAGATCTGCAGGCAACATCACGTGAAAAAGCAATATATGGCTGACTTTTCCGGGGTTACTCGTATAGGATGCCACCGGGAAAAAACATGGATGACTGGTTCACAATCTTCCGCAGCGGCATGTGGAGGCTGTACTGGAAGTTGACAAAGGAGGGGAAGAAGCGGTACTTTGAAGAGTTTCTTGAGGTTCTGCACCAGGCAAAGTATGTAACGGAAATTTCACCCTAGCCCAATGTATTTCGTTAAGAATGTTTGCTGACTCGGGATTTCCTCCATTGCTATAGAGTCAATACTATGGGTGACCAGGACAAAGATGCATGGTAAGTTCCACGTTTCCTGCAGGTTTCGAGAACGTGCAGTAGTATGTTACACAGAACCATCTCTAATCATTCGATACGTATAGGTACCTAGTCTACCTCGGAGTAACCCCGGATGCGAGGGGAAGAGGCTACGCGAGAAAGCTCGTCGAGTATGTCACAAAAAGGGTATGCTCAAATTAAATCCTTTACTTTGTTTCTTTCTAGAATTTCAGGAGTTTGGGTCCCTTGATGGGATTCATCTACACCCCATCTAGTTTCATCTAGCCAAAACAGCCACTAACATGCATTGTGCTTCTAGTGTGATAGTGAAGGTGGTGCACCATGCTATCTTGAGAGCAGTCATATCAACAACGTACCGATGTACCAGCGATTCGGATTCGACAAGAAAAGCACCGTCGTTCTCGGGCCAAATTGCGGCAAGCCCGTCAAACTCGATATCATGGTTCGAAAGCCGATGAAACTAGTCGGCGAGAAGCTCGTACCAGTACCTATCACCTCATCCATTACGTCCACAGGTGGCCGTCGTCTTGCCGACTAAGTGTTGTCATCCATTCGTTCGTCACCGTCGTCGTTGTCATCACCAAGCGTCGACTAAAAATGCGGCACACCACAGGAGGTGTATGCAATAATTTTAATGGGGTGGTTGGGTTACGAAAAAAAAAATTAGAAGGTGGGATTAGAGGTTCTTCATAGACTTATTAGATGGGCTTAGACGGTTTTTTTTTTAGCATTATGGGTGGCGACCTTTATTTTGCAATGTGTTGGAGTTTTCCTCACAAGGAGTTTTATTACACGGGCCGGAGTTTTTGATTTCTTTTACTTTTCTTTTTTACTCACTATTATTATTATTGATTAATCCCCCCCTCCTTTCTTTTTTTTTTTTTTTTTTTAGATACCTAACTGTTTAATGGCTTGTTACGGTTTTTGGCTTTTTGGCTTCTTGGCTTCTTAGACACCCACATTGTCACTCTCTGCTCTTTCTTTTGTTTACGGGCCGGGTGGTTTGGTTCTTTTCTTCTTTATTGCATCCTTATTGACTTGACACCTTATATTTCTTTATTACATGGAGGCACGGTACTTATAGAATTTTTATGTTGGTGGTTTTGGGCTGGTCGGTATTGAATACCGCATCATTATTAGGATTCGCTTCGGCTGGGTTGGGCTGTAACATAGAACAGGCACACCCTTTGGTGCGCCACAAGAACAGAATGATAGATTCTGGAAAATATAATAATATATGGGCTCATTGCTCGATTATCATTATCAAACTCTTTCTTCATTTGTTTGTGCTCTTGCATGAAACGAAAAAAGAACATTAATCTCCTGCGCCCCTTTCTCATTAAACGCTAAGGATGTCTTGGTAATTCTCCGATACATCTCCTCCGAGCCAAACCAAGCCAAACTCCCATAAATTGTAGGTACATCCATGCAGATACCAAATAACCAACACGCGGGAATCTTATGCGCACTCACTAGCAGGATCTTTCAAAAATGCGGTACAGCCCCTTCAGATTGGCGACCTCGGTAACGGCCCCCAGGAGTGTTTTTGGCGCTATCAGTCGTTTCCTGGCAACCGGGAATATGGCTGTTTCCACGGCGCGCCCCAGCTCCTTTCTACGCGCGTCGACGTCCCAATTACCCGCCGCCGCCACAACGTCATTTCCACCGTCAGCATCACCACTCACGCTCGGTAGTTTCTCGGGAACGTAGAATAATGCAAGTTCACGTAGAAGAGAATCAAAGCATTCCAGCTCCGCTGTCCAGTCGATCTTTATTTTATCTGCCGTGTTAACCGGGGCCTCCTATGTCACTGACAGCGGGAGAAGGAGATCTTACATTTGGCCCTAGGCGTAGAATAAAGGAGGGAAGCTTTCCAAGGCTGGGCATGTACCCTTTCAGCAGGAGTGGGATACTGACAAGGTCCCCATCCTCGGAGATTTCGAGACTGAGATAATCCTTGAGCATGGGACGTTTCGAAAGGAGCAGTTTCTCAATTGTCTATGTTGTGTTAGGCCTAAGAATCCAAGGGGGGGGGGGTGCAAACAGTTATCGCAGACTCCCAGTCGAAATCACCTTCCTCCTCTTTAGCCTTCTCCTCCTCCACCGCAATCTCGAGAATATCTCGTACACCCATTGGTGGGTCTAGAACTATTCGGCCAAAGTTTGCAAAGTCGCTCAGGCCAATCTGGTAAAACAGCTCATACGATACAGCGGCATAGTCAACAAGGTATAGGCGAAGCCCATGTTGCACGGCTGCGAGACGTCGGTTGTCATCTATGATGCCTACAAATGTGTGGTTCTGGAAAAGCTCGCAGAGTTCGGTATGAGTGCTATCACGGACGGAGGCACGTAAAGAGTGAATTGTGGTGTAATTTATCAATGTCCACGTCGAATCAGGGTTGGCCTCGTACTCTGCTGAGTCGCTTATAGATTTATTGATGGGGGGATTGTTGAACATGGTGGTGATCTTACGATCACGATTATCAGTACGAACCATGTTATATTCATATTCCTTTTTACGTTTCGCTCTAGCATCATTCGCTTTGTTTTCCCTTGTAGTATCATCGCCATTACTAGTTTGGATAGGTTTCGTGCCCGGGAGGAGCGTCTGTGTAAGAGTGTATGAGCGAGATGTGTCTACTGCGGCCAGCTTTTCTTCAACTTTCTCCACAATTTTAGCGATAATCTCATCTTCATGGAGAAAGTTGACTTCTCGCTTTGTAGGATGAATGTTGACATCAACTCGATGGGGTTCTATCTCGAGCGATAAATATATGAATGGGTGTCCACCCTTAGGGAGATATGTTGCATAGACATTTTCAAGTGCCTTTTTGATTGCCGAAGACTCAACCGAACGATGGTTGATGAACAAGAGCAATGTGGTCTTCTTGACGTGGTAATTGGCATTAGATATCATGCCTGTTGCCTCAAAACCAAGATGTTTTGAAGAAGTGATAAACTCGAGTAGCTCATTGGCGACGCTAGAGCCATGAATACGACGGATCCGGTCGATGAGAGAGGCAGTGGCAGTTGTGGAGACACCAGTATCTGTATCTCCAAACTATGTGTGTGTAACATACTAGTATTAATAAATGCAACGGGACAGGGATGCAGGGAAATACCTTCTTGCATGAAAATGCCACTCCCGAACAATGCACCGCATATCGCCCAACAACGTCTAAGATCTTTGAGTATTCTTCCCCCGGGCTTCGGAATGCACGACGCCTGGAAGGGGTATTGTAGAACAAGTCTTCAACCTAGAAATTGTTATGGATTTGTCACAAATTTTGTTTCGGTTTGAAGCACTGTAAAACATACTGTTATCTGTGTTCCCTGTCTCCCTGCCACCGGCTTTGGTTCTGCACTCTGACCAGGTTTAGGAGGAACAAGTTTACCATCCGAATATACGGCTCTATCCCAAATAAATAAGACTGAATGTGAGGGGAAAGATGGATGGCAAACCTATAAGCACAGTTCGAATCTTTCGTCTTAGTTGTGATAGTCAAATGAGCGATGTGACTGATACTCGCTAGAGCCTCCCCTCTAAATCCGTAGGTTCCGATCGCATTTAGATCCTCAAACGATTGCAATTTACTCGTAGTGAAACGCTCGCACAGTATGGGCATATCCTCGAGCTACAAATGCATCGAGTGAGTAGCTATGATGCACCCTAGGGCTAGTCACATACGTTGATCCCGTGTCCATTATCAGTGATCTGTAAAAGTTTGAGACCACCATCCTTCGCTACAATTTCCAATGATGTACTACCGGCATCCACAGCATTCTCAATTAATTCCTTGAGTGCATGAACAGGCGCAACAATGATTTCACCAGCAGCAATTTTGTTGATGACTACTTGGTCAAGTGCCTAACTAAATTATTAGCTGCATTCTGGGGGAGGCGCCAAGAACTGGACCTTGATTCTTCTAGGAGTGGCCTGAATGTTTTGAGGGGTAGCATCGTCAGTAGCTTTTCGCTTTAAAGACCTGGTATCTGAATTCATTATTGAAAACCGGGGGCTTGGGTAAAGGAGGGGTGTACCGGGGAATGAGTGATGTTTCGGGGGTGCCGGGGAGACGCGACTGGGAGTAATTAGCTACATGTATGTAAATGACGTGTGTAACCGATTTTAGGGTTACCCGGATTCGTCACGTGCGCACAAACGTTTTCTCTCGTTTTTTCAAGAAATGTTTCCCCCAAAAAACATTTCCTCATCTCATTCACAACAAACGAACTAGAATATATAAACCCGAAAACCACAGCAATGGGTAAAGCAAAGAAATCTCGCCTGAGCACGGCTCGTGCCATTGCCTCTCCAACCGCGCGTCCTCTCAATCCTGCAGAGGCCGCAGCCAATGCAGCACTCCGGGAGTCAAAAATTATTCCGGTGGTAAAGAACTTAGGTTCAGCGGATACAAAGCAGCGTTCTGAGGCCTTGTCGGCAATAGTAAATTTACTGGAGGACTCGAACTGTCGTAATTTACTGCTGAGGGAACGTGTAGTGCAGAAAATTATGGAGGGCTCGCTGAATGATTCTAATCAGGAAGTTATTGTCTATGGTTGGGGCGCTCTGAGAAATGTCGCGGCCGAGGAGGGATATGACCAGTGTATATTCATGTATAGGAAGGATATCTTGACACCAGCAGCCGCGGCGATTACTACTGTATGGACTGAACACTGGATCGTTATGAGAGAATTGCTAATTGGACGCAGATTTCTTCTGCGATCGGGAATATTACAAACAACCCAAGTGCTCTCAGCAATCCAGAGAAAAGGCTATTATGGCAGTACGCTGAGAACGTCATTGGACTGGTTACAAGCCTCTGGTACCGTTTTGTTTCACGGTTATAACATCATGTGCAATTTCTGACTCCTCCAGTGAAACTTCCCAAGAAGTAGTAGACGCAATTACCAAAATTCCTCATCTTCTCCATTTCCTGATTTCAATTCTCCATCCCTCGCAAATAATACCCTCCAACGTACAAGAAGCCGCTGCTCAATGCCTTCACGCGCTCACCGAGGAAAACGTTCCTATTGTCGAGCAAATTATCGAGAACGAAAACTACGTCTCCCTTCTCCTCCAGCTTAAAGATGATCTCCATCCTGAGGCTGCCATCAAGATTATCTTCGTCTGCGGTAATAATACCTCACTACCTTGTAGAATCCTAGCTAACCCCAGTGTACCCAGGCACGCTACACAACATATCACTCGCCACCTCTGCTACTCATCAAATATCAGACTCCCTAACTCTCCCAACCCTCACAAATCTTATTAAGATTACTTCTACACCCCATGATCCAGAGGATATATCCCTCACACCCCTCTCCCTCACACCCGACCAGCGCGTTCTCGCTGTCGAAACCGCCCTTGAAATCCTTGCCTCTATTGCCACAGCTGTCCAATCAAATGATGAGAACGAGTTTAAGACTGACGGTGACGGTGACGTCGAGCTCGGCGATGAAGATGGGCCGGAAGATTTTGACGAGGATGTGCTGGCTGATATGGTTAATGTTGTTGGCGCAGAATCCGGTGGTACCGATGACATGGATGGTAGTGCTGAGAATATCCTGACCTACATGCTAACAACTACTGCTCCATTACTACTTCCGTTGGCACAGGGTGGTAACGCATCACCTTTAGCTCTACAAACGCGTGCTATTAGTGTACTAAACAATATTGCATGGACCGCCAATGTTACAGTTCCCCCAGAGTCCTCACTATGGGGCACATGGGAGAAACTAGCGTATTCGATATGGGAAGGGGTTGTTGTAAAGATATTAAGGGCCAATACGGCAGATATCGAATTGGCGGATGCGGTATCAGGTCTAGCGTGGGCTGTAGCAAAGGCCACAAATGGAAAGGTGAATGTAGAAGGCGGGGTGGTGGGAGCGTTTATTGCGCTGTATGGAGCCGCTCGTGGGGCAGGCGGAAAAGCTATACCAGGTGTTGAGGGCCTTGAAGGCAAATGTGTAGGCGTTCTTGGATGCCTGGCCATGGCCGAGGGGAGATTAGATGTGAACAAGGTATGTTTGGCATATCCGTCTTCTAGAAATAGTGATCTGAACTTAGCCCTAGGAGATCGGTGTGTTCCTCATGACACTTATTGCTGGTGCACCAAACACTCCAGCGGAACCAACCGTCGAGGCGATCAATGCAATTATGGATATATACGCTGACGCTGACTTTGACTATGATGGGCCTATCTTTGTCAACTGTGGTTTCTTGGCGCATTTACAGAAAGCCTTGCCTAACGTCAGAACAATGGTAAGTAATCATTTGGTCCTTTGTTTTCTTTTAACCTGCCGGATCTCAGATAATCCGTTCTTTTCCTCTTTTTTGTTTCGTTTCATTTTTTGCGGCATGTGGGATCTTTTTGAGTACCAGGCTACTGGGTCTGGGCCCTGGTAAAAACCATCTGATATAGAGGCATTTTGTTCATCTGAATTGGTTGGCTATACCAGAAGCCCAGTGATATGGGGCCCTGTCAAGGTTACTATTGGGATCACGATCCTTCTGCATTGGCGGGATCTTGACCCACCTTGACGGCCTCCTGCTGTTGCTACTCCATAAGGCTGAGGGCATCTATCACACAAGGCTTAGCTTGTGTACTCTGCAACCTTGTTGATGCGTTATACAATTCTGCATGCGGAGCTTGTGTGCATTGATGAATAGTCCTGCTTGACCCAATGGGACTTGGCCAGTCGGGAGTGTAGAGCCAACAGAACGTTTACATTGGGTAATCCTTTCTGGCACTGGTGCTTAGGATGCTCTTATGTGCGTTGGCACGTTAAGCATAATCATCACCTATTCTTTTTGTGCGCTTCGTTCGTTTCTTTTTGCGACCTTTTTTGCTTGTTGCTTGCACATACCCGCCGAGCTTCTTTTGCTTTTGTTGGCTCCCAAAAACTCCCGATATATGCCTTGCATTCCTCGGCAAGAATTAATACCCACTATGCGTTAATGACAAATGTATTCATACGATTAAAAATCTCTCCAGTTCTCCCCTCATTATACCCTACATACCCGCTTTGATCCGTAAGAATAATAATGAGGCTGAGAGGGGAATACTAACTGATTTGGCACCACTCCAGGTTAAAAGAATCGACAAGAAAAAGTTTCCTGATGACCGGCATAGGGCGGACGAGGCGGTGTTGAATATGCAAAGATTCATAGCATATAAAGTCAAAGAGAGATCTTGAGGGGTTCAAGGTGGGGTGATCATGATGCGTGTAGGGATTGATTCTATTTTTACGAATCAGATAAATGCATGTAACATGGTCTGGGATTTAGGAAGTAAATGCACAATGACGATCAAGGGAATGGGAATTTAATTTGTAGATTACTTCAGCATCAGCCATTTCATGACTCAAGATTGTAAGGAGGGGTAAAAAGGAACAATAACAAAGGCCAAATAAGCTTCTGTTACACGGTGGTCCGGGAAGCGAAGTAGATCTCTGTCCGGCCGTATGACAGGGAGTTTTGGTGTGGTTGCAGCAACAGTGGGGCAGGGTACAGTCAGCTATTATTTATTTATTTTTTGCGTGGGGTGTGTGTGGGGTGTGTGTGTGGGTTACGAGTTATGAGTTGTGACTTTGTGACCGGAGAAATGAATTCGTCGGACCAGGAACGGTGTCACGAGATATCACTCGGTGCCCTGTGAGTTGGTGGGTTATTGTCGCTGTTAAGTCATTTATTGAGTCAGTGGGTTTCGAGCACAGGAAAACATGACACTACATGATAAAAACCATAAGCATGAAATTAATCTTGTTTTAAAAGTTTATGGGTCCTGACTTTAAGTATTAAACGGAGTACTATGTAATTTTTCAAGTCTTAGGATATATTCATTTTATGACTGAATTCGCCCATTCTTTCGCCAGTTAATAGGGCCGAACTACACGTCATATACCCCCACTGGGCTTCTATTCCAATGCTGCTAAGTTTTCGCCTGGAGCCCTCCCCTCATGGGGTGATTTCTTGGCGAATCCTATGCGCCCAGCTCATTAATAATTTATACCAGCTCTAGTCCTCCGGGCTTCAGCGCAAACGCGTGATGCTTTCATCTCCTAGGTGAAGTAAGTAAGCATTACGGGCGATTTTTTAGCAGTTGGAACTATAAGAACTTAATATATACATGTATTAAGATAACGAATGAATGGGGCAGATCCGATTGATACCATGCGAGTATCTTATCTGATAATCTAGTTGTAAAAGCCATATTGTCATACAACAAGGCGAGAGCAAACTTTCATAGGGTGTGATGGTAGCGATGTCCTGATAATTATCACATAAGCCTTTTGTCATAAAGAATAGGGCCTAGGAAGTTTGGGGGTTATCCTATAGCAATGGGAGGTAGGACAATTCAAAAAATTTGGGAAGGGGTCCGGGCTCTGTAGTTAGAATCTTTTGTCTATAAATGTGAACTATTGATTGCTTAGTGATGTTGTGTCCATCCCATACGTGTACATGTAGTTCGCTACTCTCCCAGCTAGGAGAAGCTAAGGACTCTTTCAACTGTATACAACTTACCGAGAAAAAATACTAATTCGACCTACAGCCCCGGACCAACCCACCTACACACACCTACCGCCAGAATTGCCCCCATAACCAAGTTTTATAGATAGGCGGCTATATGCAGAGTTTACTCGATAAGACATGGCCATCGCTCTGTCCTGGCACTAAAAGTACCTCCAACTATATATAAAAACTTGCTATTCTCCCTCCTCTCAGGGATTTCCTTCGCCCGGTCCCCCGTTTAGAGCCGAGAATCCACCGTTCTAGCTAGAACTTCGCCCCATTTCCCGTTTCTACGTAGCCTCGCCTGCATTTCTACATGTACTGTTAGGTTCATGGGCTGGATCTAGTCGGGCATGACCAAATTCTACAACAGCTCGATGCTATGATAACAGAGCGGCTTATAGGTCAATGATACTTATTATAGGTTCAAAGGTCATTGGTAGCCTATAGAGTTCACTATATACATGTATATGTTGTATGCGAAAGTGGCGTACTTCGACTGGGGATAGGGCAAACCACCAAACGGCAAGGCTCATTCTGAGTGAGCCAGGAGCTCAAGCCAGTTAGGCTCTTGGACTACATTGCTACCCCAATACCTATGGGGGACCCTTTGATGCTGTACTGTGAAATCAAGATTTTATATCTACACATCATTCCACATAACTAGACCTCCCTAGATTCCTACATAACACGGCCGTGTAAACCAGAATACGAGTATGAGTTATCAATCAATCGATCAAATCAAGGGCTGGATGCGAGTATGAATTAAACAAAAAAAAAAAAAAAATCGATCAAATCAACCAAGATAGGAAACTGTTAGTCGAGTGATTATTCATGATGGGAATGAATGAGCCTTGGTCATGTTTGATCACTCGATATATCTCTACCTGAGGAGCATATTCTAGATCTAAGAAAATAAGCGATTTTACACTCTCCAAGGGTAAATTTTATCTCGAGTTTCACGGCCGGTCTTTCTCTAGATACTTGTTGTGGTAGGTATATGATAGGTATCATGCTGACTAGACTCAGGCCATAACCAGGTAAGTCCATGGGAATTGGGGTAATATATTAAAAAGACGTCAAGGACGTTTAACAAATATAATATGCAAGAATGAAAAAGAGGGGGTATCCGGGACAAAGAAATTAAAAGACGATACAATTTTTTGATAACACAAACTCATCCTTCCCAGATAACGCCTTACCAAATCTATAATTGCGTGATATGATAGCGATCATTTTGATTGGATCATAACAAACGCTTCCCATTCTCGTCACAAAACAGGTCGCCAGCATCAAAACTAAAACCCGCCACCTGTGAGGTAGGACAAGAAGAAGTAGCTTGTCGATAACGCAGAGCATCTAGCTCTAGCTTATCCCATTGCGTTGGCCTACCCCACCAGTCTACCAGTGATATTGTGTTGTAAACTGGTAGGGCCTGCGCTGGAAGATCTCTCATAACATTATTTTTATCCATCAGGGTTTTTTCGAAGCCGTGCTTTGCTCGTGTGTACGATGGTACTTCATTATGGACTATAGCAAGCACTTCCTTAGGGAATGATGGGTAAAGCATTACATATCCCCGGGAGCGTATGAGGTTTATAAATGAGGTAGACCACGTGTCTGAGATCTCTTTTGACATCGAGAGACTAGTGGAGCCCGCCTGAGCTGCTCCTGCTGCCGGAAATTGAAGGGTTCGGGAAAAGTATGAGTGGAACTCGGCCCAATGCTGTGGGAAATAGAGTGCTGCGCGGTTACTTGGCACTGCATAGAGGAACGGGGACGGCCCTCTAGAGGGAGTAGTGAATGGTTTTGTTCCATTTATAAACGATGGTGGCTCTTCGAGAGAGATTCCGAATAAGGATGATGTTCGCATTCTCTGATAGAGGGAGTATTTATATTCAAGTGTCGTCCAGAGTATGTAATGGAAGTACCATCTCGAAAGTTCGACATTCGCGTCAAACACTAGAAGAAAAGTATCGTCATTACTAGGGTAAAAGGATTCCATAAATCGCTTTGCAGTATCCTCAGCAGATGAGGCCGGGATGGTGGGCCTTCTAATAAAAGTGCGAGTGCGTGATGGGAATGAATAATCCGAAAGGAAAGACTTAGTAAAGCCGTGCAAGGGCGAAGATGGGTCAAGAACAATTGTAAGACTCTTTGGAAGGTGGCCAAAAGGGTATACAGCAGCTTGAAGGGACTTTAAAAGACGCTCTAGATTCCCTGAATGTTTATCGGCGTGTATCACAACCTCAAAAGATGGTGTTTTCCATGCTGAAGAATTTACGAATGAGTCAGCTTATTCCCCCTTAAAGCTACAGCGGAGATTTGGCATAAGTAGACAATAGATGTAGAGAAAGTAAATACCTCCAAGAGAACCACTATCAAGTCTTGTAATCCATCTTAGTTCATCGATTGTGTTGCTCGGAAGCTCTAGCATTTGCATCTGTAGCTGCCTAGCTGTCTTACGTGCCATGTCCATGAACCATTCCTCTTCATGCTCCACAGAAAAAAAGACAGCCTGGGGATGTATAAATTCATGTAAATGCCTTAGTCCAAACTTCATGGCAAGCTTCATTCGATCTTCTGTCATCATGCCCACCATCTCTGCCCGTGCATCGTGGAATACGACGTTACAACCTCCTAACTCAGCGGAAATTCCGTTGAGTTGCTTAAAAACCTCGATGTCGATATCATCCCTTCCCAAAAGTGCAAAGTGCACATTGTTCCTTTTAAAATTTGCCATTTCACAAGCAACTACGGCGAGTTTGCTCGCAGCTTCCAAACTCTCAGCCGCAAAAAGAACATTCCGGTTTTGAGGCCTTGATCCGCCCACAGCCTTGGGAGCAGTTTCATAGAGATTTAAAAAGTTAATTGGGATGACTTCCTTGGGCCTATAAAGTCCTGCTGGGTTCGGTATGTGTGTCCACGATGTAGTGGCCGAATTTAAAACGAGGTAAAGTAGACATATTATCAGCGCATAGCAAAGATATGTTGCTCGGCGGCTGCGACGTGGGAAACGAAAACCTGAATAAGTAAAACCGGCACGCCGTTTCCATGGATGTTCATGAAGGTCTTTGCGATCTAAAGGGGGAGGAGCCATCTATTCACTAGCACAACCCTGAGGTTCGTGAACGAAGGCCGTGTGTATTGCAGGTGCGGGGATAGTGGAGGTAAAGCGCTATAGCAATTCCAGTCAGATCGAGAACAAGGATGATGATGTGAATGATATACCTAGGTGCTCATTAAGCGAGCGATTCTTTAACTGCGGATAAAGCTGTACGCCTCTGTCTGTACAGCTCTGTGAACGCATTGGTGGTGGTCCCCATGGCAATTCTTACTAAGACGTGGGGCCAAGCGACGCGAGAGGTTACGCCGCTACCTCCCGCGAAACTATCACCATCTCTCCCACCTTACACTTTATCCCAGTATCCAACCTCTACTCCGCTCTCCATCAACTCATCCATCAACTCATCCATCAACTCATCCATCCATTTCCATCATCTTCCTGTTTCCCATCCGTCTTATACTTCCCTAGCATCATGGTCAAGGAGGACGATAAGTCGGCAAAGCTCGACAAGGGCAAGGGAAAGGCCGTTGACACTCCGGATAAGAAGGATGGCGACCCCTCCAAACAGACCACTAGCAAATCTTCAACCGGCGCAAAGAAAGACAAGAAAGATGAACCACAAGAAGGTATTGTTGTACTCGGGGGAGTGGGGTAGTAATTTGATGAAGCTGATGATGGTACAGAGGAACTATCTGAGGAGGACCAACAGCTGAAGTCAGAGCTTGAAATGCTTGTGGAGCGATTAATGGTTACTACTCTTTTTCCATCCAGTATGAAGAATGTGGTGCCTAATTATCTTCTGATCTAGGAACCAAATACCGAACTCTATAAGCCTTCTTTGGAAGCCATCAAGAACTTCATCCGAACATCGACCTCTTCAATGACGGCCGTTCCCAAGCCCCTCAAATTCCTAAGATCTCACTACCCTTCAATGACGGAACTTTATGAAAAATGGCCTGCTGGGGACGATAAGGTTAGCTTTCGCTCGAAATTTAATTGCGTAGCTCATGACTAACTCTAATAGGTTGCGCTTGCCGATGTCCTTTCAGTACTAGGGATGACCTACTCCGACGAAAACACTTTGGATTCTCTTAAATACAGGCTTCTTGCTCCTACTGAAGACCTAGGCTCATGGGGTCATGAGTATGTTCGACATTTGGCTCTCGAGATTGGGGCGGAATATGCATCCCGATCAGAGAAAGAGGCAGATACAAAAGATCTTACTGATCTTGCGCGCTCCCTTGTACCTTTCTTCCTCAAACATAATGCGGAGGCCGATGCGGTAGATCTGTTATTGGAGCTAGAGATTATTGAGGAGCTACCTCCATTCCTAGACGAGAACACCTACCAAAGAGTAGGTTTGTACATGGTTAGGTATGGTAGAATAAATTGCTTTTAGTAGGGGAGTTCGAGGCTAACCTTTGTTTTTAAAGCATGGTCCCACTTCTATCACCACCCGATGATAAAACTACCCTCGAAACCGCACATAGTATCTATCGAAAGTTCAACAAGTTAGCGCAAGCTATCACTCTGGCTATACGTCTTAACGACCTGAACCTGATTCAAGAGGATTTGGCTGCTACGGGCGACCCTGTTCTTAAGAAACAGCTCGCTTTCCTTGTTTCTCGGCAGCAGATTTGGCTTGAAATTCCCGAGGAAGATATTGGAATTGGCGAGTGCCTGAACAATACCAATTTATCACAGTATTTCGCCGCTCTCGGGAAGGAGTTGAACATTCTCGACCCTAAAACCCCAGAAGATATATATAAATCACACTTGGAAAGCTCTCGTGGCGGCCCTGGTGTAACCGTGGATTCGGCAAAGCAGAATCTAGCCAACAGTTTCGTTAATTCGTTTGTCAATGCTGGGTTTGGAACTGACAAGTTGATGTTGGTAGATGATGAAAGTAGTTGGGTCTTTAAAAACAAAGAACATGGTATGTTGAGCGCTACAGCTAGCATTGGAATGCTGCACCAATGGAACATAAATGGACTGGATGTTATCGATAAGTACACATACGCCACCGAAGATTATGTCAAGGCCGGAGCAGCTCTTGCTATCGGCATCCTCAATTCCGGCGCTCGAAATGAGAATGACACAGCGTTTGCTCTACTTACTGATGAGTCCTATCTTGAAAACAAGAGCCCCCACGTAAGAGTAAGCGCTATCATGGGGCTTGGGCTGGCGTACGCAGGATCACAGCGCCAGGAATTTCAAGAACTTCTCCTACCAATCATTAGCGACACATCTCTATCAATGCACATCTCAGCTATGGCGGCGTTGTCTATGGGGTTGATATTTGTTGGTTCGAGCAATGGTGATATAACTAGTACAATTTTGCAAACCCTCATGGAGCGAGACGATTCCCAACTGAAGGACAAATGGGGCCGCTTCCTTGCCCTTGGTTTGGCTCTTCTTTTCATTGGCCGGCAAGAGGATGCAGATGCAACTCTAGAGACCCTAAAAGCCGTCGAACACCCAATTGGCAAGCACACCGGAGTCTTGGTGGATGCCTGCGCTTACGCGGGAACCGGGAATGTACTCAAATTCCAGTCTATGCTGCATCTCTGCAACGAGCATATTGATTCATCGGAAGACGAGAAGAAGGATGATGATCTTTTCCAATCATATGCTGTGATTGGGTTGGCTCTTATCGCTATGGGAGAGGATATTGGTGCCGAGATGGCCCTGAGACAATTCGGACATTTAATGCATTACGGCGACGGTGTGATTCGCAAGACTGTGCCTTTGGCCATGGGTCTTTTGAGCGCATCAAACCCTCAAATAAAGGTCTACGACACGTTATCTAGATATTCTCATGACAACGATATTGATGTGGCGATCAATGCGATATTTTCCATGGGATTAGTTGGTGCAGGAACAAACAATGCCCGTCTAGCCCAGTTATTGAGGCAGCTTGCTAGCTATTACCACCGAGACCCCAATTCCTTGTTTATGGTCAGGATAGCCCAGGGATTGCTGCACATGGGCAAGGGAACATTGAGTCTCAACCCGTTCCATACCGACCGGAGTGTTTTGAGCAGAGTGGCTACAGCTGGCCTGGTTACGGTGCTCGTTAGTTTGGTCGATGCCAAGAGTTGTAAGTGACATATCCGGTACCCCCGTATCGTGACTTTGCTAATAGTTGTGATAGTTGTTCTTGACTCGTCACATTATCTACTATACTTCCTTGTAACGGCTATGCACCCTCGCTTCCTCATCACCTTAGACGAGGACCTCAAGCCCCTTCCTGTGAATGTTCGCGTTGGACAGGCTGTAGATGTTGTTGGACAGGCTGGAAGACCGAAGACAATTACGGGATGGCAGACACAGAATACCCCTGTTCTGCTAGCGTATGGTGAGAGGGCGGAGCTGGAAGACGATGAGTACATTTCTCTAAGTAACACCCTTGAAGGGCTTGTGATTCTGAAAAAAGTAAGGCCCCCCCTTTTGGTTAGAAGGATCAACGCATGTTAACTTGTTTTCAGAATCCCAACTGGCAAGGAAGAGATTAAGGCAAAATGTTTCTGGTTTGAAATTAAATAGCTTCTGTTGATTTATTCTTCTGAACAGAGCGATACTCTTCGCAAATGATTCCTTCGTATAGACGAGAAACGTACTACTTGTGGTGTATTTGTAGATATATTATATGTGATGCTCCTTCCCTGGCACTTGACATTGATGGTCCATGATATCAGAGTGTACCTCCGAGTGATAGGCTATGATTCAAGGAAAGTTCCCATAGCCCCCGTCGTTCATTAGTAAATACCAAAGCCAGCCATATCCTCCAAACAAAAGTCAATGTTGGGTATATAGGATCACTAACAATCACTATTATATATTTATATCTCCTACGGACAGACGTAGCACTACAATTACCCAGCGATGATTATCATAGGAGCCGATAAAAACCCCAGTCTTAAGGACTAAAAACCTATGCTCTCTCTCTATTAATAATTCCACGAAAAGCAACACCCGAGAAACAAAAAGGAACAAAGCAAAGCAAAGCAAAGCAAGCAAGAGGAACGCCTATATAAAAACCTCTAAAACTCCCCCCCCCCTCCCCGGGGACCCTATTCCTCCCTATCTACTCCATCCTCCTATTCAACACCTCCTCCACATCAACCCCGCCCCCCAACTCCCCCATCAACCGCCCCCTCCTCTTTTTCCCCGCCGCCTCCCGTCTCCTCGCCTCCTTGACACCCTCCCGCTTCACAACCTTCGCCGGCGCCTCCCCCCGCTGCTGCCGCGCCTTGAGTCCTACGCCGAGCTTATCGTCCTTCTGCACCGTCTTGAGTGGGTAGCGCATGCCCTCGCCCTCTGGCCCGAGGCCGACGCGCGCGTCGGGGTCCCACCCAGAGGAGACGAGGACCTTGAGGCCCTTTGAGGAGCGGTCGTAGGGGTGCGGTGGGTGGGCGTGCGGGAGGGCGGAGAGGTGCGCGGTGGAGGTGGCGTGTGCTGCGGCGGTGGTGGTGGTGATGGGGAGGGAGCAGTCGGGGCAGATTTCGGGCGTGGGTGTGGGTGTGGAGGCGGTAGGGGGCGGGCTAGGGGCGAGGCCAACGAGGGAGAGGTAGAGGGAGGAGATGTCGGTGCCGGATTTTGCGGGGGTTTTGGAGGCGGTGCCGGTGCCGGCGGTGGTGTTGTCGGAGGCGGGAACAAACTTGACGGGGCGGCGGGATAGGCCTGCGCCGAAGGGCTTTTGAAGGCGCCAGTCGGGGGTGGGTGAGAGGGAGCGGGAGCGGGAGCGGCGGGCCTGTTGGAAGGGGACGAAGGTGGTCTGCATAGTTCTGCGGGGGAGCGGGGGGGAGTGAGTTTTGGACTGGATTGGATTGGACCGGGTTTGGTTGTGGTGAGTATGGGAGAGAGGCTCGAGTCCCGTGATGCAGGGGCTTTAACTGAAAGGATACACAGGAGTAGTAATCGGTTATATTATTTATTATTTATTACTATTACTACTCTCTGATTGGCTGCTACATAATAATATTAATAGACCCGATAAGATACATGTTTTTCAGTCAATTAAAAGTACATGTGAAGAATTGTGTTGATGCGGGCTAACAACTAATTTCGACACTGATAAACTAGAAATCCTGAGTACAGTACAAGTTAATCCTTCCCCAGGACATACATACAACCGCCACCCCTTACATAGGACTGATCAGAGTCAAAACTGCGCTGTGTTGGGTGTTAAACAGCTGCTTGCTTGTAGAATCAGGCTATTATTATTGGTCGGTTGGTACCGGCTAGCTACTACTGCTACTGCTGGTGCTGCTGCTACTACTAATACTAATACGCTGCACACTATCCAGGTGTATGTACCTACATGTATATATTGGCCTGTTCTTTCTGTCTAGATACTACCCACCGAGGGCCTACTTACCAGCTTCACTGGTTGGAGGTCGAGCATTACATGTAAGTATACATCCTAGCACTCGGCCGAGGTAGGATCATGATATGGCACTCGAAAAACCGGATGATTTCTTATGATGCATTAGCCCGGTTACATGTACCTACTTACATACATACATAACTTCAAGCTGCACCATGCCGGGCATTCCTTCGTTATCACAGTACGGGAAAGTGTGAATATTGTCGCGATGTTGGATACGTGATAATAATTATGTACTTATATACATGCATATATCGGACGTTATCTGGCGTTGGCAATCTAGCCCCAAGTCAAGTAGTAATGTGGAGTATAGAGGCGGACTTCTTATTTAATAACATTCAACTGCCAGCCAGCAGCTCTTGTCATCCAACAACGCACCCGGTAATCCTACTCCTCCTGATCCTATATGTATTTCTCCTCCTCCTCCTCCTCCTCCTCCCCCTCCTCCTTCTTCTGCTATGCATTGTACGGAAAGCCGTTGGTCTGCAGTCTTGTTTATAACATAACGGCCAGATCCCACCGGGAGTTGAACACATACGGTATGAGCAATTATATCCACCATGTATTATTATAACGGTCTTTATCGCATCATCATCAGACACAGTCATAATCATGTGTGTGTGCATTCGAACATTCTCTGTCTAGCTATTAGTACTCGGTGCTTTCTTTTGAAATATGTAGCTTATCGAGGAAGACTTACTGGCCCCTATGTATTACATGTAGCCATCATCACATGCAAAAAACGCTGATCCAGTGTTTGATGATCTATCATGGTCTAACATTTTAATCACCACTACTTTCCTAAGCTTGACGATATCGCTCGCCTAGGCCGGGCAACATAAAACATGCACTTTCACGCAAACGCGCTTGCTAGACATCAAGTGTAAAGTACAAGGCTCCAGCATCAAGCGAGTGAACTAATAAATTGGGTGTTGACAAGGTGAGGACGTGCCCGCTCGCTCACTGAATAACGGAGCCTTGTAGATTATACACAGTCTCCAACCGCAGGAACCAGCAGACAACCCACCAGCATATAAGGAGCCAGCTCACCCCATGTGAGTATGTGCGTATAATTAAGAAACATATAAGGAGATAAACGAGCGCATTTATTAGTGGTATTAATGACATGTGGTGGGCCAGCATCATCACAGCGTTATGCCGATCCCTTCCCACTCCTAAATAAAGCCGGGCCCTGTTGAGGGTGCGCTGCCTGCGCACTCAGCCCAGGAACCGGGTCATCCCCTCGTTACCCCGAGTGACATCCCATGACCGTCAACCACCACCCCCCCACACCCCTTACCCACACCCACACCCACACCCACACACATCTAAACCCGACCCGCCCTGTGCCACACCCCAGAGTATTTATCTACAGGCACTCAACTCATAATCTATCTACATATCTATCTACAAAACTACTCCGAGGCCTTGACCTGGTTTTTTTCTTTTTCTTTTTCCTTCTTTTCTTTTTTCCTTTCTGTCTTTCCCCCCTTCGGCAATACATGTCAAAGCAAAGCAAACGCACACCTGCCGACCCTCCCTTCCCTCCCTCCACGGAAGTAGAGGTCTATAAGAGATAGGTAATAGAAATTAGCGCGCCCGCCGGCGCGAACGGCGTCGACGTCATGAGAGATTGAGAGATCAGATCAGTGAGTGACGGCGGGCTTGCCAAGACATGTCAGAATCCTGGGGGAGTATTGTGCCATATCCTCCGCGAGAAGGGAAAAGGAAACAAAAAGGTTTTTGCTGAGATAGGGGAAGGAGGAGGAGGCAAGAGGCTTTTTAAGGCACCCCAGAAATCCAGATCATTGCATCTCGATTTCATACATAGCCCTAGGGCGATGGGCCAATCGCTACAAAATACCAATCCGGTGGTTGTTTGATGCTCACAACACAAAACAGAAGTGAGTGTGCATCGTGAGCAGTCATTTCTACATAGCTCCACACCGAAAGAAAATTTTTTTCAGTGGGGGGGTTTCTTTATCAGTTAGGGAGTGAGAGAGAGAGACGGAAGGTGAGTAAGCTATTCAAGAGCAAAAAACCGATTTTTCCCACCGCTAACCACTACATAGAATAGAGGACCCTCCGTTGCTGCACAGACCATCACTCGTCCAGCGTTTCGTCCCATCTTTTGCAGCCATACCCCGCCCAGAAACCTCCCAAGAAAGTCATAACTTCGTAAGCCCTAGAGAAGAAAAAACCCTTCGCAAAAAAAAACCAATCTATATACCACAAATCTTTTGGTTGTGAAATTACGCCCAAGCCCCCAAACAGAACAAGAAACAAACATCCCAAACTTACCCCATATGCCACAACCAATATATGCCAGCTACAACCAATAATAGAAGCATTGAAGAAATAACACAAAACTAGCCCAGCAAGTAAACAAACAGTAAAATAAATAAAAAGGAGAGAGGCGTGAACAAACCACACCTTGATCTGGCAGCTCACTTTATGCCGCCCTTGCAGGTTCGCCCCAGAATCTGCCCATCCAGTCCCGATCCTCCTCTTCATCCTCCATCTTATCCCCTGCAATGAACGCTAGCACCCTGCTAATCTTCTCGTTAAGCAGGTAAGCGCCACTGCTGTTCGCATGTTCTTTGACGCCGACTGCAGTCCACCCGGCCTGCCTCGACCGCCATTCGCGCTCCTCCTTGCGCTGCAGCGCGCGATCCATCCGGACGGGTACCGCCAATGTGACGCGCACGAGCTGCATGGTGAGCCGCACCCGCCCGATAATGTCAAAGTACCCGAGCGAGAGCAGCTTCTTCTGCACGCGGTGGATCCGCCCAAGCTCGATGGAGATCAGTAGCGCGTAAGTGCGTGTGGTGAGAATCAGCTCACGGATGCGGCCGAAGGCGCGCTCAATGGCAACTGTGACTTCGTCAGATTTACAATTCGCCCACCGTTTTTGTGAAGAGATACGTATGTGGGAGGGGGTGAGACAGAACAGGGAAGAAGAAAAAAAAAGAAAAAAAAAGACGCATAAAGGCACTGGGCTGCATACCAATAACCTCCTCATTCACCAAGCTCGGATACTGCTTATTTAGGGCCCCCAGAAGTTTCCTAACAAGGCCGAAATCGCCATCGAGGAATTCGTTCAGTATGCTGACCACGGCGCCCCTGAACGTCTGGTCACCCGAGATGAAGCTTGTCTCGCCACAGTAGAACTCCCTGGGTTCTCCGCCGCCGCTGAGCCAGCTTCTTGAGACCTCACGGTCGTAGTGGGCTCGCAGGCTGGGCTTGCGCAGGATCTCGTAGGCATGCGAGAGTCGCTGGAAGGCCTCGGTGCTGTTGGCATGCGCAGGGAGCTTGTCGGGGTGGACTATCTTGCTGCGGTCTAGGTAGTGCCGGCGTAGCTCGGTGTCGGTTGCGTGGTTGGTGACGCCGAGGACTTTGTAGAGGGAGGGCTCGGTGAGGATTTCTGTTGCGCAGATTCCAGTTTAGCGGGTTTGTGAGGCAAACATGGAATTGAGGGGAGATATTTGGGGGGTAGATATCTTACCATTGATAAGCAAGGCTTTGCGTGAAGGGCCGCTACGAGACCGGACTTCCGATTCCATTAAGATTGGGGAGAGTGTGAATATATAGATCCGAACAAACGAGGAAATGTGTTTCTATTGATTCACGAATGGGAAAGAAAGAAAGGAGGTCTATATATATATGATGTTATATCAACGTCACTTATATATGGGGGGCGTGTGCGTCCGTCCGTTGCCGTAAAAAAAGTATTACCGGGCAACAACTAGGCCGTATTAATTATAATACGGGGTACAGCGAGCAGGCGTGGGGACCGTAAAAAAAAAAAAAAGGTGGATAAAGGTTATTGCGTCCAATTTCAGTGTCAAACAAGAAGTTCCCCGGAACTGAGAACTGATGTTTGAGAGGGTGGTGGGCCTGGGGGGTGTGTGGTCAACGTCGGTGCACACTGGTGGGGGGAAGAGGGAGCACAAAGCGACGAGGATCGAGGAAGAATCGGGATAATCGCACCCACTCGCTCGAAAATGGGGGAAATAGGGAGGGAGAGATTCTGTCTGTAATTCTGTGAATTGTAGGCTCAGATGGAGGAGGAATGAGAGGAGGAAGAATGGGGGCAATCAAGGAGGAGGAGGAGGGAGCTTTGATTTCAATTATATCAGAAGCTGAGAAACGTAACGGCCCACTTAATTCAATTGCACGTTCCCTCTTCCCTTTCTTTCCCTCCCTCCCTCTCTCTCTATCTCCCTGCCTCTTTCTCCCATGGCTGGCCGTTAAGATATGGTCTGTAGATAGACCATGGCTATGGCCCATCCATCCATCCATCGTCATTGCATGCATCCCTCCCCTCCCTCCTCTTGGTTATGGATAATCCTTTTCCACCCACGTTTGCTGTCTTTGTCTACCCGACCTGCTTGTTGCTGCTGTGAATCCTTATCCTATGTATGTACGGCTACTCCCTACCCTATCACAGCCCATCCCATTCCCCCTTCCCTTCCTGACTGACCGGAATATTCGTTTGATTAACACGTGAAAGGTGAGGTAAATCACACCTCTTCAGCCTAGACTATCCCTAAATGGGTCTAGTTAGTCGTGAATAGCCTCCCCTTGATGATAGGGAAAGCATGTGCTTCGAACTGGGATTGTGGGGAGAAGGGGAGTGACTCCCGATGCACTGGGAATCAGGAAACGGAGGTACATGTTACTTAGGTACATACATGTATGTATGTAGGTGGTAAGGCCCAGTTGGATGTAGGTACTGTCAACCTCGACTTTTTTTTTTGTTGTTTTATTATTATTATTCTTTTTTTTTCCATTTGGAATTAATTGTTTTTCCCGTACGAAGCGAGGACCGAACGGACTGGAAGCTTGGTAACGAGGCGAGCGGTCTGCTCACGGGGTAAACTTCCTATCGAATTGATTGATATTCTCTACTCTACTGGATGCCCCATGCCCAGTTCTCTCTTCAACAACAACACAATCAACAGCACACTTGGGGTAAAAGAAGAAAAAAAGAAAAGAAAAAAAGTATGGAGAGTACACAAGTTACGTATTATACAACCCTCATGCTGTAATATTCACTCTGTCTACATTTTATATTAACACACGTGTATGCATGTATACGCTCTACGTGTGGTAATGATGCTACTACATGAAGCTGATAATACTCTGCTCTGCTCTACTCGAAACCCTTTTATGGTAGAGTAGAGGAGTAGGGTATTATCAGAGTCATGTAGGCAGCCTACTCTACTTACCCTACTCGTACACAGGTACATACAAAGATAATGAAACAGACCAAAAAGATTGCGATGGACAGCGAATCATCTTCGAACGCTTGGAACTTGCCGTTTAAATACCCGTGCTGCTGCTGCTACTCTACTCTACTGTCATGTGTTCTGCAGTAGCATGAGCATCATCACCCAGCAGCAGCAGCAGCAGCATTATGTCAAAGGTTAGATCCGGAATATCTTCGGTAATTCGTGGAAATGCCCCGAAGGCGGTGCTGGTGGGGTGTTTGGACGAAGAAGAATGTTGTTGTAGCTGCTGAAGGGTGATAGTTGTTCCTTTCCGCAAGGGTCTGGCCCCCATGGGCGTGCCAGGTTGATCCGGTATTGCCGAGCCGGTTTGTTGGCCGATATGTACTGGGCCCCAACAACTCCCCCCCCAATTGCATGTGCCAGCCAATATCAATATTTGGGATGGGGCTCTGGATCATGTATGTGCACTCGGTTTCCCGCCGACGGGGTCATCTCATTGATAAGCACGCAAGGTATTATGTACTTCATAAACAAATTTCATGCAACCTATATTATACTACGTCTGAAATAGTAACCCGGCATTTTTATTCGCTATAATAATAATACATGTAGTATCAATGTTGGTGGTTGCAGGTTCCCGGACCGAGTGATAAATCGTGAATCTGCATGACCTCCACCCTGTATCTCGTCAATTTGAGGACTGATAGGATAACAGCCCATCTCCTTATATCAGTCCCTAATGATAACAAGCTCAGATATATTGGGAATTATGCGTAAAATGCGCTGCGGGTTGGGTTTCCTGGCAGATAACGGGGTTGATCGACGGCAAGCTAGTCAGATTCCATTAATGCTGTTGGCTGAGGTTGGAGACCGGCACTGATAAGTGGTTAGATAACTCTGATGACTATTCAATTCCCCACAAAGAGGACCCCCATTTAGAAATCGCGGCGGGTGGGGTATTTCTTTAGTTGTTTGGTATGTGTACTGTAATAGCTTCCTTAATTAAACGTTTCCTCTTTTGGGGGTTGCTGATCATTGCGCAGTACTGCAGTGAGAGACACTGGGAGGCAACTTGTACTGAGCTTTAGGGTACCTGCATATACACACAGGTTTTGTACCCATACAAGACGCTTGTATTGGGCGTGAATCATATATCACACAAGCCTTAACCCTTCGGGAGGTAGTCCCTGATGATCACTCTTAGCTCTAAGCATTGCACCTAGATGTCTTAGACAGGAGTTTGCGGTTGAACTTAGTCCACACGCGTGGGGCGCATGCGCGCACAAGTCTTTTACTTTATATATAGGGAAATATAGGTATGTACCACCGGATCGTTTACAGTAGGTATGACAGATAGCTATGTCGTCGTGGTGATGTCTGTTTATGCTCTATGTTTTCATCAGAAATGATATTTGAGAGGAGGAGAACTGAACTGATAGATAGAGTATATATACTGATGACCAAAAGAGTGGAATTAACGCGGAGACAGGCCTCCTGTAATTACACTCAAAGAACAAATGTTCCCTAAGGAAATAGTCTACGCAGCATAGGGCTACATCTAAACCACAACGTAGTCCTAACAAGGACAAATATAAGATCGACGGATGGGAATGGCATAGATATAGGGAAAGTTAGGTAACTATAATCATAGGGACGGGTTTCTAGGGTTGGGATAAATAGGTATATAAGATGTAAGGCATTGATGGGAAAACTAGGGTCATTAAGTTAGATAAGAAGGCGTGCACTTGCATACAAGGGTTCTGCTATAAACGCGTGGAGATATATTCAAGAGGAATATAGTAGGGATGGGGCTGGGGGGCTAGAGACGTACTGTTTAAGATTGTACTGGAGTAGCTAAATTGTTTTATTTCTTTTTTTTTATTAGGATGGAGGTGGGTAGAGAGGCGTTCGATAGAGAAATGATTGTACCTATATGTTAAGAGGTAAGATTTTGTCATAGTCTACGGGTTGTATACAAGAGTATCGATTAATCAACAGCGCAATCTTGACACCTGCAATGATTTCTCCAACCACTTATAATTACATGCGGTATTAATGAATACTTAAACTACAAATATATAGATTTTAGAGTTGTTACTAAGAGAGATAGAAACCTTTGCGCTAAATAATATGGAATGTCAAACGAAAAGTGAGGTTTGGTGTGTTTGCTTATAATGGGTTCTGGTGCGAGTGAGAATGTGTGATGGGGGGGTTGTAGATGCCACGTATTCCTTATGTACTTAATCCTGTGCCCAAACTTTTAAATGCAACCTACATGTATCTATACATGTACAGAACAAATACATATAAAGGGGGAAACAGGTAGAGCCAGAAATTCTTGTAGCTTAGGTCCATTCTTTAGATCAAGGCGGGCTACAGTATTTTTCATATTGAAGTGAGGGGGTGCAGGTGGACTACGAATACATCTAATGCTACTAGATCAGCCGCGGTAGACATAGTACATAGAAATAGTGGGGGTTTGCCTCTGGTTTCTGGCTTGACCTCGTAGCGTGGGACGATCCTTAGAGTCTGAATTGACGTCGAAACAAACATGCGGGACCGCCAGCCAGATACGGCAAGATTATCTCTTAGCTTTAGATCTAGAATTTGGAGGCGGTTTCTCGAAAATTGCCTGAAACGGCGGGGACGTCATGCGCACGCCAAGATTTCGCGATAGAGGTGCGTAGGTAGGTACCTTACGCGTGAACCTTAAAAAAGTACGCTAGACCTTACAACACTGTCGCTTCAGAAAAGAGAGAGAGAGAAAAAAAAATGCTATCGGTTCAAACGTCGTCAAAGCCAGCGAAATGCAATTTATTGCCGTGCCAGATCAGGTATACAGGTCCGACAGATGCCACAGAGAAACATTGGGTTGTGGTCAAGGAAACATCTGGGGACGATGGTAACGTTATCCCTGGAGGTCTTAATTGTGTTCTATTCGATATATCTCATAGACTGATTTTCTTTTTGTCTCTGTAGAGCAAATAATGGCCTCATTCCGAGGGAGGAAGTTGGCTGGGAAATCGGTTCCGGTGCCTGAAGGCTATGAGGGTATCACTACATTGCAATGCCGTCACTACTCGAAAAGTAATCACTGAAATTTTGTGAATAGGCCACATCCTCGAAGCTACAGAGGAGAAGATACAGCCCGAAGACCAGAATTCGGCACAAAATGATGACGAGGGCTCTGAAGAGGGAGTGGATGTGAACATCTTCAAGGGACTGTGTACCTTCGACGAGATTACAATTTGGGGTCACGATGCCATTCCTGACGAAAGCAATGATAGTGTTGTCAGAGGAATCGACGAGTGGATCGGGTTCGCGAGTAAGGTGAGCTTTCTGCAGCTTAGACCATAAGCGAGGGAGGTACTGATAGTAGGAAAGATTCATAGCTTTACGGATGACGACGTAGCGGAAAAGGCAACACATTAAAGTGCCTTAATTTCTTTTTGGTGAGGAGAGCTTATCAGTGTAGTGCACGTATACGATGGATCCTCTGAAAGAACTAGAATGATCACCGGGCTTGTCGATATTACACTTAGTCTACTGAGGAGGAAAGCGTCCTCAGTAGGTTAAACATAGTCATGACATGTTGGTTTAAGTCTTGTTGAGATGAGGGCAGTGTCAATTATATCTCATGGGAGGGGTTGCGGGGTATCGAAGACAATTTTCTAGTGATGGCGTTCTGTGCGTTCTGTTTACAACGATGTTTTCTTTATTATTTTGATTCGAATCAATGAATGCCGAGATACCGCCGTGTGAGCACACTCAGATTCTGCCAAGGTATAATTACTCGAGGTGACTGAGAGACCTCGCCCTTCCTTTCTTCCTTCGTAAAACCCTCGCCACTTCCCGTAACAACCTTTTATTTTGCTTTTGACCACAAGACATCACTTCTACACTCTGGAAACCCCACTTGCATGACCGATTCGCAACCTGCGAGTGTGTCATTAAATTGACTCGACTCCGAGTACCTTCCTATCTATCGTATCATGACTCTCTTCTTTATGAGGAGAGTCAAGAGCAGTATGGGAGTGATCGAGCGACCGCTTCACCACGTGATCCCAGTCTCTCAACTGATTGGGCTGACATGCTGTTGGCTGCAGCAAAACAAAAAGGCCGGGGACCTGTAAGGTAGACTCAACCACCAACCACCTCCACAACACCACCACCACCCTCTGATTCTGATTTCTGAGTCTTCGGTTGCTTTTTGATGATGGTTGGGAACGCAAGGAGAAAGAGCACAAACATTCTCAAAGACTGAGTTCTGTTGCTGATCCGCTTCTCGCGGCATTGCTCCTTGCGTTCCCAACCAGCTAAAAAAAACCCAAATCCCCCCGAAATCAGAATTCCAATTTTCTTTAGTCGTCATCATCACAGGCTTTTTGGGGATATCAGAAAAAAACAACACCCGCAACCAGCGTTTTTACTGCGGATTTTCGTATGGAAATAACAAGCAGTTTTGTAGCAAGCATTTTTTTGTTCAAAACTGCTAGTTACCTTTCATTCATCATTGCATCGCCGCAAGGGTCGGTGAAGGCTGCAAGCGGCGATCCTGGGAATTTTTTTTTGGGGGGGGGTTCACAAGAATTTCCGAAAATAGAAATAGCGGCGTTATCCCGTGTCAGCTGTGGAGCCAAGAAGCGGGCGTTTGATTACGGTTTCAAGGAGGCCCCGTCAAATTTTTGCAGCGCCTCTCTCTCCTCTTTTCTCCCGACTCGAGTCCCGCTTTCTCTTGATTTTTTCTGTTTCCTTGCCTCCCCACTTCTCCTCCCAGTTGCAGCTAACAGGTGCCTTTAGGGGCCGTTTGCTTTTCTTTAAATCCCCCATCCTATATTTTTTTTTCACCTGTCTTGTTCGATAAGAGGAGATCAGAAGCCTGACCAGACTAAGCCCATTTATTTACTTATTTTTTTTATTTTTATTTTTATTTTTAAAAACTGACTCACTATTTATTTATTAACAAAGCAAACGGTGGACAGCAGACAGTTGGGGCACTAATAATATTCAGGGTGGACAGGCCGACACGGAGTGGGTGGACGAGACTGACAACGGAGCGACAGCAGCAGGAAAGCGAATTTTTTTCCCCCCACCAGTGTGTCCTTGGGTTGGGGGCAAATTCTAAGGGGGGCGAATGAAGGGGACAAAGCGACGCGTCAACGGCACACGGAGAAAGAAAGGGGCGGGGCGGCGAAAAAAAACAGGGAGGCTTCTCCCAGTTGAGCAGGGGGGAGGGAGAAGGGGGGGGGGTCACTCGCGACAATCACAATCACAGCCATCAACCAACAAGAAATCACAACGCCCGTTAACATAATTCTATGGAGACTCTTTTACCTTCCAGCTTAGGCTGGAAGAATCTGTTGGCGATGTGTCTGGATATGTGGGTAGAGCTAGAGAGGTGAGATAAATTACGAGATGAGAGCGGGGGTATCTAGTGGAGTTAATTACATGTATTGTATTAACACCTGCTGTTTTTATTTTTTTTCATCCCTTTTTATTTTTTTCATTCTGCATCGCCGTCTAGATGGGGGCGGTACAGTGCCAGTGTATTTTAGATTTCTTTTGTTGGTTGAAAGCAAAAAAAAAAGTTGCTTCGGACCGGCTGTTTTAGGTGGTTGTTGTTGCAGCCTGGTTGTGAAAAGTCTGCGACTCACCTCCCCTTCATGCGCCGAAAGGGGAGGGCTGGAGGCGTTTAGCGTGTGTGAGTCACATCTGCGGCACAAGGCTCAGACTTGGCACTTGTAGTATATAAGCTCCCACGCATCCCGCTCACCCTTCTCTTTAAAAACCTCTGGCCTCACCCACGCGCAGAACCAACCCCCGTTTGTTCACCCCCCCAACTCCATTTTATCGAACTGATCAGCGTTCGAATCGCCTTCCCTCCATCTGTCCTAGATCAACTTTGCTTCCCCCTCTTAGTCATCAAGACAGGAAGATTACCGAGGCCCTTATCAATTCGTGTGTGCTGTTGCGTTGCAGTGTTAATTCGCCACCATCGCCTCCATCTCCCTTCAACCTTTAAATCTATCCGAATACCCGCCCCACCATCGCCACAGACCAGATACTAGTTCATCTCAACTCTAGGTGAACCAGATTACCATTGAATCGTATATCACTCCTTTATTCGACAACAATAAACAACAAACAAAAACCATAATCAAGGGGAAACATTCGGTTGTTCTTCTCCTCGCACACACACCCAATATCTACTAGCTCCGAGGAATTAACATTCTCCAAGACGATATCGGTCTAAATCACCTAAACCCCACACCTTTCTCATCATCACTACTACTACCACTACTACAATGTCTCGCATTATCTCCCACCCTCAGAATGCCCTCCAGGCGAAGGACTTCACTAGCGCTACTTCCTTGTCGTTCCCCGGCGGGGCCGGTGACCTCACTCCTCCATCATCTGATGTTGAAAGTCAGAAGCAACAGGGTGATAACCACGAAGGCGATGACAACACTTCTGGTCCTGTCGCTACTCCCGCGACTCCGGCTGCTACCCCTAATGGTACACCGTCAGTCAGCGGGATTGTTCCTACATTGCAGTGAGTATTCCCCTATTGGATTTTATGTTTCAAAACACAAATTAAACTGGCATGCATAAAGAAACATCGTCGCAACCGTCAATCTAGATTGCCGATTGGATCTCAAGACGATTGCGTTGCATGCTAGGAACGCAGAGTACAATCCTAAGGTACTACTAACCTACTTGCTCTGACCCTGGTCTGTGTTTTAGCACACTTACTTATGCTGTGGCTACTCTAGCGTTTTGCTGCTGTGATTATGCGTATCCGCGAACCTAAGACCACGGCGTTGATCTTTGCCTCTGGCAAGATGGTTGTCACCGGTGCAAAGTCTGAGGATGATTCCAAGCTTGCGTCTCGCAAGTATGCGCGTATCATCCAGAAGCTTGGTTTCAACGCCAAGTTCACCGACTTTAAGATCCAGAACATTGTTGGATCTTGTGATATCAAGTTCCCCATTCGTCTTGAGGGTCTTGCTTCTCGCCATCACCACTTTAGCTCTTACGAGCCTGAGTTGTTCCCAGGGTTGATCTACAGAATGATTAAGCCAAAAATCGTTTTGTTGATTTTCGTGAGTGGCAAAATTGTTTTGACGGGCGCGAAGGTCCGTGAAGAAATTTACATCGCCTTCGAGTCCATATACCCTGTGTTGAACGGTAAGGTTCCATGTGATATACACTATTACATGCTCTTTACTGATGATCTGTATAGACTTCCGCAAAGTTTGAATACTATGGGTGCTCGACAATCTTAACCATGTGTATTATTAATTTTTCTTCATGACGGCACGAAAACATTAACAAAAGTAAATCGGAGGAGCTGATTGAAAATGAATAGGGAAGCGGTTTTATTTCTTTTTTTTGTTACCGGCGAAAGAAATAGTTGGGAGGCTCTTTCACCGTTGCTATTATAACTTGCATCGTGTGGTGTTTTTGTTTGGGCTTGTTTTTATTCTTACTCTTTCTTTTCTATGGGTATGGGTCTTTTTCTTTACTGGAGTATCGCAAACTAGAGCCCTGGTCTTGTGTGTCCTTTTTGAGATTTCCTTTCTTCGAATCCTTTTATGCTCTTTTTTTACATCCTTACACTTCTTTATTTGTTTTACCACGCATTGTTGGGGCGAGATACGGAGGGGGGGGTATTGGGGGCCTTTTTTTTTTTTTAAACATGGCGCATGGAGACATGCGGCTGTTGACTACTGGGGACGAGAGAGAATGATCAGCACTGCCAGATTGCTCGCGGTGGGCCCAGGGCCTTCGCTCAAGAAAGCTGGTGTGGCTTAATGGTTTCCTCGAAAGAGGATAAGAAGAGGAGGGTCTCAAAGCTATATCTTAGCTGTCGAGTATTTTTTCAATCGACCGCTCTCCTGAATTTGCAACTTTTAAGATGCCTTCGCTGCTTAATAAAGATTTGCGTTGGATCTAAATCGAAAACTGTTTGTACTGTATCATCTTTCCGCTCTGAAAATACTGAAATCTCCATAATATTCTGTGTATCAGTCAATGATCTGTAAGCGTGATCCGCAAACAAGTGACAAACCGTAAACGGGGGAAATGTTTGGATTACTGATTCTTTCCAGGCATATAGACAGGGTATAATCTTCATATCAACTGAGTCTGGGTGACAGTGATCAACATTTCGGCTGAATCATTCTCTCTCTGGTGATTTGCGGGGAACGTCGGTACCTCGGTTTCCCATAGCAGTGGTCCTCAAAGCACTGTTAACTGCTGGTCTTGCATCTGGGGGTCGACGTCAGTCAGTCTGCCAGACTCAGTCGGTCCGATATCGGTCTATCAAATCAGTTCAGTCCATCAGTCGTCAGTCAGGTTCACGTACATAGCATAGCCCCATAGGTACTCACTCTCTATATAGGCGTCACCTGTGGTGGTTTTTTCCGTTAGCATATCACCTCTCCTTGCTCAGTCCAGTTCAAAGATTCCGGCGTCGCAGATCAGTCGAGTAGGAGGGAGAAGCAGTAGTAGGTACAGGACAGGAAGGAAGCCATCGGACTGAATCCCGTGTCGCGTTGAGCCGCGCCCCAGAAACCTCCCCGTGGCCACTTCCCACCAAACCCAACCCTTCCCGCCCCTCCCCCGCGCGCCCTTTCCCTTTTCTCCTCTCCGATGCCACCAGCGCCAACGAAACCGGACCCCACTATTCCACAGCCATACCTTTCCATCCAACTCCATCTCCACAGCACGCCCCATCTCTCCATCGAGTTCATCATCATCATTGCGCACCGTCGCCTACGGCTATCTGCGCATCCCCTGTTCCTTCTGTTGCTGTTGCTGAGTGTCACAAGACGACTAAGGGCTACCCTGACGAGGACTAGTGGCGCGTTGAGGTTGTCAAGATGGTGAGCTTGTCTCTGGTTGTGAGAGGGTGATGGAAGATGAGATATGGAGGAGGCTGACGAGTTGTGAGACAGAATTCGTTGTTTAATTCTGCGCTGAAGCAGACGGCGTCGGTGAAGAAGGACCTAGCAAGCTTCGCAGAGTCTCCGGTCAGCTCATCCCCGGCGCTGCAGGGTATGCTCTACCCCTCCCCCTCCTTTCGTTTATCTTGCCTGAATCCTTTCGGCTGAAACAATAAAAACATGTAGGTCAAATCTCCGCATCCTTAGCCTCGCTCGCGCGCACAATCGATGACTACGACTCCATGGCACGCCGGGAGATTGTCCCCGCCAAACAGGAAAAGGCCTTTCAACGTGTCAAGAACTTTCGCAAAGAGATGAGCGAATTCCGGCAGCAGTTTGATCAACTGAAGAGCGACCGGGCCGAGAAGGAGCATACTGTTGCTCGAGGAGAGCTACTAGGTCGCCGCGGGCATAGCTCGGCGACCCCAGAGAACCCGTATGCGAATGCCCATACAAGGAACCATTCAGCATCGTTGCACTCGCCCTTTGCGCCCGCTCCTGGAAGTAGCTTGGGCATTGGGAGTGGCAACCTGCAAAGGGAGGACCATGTGTTTAGAGAAAGGGACTTTATGAGTAGGACCAATGATCAGCTAGATGATTATCTAGACAGAGGCAGGGCGGTGTTGGCAGATCTAGGGGAGCAGAGGGCGATGCTCAAAAACACTCAGAGGAAGCTGTACAGCGTGGCCAACACCCTGGGGGTGTCGAGGGACACGATTCGCATGATTGAAAGAAGGGCCTCACAGGACAAATGGATATTCTATGGAGGAGTTATTGTCTTCTTCGTATTTTGTTATTTGGTTCTCAGGTGGCTACGTTAATGAATGTGACCATGTGTATCAAGACGGTTATGGACTTCTTTTTTCTGGGCATTAATTTCCTTTCTCTATTTTTCTTGATTTTCTTCTTTCCTTTCTGTTTGAGGCGTTTTCGTTTCTATCATGCAGTGCGTAATAGTTTTTTTTTTATTACCTCATTTTACTCTATTGGCGTCAGGACGAGGAGAGAAAAAAAGAGAGAAAGAGGGAAGCAACAACAGCTCCCTGGGCTGGTTGAGGACTGGCTGAGAGTTGTGTAATAAAAGGGCGGAATCAATGTCCGTCATACAAACCGGAATTGTAGCTGTGTGATGCGATGATGTGAATATTATATAGGTGTGGTATTGGCAGTAATGTTAAGGCAATGGTGATGTGACTACGATGATGATGAGAGTGAAGGGTAGACAAAAATAGTAGATCGTGCACTAAGTTTATTGCCATTCGTTGACAGGTGCCCAGAAATATATATATCGTAGCTGTCTGTATATTAATTTTTATTTACCTACCATTTTTATCGTGTATCACCTCGATCTACTCGCGATCCCCAAGAAAACTGCTGCGGACACCGACGTCAACAAAAATACCCTCACCAATCTCTCACACATGCCCTCCACGCTCCACCCGCCTCCATTCACAACCTCAGCTTCTTCTCCGCACCTACCCAGCGAGGTCACCCGTAGAAAACAGAATGCTACCGTCATCGATGAAGACCCAAATCATAACTCTGACGACGACGATGACATAGCGTCCATATCGTCAAGTTCCTCGACTGCATCCCTACCAACGAATTGGAGCTGGGGTCCAGGTGCAGGAAGCTCCTTTGCGCCGCCGTTTTATAATCGGCCACCCACTGTATGCCTCTCATTATCGTCAATCAAGGGGGAGGGAAAGAAGTTCTGACAGCGCCTTAATAGCCACTCCCGCCTTCTCCTTCCCTCACATCGCTCCTCCGCCCTCCATTCACACCCTCTCGACCCACCACCCCCGATAGCTCCGACTCTGAAGCTGTTGCTACTTCCTCACGAATCGCACAATCAACTCCTCGCGCCTCCCCAAAGGTTCCCACCTATGAATACTACGGCTTTGTGCTCTACCTCGTCTCCTCGATCGCCTTCCTCATATATATCATATGGTCGTACTCCCCCGCAGCGCTTCTTCATGCCGTTGGGATCCACTATTACCCGTCACGATGGTGGTCTCTGGCTATACCGAGCTTTCTAGTAATGCTGGTGGTGTATATATATGTTGCGCTCGCAACATACAATATGGAGTACCTCACGCGCGGGTTAGACAACATCGAGAGTGTAGTAGACGACGCGGCCAATATTGCAGCAGTAGACTTTACGCCGAGAGTTGCTACTCCTGCCGTTACCACACCAGCAGTGGGCGAGGGGGATGCTAGTAATACTAGTGGTCAACGCAGAGTGGTGTATGAGGCGAAAATGTCAGCCAAGAGGTCTGGGAGGGGCAGGGCGGAAAGCTGCTCGGAGAAGTGGAAGGGTGCAGGGGTAGTACAAGGAACAGACGCGGACTGGAAGAGCCTATGGAGTAGAGGGACGGATGCAGTGATGGATGTGCCTGTGGGAGGGGTATGCGAGGTGTTATATGGAGATGGAAGAGAAAGAGAGGAGTGGGAGTTGGGTGTCGGGGACGACGAGCTGTATGCACTGGTTAATGCTAGTGGTGATGGAGATTGGTAGTTTGGCTTCTTTGGGGCGTTCGGGACGAATAGAATTATATAGAGGTAATAAATATAGTTGGTAATGATCAGAATCCCGTAACATTTGTACCTGTCCAAAACATCATCATTGGCCTGCCTTGACATGGTCACTCACTACCGCCACCGAGCCTCGAGCCATACCTGCTGTATGCTACGGGTATATAGCTTTCTAGATTACATATTGGTGGTTGATGGTTGAAGCCCCAGCTGCAGGTTGGTTACGAGCTGAATTGACGAAGTGTCCTGCAGGAAATCGGGGGTTCAGGCATATATCCTCAGCCAAGCCTCATTTGGGCGTAGTTTATGTCATTAGATAACTTTTGAGGGCCAGTTCATGGTCAACTAAAACAACTGCAGTGCCGCAGCGAGTGGATTCTAGTTCACATATGGCCTTTCAAGATCTCCAGGTTGCGAAGAAATATACTAGCCAAAGTAGATTATTATGGTTGGTTGATCCTACGAAGGACACCCCACTACTAGACTATCCAGAATGGGACCAAATTGGTCCCACCCAAACCCACATTACTACTAGAACAAAGAAATTGCCGTGATAATTTGGTATCGAGAAAAAAGAGAAGAAAATGATCGCATTTCCATAACGCCTTGACGCTATACAAAAGAAGAGGCCCAAAACATAAAACAAGGGGAGAAATTAACACAGGCTGTAACCAACAAGGGTATAAACGATATAGAACCTGATTTCATTAGGTTTTGACTGACACCATCCCAATTCTCTGTTGTTTCAATTTTCCGGTCATGATCCAATACTGATAGGCTCTGTATCTACCCCTACCAAGATCTGCCTCCTCCGCACTCAATGGGTTTTCTGGAATTTCTAGAAATTCCTCATAGCTTTTGATATCTTTATCGGATGCCCTAAGATTTGCAACGGCTTCTGGCGATGTGCTGTTTACGTAGTTGACGAAATCGCGAGAAGTATTTGGTGGGAGTTCGGTCGTTACCACGAGGGGAAGATTGAGGGGGTGTGATACATAACTATTGAGAGTTAGTTGTAAGATATGATGTAAACTAGACAATGGTTGTTTTACAGTTCATATTCGGCTGTTTCCTTTTCACTGAGAGAAGGGTTAAGACTCCTCTCAACAACCTGCTGCATATTTCTCTGCTCAAGTGGTATTAAATCTCCACCCATAGTAAAGTGTTGCTTGACCGGGCTTGACGACCGGAGTCCACTATGCATATCTCCAGGAACAACACCATGATCACGACCTGGGAGTTGTGGATTGGTGGTTTGGCGTAGAGTCTGTTCCTGCTTTTGTGGCGATGATGGCCACCCTTCAAGGGCAGTTATCTTCTTGAGCCGATTCTCCGGGGTTTCGGCGTTAACAGCTAGATTATTTTTTGATTTGGACTTTTTGTGGCTGGCGCCACCATGATTTGTACGGACTTTGAAGGGGCTAAGATCATATTTCCCCTCAGAGGTTTGTCCTATCGGGATGTAGCGCAAAGTGGAATTGATATCATAGGAGAATACTTTGAGGAAAGATGAGAGTGCTTTTGGCCTATAATATTCTAGCCAGTAGTCATCAAAGTAACTATACGGCTTATTCGCAGACTCGCCTGGGGGCCTTGTGGCGTGTGGCATTACTCTCTTCTCAAGATTCTTTGGCGTCCACCATTTTATATAACTGAGGTGTGTTAGTCATTTCCTAAAATTACGAGGGCAGTAACTAAGTACCTGCGTCGTTTCCTAGAAGCTCTTGGATCGATATGATGCAGGTAGTAATCTGTTGAAAGATCCCATAACATAGGCTGCCCCTGGGTAAATATGTAGTTACCCAAGAAAAGGTTATATGCCTCTTGTCGTTGGGCGTCCAAGAACGAATTATTATAGTATCGTTTAAAGCTCTCAAGCATATCTCGAGAGTGGCTCGTCCACTGGTTAATTTTACGGTAAGTCTCCATGGTATTCACCAAGTGACTCCCCGCATACTGTACAGCGATCGTATCCCCATGGTCATGGTACATGTGCGTAAACAGATCAACTGCGTCAGTATCATATTCAACGCTAGTACCAGATATAACTCCCAGCGCATGTAATTGATGACCAAGAGCCCTCTTCCCAATCACGAACTGGGCGGCGTTGGTACGGTCCAGACAGTCAATGCAGTTTGTCCTGCAGACGCCGTTTTGAAGGGAAGCTTCAGCTCCGTCTCTCGATGGGCCATTGTGGAAGAAACCGGTCGTGTTGACCACAACCTCGGCTATTGTTTCAAGGGTCTCTATCACATCTTGATCACGACTATTGGGAGGTAGTGTTAATTATATCCGAGAAACGTGTTGAGAAACCATTACCTCTTGGAGGCCCGGGACATATCCCACGCGATATAGCGTATTCTCTTATCGGCTGGTAGGAACTGATTCAGATAATTAATTGCTTGTGTAAACTCCTTTAGTAGCAAAGACTCTCGAGGTGTCCTCTCCTTTGACTATAGGCATGTGTTAATTATGAATGCACCACCTCGAACACATTACTAACCTTCACAAGATTCAATACAATGCATGGTGCCCCATATCTTTGAAATAAATCGTCAAAATGCAATGCTGCTGCACTAAAAAAGGGATCTACAAGATTCACTATTTACTGACTTTTAGCTCTTACTCATGCAAACGAAGGGGGGAAGAGCATACTCTCAACAGGGGGTTTCGGCGTGGCTGCATCGTTTTTCTGAGTCCAGAACAGAGGAATGCTTCCACGATGCTGGACATATGATGTGTAGTTAGGATTTGAATAGAGATTCTTGCCCGGCGCGTGAAACGATGTAGTCAACATATCAGAGACAATCTGCTCCGTCTCCACATCGTTCGCAACGTATCCCTATACAAACTCATAAACGTCTCAAGCCTTTGTCTAGGAAAGCCATGGTATTTACCAAATCGTTCGCACCACGTTTTAGGAATCGTGCGCCAGCGAAGTACCGTGAGCGCCGTGCGATAACTGTAATATAAATAATTCTCCCATATACCGAAATTGCTAATGTTGCTTGAGTCAGAAACATCTTGGTCATATATGGAAGATCAACGAATTTACCAGATTGGTCTACATAACCATGAACAATGGGCATACACCAGTCATACGTATTTTTCATGTGGATCTTTGCAGGCTCCAGAAGGTAGTGATTCCATGCAAACATGTCATTATAATCATGATTATCTGGATGTGTCAACCCATTACTCAAAGCTTCTCTTTGACGGATAATGTTGTGCTGTAGTGTCCTAGTGATATCATAGGAGTAGCTGAAGTAAAATGATCTTGCCAAGTCCAGATTCCCTAAAATATTGACAAAACGAGCCTCTTCTGAATTTCGGTCAGGTTTCCTCGCGCCAGCTGTAAGTGGTACGAGTTCGGTATTATCGATCTTTTAATGATAAAATTCGAAGTTAGAATAAGGTGAATTAAAGTTGGGTAAAGTGGGCGAACCTGGTAAACATAATGACCTCCGATCATGGCAACAATACTTCTCTTTGTGATCAGTAGCATATAATATGCACCCGTGAATCTGACAAATCCCAAAAGTCCCCAAAATGGGCACCTGTGTTTTAGTCCTCCGGTAGACCTATTTCCATCTTCAATAGTGGCTAATAATCCTGTTGTCTCCTCACGGGTGTAGATAACCTCATCCTCTGTGATACTGAGATCCCCGACATCCGCTGTACGATCAATTTTCAAGATACGGAACCTCGAATCTAGAAGGTCCGAGCCGACAATATAGAACCGTGTGGCGGTTTCGTACAACGTGAATTTATGCATTCGCCGAACACCGTCAAAGTCTTTATCTTCGTAAACCTCTTTTTCAAGTCTCCCTAACTTTGCATCTGATCGGTCAAAAGATTTTGGGACAGAGTCATCGTTTATTTTATTATTGGGATTTTTTGATACGGGGCTTGCTGGAAGGTTGTTAGAGAGCTGTGGGTAGGTGGGTTGCTGTGCTTTGGGTGCTTCGACGCGAACTGGCATGAGCGAAGGTGAGGGTGTTGATACTTCATCTGGAACAGGAGCGACGGGAGATGTAGGGCGATTATCGTCATCAGACTGAACAGCCTCCTTTTCGTCATTGATACTCGATCCAGATGGCGGAGTTGTAGGCGGATCTTCGACTATGGCGCTGCAGGAGGAAGAACCGCAGGAGGCCTCACAGCTGGGTTCACAGAGTCCTCCCCCGCCCCCGCCGACCCCACCCCCTCCTCCATCCCCAACTCCTCCTACTCCTGTGCCCGCTGGCTGCGTTCCGTCGTACTCATTCTCCATTGAAACAGGAATTTGGTGGTACTGAGGGCAGGGGCTAAAGCTTCAGATGAGCACCCCAAGCTCTGTTGGAACACGGAAGCTCACAATCGAGAATATATACCGCCAAGCCCCTTGCATAAAAGTAGGTACAATGATGTCGTCGGCACCCTTAATCGAGAAGATACATGCAGCAAACGCGACCACAAAAAGAGGCGTGGGATCACTATGGTATTCCCGTTGATACGCTAGTAACGCGGTAAGAATACGGTATTTGTACCTCTAATGCCGGCTTAATTCGGTATTTGTCATTCAATAGTCCTATGTAGTGATTTCACATACTGTACCTACATGTGTATTATGTTAGAGTTGCACTCCATAAACGCACGCAGTCAGAGTGAATGCGATCCCTTAATTTAAGTATCAACACCTAAAAACTTCTCAAAAAATAAATAGTGCACTACAGGATCTTATATCAGTCATCATAACCAATAGCTTTAGCCATAAGTGTACTCTAAAGTATACATATGCCAGAGCCTCCAAAACAGGTGGTGTGCACAGATTATCACTCATACCTAGGGTAGGGGGTAGCGTAACATACATGTAAAATGTAAGTCACCCGGACACGCCCCTCACTCGGACAGTAACGTGAAGAGGGGGTTCAGGTGGCTTCTCTACCAATCATCATTGACTACATGTATCTGAGTGAGGGGGATGTCCGAGCGGCCAGGGAAGTTGTCTATGTTAATTGCATAGAATATTGGGTATTAACTAACCATGCTATTTTATTCATTACATCTCGTAAAACTTTCCTCCCCCCGCGCGCTTTCGATTCGCTTCAGATCTCTGTCTCACACACTAAATTATCTACCCCCATACGCAATTATCCAGGAAAGAAAGAAAAAGGTATTAACAAGAACAATGATAACCCCCCAGAAACTCCTAAAGCAATATACCAGGATAGAAATAGATAGGGAAGAAAAATGATGGGGAAAAAAGAAGAAAAAAAATTAAGCGCAATTGCATTTACTTATTTGTAAAACACACCAATCCCTATGTATAATGAATAAACGAAAGTAAACCAAGACAGTAAAGTACGAGAGGTGTAAGACGTAGTAGAGGTAAAGCTGGCCTTAAATGCTCTGAGTGGCTTAAGGTGTCTCTATAACACCAACCTGTTGTTGTGGGGGTCTAACCAAATCCTCGAATACCGGCAAGACCGCTTCCCGTCGTAAAGTTGAATTTCTTCTCCTTTTTCTCTTTCTTCTCTTTCTTCTCCTTCTCTTTTTTGCCAATATTTTGAACGCCTCCTAAATGCATGCATCAGTGGTTAGATCCAGAATTTCCGCAAAAGGGGGTTTAATGGACGAGTTAGGAAAGAGGGCGGCTCGAGAGAGATAAGAGGAGGTAACGGGAACAGTAATCTTGAGGGAAAAACAGATATGGACCAGCCTCGCCAGCAACCACTTGGACCAGCCGTAACTTTTGGAAAAGAGGCTATCTGGAAGGTTACGTAAATCTTGGCCCCATAAGCTGTTGTGTCATGCGAGAAGTCACGTTATTTCTTGACATATGCTTCCCCGGCCATTTTTGTTTACATCCATACCAAGGAAGAAAAGGAAAAAGAAAAAGAAATGTATTAATCAAGGAAAGAAACGAGTTTGGTGAATAATAATGGTTAGAGTGAGATCAATCATTCATTGCCAAAACCGGACAGCTTCAATAATTGATCCCACACAGATAAGAAATTGAAAAAGTCAAAACTTTACGAACCTCTCCCGCGAATTCTAATCTCAGACTGCGGTTTAATTCTTTCTTTCCGCTTTTCTGAAGACGTAGTCGAAGTGACAGTTCTCATACTCTGGCTATCAACACTGGAAACCATACTATCAACCACAGATGGCCTATGCCTTAAGGGTGGTGTTGTTGCGAATTCAGGTGGTTGCTCTGTGCTCGTTAAATCCTCAGGAAGCCTTCCGCTGCCTATGGTCGTATGTACCCCGGGCGAAATATATCCAGGGGACAGCGGATTTGTAGGGGGGGGCGGGGCGCTTTGGGTTTGAGATGGAAGATGTATGTTCTGACCCGTCGCCGAATAAGTGCTATTTGTCGATTCCGAGTAGCTGGTTGAATGCGGGCTTAAAGATCCCTCAGAGTGATAGTGTTGACGTGGTGTCTGGTAATGGACCCTTTCAATATCTGACTCACCAGGTTGGCTATAGTTGTATTGTTGAGAAAGACGATGGCTACTTAAACTGTTATGATGCACGGGAAGATTATCAATCTCATGCGCTGCCTGAAGTTCAATGAACTTAATCTCCAATTCAGTATATCTGTTGAGAAGCGCAGTATGCGCTTTTTTTAGAGAGGCTAAGCGAGAGTTTGCAGCTGAAAGTGCATTGTCAATCATGCCTTGAATAGCAGGGGGGCTCTGAGAGGAAGTGAGATGTGGCTGTTGGTTGAGTCTCAACTCCAATTCGTGAATTTTGGCATCGTATTGACTACCAAGTGTGTTAGGATCGTTCGAATCATCGACGGGATAACAGAAGATACATACCGTCTTATGTTTTGGCTCTCGTGTTCTCGAGCTTGCAACCTCAACTTCATTTGGTTGACTTGTGCCATAGCTGACTCCTCGTTATGCTTCTGCATCTCGAACTCATCCGAGCGAGCCTCGTACTCCGTGAGTTTGTTCGAGAGATGGTCGACAAACGTCCTTAGTTTATTAACCTCATCCATGCCTGCGGTTAGAGCTTGAAGTTTCTGACGACAAACTAGGCCTTCCGCCTCACTTTCTCCCAGTAGAGTTCGCAAGTGATCGGCCTCCTCTCTTGCTGCTATTAGCGCTTTTTTTGTCGTTTCCTCTTCATTCCTCCATGCTTTCTGCTCCTCACGTAAGTCTCGTATTCTACTGTTGAGTTCCGCCTCCCATTTCTTTGCTTGATTCTTGCTTTTTAGAGACTCTACCCTGGCAGCTGCATATGCTTTTTTTGCCTCCTCTAACTTGGCTTTCAACGTTTTATTTGTATTGATCAAGTTTTGAGTTTCGGCTTCGGCAGTAGCCTCCTTAATGTGTTTTCTCTGCAAGTGACCAATATGTGATAGGTGCTGCTGTTTGAGATATCGCTCGAAATTGAGGTCATTTTTTAATAACATCACTTCACGCTGGAGGAATGCCACATTTCCTTGGGTATCTGAACCAGTAGGCCTGAGTGCAGGTGATCTTGGGACAGTATTATGACTTAGTGAGTGGACATATGCATCCAAACGAGGTGATGCTGTAACACTACCATAGCCAGGGGGTGGCCCAGGAGGGTGACCAGTAGGTGGAGGTCCGTTTGGCTGGCTCAATGAGTGTGTTGAAAGTGTCTTTGAATCCGAAAAGTTTGATCGCAATGTTTCTTGTAATCGGAGCATGTCGTCAAGCCGATCCTCACCAGTAGGAGACAGGACAGGCGGGATTGTTGGGCTGTCAGGGGTTTTGTTGTCTCGTGAATGGAGATCCGGAGATTCCTTTCGCCCGAATCCAACTGGAGGACGTGAGAATAGTTCAAGAACCTCTGAGTAACTATGATGCGTATTTGGTTGAGCTGTTGACTCACCCACTCGTGAGCTATATGTTGAGGAATCATCCTGGTTAAGAGAATAATCATCATCTACGGGGTCTGAAGACAAAAGACTCTCATCAGGAATATCCTCAGTCGGGATTAATGCCTCTGGAATGATAGCATTCGACCGCTGCTTCTTTTCACGGCCGGTGCTCATCGGAAGATTGCTATTAACAAGACCAATGCATTCTGCTGTTACGTCCGCGGGTTCAACCTTCATCCATCTAGTCTGATCACTGATTTCTGTCTCAGCAGTCAACACTAAGAAATTTGGATGTAGAGTATGTCGTTGCCGATAAAACTCCGTCCGCTGTCTTATTGTCTCCTCTTCAATATCCAGTTGATCAATATCTTTATAATCCGCGCGCTCTAAGAATTTATAAGGCTCCCGGATAAATGTCAAGAAATTTATAGGATATAACCCATAGAGAAACGTAAAGTAATCGCTCACATCCGGTGTCGTAGACGACGCTGTCTCAAAAGAAGAATCCAGCTTTTGCCACCCACCTTCAGTGGAGTTCTCAGTCCTGGCAAAGGACAGAGGGGTCGAGGTCCTCGAGTAATTATCCTTGTGACTAGGTAATCGTGTTTCTTCAAGGCGCACAACCCCAAACTTATCCCAGCATAGGACTCGTGTGTAGACCACAAACAGCCTTGGGAGGTAAGAAGCCAAAGAGTTACATAAATGTGGCATAAACATAATCAATACTGTCAGAGCAAGTGATATGACGGTGGTAGATGTGTCATTCTCCAGGCACTGAAGCAGATGATCTAATAACTGTGTCTGCAGGATCTGGTATAGATGCGGCCCTTGAAGCCTTACAAAGCTGCATAACAGCCCTAAAGCCTGTAATCTGTATTCTTTCTGGATAACATAACCATCTATCTTCTCGAGGAGAACCTATGATTGAAAAATGAAAATTAGATGAAGGTGTCTGACAATACCGGATGCACAAACCAACCTTAGGTCGTCTTTTCCCAAATGCCAATAATACTGCCTCAACGTTTGCACAGACAAACCTCTGTCTCTGTTCTTCTCTATACCCAGCCCCTCTATCTAGGGAGAGCAGCTTTGTCTTCTCTAGGAATACCTCGAAGAGCTTATCCGTAAACACTGCAGAAGCTGCCGCTTTCTCCATTGTTGGATCATCATCGTCGTCATATGCCAAAACGCTTAACACTATTGCCCGGGCATCTGCCACAACTGCTTTCGCCTGGCCCATAGAGTCCATTGTTGGCCTTACAAGTATCTCCCACCACTTAAGAAGCCTTTCCACACCGATAATAGCTGGTCTGAGTGAACGGAAACATGCCAGGAACACAGCGTGCTTATCAGGGTTATTCCGGACCTTCTGTTCATGCAAGGCTAACAGCTCATCGTGAAGACGCTGGGAATCGTGATCTTCTGTATCGATGTGCTTATTGAGATAGGCATTGATGACGCTTAAGACATCATCGGGTAGAGGGTACAGAGGCAGAGGAACTGATAATGCATTGTTCAAGGTCTTTGAGAGTTCCTTCAAGGATCTATTGAGTACGGTAGTTAGTTCTCAGCATTTTGTCAAACTAGAAATAGTAGCGGTACACCGATCAAGAACAAAGAAGCATTGGGACTTCAGGAAAGAAACAACCCACCCTGCCGACATTGTTTCAAACACCTAACCTCCCTCCGGAGAGGTTCAATAATAAAAGTAAAGAATTCGGGAGCCTTCGAGCTTAGAAGGTTTCGAAGCTGCAATAGCGGGTGGTGGCGAGAACGTGGTATATAATAAGTTATGTAGTTAAACTACGTGCGGTGAAGGGGTAAATCGCAATATTGCCTTATAAGTCGTTGGTCAGTAAGGTATAATGGCTGTCTCTTTCTCTCTTTTCATTCCTGGCTGTCTTTGTATGAAGGTACGTGATAGAGGGATATCGTTAGAGTGGATAAAGCCCGAGTGGAGAGCGACGGTCTTAGACGAGGTAAGGGATATCCAGAGGAGATAAAGCGGACTCTAGAAATAAGGTCAACGTGGGCACCAGGATTATGGCGTCGGCGTCGGTGGGGAGTGTAAAAATGCTTGAGAAAAACAAAAAGTACCATGCAAGGTAGTAACCCTAACTAACAGCGGTATATTTTTGGTTGTTAGTCTCGTCTCCAGACGTTTTTTGGTTGTATGGTTCAATACCGGAGAACCTATATTATACAACCACCACCACCACTAACATCACCGTATGGGCTGGGAACGAGACTACATGCAAGGGTGAGTCTTGGATAGCGGCGGGGTGTTTGACAGCCGATCCTGGATAGGGATACATGTAGTTTTTAAGATAAACTGCATGTAGCACCCATGTACCTGATAGATTAGGATATGGACTGCTCAAAATAGGCAGTAGGATCGTGAATTGATTGATTCTATGATTATTATCCAAAGTGGATATCGTCCTTCCTTTATAGGAACGAAATAAAGAAAATATCTGCATAAGGAAAAGTGACGTCCACAAAGAGAAAACAAAGAGATAAAGAAATAGCTGATTCGTCAGCTTCTTTATATGGAGACATTCCAGCAGTACCTACTTTAACGCCAGATCGGATATTCCTATCAGCCTTAGTCAAAAGTTAGTCTAATAAAGACCTTATAGATTTTTTGAACCTTATATGTTCCTTAAATCATACTTAGAGGTCTTTATTAGACTAACTTTTGACTAAGCCCTCGCTAAAGCTGAACTCAGGCCCATAGGAATATCCGATCGGGCGTTAAAGTACCTCAGAGTAGACCTACAGTACTGTACTCCACCTGTAGATACCGAGGGTTTGTGCAGGAGCGGTGGTGGACCCAATACCAGCCACAAAACAGTCTTACATTTGAAGACGACGTATGTATACTTAATGTATAGAATAGGGGAAACAATGGAAACACCGTGTACCTGCTGAACAGACCAGCTTAGATGAGAGGTTGACAGAGTGGGGGAGCGTGTTGGCCGCCTGTATAATAGTGGGGTGAGTGAAAGAAGTACCGTGAAATGAGAGCCCAATAGAATCTAACTGTATGTACATGTACAAGTACAAAGAGTAAATACAATGTACGAGAAACATGCACGCAGATGCCGTGTCTTGAAGAGGAACGATATGTGGAGACGGGCGATCGATTTATGAGGTCTTTGCTGAGCCTCTCGGGCTCCATGCTCGGTCTATGCGTACACAAAGGGAATCATTCAACATGCCCCGCGAACGGGCATCTTTCGTTTACTATCGCAGGTTTATTCGCCTCAAACAGAAGCCAAACAGACCACGCAAAGTTATGAGCACCATATTCGGGCGATTACATGTTCGCTCCATCCGACATACTCGAAAACCTTCAGGCAGCTAAGATTTGTTATTGCCAAGGAGAGTCAAATCCCAGGACCCTGGGTATGCTATGGGGGCTGGTCTATGAACATTTCGGAGCTGGCCGTGTAGAGTACACGTACTTTCCGTTATCAGTCCTGGCCAGGCCCATCTTTCTTTACCACCTTGATGCCTCCGGAATAGTAGTACAGAAGCGTCGCGGTGGTAATTTGTTCTCGTCTGTTCCCTTACAGAAAACTGCACGTTCTTTAGTAAGGAAAAAAAAAAATGATACTGTAACCTCCGCCCAGAATGTGGGGGCACCTTGAACTCTTGGCAAACCTGGCCTTGTCTTTATGAACAGCTATCGACAGCTGTTACCATTTAGTTCTGGGTCAGCTACATGTGGTTAACTATTCGGAGGTACCCGGGCCCGTATACAATATTCGGCTTATTATCCTCCGCATTCGTCAACAGCCTGTAGGTATAATGGCAGAGCCTGAAATACTAGCAATAGTAAATTGCAGGGTATACACTGGCTCAGGGTAAAGCATCTAATATCAAATATATAGAGATGGCTAATGCCTTAGCTAGCTCTAAACTATTCAGCATAGACAGGGTGGGTAAGTATCGCAACTCACATGTTCTGCGGGATCTGTACCAAACTGATGGTATCTGGGAAATATTTCCGCTTAACTGGTTGGCCAATTTCGGTATAACTAAATCGATTCACGTAAATGGCCGCTAACACTGGCCTCTGGCCATATCTCGCTATCAAGACCCCCTAAATTGCCGGCGAGCGGAAGCTTAAGGTATAGGAATGTGCTGAATTGAGTATTCGATCCATAAATAACAAGCTCCGAAGCGATTTTTGTCTTGCCAATGGTATTGGATGGTTGTCATGAAGGTCAAAGTGCCTATAAGACTATCAATAGGGACCTCCGGCTCGAATCAAGATACAGGCTCCTATACCGAATCGCTTTTGCAGAAAGATTGCGCGTTTTTCTAAACGTTGTCAAGGATATTTATCCAATAAAGCGTCAAGCTGCTTGTAGACGGCGTCAAATGTCTAATTAATCGTGCTGTGCGGATACGCACTTTCAAACCCGCCCTACTAGTGGCTACCGAAGGAACCTGGCCACCCAGGGCAACGATTACTACCAACTACATTCCTCTCTCCTATATTAAAGCACACAAGCATCACAAGTTCCCGATTCTATATTACCCAAGTCCAAATATTTATCCTACATACCTCTATCAAGGCCTTTCTACCAGCCATAAACCAACTAATTGTACAGATAATGCCACATTATATTAATTAAGTTGGACTCAGGGGGGCGATTTCTGAGCCCTAGAAGACATGGGATTATTATTGATAGGTACATGTAGTAATAGGGTTCGATATGATAACGACTGGTCATGTATTTTCTGGTGGGACTTATTGGTACTTTGCGTAAGCCCCGTGACAGCTGAGTAGAGTAATCTTCATAAACCATTCATCTTGTTTCAAACTCTGGTGCCCGCGGCGGTATGACCCCATGATCAAACCTTTTAACTCCATGTATAGTACTTCATCTACTTTATAATAGCCGGTAGATTCCATCTTACCAAACCAACTGCATAAGAACAATATCCTGCATCGAACGATTACTGAAGTTCATGGAGTTTAGAGTATCCTGGATCCTTGAAGGGCCTTAATAATGTAGGTACGCATGCGTTGCCTCAGCTAGTTCGGATTCGCCAATCTAGCATCTGTTCAATCGAGCCAACTGGTATTGGTTGTACCTACAGCAGGGTGAATACATGTAGTGTGGTATCCTATTTAGATTTTCACTACATCTCATACATGTATTAAAACAAATCCCTAGCCCGTATACTTAAGCGCTTAGTAAAAGGTCAATTGGACGAAGAAAAAACAATTTAACACTACCTAAAGTGTAGTTGATTAGGCTTCAAAACTTGTCAATATGCTACATGTATACATACATGTATGTAGTCTAATATACTCCTGGTCAGGGTCAGGGATGTGTTCTGTATCCAGCTCCGATACATCGATTTCTGAATGCCTACATGTAAGTACATGTAGATAGCGGTGTTTTTTGATGTAACTGGTGGCTGATCACTCACACGGAAATATCTATCGGTAAATTTTAACTTGAAACATCCTAAGCAGTATCCCTTCCAATGAAATATCAGCTCTATATTTCAATTATCTGATTGGCAGACTTTGGGGCTGGCTCCGTTTGCGCAAGGTCTCAACCATCCAAAGAGTTTTTGTTATGGGGGGAAGTCCGGCTTATCGACACTGATCGGAGAGATATTCCTATTTCGCCCTTTTTTCCAAAAGTGCTTCCGAAGTAACGCATGGTGGCGTTGATTTAAATCGCGCCGCAAAAGTAAGGTACAGTTGATCTTTGCAATGCACTAGCTAGGATAATTACAGTTACCCTGCCTAACGGCTCAGGTGCGAGCTTTAATTCTTGGCTCACGACGCGAGCGCGTAAAGCGCGTTTGCCAACAAACAACCCCACGCCTACAACTTTACGGCTCACCAGAAGTTCAATACCACAAATTTCATCCCAAAATCTTAAATCATGAGTCAGTTCCTCCTCCCCACTAAGACTTTGGAAATAGGCTTATCTCATACCCAGATTACGGTGGTTATGGAGATAATAACTATTCAAACACATACAACAGCGGTGGGGCTGGTGGCGGTGGATTTGTGAACAATTATAGCGGATCACAGGGTGCAAGCCAACAAACACCGGGAAGTACATCAAAGGTCAGCGGCACTGTAATAAATATATTTTACAACATAAACTGATGGAACAGCTTCAAAGGCCCGTGCACCAAATACTCTTCGCCCTGTCACGATCAAGCAGATCCTTGAAGCTGATTTCAAGGTTGACGACGTAGAGTTGAGCCATGTACATCATCCCATGTTTCTTACACTCCAGCACCTAGAGCTAATCTAACCATTATAGATCACCTTTGTTGCCCAAATCCGTAACATCAGCGAACAAACTACGAATATCACCTACAGAATGGACGATGGCACAGGTGTTATTGAGGTGAAGCAGTGGGTTGATGCTGATAACGAGGATTCGGCCTCATCGAAGCTTACCACTAATCAATACGTACGGATTACCGGTGCTCTCAAGCTATTCAATGACAAACGCCATGTCGGTGCTCATCAGATACACCCAATTACGGATTTCAACGAGGTCCAGTACCATCTTTTGGAGGCCGCAGCTATTCATTTGCATTTTACACGAGGTCCCCCAGAACAGTTTGCTGCTGGGGCTGGAGGCGCGCCGCCCCCTTATGCGCAATCCGGAAACGTAAAGACTGAGGATATAGCAATGGGCGGTATGGGTGGTAATAGAAACTTCCCTCCCAATGCATCTAGTACCTCTAGGAGGGTCTACGATACCATTCGAACTTTACCGGCAAACGCGGATGGTATTCATGTTCAACTCATCTCACAGAAGAGCGGCATGGCAATGCCACAAGTTCTGAAAGGAGTCGAAGAGTTGCTGGAACTTGGGATTTCCTATACTACTATTGATGACAACCATATTGCTGTGATGGATTTTTAAATTTTCGCAATTTTCGGGGTTTCGGTTTTCCAGATTTCGGGGCTCACGGTGGGATGCGGGAGTTATGGGTAGCATGCAATGCTTTAATGTAAACTACATGTAGTACACATATACCAAGCAATTCAAAATCCATGAGTATATTCTATTCAACCTCTGCTAGATAACTTGAATTACGTTGTATCACATGTACCTACCGAGAAATCTGATTCATGCCAAGACCATAGATTTGTATATCACATGTATTTCTCGGGGGTCTTTATGGAGCCGCAGCCTGCAGGGATAGAATCCCTAAATAGGTCCTTCAATAATATTCATTGCTTCTGGGGTTTCGTCAGCACGCGACCGACCTGTCTGTCTTTACCATTCACATGTGTTTTCAACACTATTGGGCTAAAGTTACACACGCAGCCTTTAACTTCAGTCACTCTTTCTCCTTATCACAGTATCTTTTTCGCGTCCATCATGGAAGAGGAATTTCAACGCTCCGCCGAGTCTTTGAGCGTTCACCTCCCACTCCCCTATCGGGTTATTCTAATATTCACCATAGGTCTGCCCCGAACACGCCTATGCCCCGGTTGTCTGCGCTGATGGATTTTCAACGGGATAGGCATATGGCTTTTTGGCTTAAATCTTCATTACTTCAGCATCATCCGTATCGAGGCTGGGCCGATGCTACGGTACACGCGCAGTGCAAATGAACCACCACTGCACAGTTCTGTTTACCAGGTCGCACTTGTGCTGTCAATGCTTTTTGGGTTAAACTTGGCAGCTTTCTGGACTATTACTGGTGGCAATGAAGAGTTGGTAAAGGCATGGGAGATTTTACCATTGATGATGTTTGCCGTGATTGTCGGTATATTCTTATGGCCATTCGGGGGCTGGCATAAAAGGGGACGATGGAGGTTTCTACGGTACGCGTGATGGCCTATTGGGATTCTTTTTCTGTTGGGGTTTTATTATGCCCCCCCCCCCCCCACACACACACATTCTGAATCATCTTTCGTGGTGCAAGTATCTAATACTCTTTGCTCTACATTTGTAGAATGCTCCGACGGATCCTCATCGGCGGTATTCATCCCGACCTACGCTTTGCCGATATACTGCTCGCCGACGCATTGACGTCATATGCGAAGGTTCTCGGAGATTTCGCTATTTGTATCTGCATGTTCATGAGCGGACACTCGTCGACAAACACATCCCCCAACCGTGCTTGTGGTGGGGTGTACCTAGTGCCCTGTGTGATGGCGTTGCCGTACATGATACGGCTGCGACAGTGTTTGACGGAGTATGTCCGTGCTCGACGCAAAGGTGTCACTGAGCGCCGTGTCCACCTCTACAATTCCGCAAAATACGCTTCTGCCTTCCCGGTAATCATTTGCTCAGCCCTGCAACGTGAATATGATCCAGATGTGCCGCATATGTTCCAGAAATCGACACTCTCAAGAATGTGGTTGTGCGCTGTTGTATTCAATTCTTGTTTTTCTTTTTACTGGGACGTGACAAAGGACTGGGACCTCACATTGTTTTCGTCCAAGCGTTCCTCTGGAGATTATCCGTGGGCTCTCCGGGCGAACCGTCACTTTGTTGCTGTAGGGTTCTACTATAGCGCAATCATCGTTGATATCCTGTTGCGGGCGACTTGGAGCTTTAAGCTTAGTCCTCATTTGGACCATATAAATGAGATGGAAGGCGGTATCTTCATTCTTGAGCTTTTGGAAGTATTTAGGCGGTGGGTCTGGACGTTTTTCAGGGTTGAGAAGGAATGGGTTCACACTAGAGCTGGTGGTGGGTTAGGGTTCTTGGAAAACGGAGGGATGCAACTACAGGAATTTGGATCCAAGTTTCTTGAAGATTAAACCGCTCTGGCTAGCAGTTTATAGGAGATGTTTTAGAGAGGGTTGCTTTGGTATATTGGAAAAAAAAGATTGGCGTATTTATAGGATTTTATGTGGATTTTTGATCATCATTATTATATAATACTCAGTGTTCATACTTACTACTTCCAGTGGAAATTAATACAGGCGGTTGCATTCAGGCTGAAATATATTTATCTAAGCTAACGGCGTAATTTGTCGATAGCCTATCCAAATATATACATAAAGTTCCTGTGCATATTTCTCACCGTGCCATCATCCTTCACCAGCCCATTTTCTTATCAAGACAGCTTTAGACCAAAGCAAGTGCAGCCTAAAGAAGTATCATTTCTGTGCTTTGTGATCGATGAAGGTATACCCAACCTCATGGATCTCCACCCTTTCGTAAGGATCGCCGGCATATGATCCCCTCCTGAGAGTATCAGTACAGCCATCGCTCATGGGGTCATAGATATCATCGACCTCAAGCTCGATTGCTCTGATTTTTCTAGGGATAACTGTGGTTGGAGATTCATCGCAAAAACCGCAATCGTCAAGCTCATGGTCGAATGGGGCCCCAAGATTGGCGTCAATACAACCACAAGTTCTGGAAGGGCCATTGCAGGCAGGACAGCTGCCAAGGACGACTTCTTCGAAGCCGTCATCAGCCGGCAGAATTTCTTTATCGATTTTGATGATTTCAGAAGGGGTCATCTCGTTGATAACAATATTGCATGCAGTGCAGCCGGCGTTCAAAATGACAGTGGCTTCATCCAGGTCCCAGGTATCGTCCTCAGTTTTGCAAGTACACTTATCAATAGTGGTAACTTCAGCTTCACTCGCCTGCACCATCACGACTAGATTAGCATCAATTCCAAAGAATCTTACACAGTTTCGATAGTTGAGCGGGTATTTTTAAATTGCGCATACCTTAGGAGCGTCCTCGGTGAATTTGTTCTCAGTAAGATCCTGGGGGTAGCTCTCTTTACACTTGGGCTTGTATGGAGCAAGAATCTTAGTGAACACCAACGGGAACTTGGACTTAGAGCCCGAGCCATTAGAGATTGCTGGAGTAAGAGGCTTCATCTGAAAGATGGTACAAGATTCGTGTCTTGATTTTGCTTTTTAGAACTATGATTTAAAACTTATTAGCAGCTACAGTGAACGATAGAGTGAGATGGATCAGTGATGATGTTGATGTTGCCCATGTTGATGTTAATGTTATCGTTGAAAGGAACTTACAGATTGAGTGGAATTCCTGCTCAAATAGACTTTTAGAAACTTTTGGCGGGAGTTGGTCGAGCTGTTGGGATGAACAAATAGCGAGGCTACCTGGACGTATACGAGATTTGATAAGCGTCAATGTATCCACTGCCTAGAGGGAGTTTGATGGCGATGGAAAATAAGTAAGTAGCGGAAAGAGTGAAGAAAAATGGTGAGCAAGGAGGATGAAAATTGGAGAGGAAACGTTGAAGGTGGGGCTGATATTTGGCTAGGAGACCTGACCATAGTATGGGCGAAAGACCTTCTGGAGAAGTTGTCACTCCAAAAAAGTCACCAGACGTACCCAGTAACTCCAAATCAGAGCCCTCCTCAGAACGGGACAGAGCTTTAATATCTCTTACCCTTGACTGGGCTCAATGTTTTACAGTTTCTTACACACTTTCGGGATTATGACTGGGTGAGAAACGTGCCTTGAAAATGGCCATGAAAGATACTATCTTGGTTTTTGCATCTTGAAGGCCCCAAAATATCCTCCCACCTTTTTTTCTATGACTAATAGCGTACGGGAGTAAGTCCTAAAATCTTTCGCTCTTAAATCCGACTTCTAAGGTTTATGAATTCACTCTGTCACTTTAGATCCTAAGGCATCCATACATAGACAATGTTCAGCTATATAAAGTTAAGCTATCCCTTCAACTGCAGAAGCAGCTTCGGTACTCACAGCTTCTTCGCTAGTAAGACTTCAACGGACTCCATAGTTTCACCGGAATCATCACCCCCAGCAGTACTCTCTACCACAACCACTTCATCCCCATAATCCACCATCTGCACAAAGTCCATACACACCTTCACATTCCTAGAACAGAAAATACAGTTCTTGTTCACACCAACATATACTTCCCACCGTGCGCTCTCTAGCTCCGCCATGGTGATAGAAGTGCATTCACACTCACTGCACTCTTCACAACCTGGATGAAAAACCACGCCGATTTCGTAATAGATACCATCGCCCTTAAACCTTTTTACTTCCATCGCAACGGGGATACATTTGCAGATCGTTCTTGAGCTGTTGGTAGTCATTGGTATGATAGGTGTTATGTGTGCGTCTGTGTGCCAGTATAGACAGGGCCTGTGTTGCTTGTATACGTATGCGTATTTCGTTGGATATGGGGGAGAGGGTTGCAGAGAGCTAGAGGTAAATATATTTATACCATGTTCTAAGTGGTGGTGTTCAAGCATTTTGAAAAACCTGCGCTTGGGGGGTTTTTTTTTTAGGAATCTCGCAGGGCATTTCATCTTGATTGTTTGGGGGGGATGGCTTGAAATTTTAAAGACTTCCTGCGGTCCACGGGATTCCTTGAGACACTACATGCTTCTCAAGGGTGGTTTATTTAGACTTCATATGTAGCGAATAAGGATTTTGTTTAATTAAAGGGTATCCAATTACTCGTGGTCGATCTGCTGCTTAAGAGGTAACGGTACTATTGGCTTGTGGCGGAAATGATAGTTTTAACATAAATTTCTGTGTTGTTAGGTTCCTTGGTTACGGAGCGGGGGCTTAACCTCTGGTTTAAGCCAGTCGTTTCCCATTTGTTTCGTGTCAGACTAAACGGATCCAGCTAACCTGCGCGATCAGACACAAAACGAGTGATTTCTTATGACAAAACCGCAACTTAAGTGCTTCATTCACCAAAGCTCACTCGGCCCAACGGCAGCTTCAAACCATGCTGAATTTTGATCCAATTATATACACGTGCCACTTGGTCTATCTCGCATATCCTATGGGCCCAGTAAATCTACGTGACTATCTAGACATTCAATTCTTTCTCAACCTCAACTGTCTCTGTCTGCACCTGCCCGCTTTTCTGCATACTCTCGAAATATGCCATACGCTCTCTTAGTTTCGATCTTATAGGGCTCGGCTTCTTGCCCACATCTGGTGAGAAGCTCTCTTGGTACGCCTTATTCGTCTTCTCTATCTGTTCGGATCGGTCCTTGCCCCATCTATCCGCCCCACCACGTTAGCTACTTTCTACTCTCATTCAACCTCAATACCAGGAAATGCATACGGCGTGAGATCTTCCGGTGCCTCGGGGTAGATAAACGGCTCCTTCAACTCTACCGTCATCTTCTTGATCGCCCTTGGCCGGTACCATTCCAATCTTTTGTTTGCTAGATGCGGCTTTGAGTACTGAATCTTCTGCTGCTCAATGTACGATCGCACGCTCAGGCACTCGACACCATAAGCATGATAAAGATAATCCTTTAGGTCAAGCTTATTGAGATTGAGCGGCACGATGAACTGCACGAAGTTGGGCGGAAGGTGAGGTTTTCGCAGGAGACCGATGCTAAAGCTAGGCCTATGCAATTGGAGTGGTTAGCTGGGCGCAGGACACTGGTAATATATTACACGACGTACAGGTAAACCTGCTTGGTTCCGAATTTCATTGTGGCTGCGCGAAGGAAGGTAATTTCTGGCGTTTTGGACAGGCAATTTTGGTGGGGTGTGAGGCTCTGGGAAGAGGTTTGAGTTTTGCTTGGCGATCACGTGGAGGACATGGAGGGCTGCAAATGGCATCGGACTTGACAAGGAGGTGGGCTGGGTTTAGAATCGATTTTCTACGGGACTGGGACATCGAGATCATCTGAAAATCTGGGGACCTCGTTGTAGATAGCCATGAATTTAGAATTTCTATATAGTCCACCGAATTGCAAATAGGTACTTCTCCCTTTTGTCACTCTTAAGTTCTGTCTATTCAAGGCATGTAGAAGACTTTGGACTCTTCCCCCCCCACCTTCCCCCCTTGGCTCCGCTGCCGACGTCTGCCGTCGCCGTCCGACAATGAGAAAAAAGCATCCGACGTAAAGAGCGAGGGGTGGGAATATATTCATCCGGAGCGACTCTTCTTCCCTTCCCTCTCCCCCGTTCCTTCGATCCTTAGTCAACCACCGGCCATCCAGACAGGCGTTTCAACAGCGTCATCGTGACAATTCCAAGTCTCCCTGATCTGCGTGTACGTGTGCTCGTGCGTGTGTGTGGCAACCCCGCATTCTCAGTAAACTTAAATTCGCACACGATTACCGCAACTATTTGAAAGCTTGATTGAGCTTACTCCCACTTTCACCCGCCTGCCCCACGAAAGGGAATAAGACGAAAAAAATGGTGAAGTTTTATGAGAATGCTTTTTCTTATGAGTACGATCCCCCCCATGTCTCGAACCACCCTCATGTAGCTGCATAACATTAATAACTACTTAATTGCTAATGATCCCATGGGACCAACAGTTACCATTGGCCAGCAGTAACACTTGCCTACTTTCTCCGTTATCCCAAGTCAGTAGAGTAAATACCAATTCAATCCATAAGCTGTATCTAACTCCAATCTCCAGCCCTTACTCGACCCATGTTATTTCCACTGACACCCTCGCCTCCCGCCTCGACCCTGTTACCGGTAACCTCCACTTGACCCGTCTCCATCTTAAACGTGGAAAGCTTCCAGCTAGTGTCGCCCGATTCCTCCCTAAAATCAAGGAATCCTACATCCTCGAGCACTCAATCGTCGACGTCAAGAACCAGCGTCTCGAGACCGAAACTCGCAATCTCGACTGGGAGGGTGTTTTATCAGTCGTGGAGTCGCAGGTTTACACGCCCTCAGCCGAACGGACCACCCCCGAGGGAAAGACAGACGTGCAGACGATTGTACGTTTCGAGTCGCGTCTTGGGAGCGGAAAAGCTGTGAAGGATGCCGAGGAGAAGCGCAGTTTCTTTAGCAGCTGGACGACGGGATCAGTTCAGAGAAGCATTGAGATTGTCGGGGTACGGAGAATGAGAGAGGGTCTGGGCAGGAGCCGGGAGGGCATGAAGGTCGTCTTGGAGCAACTAAGAGAGAGGGGTATGGTTGGCGTGCTCCGAGAGCAGAGAAAGGGTGGATGGGAAAGATGGAAGAAAGCCTGGAGGGGTGAAGGAGAGCTAATGGACGATTCGCCGACTGAGAGGAAGTAATGGCCCCGCTGTCTGATCTTCCTCTCGTTCTAGGTATATATCAATGTCAAAGATCGACAACCCACTCGTCTCACCTTTTTTTGTGCCTCCCCTTCGAGCGCAAAAAAAAACAATCTTCTTTTCTTGTATGATACAGGCAAAACGCCAGCAAAATTTCTTTCATCTTTCGCCATTTTTTTTCGTGGGATTTTTTTTCTTCTTTGCACCATTATACTGATTCCTACACCTTGGGATTTCAATATCCATCCCCCTCTATTTTGTCTTTGAGGGGGTTGGAACTGTACTATAGTTATTAGCGGGGCAAGTGGAGTGGGTTAGGGTTTTGACGGGTTTTGAGCCAGCAAAGCAGCATGTGGATTAGGGTTTGAAATGAAATTAAAGTAAATGTCTCTTCTCTGTCAATCATATTTTGTGGGGTCATGCACCTACTGTGCGAGCTGTACAGTCGCACCGGGGGCAACGACGAAACTGGTTGAACGACGAGCAGGGGTGTTTGTCAGTCGAGGCAGTAGCGCTCAGGCTCATATGCAACCACTTGGCTGACCGAAATTTGTGTTTTCGTCGTTGCCCCAGGTTCGTCGTTGCCCCAAAGTTGACTGTGGGTGTGGTGCGTGTTGTATACTCATCACAAAATGTCACTCGTGAAATGGCCCTTGACCTTGAATCTATTCAACTTGGAATAGGCATAGTAGATAAAGTACATGTAACTACATGTAACTACATGTACATTTACAGAGACTTAGATGTTCACAGCTCTTTAAGGTCTAATATATTAGGAAAAATAAAGGTTGTAGCTGCAATTATTGGGATGCTGGGGATATGTTGGTAACTTTTACACTTAAAGTAAGCTCAACCTCGTCATAGTCATGATCAGACTCGGGTTCAGCGCCGCAACAGGTACAGTTGATTATAATCTCACTGCATGTGCTGCATCGATCGATCGTATCCTCGTGCGAAGCTGTGGAGCTCGGGATGGATTTAAGAGCGATGATATTACTTGCTGATAGATTGTTAACTTATAGAAGTAAGGTCTGAAAGTAGGTTTTTCAAGGATGCATGACGTACTTTGGAATAGACCCTAGAAAGTAAAATTTAAAATCAGTGCATCGCTGGGGCTTAAACGCTTCTTTGGTATTGTGCGGTAAATGTGTCAAAAGTAATTTACCAACGGTGGTGAGTTATCACTGGTGGTATAGGCGCTGAATTTCAGTCTTTACGCTGTGCTATCATTAATACAAACACTTATGAAGGTTTCCCGCCGGTGATTGGCACGGTATTTACTGCATATATATATATACATGTACTTTATGTATCTTCTTATACTGTTTACATCAATCAGTCAATCAATCAGTCAGCTATGCACTACGGTGTCGCTATCAAACTGGCACTAGCATCAGCAGCAACCTATTTTTTTCCCCCTCCACTTCTTGCGCTTAGCTTTTTACCCATTAGTACAGTATGTACGTACATGTAGAGTAGCTACGATGCCAAATACAGTACTCGGTATCCTGCTGCGCGTACAGGTACTAGACTTATGGGACTCGACGTCGCAACCAACTACACTTGCCTGTTTAGCATTCCCCCATGTTCGGCGTACCACCCCCATAAGCGAGTCTACTTTATTTTGACGACCGCGCTTGTCACGTTAATAGTGATAACAAAGCGCTTAAAAGTTTAAGCGGTCACCCCATGGCGCGCATCCACACACAGATCTGTTGTTCAAAGTCAAGTCTATAATTCGACTTGACATATGAAGTAGGTACTTGCTGAAAAATAAAGTATGGTCCCAAGGTGAGCCAGATAGCAGCCGGGTTGGGACCTACTTTATTTTCCAGCAAATATATCCTTACTGTTGTGACGCGTTTCTCATACTTCCCCCGCTTCCCCACTTCCCCGCTTCAGTGTGTAGTCTCTCATGCAAAGGATCGAATGCAACTGTTCCTTATCACAACCATTGAGATTATGATTCTTTGTCAAGCTACAATGTACATGAATATTGGGCATAGGACTTTTGACCAAATTTGAAATATCGTCAAGGTTGGCTTTCCTTATCACCAAATTTATCTGGGCCTGTAGATACGGAGGATTTCCGTACGTGATTATGTTGGTTTATATGTTGGTTTAATGCCATAAAAATATACGATCCCGGGGGGGACTCTGCTATAAGAAAAAGACAAACATTCCAATTGATCATTAGTTTTTTTTCTTTTTTTTTTCTCTTCCCCAAATCAAGGGAACGGTTTTTGTGCCCAATAAAGATGACTTTTATCTCCCAGTTAGCATTCATACCGAATAAAAATAAATTCACAACGTGAGGATTGAGTCGGCTTACTGTCTTGTATAGGAATGAATCCTTCTGTCATGAACGCCCTTTTTAGCAGAGTCCACCAGTTCATTGACTTCGGCCACCTCCATTCCGTGGACACTCGTCAACAGTCTCATCCCGAAAGCGTCAAACGCACTCTCTGCTGTGAGCAAGATGTATGCACCTATAGTTTTCTGTTTTTGATCAGCAGGCCATATTCCGACCGGCATTTTTCTCGTCTCCTGGTTCACATTGATAAACCCCGCCCCTTCGATAACAGGTTTCAAGGAGCCAGCAATGTTGAATACCCGCCCTATTTTGTGTTAGTTTTTTCCCCCCCTTCTTGTCCGTGGGGCACACTACCAGATTGCGCGGCTGCCTGGTTTAACAGATCGTAAAATTTGTACAAGCCTAACCCTTCATGATATGTGCCATCGTCACTGAAGAGATGCATGTCGTATTCTGAGAGATCGACCCAACCTCCGGGCTTAAGATTTCTATTTACCATTAATACTAGATGGCGATTTGGGGTTTGACTTTACTCGCCTATAAACCTCTTTTAGAAGAGCATCCCAATCCTTGATTGCACCACTTAAATGTCTGATATGAATCATATCGAAGGATTCTTTGGCCCATGTCCATTCGCTTTCTGCATCATCGATCTGGAAATGTACGTTTGGCGGAACCCTAGTCAAGCCTTCAGTACGTCTGGAGATAAACCAATTGCCATGGTGGCGGGTTTCGTGCATACCACGCTGGCTGAATTGGGCTCAAATCGGTCCCGATGACTTCGGCGTCTGGGTACCGTCTATTGTTCTCATATTAATATCTAGTATTCTCTACGCTTATGTTGGCAATAAAAGGGATGAACTTACTCTCCAGCATCGATTGCCCATATACCGGTGCCGGTCCCAATGTCCAAAATTCTTTCCGGATTTTGGCCGATGGGTGCCATATGCAACTCACCATCTAGCATTAAAAGATATGTGTGGTGGATGATGTCGAGTCTTTCTTGCTCCGCGTCGTCATTTGGGAACATGTATTTCCTGGTTTGTTAACCTATTTATTCCCACAGAGGGCGGGGGGGGGGGGAGCCTACCCATCCCGATACGCATGGTATCTACGACCATTTTCATACCGATAACTAGTAGAGCGTGAGCAAGTAATCTTACAATAAGGATTAATTCTCATACTTACTCGAAAACTGACGATTTCAAAGTATTTGTCGACTTCTCGGTCACCACACTCCTATTTTTTTTTCTTTCGTTAACTACACCGCCAATAGGACTAGAGTCGTGGTGTTAACTTACGATTCGGAATCAGAGTAATAAAAATCTTGGTCGTCCTAGTATTCAGTCCACATTAACTGTTAGTTGAGATGTCTCCATTTATTCATAGCTGAGCGTTTGGATTGCTCACAGTGCTTTCGTCAATAGCGATGGACTGTGAATCCGAAGCCTGCATTTCCCCGTACTTGTCGCTGGCAGAGCTAGAGAAATCAATGAATTCAGGACTGTTTTATGTGCGCAATAGCGGGGGTTGTATGTATAACCACGCGAGACTTGTGGGCCCACTTGGGTCGGGGGAGAATGTAAGCAAGAAAGAGCGTCGTCGTCTCAGCCAGTACACTTTGTGTATCGTATCTATAATACTTCTCGACCCAAGCCAGCATGGGCAGCGATTGTGATAAATAAACTACAGTACCAAAAAGAGGGGTGGGATCACTACGGTATTCTCGTTGGTACGCTAGCATTGCGGTAAGCATTACGGTAAGCATACGGTATTTATACAGTACTCTTCCTCTAGTGCCGATTTAATTCGGTATTTATCACTAAATTCCGTAGTCCTATAGTAGTAATTTCACCCCATTTTTTCATACTGTACTCTACAGGCCTTCAGCCACCTCCCGAGTCCCAAGTATCGAATAACAGCCACTCGAAAATTGGCATTAGATACATGTATGTATACATATAAATAAAACCCAATACGGAAAGCACCCGACTAGGCTACCGACCAAGTTGCCGATTGAGCCACAGATAATCCGCACCATTACAGGTGTGGGGTGATGAAAATCCCCTATCCACACAAAATTATGGTCCTCAATATCTTATTGCTAGACTCTTTTAGAGTCGATTAGTATACTCCCCCCATCCTCTCCCTCAATAATACAGTCCACTGATACTTAATTTGCCTTAAAGTATCATTGACATTATACCTCAGCGAGTATCATTAAGTCTCGAGCAAAGCAACCGGGATTTTTCGACCTAAGAGGACTAATTTTAGCGACGTTCAGTGTGGGATGAGACTCCTTGAAAGAAAAAGAAAAAAGCTACGGGTACAACCGCTACTGTTTTTTTTTTTTAGGCGGCCTGTGCTTATAGATGGGCGTTTCTCGGCGGTGGGGCGCTAAGCCCGAGACTTCGGAGACGAGAGGTGTCCATCCTCTTCCCTGCTTGCACCTTTCTCCCCACAAAGTCTCCCAGCACGTACCGGTACGTAAACCCCCAGGATGTAAGTGCAAAAGTTATTGAGGGTGGTCGAAAAGCCGGCGATAAGATCTACTACAATCAGTTAGAAAAAACAATCACAGGAGAAAGTTAGTATGGAATCGGGCCTTGCCTTCTGTACGCAGCATTTAGATTACCCTGGTGTGAAACAGGTGGAATGTATGTGCTCTTCTACATGTATCCTTGAACGGACGAAACTCTTAGGTTCATAGCTTGGTCTGTGCACACCCTTTCAGGCAGATTTCTTACATTTTACACTTATACATGTAAATTAATTGCTATCCACTACATGTAAGTAGGGCAACCATTTACTCAAAGGGAGAAGGGGGTTTCATCCGAATTTCAATTACGATTGATAGGGTACTTTGTTATTGGAGATGCTGGTGTAGGTACGTGAGTTCATGGGTTTCTGCAGCATACCGAAATTCGCAGTCTATGGGATCAACACTTGAGAACCTAGTCGTCCTGATATCTCACAGAACCCAAACCTTAACGCGACCCAACATTTAGAGAACCCTTTTTTCTATGTTGGCAGGCGTAAAATGTGTGTCTCACACTCTTGGCACACTGGCGTTAAGACTATTCCCATTGGGGTTCTCAATTCTTTTAGAACGCACTGGGGAATGAGCTAGTTTGAACCCCGAGGGATTAATTTCGGAGTGAATGAGCCTAGGCGGTGTATCATATAGACACTATAGTAAAAAAAAAATACGCCCCCAAATCGACCCGTTTCTTACACAACTACTGTGACTGGAATACTGCTGGGAGACAGCGCCGGACACTGCGTGTTTCTATTTAGAGGTCTCTGAAATAGGGTTCGTTGTATTGCCATTAACAAAAGAGAGATGCAGAAGGACTGTTTATGAATGAAGATATGAACAAAAAAATAGTAAATCAGCAGTGATACATACATGTAGTAATTGTCCCAAGTCTACTGGGTAGATACATACACTTAGCTCCTCTACATAATAGAAGTTGCACCGCGCTAGAGACAATAATAGAAATTGCGGCGATTGCTAGATCAACTAGGCATATCAATTTCACGCCCCCTTAAATTAAAGAGCGCCTATAATTTTTAACATATTCTTAGAGGACAGCCCGGGTTCAATCCCAAAATACAGGCACATAGAAGTTAGTGGGTTTTCAAAGCAGCCAGGCCCGGCTCAGTGCGACAATGTTCTCTGTGCCCTGTCACCGCTTACCACACAAAACGAGCTCGTGCTTTCGAAGACCCATCCTACGGTATCTCATCCTGCCTGTATCTTCAAGCTAAACTCAGGGCCTTATTTCGAGATTTGACGATGCACGTTGCTCACCCCGGAATAAGCCACATTAAGCGCTAATGAAAGGTATCATCTACTCCATTGATCTGCCAATTTATCTCTTAATAGTTGGACACTGTAGGCCTAGGGACATGAGCGGATCAATATCAATTAACGGACAGCTATAGGGGGGTGATAAAAATTGGACCAAGAGGCATTCTGGTCTACCGAGAGATCTGTTTCTCTTCACATTAAAGAAGCATACGTTTCGTGGCTTCGTCAGTACACACTCCACCATCAAGTCTTTTTAGAATGTTGTTGGTTCTTATCGTAATGCCAAGCCCTCAAGCTTCAACAGTTGTCCTGGAAGGGGGTGTTCTCCGTTGGAAGATAGCCTACGGGTGTTTGTCTTTTTCACCTCCGCGTTGGCTGGACTATTCTACCAGCTAGGCGCCTATAGTTACTACAATTAAGGAAAGCAGAAGATTGTGGCAGTTTCCATGGTGCCTATGTTATCTGAGTGAAGACAGATTCACTCAAAAAAGTTTCATGCCTATGGTCGTTAACCCGGTCCAGTAAATCTTCACCACCACGAAAGGATTCCACTAGTTGATATTCTAAGAGGTCAAAGCCCACTGCGTACGCCCCGGGTCCGCAGTGCGACCCACATACCTGGCCCAAACAACCATTACCTGTATTGGGCACCCCCTTGCCTCCCGTGGCTCGGGGTTCGGGTTGCGAAATCAGGAATTATGGGTGGAACTCCCTTGTCGAGCTTCCCGAAGAGCGACTCCATCTGAGGTACATAGTCTCAGACCTTGACAGAGTGCCAGACCTTAGAGTGTTGAAGCAAGAGAGTTCTCCATCAATCTTCTCCGGTCACAGGCGCGAGCGGTATTGACGCCTACACTTTCCCGACGGAACTGTATCCTGATCAGTGGTGGCAGATCAAAAGACTTTTGAAAAATAGTGTTCAGGATAAAAGTTATTGGGGGGACAGTTTTGGCTAACACAATCGTTATAGCGTGGAAGAATAATGACATGAATAGCTGTAAATTATCAGAAGATAATAGATCTACTAATATCGGTATAAACAACCAGGACCTTTTAAGCTTACTTGAGATCAGAACTAGCCGTGGCTGGACACAGAATGTACCACCAGATTAGTATCAGCGGATATATATTTCCTTATATTGACCTGGACTAATTGGGGCACCTATATACAGCGTCAACTTTTGCCACTATTGAAAGTCTTGGAGTCCAACAATAGGATATTAAATACCTACTTTAAAGAAGCCTAGTGGTGACAATCATATTTATTATCCATGGGTCAAGTTGGGCGAATCACCGTACATGTATTTACACAGCCAAACCTTCTGTGACCAGCCAGTTAAATAAGCAGGTGTAGGAATTCAATCTTTGGACTTACCTACCGCCCAGTACCACAGACTGTGTTCCTAATCTACAATAATCACTCATTAGGGACTCTAGAGATCTCTAGGTCCAGTTCCATCCAACTACCTAGCCTAGAGGTTGCTCAGGATTGGGCGGCCTCCTCCAATGAAGGGTTTATCGGGAGGTAAACATGATCGCCATCCTCTGGGTACTGCTGACCCCGTTGCGTGAACCAGAGTATGACGAGTGACGAGTAGTGATGAGGGATGCGTGATGATAGAAGTGTGAGCTAAGAGTTAGATTCCAGCAGGTTTTTGCAGCTTTGTTTGGGTTGCCTCATGACCCTTGGTTGTACAGGAAACAAGCGAATATTGAGTGTGCCAATATCTTGGGATGTCCTTCAACTCGTGAGGAGGAGTAGGTACCCACTGATGTTACACCAGATCAACGGGATGACATGACGTCTTCATCGGAACTCGGAACATACCGAGCGAGACTCAGGCGCAACATTCTTTCAGTCCCCTACACACAACACGCGAGATCCGCAAAATGTATGTTCATCCTTTCATAACGCTTGCCTTTGCAATTTGCATTCCTACCTTTCTGTACTTTATGCGTTCTGCAATACCGGCGCTATTCAGAAGATCAATCATGGCCTCTAAAGAAAAACTTATCTGTCCGTCCGATCATCCCACTTTTTGACACTTCACATTCTAACCAGCACGATCAGTTGCGCCGAAAGATGACCAATACCTTCGAGGGAGTCTTGATCGTGCTAGCCTCAACGAAGGTTACTCTTTGCCCTCGCCTCAGAAGTTACACTGCTAATATGCCTTCCAAATAGATCCATTCCAGCAGTTTCATACCTGGTTCAAGGAAGCACAAAATCACCCCATTTCTCAGCCAGAGGGCACGACTCTCTCCACGGCAAGTCTTCCATCTGGCCGCATTTCAGCGCGGACAGTCTATCTTAAGGAGCTAGACCCTCGAGGGTTTGTCATTTACTCCAACTGGGGCACCTCCAAAAAGTCAAAAGACATTATTAGCAATCCATACGCATCGTTGACATTCTGGTGGAAGGAGCAAGAGAGGCAGGTCAGAGTTGAGGGAGTCACCGAGAGATTGACGGACGCAGAAAGTCAGGTCTACTATGATACCCGGTACGTACTACACTAACAAACAAAAGTTAAACCGCACTGAAACATTAACGGTACAACTCCAGCATTCGTGGCTCCAGGATCGGCGCGTGGGCAAGCCAGCAGTCCTCTGTCCTCCCTGGTAGAGAGCTTCTAGAGCAGCGGGTCAAGGACGTCGAACAAAGATTCGAGGGTCAGGAGGAGATCCCAGTGCCACCCTTCTGGGGCGGGATGAGGATAATCCCAATGTATATCGAATTCTGGGTAACCCACCTTTCCCCTCGAACATTTGTGCTACATACTTTTGCTAACCTTCGGCAGCAAGGGTATCACTCCAAACTAGACTACCCCACCTAACCCCGCAATTCGCTTGCAAAAATTTTCGTACTAACAACAGCCATAGTCGTCCAAGTCGCTTACATGACCGCTTCGCGTATACCCGGGAGTCGCCCACAGACACAAACTGGAATATTGAGCGTCTTTCGCCTTAGTATATTCCTACTTGGGAAGTTAGACTACCCTCAGCAAGTCGAGGCACAGTTCATTACTGTATTGTATTATACCTAGAGGAATTCCCCTTACTTGAAAACTAGAGTTTGAATGGAGTTGTTTGTCTTTGTTTCTTCTACACGGTAGCTTTACATATATATTACAGCAAACCTAAGGAATAGAGCGAATACAAAAGAAAAACCAAACCAAGTTGAGGACTTGCTCAATATATCTTAAGAGCCTGTACAGCATACTAACTAATTATAGAAAGCAATATGATATGCGACATTATCGCAAGAGTGGAGATTCCTTTAAGCCCAGATGACAAAAAATCAAGAAAAACGCCTGCCTGCTACCCAACCCGAACCCGAATGATGTGGGTATAAAATATACAGAGTGAAGTGAAGCAGGAAATGAGAACCCAAATGAAAAAAAAAAATGAAAAAAATGAAATCCCAGATACCAACCACGAACCTCAAAAACACCGCCGAAAAGAAAAGTATAGTAATATAAATAAAAATGGGGGTATAAAGTAGCAAAAAAAGAAGTTATATACCGGAAAGGAAAAAAAAAGACCCCCAGAAAAATCGCAAACCCCAGCTAACCAAACAGTTCCGGTTGGATATTTCCCCAGCTTTTTTGTAATAGGAAATGATAGGAAACCCCGCACCCGATTCTATATCAAGCACCCAGCCAGCTAGATAGAGAAATTAGACCAAAAGAAAAGGAATTAGACAACAATCTAAACCGCCGCAACCTCCCTCCCTCTAACTAGCTCAGCAACCTTCACGGTAACTGCATGCGGATATCCCCTTCCACCCATCTCCTCAACAACCTTCATCGCACCCTCTCTATCCTCGACCGCCAAGTATGCCCTTGTCATTGCCTCGTAGGTACTTGGCTCCCTCTTGAGTCTGTCGTTCTCATTGTTGCTCAGCGAGTCATACACCGCCTTTGCCCTCACAATATCTTTCTCCGTTGCCCATCCGTGGATCAAAGTGTTGGCAATGTAGGGTGTCATTCTAATTCCCCTACGCTTCATGTCCGCAATCCAGGCAGGGGTGTCCTTAACACGGTGATTGGCAACTAGTGATTCAAGAAGTGCCTGGTAGATCGTGTTATCGGGTGTTACACTGCCGTTTTCAGTAATGGCGGTAAAGTGAGCAATCGCGGAGTCCAGGTCATGGAGGATGCAACCCTTAGCGTGGATAAGCGCAGCGTGGTGTGAGGTCTCAACAGTCTGTCCATTAGCGCGGATCATCTCGAGGATACCCTCGGCGGCAAGCATGTCTGGCGGGTCAAGTGTGGCGTAGGCCTCAATAAGAAGCTTGTAGGTGTGGCCAGTTGGTTCAATGCCGAGCGACATCATACGATTGAAGTAGGCCATTGCCCTGCTGCGGTCGCGCTTGGTGTTGACGAAGAACTGGATAAGGGAATTGTAGGGGGCAGGGCGGGGCTTGTAGTTAGGCATTGCCTCCATCTCTTGGAAGAGCTCCTCAGCGAAGTGTTCGTCGCCGACACGGGTTAAGGCATTGATCATGGTTCCATAAGTGACGCTGGTGGGCTTGATACCGAGGGCGCGCATCTCAGCGAAGTAGAAGAGACAGTCATCGACGCGGCGAGCCTTTGCGAGTTTTCCTATGAGAACGTTATATAGGAAAGAGCTAGGTACCACGTTTTCGGATTTGGCGCGCTCAAAGATCTTGAGTGCCTCAGAGGCCTCATCGTAAGTCTGGTCGGAGCCCTTGAGGGAGACAATGTACAACCCGTAGGTGTTCGCAGAGGGTGAGGCGCCCATCTTCAACATCTCTTCGTGGTATACAGTGGCTTGTTGACGATTCCCAAGAGTGAGATGGCCGGCGACCATGGCATCAAGGAGAACACACCAGACATATCGGACGGAGCGGTATTCCATGAGCAGTGGAGTGTCATTCTTAGCATTTCGATAGATCTCATACATAAAGTCTGGCTGGTTAGAGCTGGCAGCAGCGGCAACCATCCTTGCGAGGGTCGTCATGCGAACAAGTCTTCCTGCACGGCGCGTCTGTTGGTACATGCGCTTGGCGTCTGATAGCCTGGGTCTGGTGGTCCTTGCACTTTCGAGGGCATTGTCGATAGCCTGCGATACTTTGACATCGGTTTTGGCCCAGTATGGATCAAAGTTGTCCTCCGGAATAGATTCACCCTCGCTGGCAACAAGTGTAGGGGAACCGCTCATCTCCGAGGTCTGGATAGGTGAGTGTGGGAGAGATTCCCAAACGGTTTGAGCCTGGACAAATGCATTCCACTTCTCGGTAGGATCACCAAGTGCCATCATCGCCTGATCAATAGAGCTCTTCAAGGCGGGATTAAGAGGGATATTGGCCTTCATAGCGACTGAAAGCATCTGCTCAAATCTCTTGACATCCTCAGGCAGCTGTTCGAACCCTTTTGCCTTTACCTCCACCAGTACACCCGATTGAGCCCTCAGCAATAGGTCCAATTGCGGCATAGTCAGCCCCAATATCCTCTCAGCACCGAACAACTTCAAAACGGTTCTAGATGCCTCCAGTCCTAACTGCCCGCAATGCACCATGCTGAACCCACACAAATCAAGAGCAACGCTTGGTGTTAGGAATCCTGTCAGGGAGATAGCTGAAACCAAATGCTCACAAGTCTGCTGCAAATAATCCCTTCTAGTCATTAGTGGTGCACCGAAGGGTCGTTCCAGATAGAGATCGATGAATTGCTTAAGTACGACTATCGCTTCATTGGTAAGCCCGTTTTCGAATAGCATGATCGTGTAAAGTGTAGCAGCCTCTACGTCAGGTCCACTAGAGAGGGTTCGGTCGGTTAGGTCACCCCAGACGCCCCGTGCGGTCTCAACTCTACCTTCCTTCGCGCACAGAGCAAGGAACGCCATCTGAGCAGTGGCTGTGGCGGGGTGGCTGACGCCAAGACCTCTGACATGGGTATTGAACTCTAAATACAATTTACTGGCAAGATCAATGTCGCCCAGGTCAGAAACAGCGATGAGAGTTTTGGAGAGACTCATGAAATCAGATGCCCTCGTTTCACGTGAGAGAATCCATTCCCGAGCAGCATCAACGTTTTTCTGCTCCAAGAAACCCTGAGTAACTGCATCGGCTAGTTTCTCGGAACGTACCTGATCCGTGCTGGCATCCATGATCTTCTCAAGGAATGAAAGCGCACCAGCAGCGTCGTCGGCATTCATGTAAGCTACAATCAGAGCCTTGTAAACACGAAACCTCTCATCAACCGCACCGGGCCGCTGCGCGAGCTCGGAGGTCCGGTACTGGTTGTATGTCTCGACAGCAGCACCCATGTTGCCCGTCTTGCCGAAGCCCTTGATGAGCGAGAGCATGATATTGGCGCCGGGGGAAACATTGCGCTGCTCCATGTGGGTGTATACCTTCAACATGTCTTCTGCACGACCATACTCTGCGCACGCATCAGCAAGCACAGCATACGTGGGTTCTGGGAACACTCGTTCCTTGCGGACCTCAGTGCTTGCGTAGAAGATATCCAGGGCCAGGTCCATCGGCGCCTGACTCTGTACCTCCTTCAGCTCTGCCACACGGGAAGGAACGACGAAGCCAAACCGGACTTGGTCGGCCATAACCCCTTTGGTGAAATGAAGTGATGCCCTAGCATTTGCGGCGAGGAAGTCAATAAGGATAGAGTACGTAACAGTACTCGGGAGTATTCCCCGCGCGAGCATGTCTTTGTAAACATTGATAACCTGCGTGACGCCGGTAGTGCTTGTCTCTACGACGGCAGCAAGGAGGAGATTGTAGGTTGCTGTGCTGGGTTTAACACCCTCCTTAATCATGTGCTGGAAGAGCGCAGTGAGCTCATGGCATTTCCCCTGCGACAAGAGGCTCTGTAGCTGCTGATTATACAATGTAGTTTCCGGGGACACTGCCGGAGAAGCAGGCGGCACATATGCCTCCTCCTCTATTACTGGCGCCGCCGGTTCTGCCACCTTCTCCGGTTGCGCTTCTTGGGCCTCCTGGGCTTGCGCCACTGCAACTATGCCATCCTCTTCGAAGACTTCCTCGGCAACCGCACCCTCCTCGGGCACCTCCAATAGCGGCGGTACCGCATCTGCCGTCACTAATGACCCAGACCGCGACTTGACGGAGTCCGCATCAATCTCTAGTAACTGCTTCTGCTGGTGCTGAGCCTTCGACCATAGGATCTTTTTCGAGAACAAGTACTTTTTACTGTCCTTGTCCTTGTCCTCGTGGAAGGCATTCAGGACATCGCCTGTGCGGAAAGCGGTAGCATTGAGACGTGTCGGCGCATTTGAATGGCCACCACTGAGTCTCGAGAACTGGACAGTGGATGAGGCATATGAGGATTGGGTGGCGGCAACAACGGATTGGGCGTACCCGTTGACGAGGTGCTTTGAGATGCTCTGACGAGCTAGCGTGGTAAACGGTTTGAAGACCATTCAGAGATCTGGTATCTAGATGGACATGGGGTGTACATGTCAGCATGCATCTCAAGACAAAGCAACCACAAAAAAAAAAGTTCTCGCGGAAAAATACGGGCAGTGGCAGAAATGATATCAGAGACAAGGCAGAATAAATTGAATAGAGAGAGTAGATATTGTCAATTGGCAACTTACGTGAATATCCACAAGGGTTTTAGTGCTCATTTGAAGACGACACAATAATGCCGTCTGATGTTGTAGAGTGAGTGAGTATGAGTGTGAGTGTGAATGAGGTTGTGGTGAATTGTTTTGGGGAAAATCGAATGACCACCGCGAAAAAAAAAATTTGCGGGGGGGAAAAAAAAATTATGAGGTTGATGTGGGATGATGAGGGCAGGAGGGATGGGACGGAACAGAAGGAGAAGAAGTATCTATCCGACCAAGTAGACTAGGATGTGGGGGGGGGAGAGGCTGTGGCTGTAGAGGAGAAAATATAGGGATCGTAAAAAGAAACACAAATCGCGGCCTAGAGGGGGGGAAAAAAATTGTGTAAGGTTGGCGGGGAGAAAGGCGGGTGGAAAATGTCAATGACGACTGCCCTGAGTGAGGCTGTCTGTATGTCTGGCAGTATTATGATTCACTGCCTGGTAAACTTTCACCCAGTGCCCAGCTACAATTTCTGAAAAAGCGTGAAGATCTCATTTAATTCTCTCTGATCTCTCACTTCATTATACTCGTAACGTGCGAGAGGTTTCCGGGCCGGGCTGGGTCTGCATACTGTAAATATAACATTGTAAGCCCAAATATTGTTAATTCCCCACGTCTCAAGAGAATATTCCGGAGGTTGATGATCATGTATGTAACTCTTTTGATCTTCCCTAGCAAGGCTCCTCAAATATTGTAGACTAATCAGTAATAAATTCCTCCTTCGTCTTCATGCTTCTGGATCGCAGTAACCAATCCAAAGAGGAATAGTAGTGTGTTTTTTTTTTAAAAAAAAAAAAATCTGATAAGCCCTCAAGGGCAGATCCGAACGGGGGTCGGTCCCGTGGACATTTTTTTCTCTGTAACCGCAGTGGAGCAAATTTCCTCCGGTCCTCCGAGAAGACCCGGTGCCATCCAGGTTTCTCGCCAGCGATTGCTGGTTCGGCCACCCGGCTGTCTCGGGACTGTTTGTTACCTCCGACTCGACTCATCCTTCCATCCACCCTCTTTCCTCTGTAGGTGCGGTAGTAAATACATGTATCTGAACCCCCCCCCCCCTTCTGACCGCTGTGTAATTCGACTTCCATTCACCCTTGAGTGATCTACCGAGAAACCCCCACCAGGCACTTTATTGAAGTCTAAAGAGAGGCTAGCACTCTCCTCAAAAGATATTTGCTCTCGAAGCCGCGTTCCGAAAACTTTATTAGTTACGCGTCGTCGAGTTTTGATCCTGTTTGCGCTGGTCTGCTCGTTAACCTTCTAGCCCTGTGATACCTTACCCTATCCTTGGCAACTCGGAGCGTCTCGTCCACCCGCTGCTGCCTCACACGGGCTTATTGAGAATCTCACTCTCCAACGATAACCCGGAAGTCCTCTTAGGGGGTCCCGTTTGTCTAAAAAATGCTCCACAAAATTATCTCCGGGTTGGATATGCATGCAGTGGTACATTAACTGCCTTGGGGCGGAGCTTGAGCTCCTGAGCTCCAGAGCTCCAGAGCTTGTTTGCCTGCCCCTCATCCTTAAATGAGCTCGATAGTTACATACGGGGGGCCATGCGAATATCCGTGAGGGGAGACGACAAGGAACGATGACTGTATCCAACTGTTTGGGCAGTAAAAACTGAGTGAGGCCTTTCTAAGCTGCCAGGTGCGAGATGCGGGTATGTTGCTGGTAGACCCTGCAACTACACGTTTAGAACATCCAGCAGCTATTATTTTACCCCACGTTAGCCTATTGGTTGGATTATACCGTCTAAATACATACATGTACCTACCATTAGGGAAACATCTTTCATACTGTCCTCTGCAACGAAGCAGGACCCCTTTGTTCTCACCAGCACATGTCATCCCCTTCATCTCCCGGGGCGGAGGCGCAGGCTCATCCGTTCCGAGATGATGCCTCTTCGCCCCCAATCGTTCAGAAGCAAACAATGTGCTCCTATTGCACCCGGTTCGCATGTGACCCCCGGGATTGTTGGATTAAGATTGAATAGATTGTGGGGTTCAGGTACTAATTATAAGTTGCTTTATGCCCTTGGATCGGACACAAAGTGACGTACGTATGTACCCGTCTCGTTTTCCCCATCAAGCGACCGCTTATGGCGAGTGATTGCCTATGAGTAGGATCAGGGGTTACTGAATAAGGTTTAGATGAGACACCAGGAGGCTAACCCCGAGGGTTAGTTAATAGGGTATAATTCCGGGAGAAACCTAAACCCTCCAACTCTCACCAACACGAGGACACCAACACTACACTACTACTACTGAATCACCATAACTCAGGTATCATCAAAAGTCGCTACGATAACCTGAGAGCTTCCTCTCAAGCATATCCATCCAAGCCAAGTGATTTCTAAACGGGAAGAGTGGAAGGCTTTCACCCAATCTATGGGTCTTGCCAACGGAAGTGATGGGGTTGTGCCCTCCCCAAACATCTTTAACCTTTGGATAATATAAAGGGAGAAAACTATCTACAAACAGGGGGCAGGATACCCCCAGGCAGAATCTTCCTCAAGCGAAACTTCAGACACCAATACAGTGCCACCTACAAGACAAGATTTCTAAAGGCTCGAGCTTCCAACTTCTGAGATAGACAGAAGATGCAATAAACCAAAGCAGCACATTACCAGGCCAAGCACCGCTCGCTCGTGCATCATACACCACCTAGTACAATGTCCCCACTGTGTCTACAACGAGCCTCTAAGTTGAAAGATTTCCCGTAGGATAAAACCTCTGGTACGTACTCATATCCTCCATTAGTTATCTCGCACCTCCTCCGACATGCTTAGCGGATCCGACCATACTTCTTGGCTTGAAAACATGGGGCTTGGCCCTGCGCCACATCTCTGTGTCAATGTTCGAATGCAGAACTGCAGCGTTCCAGGCTCCCCTCGGTCCCGGAACGTGCTGAGATATTCGTCCTGAAATCTTAAATATACGCCTCGCGTTCCGCGTTCGGTGTACAAGCCACCCCGCCGCTACGCCTCTGGCTCCGCTACACTCACTCCGCTCACTTAATCATCAGTGACCGAGAGACACTTCAAGATCCAACGAGCCTCGCCTTCCTAACCAACAACAAATGGGACTATCGCTCTACGCTTCGATCCATGGATATAACCAGTACCCACTTGAACCACCTCTTTGGCATCAGCCTCCTTAGCCTTTGAGAGGTATGGGATACCCAATTCCTCCGCAACTGCGGTTTCCAGTGTTTCGTGCTTCACATCTCAACACATCATAATTATTTGGATATCTGCCGATGTCGTGGATGTCAATAAATTCGCCGCGCTCTTTAGCCTCTTGCTGGTGCTTGTGGGTGAAATAGGCCTGTGGATCGACCTGCGAAAAAGAGAACCGTCGAGCGACCGTATTGGACCGGTGTACGGGAGTCGCATGCTATGAGTCTGGCGTGATGCGGGTGGGGATAGCCTTAAACGTTTGCCGGCTGAGGAACCTGAACATGTTTGTCACCGTTACTCTGTTCCCGTGAATTTAGCAAGTCAGTCTTCAATACTCTAGCCAGTAATGATGTAACATTAAACAGACTGTCCGATCTTTGGTCTTCGTGTACTCTCGTCGTGTCGCTCGTAGATATACTTGTTCGATCGCTAGTTGCTGAATCGAGGGGTTGAAGCTGTCCCGGCCTCCCGGGAACTACTTCGAGGTGACGTTGGTAGGAGCATGGTGTTACGGAGTAACTAAGACTATATGGGAGGAGAGACGAAGAGGACGACGCAAGGTAAATTGGGGGGCACAGCCGGGGACAAGACGAAGCGAGGGCAGAAGGCAAGGCCATGAGCAGGAAGGCAGGGAAGAGTTGTCCAGTAGGCGACCGACAAAGATGAGAAGTAAAGCGCCAAGCCCGGTGACCGCGTCGAGTGATAGTTTGTGATGACGATGTACTCTCAATTAAAGCACTCTAAATAATTTTACCGGTATGGTATTATTGTCGGGGATATACCTTGAGTAGGAGAGATGATGTTAATAAGGGTATCGATCTATGATACTTACAGCAGGCAGAACTTCCCCGCCCTTATACCCGAGGCTAACTTCAGTGCAATTGTCATAGTATAGGTAATAGGATCATATCATACTTTGAGATATAGCTCTGCAGGTACCTGTTACACTCGGGACAATAAGACATGGCGAAAACAAGAAGGACCTTAAATTCGGGTATTCAGCAGCAGGCCTTATTGTGCCACATTCTCCAATACAGCTGTACCAATGTAGTAGGTAATATATACTTGGATCTGGAGAGTATGATGAAATAAGTACATGTATACAAGCACCTTTCCGACTGTTTGCGGGGTAGGTAGCTCTAAAGGCAAGGTTTCTACTTTACCTTAGTACTCAATACAAGAGGAAGGGGGGAGGGGAGAGATCATATGGTTACCAGTGCGAAAATGCGGGGGGTGGGGGGGGGATGATCATTGATCAGTGTGAAGAACTCGACCTCTCCCTTCCTTACACACCTCGGGGGAAAAGTCTTGTTCGGACGCATACTGCAGGGATGCGGTTGCTGAATAACGCTCCACTCACTGAAGAGGCTCAACCGTTGAGACAACAGCAACGTCAACTGATGCAGATTCACACCTCACGTACTCACCCAAAAAGATCCACATTCCCGTACTGCATCTACCACCAGCCCACAAACAACCTTCTTCCCCCCTTAAGAATATCGTGTCCGTGGTAGTTAATTTCCCATCTTTCCCCCGTGCCATCCAATTGATCCACTTGCTTAATGCTGACTTTAATTTCCTGTTTATCTGCAGTACTAGTTAGCTAGTCAATAGCATCCCCCACCCCCCACCCCCCACACACACACCAACGCACCCAACAACAACATCACAATGCCAATCACCTACAAATACCACCGCATGCCCACCGACTGAATGATCCACCAGCGCGCCCCCCGCCCCAAGCCCGCCCCCCCATTCCCCACCCCCAGCACGCAACCCCCCGAATCCAGTGCTCAAACCCCACCGCCCCCCTCTCCCGCCTACGCTGTCTCTTCCTCTTCCACCTACCGCCCTCCTTCACCCGTCGCACGTTACCGTCGGCCCCTTCAACCAGACGACAAGAAAGACCACCCTCTCCCTAACCTCTGGCAGAAAGTCCTCAACTCCCCCCTACCCATCGTAATGGTTCTCCTTAGCTCCATCCTAATCCTCGGCGTTCTCTGGAGTAATGGCGCCAGCGCTGCAGATATACACCGACGATCTCCACAGGCTCAATCATACACACGTCGCGGCGCCTGTCCAGACTACAAGGACTATTCGACAGTGCGGCACCCACCGTACACGAGCGGGAAGTATCAACTGCCGTTCCAGCGACCGGCCCAGGAATGTAGGCTGTTTACGAGCGATGCTGTGGAGGAAGTTATTTCTACGATTACGGCTAAAATAGTAGATCCGGATATGGCAAGGCTGTTTGAAAACTGCTTCCCTAATACCCTGGATACGACAGTGAGGTGGCATTTGGACTCGGATAAGCAGGATGAGCGACAGAGCTTCATTGTTACGGGGGATATTAATGCGCAATGGCTGAGGGATAGTACGAACCAGCTGGGGCAGTATATGACGCTTGTTGGCAAGGATGCGAAGCTAAAGGCGTTAGTGGAGGGCGCAATTAACACACAGGTGAGTGATAGGCTATGATTGGAAGGGAATTTCTAAATGAGAAGAGGTTAGCTAATGAGTAGAAATAGGCGGATTTCATATTGCAGAGTCCTTACTGCAACGCCTTCCAACCGCCAAAAGCCTCCGGACTAGAAGCGTATGTTACCTACTATCCGGTATCATGATCATTGACCCAGTCCTCACTAATACCTCCACAGAACCTCCAACGGGCAAGCCGACACCGTCCACCCCACTTATGACCCCACGGTAGTATTTGAATGCAAATACGAGCTTGACTCTCTTGCCTCTTTCCTCTCTCTTAGCAACCAATACTATACCGCAACCAAGTCCACCACGCACATCACCACGCGCTGGCTCTCGGCCCTCACGAACGTTCTCAACCTCATCTCCGAACAACGTACCTCTACTTTCGCCCCCGATGGCTCCATTCAGAACCCGGTCTATACTTTTACGCGCACAACTACCCGCGGCACTGAGACCCTCAACCTCGACGGAATCGGAAACCCCCTTGCTGCGAACACGTCCCTCGTCCGCTCCGCCTTCCGCCCCAGCGACGATGCAGTAATAATGCAATATTTCATCCCCGGAAATGCTTTCATGGCTGTGGAGTTAAAACGCACGGCGGAGGTCCTCACCGCCGCCTCGCAATCTGCTCTCGCCGCGGAAGTCCTGGCCCTTGGGAAAGAGATAGAGGCGGGTGTGTGGACCTACGGTGTCGTGCAACACCCGGTATTTGGGAAGGTTTTTGCGTACGAGGTGGACGGGTATGGGTCGCACATCATCATGGATGATGCGAATCTACCATCTTTGTTAGCTCTTCCGCTCTTGGGCTTTGTCGATGTTGACAACGAGGTATACCAGAATACACGGAAGATGGTTCTCAGCCCACAGGGGAACCCGTATTACCTGGTCGGTAGCAAGTTCAGAGGCATTGGGGGCCCGCATATTGGGATTACACATGCGTGGCCCATCAGCCTGCTAGTGCAGGCTATGACAAGCAACGATGATGCAGAGATCACAAGCTTGCTAAATGCAGTGGTGGCCGCAAGCCCGTTGGGGCTTGTGCACGAAAGTGTTAATGTACAGAGGACAGAGGACTATACTCGTAAGCTACCCCCCCATTTTTTATGTCGAGGTGCGTAATACTAATACGCAGCAGGAAGCTGGTTCGCGTGGGCAAACTCGGTATTCGCTCAGACGATCCTGGATATCGCCAAGAGGAAGCCAGATCTGATTTTTAAGAAGGCGTAATTAAAGAGGGCCTAGAAGGTTAGGTTTAGTTATTGAGGATAGCTAGGGATATAAAAAGTGGGACGATTTCATTTGATTCATTTGCATGGATGCATGGGCTTTGATTTGTAGCTTGTATATAACTGTTTTTTCTATCTTTTTTTAGATGGCGTTTTTATACCCTACCATGATTCCGCCATGATAGTGAGGTTGTACGAAGGAGGGGTTAGTGCTGTGGGGGTGCGAAATGTCGACAGAAACTATGCCCCCGCGTGGGAAGGAGTCAGAACATCCAAAAGGCCAGATAGGACTTTACCGCCGGGGGAAATGCTCATTATCTACTATATACCAACTTAAGAAACCCGGTCCCAGCAACTAGGTAATCCGAGGAATATAATTACAAAATACCTTACATAGGCGTTATAAAGAAGCACTTGGCACCATTCTATGATGCACTTGGGTGTATACCGATAAAATAAATAGAATCATGAAATATCACTCACGATATCAGTAATACATGAGATGTGTCCACGTATACACATCCAACGTGGTCTACCCCTTGTTCAAAACGAAACCCGCCAGGTCCTGCTTCTAGTGGCCCTGAAATCTTACTTCAGGACGGAAGTGGGCGCAGCAAAAACTCCTGCTGATATGTATTGTTTACATGTACTACTGCTGCTGCTGCTACTGCTGCTATGCCGACAATTCAAACATTGCAGAGTGTAACCCAAACCTACGTATGTATGTATGTACATCATGAATTCTGACTGGTATAGGCTTTATGAGGGCCGGGGGGGGGGGGGCTTACGTAGAGTAAAACGCATACTCTAGTGGCTACCTGTTTAATATATAACGTTCGTTTGGTTTGTTTCCTTTGTTAATTTTTCCATCTAGTATTCTCCCGTCTGTAACGTACCCCCATGAAACGAGATTTGCTTGCTATCAATTGCTCCCTATCAATTAGAGCTATTACGAGACTTCCAGTAGATATCTAGTTGTAACAAACCCAACTAGGACTAGACAAGGAAACACATGCCTCTAAAGCTTCGTATCGCACAAGCTTCAATGTGTTTCACCTTAACAAGGACCGACTTGCCCACCACGAAACAAACCGTCGTCAGCAGCATGGGCGATTTAATTGGGATAAAGTCAATTTCAGAGACCCCCGGTAGTTAGGGCAGGGCTATTGGTAGCCTCCACAAATATCGCTAGAGTGCCAAGCAACCGAGCGAAGACCCTAGCCCCCCGCCCCTCGAGGTTCCAGTTCAGTTCAGCTCTCTCTTCCCCCCTCTAACTTCCCCTAATAAACACGCGTCACCGCCTCTCTCAGGATTCATTTCAATCTCCTCCCCCTTCGCCGTATAGCACCAACTCTACCCACTAGAATAAAACATATACAGAGGAAACAATTCACAATGTCCGTAGCAGCAGCTCAATTCCCACCTCTCACAGAGCGTCCGGTAGCAAGGACAATCTGTCTTTTTGATGTCGATGGAACTTTGACACCTGCAAGACGAGTATGCTACTTTAACTGCATCTAAAACCCATCGAGGCTGCAAGCTAATGACTTGCATATGTAGAGTATTAGCCCTGAGATGCTGGCCCTACTCCAGCAGCTTAGGCAGAAGGTCGTAATCGGCTTCGTTGGCGGAAGTGATCTTGTTAAGCAGCAAGAACAGATCGGTATCAATGGGTACAATGGTATATATACAGCTTCTCGGCTACAACTCTATAAAAAAGCTAATACCTTTACCAATAGTGACTGACCTATTCGATTTCTGCTTCGCCGAGAACGGTCTCACTGCCATTAGACTTGGGGAAACTCTCGCCAGTGATAGCTTCATTCAATGGCTGGGAGAGGAGAAGTACAAGAAGATGGCAAGCTTCATCCTTCATTATATTGCCGACCTCGACATCCCTATTAAGCGGTTAGTGCTTCCCCAAAAGAGATGAGGAAATCTTGCGCTAATTTAACTGGTGGCTTAGTGGAACTTTCATCGAGTTCCGAAACGGAATGATCAACGTATCGCCTATTGGCCGTAATGCTTCGTATGTGGGATCCCTGTGGCTTCAGTTGGCCTACCGGACTAACATCCCATTTAGTGTCCAAGAGCGCCACGATTTCGAAGCCTATGACAAGATTCACAACGTCCGTCGTGACTTTGTCGAGGCGCTTCGTGCCAAGTTCGGCGACTACGGACTCACCTACAGCATTGGCGGACAGATCTCCTTCGACGTGTTCCCACACGGATGGGACAAAACCTATTGTCTCCAGCATGTGGAGAAGGAAGGTGTATTCGACACGATCCACTTCTTTGGCGACAAGACATACAAGGGCGGAAATGACTACGAGATCTACGAAGATTCGAGGACGATCGGACACAGCGTTACAAAGCCAGAGGATACCATGGCGGAGCTGAAGAAGCTTTTCGATTTGTAATTAGGCCTATACTTCGATTAAAGAGCTCAGCGCCTGCTCGGTCAAGAGAGCTAGGTGGATCTGATCGGATTTTAATAGATATAATTATGTAGCTGAAACGAATCGACCCTCTAATACCGGAAGTTACGTGAACGCTGGGTGCTGGGATCGAGGCGCGTGGAAAATTAGGGTCGCTGTATTTTTATTCTGAAGCTTGGAGGATTGCCAGCGAAAAATATTAAGCATGGCTCTTCCGGATCTAACCTTCATCGCTTTAGCCTGAAGACTCATGTCCTGTACATGTACACGTGTGTTGAATTTGTGGTCCGTTGATCCACCCTTGGGGGTACATGCGTGACTCCAGGGTCATCGCGCTAGTTTCACACTTTATACCGTGACGCAGCGAGTGATTATCTATGATAGGATAACACATGATGGACCTTTCCTTTCTTTTTTTCTCCGTCGGACCTCGTAGACCGGTAGAGTCCTGTGTCATCCTAAGGGTTGCCAGGTAAATGACCCGTACCCGTGGTAAATAGGGTCAAGCTGCCAACGAAGCCTTCGCCGGTAAGGAGCTCGCTTGAATGTGGGGTGGCAACTTAGATAGTCGAAATTAAGCTGAATATGCAAAGCGTTATCGATAAGTTGCCCTTACTTGCGGGTATGACATCCGACTACTCCCGTGAGGTTATGATAGGGTTTACTACCGTGCCCAAGGAGTTTGATTCTAGCGGATTTATGTAGGTTAATGAACAATACAGATGTGATGAGTGAAAGGGCTGAAACTGCGATGCGCGGCACATACATCATGTAAGGGGCGCCGTACTATAAGCCAAGTAGGTATCAACCCGGTCAGACAATAGAAATGCAAATCGCCTGGCCCAAAATCTATACGAGCATCCTTTGACTTGACTGTGTTGCATTTTGTATGATCTCCGCAGGGTCTGTATTCAAATATTCTGCGCGCAGTGGTGCCACGACGGACTAGCGCGAGTGACCCTTGGTGTTTGAACAAATGGGAGTATCGGGAGCACTGATGTTAGAGTTCGCATCTCAACCAGATCAAGTGTTGGCATTCAATGTTGATGTTACGATATCATTTCTCATATGGAGGACATGTCACTTGTATGTGTGAGGCCTTTAAACCTAATATCTGCCCAAATAGCCCCATTGTGTGGACATGCGCACCAGACCAGCAGTGGCTGTTTTTGATGTGAGAATGTACCAGCGCAGAAGCACCGACTCAGTATAACTCTTGGACTAACACGTGCGGTGCATAAATGTAAAAGTCATTGTATTGTAAAGCAGTTGGTGAAGTCATGAAACTCGATTGATTTTGTGATGATAGCGTCCAAATGGATGTTCGGATCTACATAAGCACATTAGTATTTTATGTAAAAGCCTCAAGTTTACTATTGGGCCCTTTCCAAAAGCCATCGCCTACAGAGTCCATTAGCATTAGCATCGAGATGAACAGACAGCATACGTCCCTAGTAACTTCTAGAAGCGATGTTGGTGATCAAGGCGAAGACTGAGGCGGAGTTTTGGGGGTCGCCGCCGCGTATCGGTTGATTGTGGCAAAGATGGAGGTGTCTAGAGTACGTGACGTTGCTGACTGCTAAAAGCATGCATTAACGGCGCTCTCAGCTAAAATCCGCCTTAGAACTTAGGTTTTTACTCTGTCTAGCCCTTAGCTTCCCCCACGTGCACAGACGTAAAATTTCCCGCTGTATGACCACCTGGTATGGTCATGGTTTCTGAGTTATTTTTTTGAACCCCATAGGGTCCTTTCAATTGATCAATGACCGAAAGTACTAGTAGTACAATGAAAAAGGCCCCACAGATTTGCTAGATCTGGTATGTCGGGGGTGAGCATTACCTCTCACCGTGTTGACGCGGATCCAGGCACAAAGTCATTTCTTGGAGAGGGGTTTGGGGGGGGGGGGCGAAATCCTGAGCTATCGCCATATATCCGGCCGCAAACTGATTGTGCGGCAAAGTCCTAGTATGTGCCCAAGATCGTCTGTGGTTATATCAACCCAAGTAAGCTTTTGCTTTGTAATCATTGTCTGATAAGAATATTAGATTTTCCCTGTCTGGTCAAAGTTCCTTGGCATTTACAAAAGTGGAACGATTCGGACCCACATATATGTCTTAGTAGTGATAATTGATATAGGCTATTTATCCACAATTAGACTATTACAGGTCGATATGATAGTAGAGAGGAGTTAGGGCCTGCGACATCACCCGTCATCCTGTCTACCAGTGGCTGCATGGTGCAAGGTAATTTGCTCTGCCAGAGCTCGCCCACGCCGCCAGAAACTGAATGATATCTAGGACATATCACCGAACGCTTAGACTAGGAGTGAACCCACTAAAGGATCATCTAAGACAAAATATAGACAGGCGCTTCCCACCACGTTAGGGCCCCGGTGCGTTGAAGCCCCGCCACATTAAAGCCTCGCCACATTAAAACCCGCCTAAAGTTGGAGATTTCAGATGGTCATTGAGTCAGCTTATTGAAACATGCGGGCTAGATCTCTCCACCAGATTTGTGGGGGTAAACTTAAAAAAATACCCCGTTTTTGGTTAATAATCATTGTTTGTAGTCCATCCAGATTCAAGACGGTCCATTCATCAAAACCTTATCTCTGAGCCTCTTGACTGGTGAACTCCCCACCCTAATCTCCGAAATGAGTTTCGGTGTGCAACATGCCAAGAACCTATTGTCGAGTAGGAATTCTTCAATGCCAACAATCAGGTGATTTTGATAGCCCTTTATGTAATCGTATCATCACAGCGTTGGCGTGAGCCATGGTTGTACTAGATGAGTTGTGAATCATCAGATATCACTCGCTTGGATCGGATTTTTTTTCCAGGGGTTCTCTAGGACTCGTTCCGACTGGTTGAAGTTGACTACTGCAGATCTTCAAACAATCGAAAACTGTAATGAATGAGTCCCTTTTCAAGAACGATCGTCAACACTATGTCCCGCTAGCTCGCTGTCCTTGACCAAGGTTGTACAATGCTTGTGTGTGTGGCCCATGGAATTAGAATCTGACTGCTTATTGAGGGACATCAACCCCAGCTTTCCAGTCCGGGAGGTGTTTTTGTTACGACCACATATACATACATGTTCCCCGCGGTTACTCGCGCTTTCTCATCGTAACATCCGGCGCTAGACTCGTTGTCTCCACAAAACAGCCAGCCAATAGCTTCTCTGCCGCCAGATGGAAGATCAATCCAATTTTTTTTATGCTCAAGCCAACTTGATCTACACGATCTTCAGGTTCCCCAACAAGAATCGTTGGAAAATATTCATTAATCGAGATCAGGTGGTTCCGTCGTCATTCAATTTCTGGTACAGATTGTTCTCTAGATTCGACTTCATCTGTTTCTGTTTCGCCTTGGTTTCACATTTGACTTGTGTGCCTGTCGGCAGGGCCGAGGACGGGAAAATATTTCTTTAAGTAGTGAACACGGGATAATCGACACCGGCATCAATGATTGCGAGTCCCTCAACAAAACAGGCACAGAGGTATCAGCCAAGACCACAAAGGCCAGTACCTGCCCTTACCCATTGGCCTGCGGTTAAGATTAATGTCCATAACAAGCCTGTTTGCTATGCTATGTTAATCAGCCCTACATCATATGACTTCGGCTCGCTTCTCCATCCACTACAGGTCTCCGCAGAATATCCCTCGATCTGAAACGAGTTCCGCCTCTTTTTTCTTTATCTTATACACGGCTTTCTTCGATGAGATCACCGCCGAGAATCTCTGTCCGGAATTTTCGTCTCAGATTGCGCCTCTTGTTCAAATCTGGGCCGCTGCTCAAGAAAGTAGGGGCTCTGTATCAACATATAAAGCATATAAAGTGTACCAAGTGTATCGCTAGAGTAGGTCACCGCACGAAAGAGAGTACTATTCTTCCATCGTTAGCCTAGTGTTGCATAATTTTGAGTGTCTCAGTTACGAAGATCCGCAGACAATCCATGTCTGCATATCTCTGACACTCGTAACATGCATATAAAGAAAGAAAAGAAAACGAACCGGCAGCACATCCAGGATCACGGGTTTCTGTCTCCGATCCTTCACTTACGCCATTAAGTTCCGCAGCAGCGCAGCAGCGTACCAAGGCAAATCCAGGAACGGCTTCCGAAGAGCATAAGATAGCAGTCCTGCAAAGCACATAGCCATAATTACGAGCAGAAGCAGAGAGATCAATTGACAAGTCACTAACCACCACCGAAATACTCTAACCATTTGACAACTGGCTAGCTCTTGGCCCTGAAAGGGCAACTTCAATACGACCTCCACCTGTAATTGTGCCTCTGGAGGGCGAATATACCCCGGGAACAACCCCGGAGGGGTCACCCTCTCCCCCCCGAAGAAGCCAAGCTTTGCTTCCCCAGTTCTTAGCCCTCCATCATGTTCCTCTTCCTCCAGGAGATGTATGGGCGGTAGGTTCTGCAGTGTTCTGATGAAGTGATGCGTATCCGAAAAAGCGCCATCCAGCCAGGCCGGTAGTTTATTTAGTCTGGGGATCTGTAGCTAAATCGATAGATTTGGTTCTGGTGATGGTACAGAGCCCCTACCCCACGAAGCATGTCGTACCGACGGTTCTCTCGAAGACAACGTCACAAAATAGGATATATACCCTGTTTGCGTGGCACGTCACTCATGCATGCAGCACCAAGCCCAAATAAAAGTACTCTAGAGAGGGCTTTTAACATGAAAGCTCCTCTACCCTACATTCCCCCCCCCCCCCCAAACCAACCTCCCTCTTCCCCGCCGCTGGCCATCATGGCTGAAAATTTACAAGCATCATTAAAACCGTCGACTCGTTAAACCAGTCAAAGATTTTCGTTAAGTTCGCTGATCACAAGTGGGAATAGGCTCCCAATATATTGTATACTATGCGATCCACTATATTTTTTTTTACGTTTCAACCTGTTCGTTTCCACAAGCCGCGAGGGCACCAAAAAAAAAATACAATAACACCAACAGCAAAAGATTACCCCCTAAGAAACCATTTTTTGTAAAAGAAAAAACGCCGACCCAAAAATATAAAATAAAAATAGCAAAAAACACCCCTAATAAATATTAAATACCAGGAAAGAGCATTCGTGAAAAAAAGGTTAATGAAGGGAAGAAAAGGGTATCAATAGCTGCTGCACCTATTAAAACACTCCCCAGCCTAAGCCCTTTATGGCCTTTTTTTCTTGTTTTTGTACAACGAGAAAAGCTCGACAAAAAGTAACAAACCAAAACAACAGGATGATCCAAAAATGCCGGCCGCCTTTTAGCTAAATAAGTATGCCGATCCCCAAAATGCAGTAAAAGAAAAAGAAAAAGTCTCAGAAATGCAGAAAAAAACTTGCCCGCCGGTAAAAAAAGAAAAAGAAAAAGGATGGAACCTGCGCATGCTTCAGAAACAAAGGAGAGTTAAGTAAAAACTATCCAAAATCCAAGACAAAAGAAAGGCCCCATATTCATAAGTCGTAAAACCCCCAGGTAGAAAAAAGATATGCACACCTCCCAAGTAATTTCCCAAACCCCAATAATAAAAACAAAAAGAGAGAAAAAAGGGCTAAACGATTCAAAATCACTTTAATGATTGCCCGGCGCCTCCTCTCCCAGAGGCCCTCTCCCATCTTCTAATGCTCCCAACTCATCTATACGGCCATGAGGTTCAGCTTCAGACATCTCCTCTTCTGATTCCTCTGCAATATCGCCGTTGTCGACAATATCCCACCAATTTGCGTCGGATCTTCGGGGCATCTGTGGTCGCCTGCTCTTTTCCTCCTGCCTCGTAAACCAAACCTCTGCTGCCTCTCTCCTCTCCTCATCCCTTCTCTCGTATGCCTTCCTTGCCTCAAAGCTCATATTCTTCTTTTTCCTCCAACCATCCCCCTCATTTCTCCTAGTTGCGGGCTCCTCCCCCGCAAAGAACCCATATCTCGACCAGAACCATTTGCCGTCTGATTTCGGGATGTATCTCCATGGTTTCTCGCGAATCGTAAACAACCAACAATCCACCGCACACTGCACAGGTATTGTGAATGCAACCATACAGGCCAATGGGAAGCTTGGATTTTTGACGAATTTGTCTTGATATTGCAGTAGGTGACTTATTAGGGGCAACACCCACATAAGGGCGTATACCAATGGGTAAATGAATAACAGTCGTAGTTGTCGACTAATGGCTATCCTTCTCCCCCGAAGCCTTGCGTTCTTTGCATCCTGACTACCCCCCCCTCCTCGCGTGTTGTTGCTACCTTCCATATTAGAAACAGACATAGGCAACGATCCCCTACGTGAAGGCGATGAGTTGCCATCACAGGTCGATCCACGGGGTTCTGAGCTACAAGGCGAGAAGTTGAGCTTCTCTGCAATGGTCTGAGGGATTATCAAAGCCTTTGCAAATGGTTGGTCTGAGGAATTTGATGCTTGTCGACTATCCCCCCCACTGGGAGATACTGGTATAAGTCCATGATCATCTAGTGCCGGTACCTGTCCACTGTTTGGTTTAGGTTGCTCTGCTGCAACCAGATCCGCCGTATCCATTTCAAGTGTGCTGGCGCCCACGTGACTCCGAAACGTTCTGAATTTCATTCGCACATAGATGTAAATAGAGGCGTAGATTATTAGAATCACAACCAGAATCACGTATCGAGGTATCCAAGCTAATGCCATTCGATACCAGAATGGCCGTACTGGAAGATAGCAAAATGTACCCTGTGCTGTATATGCCGGAGTACTATTGACATAGGCCAATGAAGGCATCAAAATTGAAAAGGCAAGCCATGCAGCGTAAACCGAGTGACGATATCGATACAATCCGCCTTCGCCGATTGCTGTTAGGCCGGGTCGGAAAATATAGAGTGCACTATGAACTGCTATTACCAATACTGCAAAATCTAGTTTTTTTTAAAAAAGGTTAGTTTATTAGTTGAGACGTGTTTCCCCCTGGGATTTCGATGTTATGCAGCTTACCAGAAGCCTCAATCCCCATAGACATAAAAAACCCAGCAGCCTGGCAAAACTTCGATGTACTCGTAACAGCTCCATTTGTGAACACAACCGCCGGGTATATCAGCTGCCAGCTTGCTTTGAAGAAGTCTGAAAATACCAGCAACATGATTAAGCTGTAAAATACAAGTTAGCATATATTTATCTCTTTTTATTATTTAAATGTACATCTGTACAACCAGCCATTCCCAGGGGTACATACTGATGTCTGAAGCTTCTCTTCATGCGTACAAACCACCATCCAACAACAAAACCACTGATTAATGAAATACTCGCTGCTACCAGTGCTATTACTCGTAGAATGTAAAGCTCCTGACTAGTTAATATTGGTGAATTATTGTTCAAGCTGTCCAGAGCCCGACCATCTAGTCTGCTCAATCCGTATACCGGGTCATCAACCCAACGATCATTGTCTTCCTCCATCCTTTTCCTCAATAAAGTTGTTGAAAACCAGTCCATCATTCCCAACATCGAAGTCCTCTTATTATACTGTAGTATGCCGTGTATCGACCCCAATTCAATGAAGTTAAGAGGGACCGAGGCAAGGCGTGATGCGGTGACTGGTAATAGAACCTGTCGAGTCCAAGGTAGTTTCTGTGCCTACGGGCACGCGGTAAAGTACTTTCTTTCTCCGGGAGGGTTTATCCTTTTCGTTATTTTCTCTGGTTGTAAGGCTGTATTACTGGGGCCTCGCTACGGCCATCACGTTTGACCAGAACCAAAGCTGGGAGGCTGCGGCAGCCCGTTAAGACCCTGAATAAGGTTGAGGAGTGTCTCTAGTATATATGTATCCAAAACCTTATCCACCACCACCAAAAGGGACGGAATTATATTATTAAGAACAGTGCCAGACAATAGTGAGTGAAGCTGATCACAGATCTGATGTGGTCACTGTTCGGATCGTTATCGTGACGATAACAGCCACCGGCGGTGCGCAGGTAGCAGGAGTTATGGGGGGGGGGCGGGGGAGTTGAGGAGGGTGAAGATCCTGTTGTAGAGGGAAAAGACAAAGGAAGGAGAGGTGAAAAATATTACAAAGGAGGAGTTAGGATCAAAAAGCAGGAATACAACAATAGAGAGCACTGCTCAATCTACGGCTCAGGCCATCCGCGGTCATGACGATCAGCGCCCTGTTTTTTTTTTTTTTTTTTTTCCTTTTCCCCCGCAGTCCCGCAGTCCGGAAGGGAGGCCCTTCGGCAGGAAGTGAATGAGTGCACAGGACCACCACTGACCACCACAAGTTACAACCACACGACAATTCCCAGGCTGAAAGCCGTGCCCCGAAAATATCATACAAGGAAGAACTAGCTACCGTATCGAGAACCAGAGACACAGATTTGGACGAGGCTGAGTGAAACCTCCTACCTATGCCAACGAGAACCATCTGACTGGATCTCAGCAGGCCTGCCGGTTGTACTTGGTACATGAAGTACCGACTGGCCGACAGCCAACCGCCAACAGGGCCAACAAGAGGAGGTTAAAATAACCTCAAGTACTGGATTGCAGCCCGGAATTTGTTAAAGAAAAAACAAATAAAGACGACTGTAGGTCGGTCTTGGCTTGGCCGCGCAGTTACCGCCAATTTTGAGGACTCGACTTCAGTCACGGTTAGTCCACGTAACTAAGGCTATTCACTTTTACACCGAACTTACTTGACCGGGCACAGATCCACGGTCCTCCCTCCGCCATAGACCTGCGTGGGGAGAATGTGTGGGGGGCAATCTGAGCATGTTGAGTGTTCGTCCTCTTGTTTCCTAACTAGGTTGTAAAAGTGTTACGCAAGAAGAGAATCCCGACAGATAATTGCCAAAAGGAATGGTAAGAATTAAAATTAAAATTTCAAAAAAATGAATTCAACATCTAGCGATTGGAAGCGGTTTGGTTGTGATGAGCTGTTCCTTTCTGCCGATCGTTATCCTCCATCGCTCCCGTAAACAGGACCCAGTCTGTTGGAAAAACGCTTTGCAAGGGACCCTTGAATTCGCTGCCCGTGTTGGGGTCAGTAAGCGGAGGAGGATGCCCACAAGAACAATGACACCCTGGACATCCTGTCGCTTGCACTTGTCGCCGTCCAATAGTTGGCCAGCCCATAGTGGATGATAACTGCAGAAAGGTCACTAACATTTTTGTTTCGTCTCGTCTTTCCTCGCTTGTGTTCTCGCTTAGTAGAGTGTGACCAGTCCCGCAGTGGGTTTTTCTGCAATTATTCATAAAACCCCAGCCAGTCAGGCTCCATGGTATGTGCGTACATATGGCAGCCGCATCGAGCAGGAGGGAGAAACATTCTCATGGGAGCAGAGGCCACACAAATGGAATGAAACGATGAATCGAGAGACACAGTCTGACAAGAAGGGCATGAGGAAACCCAGATCATGTAAACATTACTGGAGGAATAGCCTGGGGCTCTCTGTTTGGCTCGCCAAGCGACGATGAAAATATCCTGCATTTCAATTAATCTCGGAGTCCTGCGTGAACCGTGCGTCAGTCACTGAGTGTGTGGGATTTGTCCGTCTCTCAGCCTCTTACGCAATGTGAGAGTTACACCCGTGGCAACTGCCCGCAACTTGTGTAATCCCCTCATTAACTACTGTCGAGTCACTATCATCGACTGCTGCTGCTGCCAACCACCATCATCCCCCATCACTTGTTGATTACAGTGAGTGTTCCGAGACCTCAACCTACGTGTGATACTAAAGATATTAACACTACTACTAGTAACGGAAAGAGATCGACAACAGCTAAATACAAATCACAGCAAGCACCAGAAGCGTCACCCAACACCAACAATCACCATCGTCATCATCATCTATCTTTTATGATGTCGGGCCCTACAGAAGCACCATTTGATCATTATGACCCCTTGGTCGATGGCCCCAAAGACCGTAAAGCCTTTATTCCACTAGAGTATGCTCCTCCCCGGCCGGCCATATTGACCGCAAGTAGCTGATTTTATCCGCTTTCCCCCGCAGATGTAACCCAGAGTTAATGACCACCCTTGCACATAATCTGGGGTTAGCCGCAACACTTGCGTTTCACGATGTCTTCTCCATCTCGGACCCTGAACTCCTTGCATTCGTGCCGAGACCGGCTCTTGCCCTCCTTCTCGTTTTTCCTATCTCCGAGGGCTACGAGAAGCTTCGGCGTGAGGAGGATGAAAGTAGGCCTGAATACAACGGCAAGGGTGACGAAGAGGACCCGGTATGGTTCAAGCAGACGATCCGGAATGCTTGCGGCATGATAGGCGTCTTACATGCAATCTCTAACGGCGCTGCCCGAGACATGATCGGTATGTTACTTCATATTTCATTTCAAGTCACTCCCGCCGGCCAAGATGGAGGTAATGATTAACACGTATCAAGAGGGCAACTCCCCCATCGACAATCTACTTACCAAGGCACTCCCACTCCCCCCACTGGATCGAGCCAAGGTCCTCGAAGATTCTCAGGAACTCGAATTGGCCCATAAGTCCGTGGCTATTCAGGGATCATCTGCTGTCCCAGGTGCAGAGGACGATTTAGACCTACACTTTGTCTGTTTTGTAAAATCCAAGAGCAACCACCTGTACGAGCTTGATGGAAGAAGAAAAGGACCGTTAGACAGGGGCTTCTTGGGCGATGATGATGTCTTCAGCGAGAAGGCCCTTAAAGTTGTACAAGGCTTTATAGACAGAGAAAAAGAAAGCGGGAGGCTAGATTTCAGTCTTATTGCTCTAGCACCAAGCTTAGGTTAAGGGGGGGGGATCTCCTTTTTTAGATACCAACTTTTCAGTGGGGGAAATCTCAAGAAGTCCAAATGTCCGATACTCTGAAGTTTTTGCATTTGATAATGGTACCCCACGTATAACAATGCAATGTAATTGATTCTGATACACGCATAGTCACGTAGTGGGTCGGACCTTGAGTCTCGGCGGTCAAAAGAGGTGGGGGTCAGTGGGGGGTCCAGATCTAGGAAGTCATATAACAAATGACACGCCCTTATTAATACGGAAAGAAATAGCGAGTCACCAGACTTGGTCAGCCGAAAAAGCACATGCCTAAATTTACAGTGAATGAAGTTACAGTGAATGAAGACATATGAAACTGCAATAAAGGCAACAAATCTTGGTGAATTTCTAGTGCCTACAATTCCTGCCCTATCAGCCCGACAAGCCGGGATATTTCCGTCCCACGTACCGCGCTGTTGGTAATAGGCGAGGATATATGTAATCTTTCCAGGACCGGCCACCCACATTCAAGAGGCTAATGTAATAAATTACAACTAAAAAAAGGATATAATTTTTTTTATTTTTATTTTATTTTACTGCACAGCAGCGGGAGTGCTAGAGCAGGAAAGAAAAAAAAAGGAAGAAAAAGAAGAGGGGGAGCCCCGACGGGGCTATCTAACTCTAGGCTCAATCAGTCATATCTTATTATCGTGTTGTATTATTGTCACCAGATAATTAAACGGGTGGTTCCTAATCTGCCCACGCAGAAGCTCTCCCTCGGAGGTTGAAATCGTTCACCATCGTTTCTGTTGTCTGAGATCCATGTGCGTAACAAGTTAAGAGGGCGATAGAACTGGGAAGTAGTGGGTTGGGCAAAATAAGCACGTGCCCTATTGCTGCGTTAACAGCACTGTTGCACTCTTAACTTAAGTCTTAAGTCTCAGACAACACAGTACCCGGAGCACATAACTGCATACATGCCATGCCCTACTTTTAAATAATAATAAAAAAGAAAGAAAGGTCCTACCAACTACATACATTTTCTGAAACAAACGAATTTGGGGTTTGGGGGGGGGGGGGGGGAATCGGGTCGGCGGCCTCGGAGAAAGCCCCTGATTTCCGTCCTCCCCTTGTTCCCATAGGACCCCCCCCCCCAACGCCCACATTATTTTGTCTGATCGTACTTGACGTGAGAAAAAGTCCTCGGCCGGATCGACAACGATACCAGCCGAGGGCCCTTTCCCACGCTACATACCGCAAAAATTTGTAATCGGGATTTGCGATTACCGCAGTAGGCGGGCGCGGGCGTGCGTCTGAGTGGGCCCGAAATTTCCTGCACCGCCGTTGGTTGCGGTGAAGACGGAGGGGACCAGGGACGGACCAGGCTAGGGGCGATGGGCACCCTAGCATAAAGAGCACCTAGCATAAAGAGCAGCTCATCTCTCAATGAAGATGCAGATGAGCTCGTGGCCTGCTCGCTACCGGCTGCCAAGAGAGTGCCTGTTTTGAGCCTCAACTTTACTGACTTCCTTCGTCTGCGGGATTGGAGTTTTTTTTTTTTTTATTATTTTTTTTTTTTTTTTTGTGACAGTGGCTCGAGGATCCCATAAAATAAAAAAAAAACAGGTAGATGAAACGGGAAATGATCATTTTGCTGCCTTATACTAACTCATGCTAAAGAGGGCTGGATGTGACGGCGGCGGTGCTGCAACTGGATAGAGTCAAGGTATTTCTTTTTGCTCTATTGATGTTTATCCATCATGTCAAGGCCAAAAATTAATGCAAATATCTATTTTATCATCCCAGTTACTCACAAGCCTTTTTGACAGAAGCACCCAGTCTCGGAGAGATATCATAAAATATGATCTTGTACACACAATATAAGCCTGGATGGGACATCCTGTCCAATAATATTTCCCGACGTCATGGCCTACCGAGCTGTACTGAGGGGCCTTCTGTTTTAATTAGGCTGATAAGGTAATCTCGATCATGAGGGCTGCAGCTGGCGGATGAAATGGGTCCGAGTGATCTGTGGTGATGATTAACGGAAGTAGTAAGGATATTATCATCATCTTGGAGAAATTATCGATATCCTCTGAGATGTTTGGGGTCCCAGGGCCCGATAAAACGGGATTTTCATTTATTCCCCCTTGTCACCTGGTCTGTTTTACTTTACATACCTGTACCCCCCTTCCCCCCCCTTCATTTGTCCCTCTGAAGGACCCATTTCATCACATTTCCAAATCCTCGCACCCTAGACCAGGCCAAACGTCAATTCAAGTCATTTCAAGGCAGAAGCAGCAGCAGCAGCAAGATTACATCCCTGTATTTAGCATAAGAACGGGGAACGCACAAAGCACCGATCCCGGTGGAACGCCACGGGGAAGCCTTTTTTTTTTTTTTTTTTGTAACATTGAGCAAACCTCCACCAAGCACCCACCACACGGACCCCCCACTGGCCTGGTGCGGAAGTACCGAAAACCTGGGGCGGGAACGACATAAGGAGACTTCCCGAACATCGGGGTTCCGGGGGGGGGGGGGTTCGGGAATGTCCGATCACTCTCGCCTTCGCCCCTCGTCCCTTCCCTCGGCCCAAGCCAGATAGAGAAAGATTAAGCTGGAGGCTAATTTTGTGGAGTCACGATTGAGGAGGAGGAGGAACTGAATGAAGCGGTTGGATGAGGTCACGGGCGAGCTTTTTAACGTGTGACTCGTGGTTGTCTGTAGCAAAGTGCAGATGGGAAAAGCTCATCCAGAAAATAAAACCTCAATGAGCTCTGAAGGCTCCATCAAACACTTGGCATGGATGAGGTTGCGCAAGCCGGTATAACAGCCAGATGGGGTTCTTGGGGGGTCCTCAAAATCGGTTGTCCTTTCTTAGTGGCCAAAAAAGGATCGTGCTAACAACCTCACCTACAACTTAGTCCAACCTTGGGTTTACTCCTCCTAGGAATTTTTACCTGGGTTCTCTACTGGGCGATAAGGTTTGCCTGTTGACAGCGGACGGGCCGGTAGGGATATTCACGCCAAACCAGTTGTGTACATGTGTAAGTACATTGTGCTTCTTCCATTTTCAATTTCATGATTCGTGAACAATTAACCAGCAGTGCACCAGCCCCATCCAGCTCATCAGCACCCAAATTTCTCTTTCCTAAATTCGCCCCTTACTTGCGGCCCTTAATTAAGCTATATAATATAAACAAAACACCGGCCAAGCGTTTATGGACAAAAGCGATCAAGCGACGACCGTCGCCGCGCCTTTTGCTTCTTCGTGTACTCGTAAAGCAGCTATAAGATCTTCACGTATGTAGTAGCTGCATTACATCGTGTCTCAACTGCAGATGACATCAACTGCTACCATCACACAACACACACAAGGCAAGGGGCGATGGGGCAAAGTCTCACCAGTCCAACAACGCCGCTTAAGTCACCAGCCTTAGGCGCCCGATGGCGCTATAGGGGTATAAGTCGGCGTCTATGTACGGTGAGGAGACCGACCCAACGAGTCACTTATCTAGGGGAGCCACTCCGGCTTTGCTTTACGCGCTGGTGTAACTTGTGCGATCATGATCATTGATTGTCCGTCTGCGCAGAGTATTAACTGAGTTTGAATACTCAACCCACAATCCCACAATCCCACAATCCCACCCTACCCAGCAGTGAGAGGAGATCTAGGGATGAATTACTTTTTTTGGCTCTTCCCTCCCCCCCTCGCCTGCGGGATCGAGTTGTTGAGCGAGTAGCGGGTTGATGTCCGTCTCCGAGCCTGAGGTTTAGCTCAGTCCAAGGCATGTGAGATAACGCCCGAAATCTGACCATTCGCGGAAAAACAAAGCAACAGTCCTACCTACCTAGAGGGTATGTGGGGGGGCGAAGAGAGGAGGAGGATGGGTTTTTTTGGTACGGCGCGGAACCGATTGGGATGTGATAGCGCGGGTAGGTATGCCTTTTCCTTACCACACCTTTCCCCCATCCACGATTTTATATCGATCGTGGAGGATCGGTTCAGATGCGCCTCACCGCTTTAATTTCCTTATCCTCTCGTTTTGGTTTTTGCCTCCCTTCCCCCCTAGTAATGGGTAAAATACCCTACCCTTTTTTTTATTTTTTATCGGGCCTTTCTGCGAGTGCGGGGGTGCCGGGGGGGTTGGAAATATGTATGGAGGGGGTTGAGTTGGGATCTTATGGGTTGTACAAACGCGGGGAGATCATTGGCCCTTGCTTTTAAAATCTGCTGCTCAAGTAAGATCATATATATACCCACATCACATACATACATAAATCTTTTTTTTTTTTTACAAGCACAAGCTAATTAAGAAAGTGAGCGAGCGAAGAGGGGTATTAGTAAACACATGGTAATCATAAGGCTTAGTTAAAGCTTAATGAAGCGAGATATATATATACCAATATCGTGTGATCACGATCTGCTGTACTTTATGTAGGGCCCACTGGCATGAGAGGGAGCTAGATAGAGTAGAGTACATGTATGTAAGGCTTGCTGGTTGGGGGGTTTTTTTTTTGAGGGGGGGGTTTCGGGATGCGGGGTTCGGAGGGATCTACATTACACTGTGCTTGATGATTGCACTTGCTACTGCAAGTTGGGAGTGCCGCGCGCGAATGGATGGATGCGGGGGTGGGGTTTAAGCTTTATCAATACATGTAAAGTATTTGTCGATATAGTAATAATAATAACGTCTTCGGCGTTAGCTGGGAGGGTTATACGAGGTTGAAGAGTGCGAATACCCACCTCCTGTACTTATGTATGTAGGCACATGTACATACATACCTTCATTCCCACCGAATGTCGTATTTGTGTAAACCCCCTCGTTATCGTGACTCGTTCTCCCCTCCAGCTGCAAGTATTTGTATTAGAGTCGATATACTAGTGTCTTGATGGTGACGAGATTTATAAACCAACGTGATCGAGTGTGACTATATATCGCCCAATGCATCCAAAACATCTATACATGAATCATAACCGCATGTGCTTTTGAGACACAATCATCATTCCACATTTCATTATCTTAGGCAGAAGTCGTAGTATAGTAAAGCGTGAATGGAGTACATAGAAAGAAAACCGTGTAAAAGTAACCAGTTGAGTCGTAAAACCAAAGAAAAGAAAAAATCCAACCCAGATCAAAGATTTAGCTGCCTCAGAGTAAAGGAAAAAGGCAACAAACATAACTCCCCCCTCCCAAATATTATAACAGAAAGAATTTTTTTAAAAAAAGAGGGGGAAAAAAAGAAGAGCAACTCAGTCCAGCCCAATCTACATGTAGTATCTACAGCGAAATTTAGCTCCAACGCCAGTTGCAGCGAAATAGATACCTAAATGAGCAACTATGCAAGAAAAGATACGTAAATAAAAAAAATAAGGCTCCCCACTGTCCGTAATTCCTGTTTTGTCGGATTATTCTTTTTTCTGGTTATTCCTTTTTGGGCTTATTTGATCTCGGCTTCGCCTTCTTCTTAACTCTCCCAACACTCTTCTCTGGTGTGTTTCCTGGAACCTTCCTCTTTTTACCCTTCGAGTTTGGTGTTATCGGAACGCCACTTGAATGGCCGCCGAGCATAACCGCACCCATTATATCGTGAGCGCCATTACTGCCACCCTCATGATCACTCTCCGCCCCAGGAGTTACTCGATCACCAATGGCATCGAGATCATCCAGATCTTCTCCCTCCGCTGCAAGTTTGAACTCGTTATCCACGCTAAGGATCTCTACGAACTCCCTGCATTGCCTCATCATCCCTTCGTCTGTCTCAAGATTCCGCATGGTATCCCTAATAGATTGGAAGACTCCACTAGGTGGGACACTGGCGCTACGGCTCGGGGCCTTGTTCATGTCCTTAGCATTGACTTTATTCGCTTTGTAGTCGCGAGTTTTGTTATCGTTTAGTGCATAGAGTCTCCGAAGGTATGTCCGAGATTCCCAAAGCATTGAAAGGATCCCCGCGGCCGCAGAAAGCGTCTTTAGCTTTTCCGGGTCGACTATCATTGCGCTCTTCTCGTTTTCTGGAACGTCGATCTTAATGAAAAAGATGTCTGTTTCTATTGAATGCGCAACGGTCATTCCTGTGCCAGCAACAACTCGTTCCATAGTTGTCACAACTTGGTAAAGCTCATCCAGTGTTCCGTATTCAAAAAACGCCAAGTTTTCAACAACGAATTTTGAGTACTCGAGATGATTTGGTAGCTCCAGCTTCGAGGGCTCGAAATCGACACTCATGGTCATGTTTCCCAGAAGCTTCTTTCGAACCTTACGACTCGTTTTGACAATCTCGTAGAGTGGCCTCATCTTAGAACCCAATGGGTTCTCTATAACACCAGACGCGTCTCCGATAACGTTACGTTGGTAGCCGAAGCAAGATTTCACACCGTCCATGTAACCTCTTTCTACAATCGTCTCATGCTTCGAGTGTAATGTTCGGTGTTCTCTAAACGAAATGGCTTGAATTGTAGGGTTCGTCGAGGTTTCTAGAGCAACAAGTGCAGGAACGCACTGTAATCACCAATCAGCACTCGTCAACCAAGCCAAACTTTTTTTTGAAAAACAAACCTCTTTAGGATGGACTAATCCCTGCCTCAAAATACTCCCAATTACCTCCGTTGCCGTGAGTGCATACACATCCTGAGTAGCCATCGAGATATCGATGATATGCTTAAGGTATTTTTGCGCTAAACTGGTGCTTACGCCATCATTCTGGTTTGCATTAGCTAGTTGATCCAACCTCCCATTTTCTTCACTCTTGCCAGCATTGGCGTCCTTTTCTTTGCCCTCAGCCTCCGCGGCCCCAAACTCACTTCGTCTCTCCTCTGTTTGAAGGAAACCCTTAATTCCCAAAAGAACAAGGTTCATCAGATCCTTATCCTTATCAATTTCAAAGACCTGATCAAATGCCTTCAAAATCTGTGGCTTTAGGAAATGCACTGCATGAGTTTGGCAGACATGGCATAAGCTTTCCAGTGCAGCTTTCCTGACAGAGGAATTCATTGATGATTCACAGAAAGGGATGATAGTATCTGTAATCAAGCCCGAGACTGATGTGCCTTTCCACTGCGGAAAAGCATCCTTAAACATCTTCGTCTCATTCTCAAAGTTGCAGTTCTTCCCAAATAATCCAAGAATATGAAGTGTCCGGACTAGTCGGTTCGCATCGGTTTTATTTTCAAATGACTTCCCTTTCGACTTGAGGATATTTGTTAGACAGGAAATTGTCACTCGAACCAACCGCTCCGGGTTCTTCAACACCCCGTTGATAGTCCAAAGACAGGAAATGACTTCTTTCAGTTCCTAGATTCCAATATGTCAACAATATCTTTCTTAAGCTAGAAGTAGACATTGACCTACCGGCGAAGGCAATCGTGACAGGTTCTTCAACAAGCTCTGTTGAACAGTCGCCAAAAATCCCACATGCAGGTTTGATAGGACCGGCAAGGCACATCGAAATATGACAATGACGGACCGGAAGACATGGAGATCGTCCTGTGCCGTCAAGTTTTCAATGTAAGGCTGCAACATTATGAGCTGTTCGGGGGTAAATAATCTTGGATTTGCCCGGGCAAACACTGTCAATGTCTGCAATGTACTTTGTCTCTCGGCCTTTATTTACTTAGATATCAGCACGAATTCATGGTTAAGAATCAAGTAACCCACCTTATCAGAGTCACCCTGTCGGTCAAGAAGGTCATCGCACATCGATCCGACCATCGTCTTACAAACCCTAAAGTTCATTGTGCAGTTTTTTGTTTCTGTATGCAAAAGAGACTTGATAACATCATGCAAAACTGTTAACATAACCTCCTTCTGTACCACCTTGATAATGACTGCAACTCTTTCATTGACGATTAGTTTCATCTGCGGGCTAATTTCTGGTTGAACTTGCTGTGCAGCCTCTGTCTCCTCCTCCCCAATGTGACCATAAAAGGGCGTTATCCAGATCTCTTCAAAGGTCTTCCTTGCCAATTCCTACCCACGGAGTAAGCACATAGTCTTGATACTAATGACAATGAGACATACCGAAACACTGGTATCATTATCCTTGATCCTCTGTACTAATGCCTCTGCAATGGCAACTTTTACAACCTCTCTTTTACTTCTTAAGTATATATCCTTGAGAATTTTCATAGCCCTCTTCCTGACACCGACTCCAGCATCAGATGCTCGCTCAAGAATACTTTTGTAAACATGATCTTCGAGGTCTGGCTGCAACTGAATGCACTTCCCAATGAGGTCGACAGCCGAATCCCTGACCAAGGGAGATGGATCCTTCAGCCTTTTAATTATAAACGGAACGACTTGTGGTCGCTTCAAAATTCCCGGATCTTTCTGTAGAAGCTGCAAGATAGCCTTCAAGCCCTTACTCCTTGTCGTGGCCTGATTGTCGTCAACAGATCGGAGTAACCGGTTGAGGATGTGTTCAAAGCTCATGCAGAATGGCATATGTAAGACTGTTAGTACGTATGCCTGCCTGATAGCCGTTTGAGATATCTTCTCCACGTCACTAATAAAGAAATGTATTAGCTTTGTCCCCTTAGGAGGAGGAGGTTGATTACAAGTCGTCATCGATCCAGCTCTTGTCCAGAGTAATCCTTTTCAAATTCCCTGCCACCCTCACAAGCTCATCTTGCATCCCATCATCATCCTCATCCTCATTAACTACACCCTCAACCCTCTCAAAAAGATTACAGATCCGAGCACTCCAAACGGTTAGATAATATCCACAGGCACTCTGTAAACTCCCGTCGGATGACATCATCTGCAGCAGATGTTCAAGCGCGTATCTGAACGGGCCCTCCCAGTCAATAAGTTCTTCTTCTATGACAGCCGGTACATTGTTGCCACTTCCACCACCAATACTGCACTCGAGACACTTTTCAGTTAGTGCAACGATGTGAGAATCTGCAGAGTCTCCAAGGCTTTCTCTATTGCGATGACTCTCCCGAAGATGAACGACGACGTCGCAAATAGCACTGCCCATAAGGCCTAGCAGATCCAAGGCCATGGACTTGGCAGGGGCAGTTTGCTTGTCTCCATCGACAATGGTACACATGCTTCCTAAGATAGACCGCAATAACAACTCTGCACCTGGCCATTCCGGGGAACCTAGGACAGCGATGAAATCTTCTGTAAAGATATCCATCAGAACTCTATAGGGCTGGTCTCCTGTTTTGGTTGATTTCATTGCTCGCTGGACCAGGAAGTTGACGACATATGCTGCATTCTTCTGTGCAGAATCAAGTAATGGGTTCGACATCATATATAGTCTGTTAACTGAGTTCATTCGATCTAGCCCTTCAATTCCTTCTTCAAACTCTTGGATATCATCTTCATCTTTCTCTAGTATTACCTCGCCATCTTCATCTGTGACTAGGCCTTGTTTTCGTTTGCGACCTTGGTAGGTCCCACTAGTCTGTACAAGGCGCATAATTAGCGCACTTACCAGCTGGATATTCTTCCCTTCAACGAGCTTGAATTGACGTGCGCTTTGCCGATTTACAGGGAGCTTCTCAAGGCTTGTGAGAATCTCGTCGAAGATAAAAGTCCTCTGGTCTGGATACCTTGCAAATATTTTTGCGAGTACGTCCATTGCCGCAACCCGGAACCTTTCGACTTTTTGAACACCAAACATCGAATCTTTCTCGTTCGAGGCATTTTCAATAAATATAACCGAGACTGCAATAAACTCCATTGTCGTGATAGTTCCTTCCGTCACCTCTTCCATCGCAAGTAGTTTCGATAATAGTGCGAATACACTGGTAATTTCATGCAGCATTCCTCCAAGAATTTTCTTGTGCGCCGCCGCTACCTTGAAAATTCCTAGCTTCTCGCCTGTCGAACGCATCTCAATCATGGGATTGACGGTTGTCTCAATGAGGTTTTTGAGCACCGATAAAACTCCGGCTAATAGATCTTCAGAATATATCTGCTTTTCTTCTCTCCCACCCACCATAATGCGCAACACTGTTTTGGCGGTTTTGAGCCCATTATCAACAATATTCATCCTTTCTAGCCACTCTTGGGTGGCTGATTCACTTTCGTCCTCCTTCACCATGACATCCGTGTTCTCCGCCAGTTTCAAAGAACTCTCACAAATCTTTTGCAGTCTTGCCAAATCATCCACGGGGATCTCACCAAACCGCGCGAAAGAGATGACCCTCTGTATGGCATTCTCAAGCTTAGTTTGCACCGCCGTCGATAAACATGGTGATTCACCACCCAATGTGCACGTCATCCACATCTTCGAGTTCTTATCCACCACACGGTCAGAGGTGTCGGGAGAGAGATTATCCTCAGCCTCAAAGATAGAATTCATGAAACTCTGTAACCCCTTCAGTAAACTCTCCGCTTTTGCTCTCTGATCCACACCAGAAGCCAGCCGTTCTTCGTCTTCGGCGTCGGAATGAGAGCGCTTGCGTTTTCGCGACTTTGAGGTATTGGCCGTCCCCGCTGGCTTTGGTTTGCGAACTTTTCTCTCAATCTCGGTATGTTTCTCATACTGTGAGCGGTCAAATGAGGGAGGAGGGGGGGGGATCTTAACAAACTCGGCTCTTTGAATGATTACAGGTGGAGTGGGAGATTGGATGTGTTCACTATTAGTGGGCTCGGGGGGTTTGTTCTTTTGGGTGGGCTGTTCTATTTTAGGGATCTGTATGTGGTTTTGGGCTGGGGCTTGCTGTTGATACTTTTGGATGGGAGTAGATTGTTGTTGATGGTAACTTTGCTGTATAGGGCTGGGTTTATGGAACCCGTTTGATGGTACCGCAACAGACGTATTACTAGGGGTCTGTGTAGCCACAGGAACCCGGTTCTTATTCTTGTAACTTTGAGGTGTTTGGAAATTCGGTGCTGGTAGGGCATAATTATTCGGGGGGTAATTCTGGTCATAATTCGGGGTATAGCTCGGTTCCTGATTCTGAATACGAACCGGTGGCTGTGGATGGATTTGTTGTGCCGGTTTCGGGCCACCTATGGAGGATATTGGATCTAGCAGTTTACCACCACGTATTAGACAATTCATGGTAAATGAAAAAAAGAAATAATGGACTTTTTTGGATTTCGATTCTTTCTAGAATGGAAATGATCCCATGTCGGGAATGCCTACATCTGAAAGTCACATTGCTCTTATTCAACACCATTTCCCCGAACTTCCCAATCTTCCCATGTTTGAGAATACCCCCCTGCACTCCCACCGATACTCTCGAAGAAGACCATTCGCTCGCTCCCTTTCCGAGTGACTTGAAACGACTATATAGCCCCACGAAGCATCATCAGTAACTCACCCACCAACTCAATTATTTCAGTGGATCAACTCACAATTCAGTACCACCAGATGTGGATAAGTGAGAGGTTATATCCGACAAATACTTCCGCACAACCTTTGATCCTGGGTCATGACCTGCTTCTCGGTCAAGGTTCTCTAAGGTTTGGGAATTATGGCGGCGTTCTGATTCTGATTGGTAGATGGAGGATATTCCGGTGGATGTCAATGTTGGAAGGGGTATTATGTCTTTTATGATGTTGAAGTTAGTTAGTATCTTGGTTTTCTTCTTTTTCTTCTTTTTATCTTTCTTTAATCTTTTCTTTTATTTCCTTTTTTGTTTGCTCTTCCCCGAGAAATGTGTGTGAGAGAGGATGGATGAGTTACCAGCGGACAAGGGAACAACTGATGATAGAGGTGTGTATTGAAGTGCATCATCGACGTCGATGGGGGGTAGCTGAGACCTGCCCTGCGCAGGAGGGGGATAAAAGTCGGGCGGTAAGCCGTTCATTGGAGGTGGGGGGGGGGGAGTCCGTGATTCGTAAGTTAAGGCCCGTCTCGAAAATGCGGATCTATGAATATGTTTCGTGTAGTTTAATCTCACAGAGAAGGAACCGGGAGTGGGGCAGACAAGGGCAGGAAGAGGTTTTGGTTGTAGGGTTCGAAGAGGCTCGTGGTATCAATAAACTAGAACCTGCATATGTATTCTCATCCCTACTTAAGTAGCTATCAATCGTACTGATTCCTTCGGCGGCCGTGAGTTCGGATTGTCATAAACGCGGCCGTAACGACTAACTCAATGTCGGTCGAGGAAAGGCTGCAGTGGCGGTTAAGGTGGGGTGATCAAAGACGCGTATAGGAGCCTTAAGTCACGTTCTCCCTAGAATAAGTGTTGACGCGAAGAAAAAAATCGGGAGGATATGGGATCTGTCTAGGCTGAGGAAGTCGCGATTCTTCTAGGGAAGACGTGCAAACTTCCCGGGAGTGTAGCCGCATGCAAAGTGGCGCATAACCAAAAAAGCGCGGGTGTTACACAGGCCAACTGGACCACCACACAGGCAAGGTACGCACAAGTGAATGTTGGGAAGAATTCGAAGCTACGACAGCATGCAACAAGTTACTCCTTCGACCAGCCCGGCGCTGTACTGTGCTTTAGGCTATGCAGAAAACCTCAGGTCATATTGTGTCTTGAGCAGGAGCAGTTATCTACATATGTATATGTAGTTTACCGCTTACGGTATATTGTAGGAGTTAGGCCGCAACTACGGTAGTTTAAATAAAATTCCACGGCTGAGGCTGAGGTAGGGAATATATCTTATATTAAAGCTGTTTATAAAACTCATACTCGAACTGTCGCTTCGAGAGTAGGAATTCCTAATAACAAGAAGAAGAAGAAGAAGAATTTAATTAGTTGTTTCTGAGTGCTTTATATAGGTGCGACTTGACTCTTAGTTGCGATATGTTAATTTTATGTGTGTAGCCGATCATTCACCACATAACGGTCAACCACATAAATGTAGGCACTTCGATAACGATCTGCATTTATCGAGGTTTTCGTCTCAAATCCCGTTATATATAGGTACATGTCATGTCGAAGGCTTTTCTCTGTTAGAAATCGTCATTATCAGGTAAAGAGATATCATTTTTATTCCGCGAGCATCCAGGCCGCATTAAGTTGATCCAATCAGGCCCCGGCCTATACTTTGACATCCGTTTGTAAATCTTATGCATACACATATTTCTATAGCCCAATACACTAGCATCTATCCCCTCCCTTTGGTATCCATGCCATTCAAAGCCTTAAGGGATTTTGTCCGATAAGGATACATGTATTCTCAACGCTGGCATTGGCTCCAGCACACCCGATGGACAACACTCAAAGTTGGGCCACCACGCACGCTTATCATACCAGCCCATCCCACTCCATGGGTAATCCCTCTCCTCCTCTCTACATCCTGAACTTCACCACAATCAACGTCTCATGGCCGGTATCATCAACCCTCCCCCGTACCTAACGTTTAAAAGAGCCCCCCCCCCCCAGGATGACTCTGTTCTGCTCTGATCTAGCCAAGCAGGCACCACCAATCACTGAGCCCCCAAATAGATTTCTCCCGTAGGCTAAGGAGGCAGGTATTCGTATTCGAGGAGCTAGCTAGCTACTAGGGCTAGGATTTTAGCTATTCCGGAAGAACAACTACCGCATCCTGCGGAACCTCTTTAACTTTACCACCCACATACGCGCTTCGGTCGGGAGCGGTACAAAAAAAAATACGAGTCCACAACCACAATAAACGGTGTTGTGCCCATTGCTCGGGTAACGGGCTCGAGGCCGGAAAGACGACATACCTAACGACCAGCCCCCCCCCCCCGGTCCTCCGACACCAAAAGCGCACCATCAGATCAGCAGCACCACAATTATCATAGGCCAATTTAACCAAGCGGCTAGCCTTGGATATATTATTACCAAAAGCCCTCTGATATGATGCCAAACCCGCTAGAGGCTCTGCCCAGCAGAATCGTGCGCTTTCGAACTCAAGCCATTAGGCAGGGGATTATATTTATATGGCAGTCTTTAGTATTCTCCGCCGATACTGGTATTTTGAGGACAATACTGATATGCCTTGCGCATGCTACGCGGGGGTTTCGTTGATCTCACGATAGTGGGGTTGGTTGCTTCCCAGGATTGGTTAGCTGTATATCATGTCGTTGAAGAAACCAATGAAATATAGTCTTGGCATGTATACTACGCCAAGACACATCGGAGACACTAATACCTTGCACCTCTGGATCGTCAGCTTGGGAATTAGTAAAAAGGGTTGCCGATCTACCGCATAGGTAATAATTGGGCCGGGTGGAAGCGCAAGGGCCTCATAGCAGTTGTAGCACTAATTGGACAGGACGTCTGAAAAGGTCTAACAAAATTATGATTTTTTGATGTCCTATAAAGTACACTACATACTCAAAAGAGAGCCAGTAAGGAGCACTAATTGTTTGACTTCGACTAAAATACAGTACGTACAAGAGCCCCAAAGGGATATGACTGTAGAAATGCGTTGAAGACCACCAGCCCAGCTCAGGTCAACTGAAAGCAAGAATTAACTGGTGTTTGCTGCAGAGAATGGGGACAACACGTCAGCATGCATTCGTAACGCTGGAAAACGCTGGAAACACTAGGGTACATTGAGCTTTATTACCTAGGTGAGGCCAAACGAGGAGGATGATCTATAGATCTCAAAGTGTTTCTGCGAAAAGTATGTTGCAGAAATGCTTGAGACCTTCGAGATCTAGCAGAGGGGGACGAATCGAGAAGGAACTGGTATTTGCTGTAGCAATGGAGCGTAATATGTCAGTAAACATGCACATATAAGGCTAGAAAATACAAAGAGTTACCTTAGGGAAGCCATTCGAGGGAAAGTCGAACTAAAGACACCGCCCCAGCAATGCGGTGGGTGTCGGCGACTAGTCCTGACCGAGTGATAGCCTATGAAGGCAGCATCTCTGGGAAAATGTCGAGAAAAGAAACGCCCCCAACGATGCAGGTGCAGGTGAGGTGGGCCCCCCAGTCCGCCACAACCCTTCCAGCTGTTACTCTATCATACAAAATAGAGATTTTCACCTGGGTAAGGGTGACCGAATCCATTGCCACATCTCAAAATTGCGGACAGTACTCCCTTGTCTTGATATAGGGGGCCCAGGGGAAACCAGATCAAGTTTTCCCTTCCCCCCAGCCCATGTCAGGCGAAACTGGTGACGGGCCAGGAAGTTGGATTTCTGGTCCCCAGGAGGCACCCAATCTCACCACTCCCTGTCTGTTGTTTCGGAGGAGCCCACCAGGATGACTACTAACCGCACTCCGGGGAACACACCCTTCAGCTCTTGAGTTTTGGGAATGAGTAAACCCCGGAGCAAAGCAGCAGCACCAATGGGTTGGGACCTCTGGGGTGTTGCGGGTTGACGCGCCCTCATTACCCCTCCTGGATGGGTTCGGCCTTGTATTCAACACTTGCTATTAAGGGCCGAGCCCCCGGAACAATGCTGGTGGAGTCTCTGAAGACACCTAATTAGATTTGTATTTCAAAGCTTGATAGGCCAAATTACTTTGGGGGAAATTACCTAAAATTTTCTAAGGCCTTCATTGACCCCTCCCCCCTCAAGATATCCCCTGGTAATTTATTAGCGTTGGATCGACCACAAAGCATCACAAAACGAGAACCTACCAGAAAGGGCAGAGATATTGATCTCTGGTGGTTCAGAGACCGTTGGGACCGAGACAGTGTCGAGTGGCCCCTAAGATAAATGGCCTTTTCAACTGTTAACAGCAGCACAACACAGTCAAATGGGCTTCACATCATAATACATACTAGAGGGGGCTTCCAACGCATGAAGACCGGGAGAGGAGCCAGCCATCTCCTAACACAACAAGGAGGACGGAGGAGCATAAACCTCCTCTTCTCTCACCGCCAGCAGCAAGAGGGAGAGGGAGGAATAGCTAGCACGAATAGTACCCTCCTGAGCAGCGGCGGATGTAAAAAGCTGCTCGAGATGGGTTGATAGGGTCAGTTTGTGTTTGATTGATTAAGGATGCAGTTTGTAATCACAGCAAACCACAACCTTAGCAGAAGGAAGATGGGAAATGGTTGTTAGCATACCCAAAAGCCTCTCCAGAAACACCCCTCTCTCCACGAACACACAAACGAAAGGGTGGATTGGGAGTATAGCATGCAGTGAAGATGGGGTTTGTAGAATCCTTACGAAAAACAGGATGAATAGAAATCTCCCCACTCTCGCCTGTGAAGAATAACGAGGAGGTTAAGAGGAAGAAGAGGGGTCATGCTAAGTATATATACACACTTATACTTTTACTTGATCTGCTTGCATACGTACCACCATTAAGCCTCTCTAAAAGCCACCTAAGATTCCAGGTCGGGTGGATTATCTCAGCACTCAGAGGCTCTACACACGAAGTCATGAGGGCTCTACCAGCAGCTACACGGGAACGGGCAGCACAGGACAAAGGGACCGCCCCACACAAGCTGGCACAGAGGTCCAGGGAGCTATATATGCACATGTATGTAAATACAAACTACAGTGTCTCTCTCTCTGCTTCAATGAACCAATGCACTGTATCTTATGTCTACATCCGTGATTATGCAGACGCGATTTGCTGCTGCGGAACGTACAGAGAGTTGTGGATATCCGCCTTCGCCTGCGGGTTCACTGTCATGGGGTTGTAGCTTTAAAACTCTACTTGAGACGGGGGGACTAGGAACCGAGACTTGGTCCGGCCCCTGGGAACAGACGAGACGGTGTGTCCAGACACCGAGTGATATCCCATGAGCCGGCCCCACCACCAGGAAGAGGGAGCTTCACGAGAAATCACTCGAGAGGACACAGCACAACACAACATAACAAGCAAAAGAGAGGTGTCAATGATCAATGGTGTGAAATAATATCTACAACTAAAACAACGCAAAATAACAATCAAAAGAGAGGTGTCAATGATCACTGGTATGGAATAATATCTACAGCTAGAACAACACAAAACAACTATATACACGCCCCCACGGGCAAAACAAGCTACAGCAGCCCCTCCCTCCTGAGGACTCTCTCGCACTTCTCCCTCAGCACCGCCCACTCTCCCTTCTTCTGCTTGACCCCTTCCTTGGGCCCTTCCGCCGCCGCCGCCGCCGCCTCCCCCTCCACGACCTCCCCCCCCTTCCCCTCCGCCAAATCCACCACGGCCCTCAACCCCTTCGCCAACCCCCCCCCCACCACCACCGCCGGCACCTCCCTCCCCATCTCCACCACCAACCTCCTCGCGGCCACCACAGCCTCCCTCTGGCGGCCCCCCATCACCACGAGCCCGACAACAAGCACATACATCGCCCCGTCCCTCCTAACACCCAGATAGCGCAGCCTGCTCCAGGCGTTCCAGAACGCGCGCCACACACCACACATTGCGTACGTGGTCAGCAGCATCTCGTGGTACTCGCGGAGCGTGTATGCGTTCGCGCCTGCGCGGGCCGCCGCGTCGAGCTCATGCACCCGCTTGTCGAGCTTGTAGGACCCCATTGCGAGCTTCCCGGCGCGCTTGGTGATTGCGTGGGTCGCTGCGTCTGCCGTCGGCGTGCACACTGTCCGTGCGAGTGCGGCCACGAGCGGGAGCGAGCGCGGCGCCAGTGCCCGCAGCCGGCACAGCATGTATTCGGGTGCTGTGGGGGATGCGGTGGGGTACTGGTGCGCCAGCAGGGCGAGGACGCGGTCTAGGTATGATGTTGGGTCTGGGGGCGGGGCGCCCGAGGCCGGGCGTGTGCGGAGCTCGGGGGACTCGGACAGCGCGCGCAGGACGAGGTAGTATAGCTCCTGTGGGGGGTTTGGGATGGCATTGAGAGCGTCGATGAGGGCGTTGGCGGGGTATGCGGAGGGCGCGATGCGGTGGGCCTCGATGAGGAGCTCGAGGGCGAGTTGGTGGGCGCGGGGGGTGCGCGGGGTCGGCAGGTGGGCGTAGAATGACTGGAGGAAGGGGGTGGAGGTTGTGTCTGCCGGGTGGGTGCCGAGGAGTGTGCAGGGGCCGTTGCGGGAGCCTTTGGTGTTGTAGCCCGGGTATTGGATCTTGAGATGGTTGATGTGCGCGCGGAGGATGAGTTCTGAGGTTGCGGGGTGCGTGGCGGGCGTGTAGGTTGGGGGGAGCTGCTTGATGAGGTGCCAGTGCTTGCCCTGAGTGACGGAGCGCGGGACTTCGATGCCCTTGAAGGGGATCTCGTCGATGAGGTATGTGGAGCGGGGGTTTGTGAGGTCGGAGGGCGTCAGGGCGGTGAGGGTGCGGCGGGGGGGAGTGGTGTGAAGGAGGCGGCGCTGCGGACGTGTGCCGAAGGGGGAGGAGGAGGAGGAGGAGGAGGCAGTGGTTGGATAGTCGTTTCCGGTGGAGAGGCCGGCGCCGAGGCGGATGATCGGGGTATATTTGACCTCTACCGCGCTGTGGAGGGCGTCCTCCTCCTCCTGCTGCTTCCTCCTTTTATAATACAGCTCCTCCTCCACAGCTCTGGGACTCCGCGTGATTGCCCCCTCTCCCAAATACTCTCCCCACAGTCCCTCGAGGTCGATCTCGTCCCTGCGATGCTGCGTAAATAGCTGCACGACCAGTCCCTGGTCGCCGGCATTGACGCATATCCATCCCACGCCCTCCACCTGCCCCGTCTGCGTGTTGACCAGCTTCCCCTTCTTCTTGAGCCTGCGGTTCCTGATCTTTAGCTCACCGCGGCCCAGCAGTCCGTCGGCATCGGGGCTCATGTGCCACTCGGAGCGCAGCCAGCGGCACAGCCTGTCGGCGGAGGTGTGGAGGTGGCGCTCGGAGCGCGCGTTCCCAATCACCATGATTGTGTCGGGCCCGATGGCGGGCGGGGGGTCCATGGTGCGCAGGTCCATGACGGCGAGGTCTGATATGCCCAGCTCGATGCTGAGGTGGGTGAGGAGCGGGGAGAGGGCCGTTGGGGGCGCGGAGGGCAGGGCGGGGAGGGCCTGTCGTTCGGCGAAGGGGTGGGTGGCGGGACGGGGGGTCTCGACGCGGAGGAACCAGGGGAGAGATTGGTCCTGTTCTCCCTCTTCTTCTTTTCCGCTTGGTATGGCCTTGACCTCCGGATCCTCTTCCGTAGTCTCTATTTGGACTGCTTCTTCTCTCACGGTGGTGGTGGTGGTGGTGGTCCCATTCTCCCCGCCCTCCTCCTCCTTGATAGTCGTCCGGCGCTCAGTCCCCACCTGGTTCACGACCGACTCCACCACCGCCTCGGCGACCTCCTGCGTCTCCTTACCGTCAAACAGCTCCGTGACGGCGCCGACAGTCTCCGTGACGGCCTCGACCACCTCATCGACAATCCAGTCGTCCGGCGGCGGGGCATTCCTCACCCCCGCAGTGCAATGGATGGCCCGCGGCAGCCCCAGTCGCCCAGTCGCCGTTATATTCGCAGTAGTTATAGTGGTGAGGGCCCGCGCGGGCACGGGAAGGCGCACACCCGCGCCGCAGACCGCAGAGAAGAGGGAGTTGAGCAGTGTGACGGAGCAGGCCCTGCATCGTGGTATGCGCCGGGCCGCGAGCATTGCTTCTGTTTTATTGCTTATTTATTTATATTTGTATTGTATATTGATTGTTTATTGTGGAAGATTCGTGTTTCCCTTCCGGCGGACTTGAAAAACTCGTTTGTCGTTGGTGTTGTTGTGTCGGTTGCCGGGCGAGGAATCGAATCGCATTAGTGCGGGGCGATTTTAAACAGCGACAGACCGCCGAGTGGATCACCGGAAGTCTTAGTCGGTGGGACCGGGACCGGGATCGGACCCGGACCCGGACCCGGACCCTGATCAGACAGCTCAATTCAATTCTTCAGCTGCCTCTCGACACTCAGGTACATATTTTATCTGCTATGTATTTATCTACGGCAGCCGGCAGTAGTCTAGAAGTACTGCAGGCAGATCTGATCATATTAGACAAGACACAATTAAGATCCACTCTCGATCAGAGTTTTCATCCAAGCCAAAATATAAAGTGGAACATCTCTAATAAGAACCCTCCCTTCCCCCCCATTCACCAATTAATTGCCCCTCCCTCCCCAGATATCTATCTGCATCTCTCTCGAGTCGAGTCTCCCCTTGTGTGCGCTGTCTGCTCAGCTGCGTGGTTTGCATAACACACTCGCCGTGTCTGTCTGTGATCTCTCGTTCAGGGCGGAATAAGCTCTCCTCACATTCACTTTAAATACCGGAGTTTGCTTTACTCTGCTTGAATTGCTGCTTGAATTGCTCTGCTTGCTTTGCTCTATTTCTTGCTCTATTTCTTGCTCTACTTGAATTGACTCGATTCCCGTCCTTGTTCAATTACTCTCCATTCAATCATTACCAACCACCCCCCAATCATTACCCCACCCACCCGCCCCCCAAAATGACCTCCACTCCCACCCCTCCGCCCCCGCCCCCTCCGCCCACCCCCGAATCCCTCCTCCGCAGGTTCAAGTTCTCCTTCCTCATCAACCAAGACACACGCACCAAGTCCGCCACCCTCCTCGGGAGCATCGACGGCGCGCCCGCGCTGCTGATCGCCGAAAAGACCGCCTTCGACCCCACGACCTTCAACCTCTCCACCTTCCCGACGCCCGCCTCCCTCCCCGCCGTCTCCTGCCTAGAGTCAAACGACATCTACCACTGGTTCCTCGCGTCGCAGTCGTCCGTGCGCACCGCCGACGCCCTCGCCCAGGGCGGCGCCGACGTAAAGATCACGCTCATCCACCCGGCCACCGACGCCCACGTGCGCAAGTACAGCACGCAGAACGTGCGCATGGTCGAGGAGACGGCCGACGTCTACCGCGCCCGCGTGCGCCCGTTCGTGGACGCGAAGCGCGGCGCAGACCGCCTCGGGTGGGTGTGGAATATATTGGAGGGCAAGGCGGAGGCCGGGAGCGTCATTGTTAGGGACGACGACCCCGTTGAGGGATTTGTCCTCGTGCCGGATCTGTAAGTACTTTTTGTTCCTATATATATATATTTCTAGGTACTGATTAAGGGCGTAGCAAGTGGGACCGCAAGACAATGGCGAGCCTGTACACGATGGCGCTCGTCCAGCGCCGGGACATTGCCTCCCTGCGCGACCTGAAGAAGCGCGACGTCCCCTGGCTCAAGCGTCTGCAGGCACGAATCATCCAGGGCGTCTGCGACAAGTACCCCGCCGTCGAGCCGAACCAGATCAAGCTCTACGTGCACTGCAAGTCTCCCCCTCCCCTCTTTATAGCTCTCCAGGCATAGTGATTTAACTAACACGGCGCAGACCAACCCTCCTACTACCACTTCCACGTCCACGCCGTGTCCGTGACGCACGACGGCGGCGACGGCCAGGCCGCCGGGCGCGCAATGCTGCTCGGAAACGTCATCAGCCAGCTCGAGTGGATGGGCGGCGGCGAGGACGCGGGCTTCGCGGACGTGGCGCTCACGTACTTTCTGGGCGAGCAGAGTGAGCTGTGGCAGGGCGTGTTTGAGGGTATGAGGAAGGCCACGGCGGGGGCGGGGGCGGGGGAGAGTTAGTGCTCCTCTAGAGCTCCCTGCTTTTCTTTTCTTTTCTTTCTTTTGGGGTGGTGGTGCATACTAGGTATGGCTGGAGTTTTTTTTTTTTTTTCAATTCTTTTTTTGGTCTGGAGTGGTCTTTCTCTTTTGTGTTTGTGCTGAATGGGCGGGGAGTAATATATACGCTCATTAACTCGCAGTGCTCTTTTTCCTTTCTTCTTTTTATATACATAGAGAGCGTGTGGTTTTCGATGAAACCTTTACTTTATTTCCAATGGAAGATTTTGCCCTGCCCCCGGTAGGGGGGAGGGGGTAAGGCTTTGCCATATTATAGCCTTCGGGTTGTCGTTTTGGTGAATGTGCGTGCGAGTGATAGTCTGTGAGCGGGGTGAGTGATATGTGATGAGCCAGACCTAGATTCGACACGACCAGACTAGAAACGCGGACAGAGACATGGGGCGGTTGCGTAGAACCCTGCCTCTTCTGGTCAGGCACGTAGTAGCTAGTAGCAGGTCTCTCCCCCCCCCCCCCAAATCCGTGTCATGATCAGACATACATTCTCTGCCCGGGCGGTTTTCTATCTTGTGGAGGCAGTTCGCCAGTACTAGATTGACTGGTTAGGGGTAGACTTTCTGTCCACGGGGGTTAAGGGTTCTACGTCAAGTGTGTGGATAGCGCTATAGCTAAGTAGGTGGGGCACAAGAAAGATAAGATATTGATGTCGATCCACGTCTAGTCTAGACGCCCCAATGTCTTAGACAGAAGAGAGCTATTGAGTGCGTGTATCTTATATATTACCAACCTAGGCCCTAGTAGAGAGTATGGTTTAAAAAGGCGAGACTCTTCATAGATATTGATATTGGACCTCGTGGATAGGAGATCTCCATGAACTGGTTGACCGAGTGCTGGGGTATTATATATATACTCCTCCTGCTGGTAAAGCAACCTGACTAGGGCCCAGGCACCCCTCTTCTTAGGGTGTAAAACCTCGCCGCCCGGACGTACACATACATGTATACACATATGGGGAGAGGCACTCTAGCTAGGTACCCTATATTAGGGCAGTACAAAGTGGTACTGTGAAGCCATACCCTTATCGGACGTGTAACCATATAGCTATATGTAGACAGGGAGAGTTTGTGTCTACGATGGCTGTTTTAGCCCGAGAGGCTGTAACCTTGCAAGGCGATTGCCCTCAAGTTATAGGGTGGGGTGGTTGGGCTGTACTCGATCCCCTGGGGTGGCCTGGGTATTAGGGTGAAGGCAGGCATAGGAAAATGAATCGAGTAGTTGCAAGTCCGCTGTACATGTAGCTTAGGGTAACCTTGCTTTAATCTTTAGAATTTAAGTTTTCGCCTCGGTCCCGCCCGGCCATGCAAGACGCAAAGACGTAGCATACATGGTTTGAGCATAGCCGGCACAGCTCTCAGGACAGTTAGAAATACATGTAGCTGGCTCGACTATTGAGATTCTGTCCTTCTGTCCTTCTCTCCCCCTCACCCCTCCTCCCTACTTTCGAAGATTCACTTCTAAACCTTATCCTCCCTACTATTGCTATCCATGAGATTCCATCCTTGAATCTATTAAGGAGCTAAATTGATTGTGCTCTAGTATTGTATCTAGACTCGAGGGAAGGTTCATCTTTCATCAGTCTTATATACCCCTCGCCCAGCCATCTTAGGAGGAGCTGGTATTTTGCCAACACCAATTAGAACCTCTGCGGGGCGATAGCAGACAAGAGGGATAGCAAACAAGAGGGAAAGATTGATGACTGGTGATGGAAGCTTATCAGAGAGGAGGTAACAAAACCCACAACTCAGCTAGCTATATTGGATCAGCAACCCGAACCAGACAAACCGTTGCCAAGAGGGGCTCTGAGAAACCGCTCTCAAGCATCCTCAGCTGGTAAGCTTTTCCATCTTGTGCAGATTAAAGGAATGAGCTAAGCCTCGAACGTGCTCAGCCACAACACGACTGTGCAGAAAAAAAACTGGGGGATGGACGCTTGGGATGCTCACCGCCCTTCACGAGGCTGTCAGGCTATCAGTTTTGGAATTAGGCCTTTCGATCACTCTAATTGGGTGATACATTCCTTGGCCCTACTGGTCCTAGGAAGTGTCTAGAAAGGAGCTAACTATTGGATAACACTACGTTCCTAATAACTAGGCTGCCAGCCCGCCTTCTGTGGGGTTAAGGATAATTGGGGCCACCGAGATTCACTGAGGGGCTCCTACGCTAAGGAGCCCTGAGTGATCTGAAGGCTAATGATTCTACCTGCTCGTGATAACAGTGGGGCAGCTTTTGGTTGGATTCGACTGGTTATGATCCCTCCCGCTTCAGTGAGCACAGTTATGAACAAATCGATATGGCTGTGTTTCATCGGTTGAGACGAAACAGTCGAGGATTTGAATCGGAGGACTGTTGTAAAGAGGTTTTTAGTTATTTCCATCACCTGAGTATGATGGGCCTCGGATCGAGGGGCTTCGAGAAGCTTTAAGATCCTAATTGCAACTCTTCATCTTATCAGGAAGCGTCTGGATAGGCCATTAGTCAACCGACTGATATGCTTCCAAATAAAAATTCACTGACTTCATATGTCTTAATCGTAAGTAACCGTTGGGATTTGAGCACCTCGATAAGCACGCATGAATAGGGCGTGTTTCAATGGTTGGGGGGAAACCGTTTAGGAATAGGCTAGGGCTGCGAATCAATAGGGCTTTCAAAGCTTAATTATAGAAGTCTAACTAATCAATAGCATCAGTGGATTTACTTACAACGGCGGCGAACAGAGAGGTGTTTTAAGAAGGAGCGTTCGGCTTCGACCGGGGTAGCTATCTCGCCCCGAACGAGACACTTCTACCTCGGTTTTGATGTTGGGTGTAAAGGTGGTATTTTGGCCTTCATTCTCACCGGCTCTGAAATCAGTGGTAATAGCGACATGACTGTTGCGGTCGGCTTAGCCTTGTGGCCAATCAACTTCTCTAAAGGAATTCTAATAGAGACCAGAGGCCATATTTAAAGTCCATCAAGACGTCAATAAGCAGCCACTCTTACAAAGGACCCGAATTGTTGAAAAGCACTAGCGTCATATCCCTTACTTGACCTCAAGTAGCAGGCGCTAACGATCAGCCAAGCGGCTAAAAATTGGGTCGGACAGCCGCTAGCTAACGTGGCTTTCATTCCCGACCAGAGGATGGGCTTCGGAGTATTTGTGGTGTGTTCCGGCACGGTAATCATTAGATCTTCCCTGCGCACATTGCAGGAGAGTCGAGTGATATTCCATGCATGGATAGACAATAATGCAACCCGCTGCAGATATAATCTTGGCTAAAATTACCAATTGAACCCTAAAAATATAAAGTGCTACACAAAGTACATACGCAGGTGCTTAATATATAAAATAAATTCCCGGCCTGCTGGTTAAACTCAGCGCAAAACCAATGTCTCAGAATTCCTTGGAAGGTGCAGGAGAGGAGAGGGAGGCAGCTAGGGTTCCTCTCGGGAATCGGAATTGGACCTCATTGAAACCCGTGCGTCTCTTCGGGGCAATCTATCTAGGCAAAAAAAAAAAAAAAAAATTCTTTGCGGCTGAAGGTGATCAATTAAGGGGGGGCAAATGAAGAAAAATAAAAAAACGAGGGATCGCTTGCGGGGGGAAGAAGATCACTGTAGGTAGTATGGGCCCCGGGTGCACTGCCACGATTGATCTGGTGGATCCGGATCTCTATCACATCAACGCAATTAATCGGAAGGGGGAAGGTATGCAGTTGAGTTGCAGAGACATGACATTGACGGGTGTCAAGCCAGAATTCGAAGTTATGCTTATTTCTCGTTGGCCTAGCTGGGCCACTCACCGGATTAAGGTGAAAAAAAATTTGTCCTTTGTTTGTAACCGCCCCCCCGTGTTGTGTGGTTCCCTACGTCTAAAGGGGGGGGTTTCTGTATTGGAGGTGGGTTGGTGGAAATGTCGTGTGTTTTTTCTAGCTGGCCAGGTCTCGGAGAAGCAGCACGGAGTCGGACCAGAAGAGGCATTGGTCATCTAAGCAGTTACTCTTACCGCTTCCGCTTTCTGATCCACCAACGCCCTGTTTTTCATGTTTTGCAGCAGCAGGTGTTGTTAACGCCCCTAAAGGAGAATTGCGGTGTTAATATATCTCCGTCACCGCGTTTGAATACAGTCTACAGACAGACATATATAAAAAAAAGAGAGACAATTGAGAATCCAGATAGGCATCTTCCCTGTATAGAGAAATAGGTATCGTTTGCATCCTAATATGCAGTTCTTATGATCCTCCACTCTCTCTCCACTATCTCCCCCCCCAGCATCTGCGGCAATCACACGACTTTCCCGCGCATTTTACCTAGGGTACGAATTTCAATGTCTAGAGCAGCCTAGGTATTAGAGCATCCATTACTTCCTTTTTTTTCATCCTCCGCAGACCACCGCGGGCCTTCAAGAGAGACAAGACAACCAAACCACTAACCGGTTCCTCTGGGCATTATTTCATTTCACCCAGACCGCCTCGACCTCGATCTCACTCATTCTCACCTAACCTAACTTTACCTACATACAGTACCTATCAGCCAGCCAGCTTCCTCCCCCGCCCTACCTCACCACTCAACGCTCCCCGTTCGTTACCGAGATATCGTCGGCCTACCCAAGCTTCGCCCGCCACCTACATTCAATACTCTCCCCGATTTTCCGATTTTCGCACCACCACCATTTACCCCTTCCACCCCCCCCCCTTCCTCCTTCAATACACACGCCTTGCTGGAATATCATTACTCCTAACTGGGAGAAAGGGTGGCTTATTGACTTGTGCGACCTTTGATTCTTCCGAATATATCCAAGAGGGTCCCCGTTTCGTTTCGTTCTGTTTTGTCGGCGCCTTTATTTTTTGTTTTCTTTCCTGCCCTTCTCTGCCAACTTTTTACTCTCTCTCTCTACTCTCCAGTTAACAGCGGATCAACTGCCCAATAGATTTCGTGAATTCGCGCGTGTTTTATAATTTCTTTTTTTCCTCTTGCTGTAACTTTTCCTTCTTGTTGTTCCGTCAGCAGCTTGCGCATAGGGAATAAGGATCCATCCAGAGAAAGTAAGCAAGCCACGGAAAGAAAGCTGCCCATCATCGTCACAGTCGTTGTTGTATACTTCCTATACCTGGCTTGCTCGCTCATTAGTTTCTTTGGCCCGGTTCCCTTTCCGCTTCAACTAATAGGAGAAGACCGAGAAAGAGATAGAAAGAAGGTTAAGAAAGAGGCCCCCCCGTTAATTCCGGAGAACACGAAAAACGGCCCATTATCATCTCTTACCAACATACCTTGAACAAGCCAGACAGGCCATCAAGCAGCTAGCCAGCTTACCTTCTACGCACCCAAAACCATCTTAACCTACCACACACCACCACCTACATCGACACACCGTTCCGTTCTCTAAGCACAAGCACTCACACACGCTACATACCACCATACCAGAATTATCTATCTACACTAAGCTACTACAAACCTACTACTGAACTTTACAACGCCCCCCCACACCACCATCCATACATAAATAAGGAAATTAATAATGTCTATGAACTCCCCCACCCTGGGACCTTCCCACGCAAACCTGCAAGAAGATGTACCGTCGACTACGATCCCAATAATAGCATCCGCACCATCGGCCCAAGACACCACCACCAAAGCGACGGCCCCCGAATCACAACAGGCTTTGCAGCCCAGCCATGCGCCAACTGAGACAACAGCCGTGGAAGAGCGTCCTGTAACAACAGCAGAAAGAGACGCAACTGTAACATCAGCAACAGAAGCACTGTCAGTGTCAGTAACAGCTAACCCGGCCGTTGCACCAACTCAACCTCCTCCACCCCCATCCGTTGCCTCTAACCCACCATCTGCCACTCCTGCTGCTACCACAGCAGCTCCTACAGACACCACTGCTCTTCCCGAAGCCACTGTCGCTGCCGTTGTGTATTCCCCATTGAAAGACATGAGGACAGCATCATCACCTATAGAGCCCACCGCGGCGTCATTATCAATCACGCTGCTGCTCACCTCGGGTGTGCGCCATCAATTTGTAATGGACGAGGCGTATCTGACGAATCACTCGGTCAAGACGGGGAAAGAGACCTTGAAAGATCCATTCGAGATGAGTGTATGGCAGCTCAAGGAGTGTATATGGAAAGATTGGAAGGAAGGTACATCATCATCACACCACCATACCTAACCGACTTTTCTGCCTCTCCCTTCACTTATCCAATACTTTTTTATTTCTCGCCTCGCCTTGTCTAGCCCCTATTACGGGAAGCTGATCGTGTGTGTAGAATGGGATCAGAGACCGGCTAGTGCCATGTTCATAAGGCTCATACACTTCGGCCGCATGCTGGAGGACAGACACCCTCTCAAAGGTAACCCCCTCATAGTTCTGGATAAAAATTTATTCAGTCGCCACTACCACTCCTCCTTCCTACCCCCCCCCCCTATCCCTCAGTTATCACCATCACTACTCGGGTGCTGACTAGAACTATAGACTGTAGACTCAACCAGGACTCTCCGAACGTCGTACATATGACCGTCCGGCCGCCAGAAGTTGGCGATGATGACATGACGCAACGGAGCGCAAAGGGAGGGTTCGGAAACAATAGGGAGAATGGAAATAGCGGGGGCTCTCCATCCTGCAGGTGTGTTATATTGTAGGGACCTGTGGAAGGTGGGAGTTTGGGAAGAAGAGGGGAGGGGGGTGGGGTTGATGAGAAAGGGTCATGCGAAAAACGCGCGATCCGTAGCTTTTTTCTTCTTTTTATATCTGCTTGGATAAGTGGGGGGCCCACCTGGTTGGCCCGCTCTTTATATCTTGCCCGCTATCGCCCTCTTTAGCCCACTCCCTATTTTTTTTTAGCCTTATCCTACCGTCTGGGGCCTCTGGTATTGAAACATCTATTCGGCGTCATTGTCTCACGGGGGGAGGGGGGGGGCAGTAGTTGTAGCAAGCTGGCTTTGGCGAGCAGTGGGCGGGGGGAATTGTGCATATATATCGCTTCCTTTTTTTTTTTTTTTTTTACTCTTTCGATTTTCCCATATGTTTTTTTCTTGCAATTTCTTTCCATTATTTTTTTTTCTTTGTACAAGGAGTTTGCTTGTTTCGGTAACTAGGGCTAATTGGTGGTATGTATGGGGCTAGTAGTGGGGGGTTACTTTAGCAATTCTTTTTTTCTCCCTTCCTTCCTACTCTTTGCTCTCACTATCACTCGTTCTACTCGCTCTTTACTTCATTTGTGAAAGCAATTATTGTATGTCTACCCCCTCCTCCTTCCCTTATGTATTCGTATGTATGGTCTCGCTATAAGTAAAGTATCCCCTCTTTGTTGCATGCTGTCTATTTTTCCTTTCTTGATCATAACGTTCAGTTATCTTAGTGCACAAAAGATAGGGATTAGTTGGATGGGTTAGATATCTAAAGAATTCCAAAGGTTCAAAAAAGTTTTTTTTTGTGGGGAATGCGCGCGCGCGGTGGGCATTTTATGCATGCCATGGCATGGTTACATGTAGTTAGTTAGTAGCGGGGGCGGGAGTGAGGATGTGCCTCTTCTCCGCTTTTTAGATGCAGTACCAGCTTGGCTTGCCTGCTTATGCTGCCGTGTGATGGGACCTAGATGTAGGCCGAGGAGTACTTCCGACTCGATTCCAAGAACTGCTCTAGAGTGGGAGGATATGCTGTATGATGTAGGGGCTCTACATGTAGGTACTTTACCGTCAAAACCAAGGGTAAACAAACCAATAAACAAACAGAAAGCATGTGTGCACCTTGCGTTGAGACCCTGCTCCAATCCCACGGATTTAATCCTGTTATGGAACTTACCGGGGGGGCTTGTTGCGTACTGCAGCAGCAGTAGCATGCGATGGGGATTTTTGGTTTGGTTTGGTTTGGGCTCCTTTTGGCTTAAGTGATGTGATGTGATACTGAGTCTGGCGTGGAAAATAGTATGGGCAGGCTTTCTCACGTTGTGATCTGATCATTGCTTTTACTTTTGGGCATCATGAGACAGCCTTTTTTTTTTCTCTTAAGATGCGAGCGGGGGAGATAGAGAGAAGGGGGTTGTACGCCGGCCGATAAGTGGAACACCAAGCACCGATATCGAGATACCAAGAGCCCTTTGCACATGTATTCTCTTGGGCACGCTATCATCTGATGGTCATTAACGGTGATATCCCAAAAAAAAATATGTCTTCATCTACTTCAGCCATTAGTTTCTCCACATTTTCCGAATCCTGCTTTTTCCCGGTGCCCCCCCCCCCCCTTTTCTTCCAAATCACATTGGGTAATACTAATACACCCGGGAGTTCGACAGCGAGAGAGAGTGCCTGTATGTAAAGTAGGTAGGCTAGGGTCGGTCGGCATCGGTGATAAATAAAAGAAGCCACTATCAGATCCCTGCCAGAAAAAAAAAAGAAAGATCAAGAACTTTTGTATGTACCCATTCCAGGTATTATTATTATTACTATTGCTAGTATTACTCCTCCACTTTTACCGGGTCCATAATCCCAACGACCAAGTTGACGAACTCGTCAACTTCAATGTTGTCCTCCCGCAGCCTTTTCAGCTTTCCTACACCAGCCTTAACTGCCCTCTCCTCGTTCCAAGGCCGCTGGGTTTGCTCAAAACCTCCCCTGCCGCCACGACCTCGCCCTCTGCCCCGTCCGCGTGGGACAAAGTTCTGAGGTGGTGGTTCAAGGGTTGCCTTATGGACGCTGAGGAGGTGCTGACGAAGGCTCGGAGATGCTAGCATGTTTTGTACCTCGGGGGATGCGAGTAGCGGGGCGAATTTGTCTGTCTCCACTGGTTTCGGAGGCTCGCTCTTTTGAGTTTCCTCAACAAGCTTTGGTGCAGGCGTGGGTTCAGCGAGTTTTGCATCCTCGTGCTGGGCCTTATGAGGTTTGTAGCAGACAAGGGAGCAACTGCAATTGAGGGATTAGTTTTAGTCGGGGGAATTCGAGGGTTCATTGTGGGGGTCGGGTCGCGTACTAGGGAACTTTGCAAGATGGGCATTTGTATTTCGAGGGAGCTTCGTTGCAGATTTCGCAGATTGCCATGATTATCGATTATCGCGGTGGTTGACTGAGGAAAGGATCTTTTCCGTATGTAGCTGTGGAAAAGCTACATTGGAATGCTGGTTTGCCCTAACCCTACTCTATATTAAAGGCTTGGCCGAAACACTCTGATGGATCTATGATTTTGTAGTAACTGTTCCAAGACGGGAATAATATTGAGGTTGTGAGGTGCATAAAGTAACTATAGCCAGGTTTTGAAACTCAGTTTGTTAGAGTAGTAGCTTGGTGTAGTTACATGTAGATACTGCAACACTCTCTGCGATCACCTGGGTTAGGGTCTTACACAGTAGTGATAGGTGATTGTATTGGAAGTTGCTAGAAGCACTTTCTCTCCCCCCAAAACTGGGAACGAATGAGAGATCTAGAAGCCCTGAGTTGTAATCGTATCTAGGTTAGATTTCTTCACGTCCCATGATATGTCACATCGTGACATTGTGGCTGGATTTGATCTCTCGAGTGGTGAACTACAAGTCTTCTCTACTCAACATTATGATAGGACAATTCCAAACATGAAATGCCGACACCAAGCCACTACCTAATGATACCTATTAATTGGTCTCGATAAAGTGAAGATGCAGCTGATGCATGTTGCAGCTGCGGGTAATGGTTGTGGCAGGGTGGAGTGTCGTGACGGCACAGCCACACCCGACCAGGGTCTGTCGTTCCCCGTGGTGTGGAACAACAGGCTTGCCTACCCCCACCACCAGTCGCCTCAAGCATCTTCTCTCTCCCTCCCCCAACACCTCTCCCTCAGCTCTCACCGCATAGCCTTTCAGATACAGTTTTCTCTTGACAATATTCCCATTCTCCCAGCTCTACAGTCATTCAGGTATTGTTCAGTAGATCTCAGTCATCTAAACCCATCTCCGCCGTTTCCAGGAATTCTCTCCACTCCCTCCTCCGCCATGGAGCCTCTAGTACGACGGCGGTATGAGATAAAGGAGCTTATATCGCTGCAATATTCTCCACTTGTAAAAAAACCTGATGGGTTACCGCCAATTGAAGAATGGATGGGGTAAGCTTTGCCTCCTTTTTTTTTTTTTTTTTTTTTTTTTTTGTTTGCCATCTCTTGTTGTATTTAGGGTCGTGTGCTAATTAGCTTTCATAGGCCTGCCCCCGCAGTTCGACCACAAACCACTCGCACACGCATCGATGGTGATGTTCTGGTGAACAGTACTAACCATGACGATTCTCTCAAGGGGTACTACTATGCTTCCGCTCCTGATCTTCTGATACTCAGCCGTATGTTGAAACTAAAGTGAACCGTGGTAACTTAGTATTTCGGCAACACGTCGGCCATCCATGTTTGAATCTCGGCACGTGTCACGATCTACAAGTATGTTTCCCATATGAACTTGTTGTCTATTTTTTTGTTGCTTCGCTGATGTCTTAAAGTCCCAGGAGACATCATCCTTGGGCCCCCGAAAATGATGTCGTTTGCGTCGTCATCCTCGGCTCGAGCAACATCCGGCAAGTTTGATCAAGATGGGCTTCATTCCACTTCAACAGCGTCCCCAGTATTTGCGGAAGAGCGTGGGGAAGGCCCTCATTTTGAACGGTTCAAGATTGAAAGGGGGGTTCGCTCGGGCGACAAGGATAGAGGGGACAAGGACCGCGGCGGAGATCGTGCCGAAATGCGGGGCCCAAATCACATCAAACGAGGATTTAGAGACGATGTCGAAAGTAATGGGGAGCGAGGGGGTGGTTGGACAAGTGTTTCACGCCAACCGCGCAAGAGCTTTGGTGCCGAGGACGGCGACCGTTTCCGTAGGGGTGTTGAAAGAGAGAAGCGGGAAACACCGTGGGATAAGGACCGTCCACCAAAATATGATAACTTTGGGAGAGACCGAGATCGCGAACACAGACCAAAGCTAAAAAGGGATGAGTCTAGCTGGTTACTAGATGATAGTCGTGGGGGAGACAGGGATCACTACCGTGACCGAGACCACCATCGTGACACTCACCACAATAGTAGTCACCGTTACAACAATAGTAGGACTGAGAAGGATCCTGAATGGATGGATTCCGGACCAAGTAATGATGATAGGACAGGAGATACCAAACAGGCGCATTCAATGGAGGAATTCCAACGCTGGAAGGAGAGAATGAAGGCAGGTAATGCACCACCTGAAGAGAAGAAGAAGGCAGACTTGCCTACCGAGGAGGACCACCAAACACCACCTCCAAAAGAGGAAGTGGAAGCTAAGTCTACAAAAGAGCACGAAAGTGCGGTTATTGAAGGTATATCTGAAAGTACTCGTGCAAAGAGACATATTTTAGAAACTAATACCATAAATAGAACCACAAACCGCCCCAGCGGTAGTAGAAAACAATGTGGACAGATTCTTTGGTTTCTGGAGCACCCCTGCCACCAAAAGCGCCGAACAGGATATAAAGAACCCTATCAGACAAGAGCCCAAAAACCCAGTGAAATCTCGCTTTGCTGCAATTTTTGCCCCACAAGAGGAGGTTGCCGCTCCCCCGGTGGTTGAAGCTCGTAAACCTTCTCCAAAATTAAATAATAATCCGGCGAATGGATCCACTTTGGAAGATAAAGAAGGGTTTCATCGTATTCTGAAAATACTTAACGGAGTCAATATCGGGGACAATACAACTCCGATTGCCGTGCAGGCGCCTGTACCAACTCCGCAAATCCAACGCCCCATGCAGCGTAGTATATCTCCCATCACCTCAAGCCTTATGTCCCCACCTCCCCCCCCTTCACATCAGCAAAATCAAGGAGGCCCCGGACTTCGGAACGATCCGAATACAGACTTCCTCATGCGTCTCATGCATCAGTCGCATCAGTCACAGCAGCAGCAGCAGCAGCACAGTCAGCAACAACATCAGCAACATCAGCAGCAACATCAGCAGCAACATCAGCAGCAGCAGCATCAACAGCACCAACAGCACCAGCAGCAGCAGCAACAACACCAGGCACAACTTCCTACATCAATCTCTCCGCTGCACCAACACTATGGAGCTCCATCCCAGATGCCCCCGCCGCCTCCAATATCAACGAGCCCCCATAATTACCATAGAGCAAAGAATAACCCTCTTTCGCCTGTTTTTGATGACCCAGCAATCACCGATTTTAGAAGGCGTGACGCTAGTCCCATTTACCCCAGGCCGCTCATGGAACATGGTCCTCCGGCTGGCTGGAACCCTCCTCAACAGATGTCACAGCCGCAGCTCCCTCAAGCGCTTAGACAAGTGGCTCCACCTCCAGGCCTTGCAAGAAACCAGCATCATCAAGGCCCTCCCCCGCCTCCAACTTTCCTTGGACCACCTCTAGGAGTAAATGGCCCTCCGATGCCATTTCAGCTTGCACCAATGCCAAATATACCACCAAATTTCGGTCCGCCCCCTCCGTTCTTTGGTATGAACGGACCACCTCCTCCACAGATGAGCGGGCCACCTCCTGGATACCACATGCCGTTCCATCACCCCCACGAACCACCTCATGGTCCTCCCATGGGACTTCACGGTCCACCTTTTGGTTTCCCCCACGATGGAGCCAAGAATCCTCCCCATCCGCACGGGCCCGGTAATGCGCGATTTTCTGCTGAATCTATCCACCGCCAGATTCGCTGACAGCCCTATGGACCAGGTCTCTAATGCCGAATTCTATGGAACAATGTGATCAATATCACGAATTTAACTGTCTTTCCTGGGCCTTGATTTTGTTATCTGGGGATACATCAACATCGTCTCCCTTTCTCCCTTTCTTCCTTGTTTTGTCTCACTTGATGGTCGTATCAGTATCTCAACATTTCTTCAGCTCCAAAGGCGTCGTGTTCCTCTTTCACTTTCGACTATTTCTACCCTTGACCTGTAGTCATGTCTCGTTACCATGTAAACATACTTTCTGAATGCTTTTGTTGTCTTGCTAATTTGATTTGACTTGATTTGGTTTGGGTTTGGTGCTGGTTTTGTGGTCATATGTCTTAACTTCTGTGTGCTTTATTCCCTGGAGTATAGACGGACGGATGGATAGCTTATATTCTATTCTCACTTTCCTTCTCTGTCTCTACCCCCAAATTGCTATATTTGGAATTTTGTGACCTGTCTCTCTATACTACTGGTACTTCTTTTCACTGTTCTCGTTCCTTGCTGTTAGTTTCCTTAGGGGATTTCATTGTTACTTTGCATTATTTACTCTGTTACTTTTTAATGCAGGCACCTTCACTCAAGTTGAAATCAACACCCCTTGTTTTCTTTTTCTCTCTGGTTGGATTTTGTGCTTTGTCTGCTTGTTCTTTGGAGGGTGGCATTTTTCGACTTAGTGTCATCTTTTACTCTATGGCGCGACCCCCCATTTCTGTAATATTGTGGGATTGCGGAGAACTGGTCTGGAAACGAAAAGAATTGAAATGCTACAATGCATTGAACACCTACTTTTTTAGTAGAGGATCACAGATCATGAGAAATCACTCGCATAGACCATACCTTGTAGAATTTCTTAGTATGTAAGTGGTGACTGTGGGAAGATTTTGTAGCCGGGAATATTTATTTAGGGTCGGCGGGGAGGGGGTGATGTGGGATAATATTCCAAGAGGATGCGAGCAGGAGCCGTGGGGTGCCAAGAGCCAAACCTAAGGGCCAAAACTGCCTTCCTGTGAGAACACATACTACAGATCATTATTATCTTTTCCCCTTTTGTCTGCTGGTGACCTTGGATCTGGGCCCTCGGGAGCATGGGAGAATAGTCCATATAGTCTAAAGGATAAAGTTGTCTTGAGAAAGTATGTGCCATTATAATTAATTATCTCTATGTACATTGAGAATCCCAAGGCTGGTTTTTTCTTTTATCTATATCTCTAATACTCCCCAATACCTCCGCTGGGATCAATCCGCTGATAGGAATAATTTGCCTCGGAAGATATTGGGTTGTGAATAACCTATTAATTTTCCTACCTTTCATCACTTACGGGTTCACTTTTACCGTTCTCCGCACAAGCAATTATATATACATGTATAGGTGTAATACGACCTCCGACCGTGAGTAGACAATGGGGTACATGTATGTATAAGATGTAGCGGATTACTGCCAAGGCTGTAAATTTGCGGGGCTTAGAAAGTAAGTTTCATGTATGGTGCGGGAAGTGATTGGGGGGGGGGGGGTCTGTCAACCAAAAAGCATCTAGCGAATGGGAGGGAGCTTCAGAGCAGCTGCTCAGTCAATGAGTTGAGGCGCGATCCCGTGTGGCGAGCTGTGGCTTCCGCGTGAGATTTGGTGTGGGAGCAGGTTGTCGGGCTTCCCCCCCCAATCACTTCTCGCGCCATACTATGTAGGAACAATGTTTCTTCCTCTTGTATTATTTAACGCAATGTCTATTTAAATGGAATCTTTGGAGAGCAGGGGCCTAACCAAAGATCATGCAAATGAATGCCCCCCTCGCGGCCGGTGTATGGCACCTAAGCCATCAGTTTTGTGGAGGTCTGGTCTGTCACTAAATTGGTGGACCCATCGACTCGTGATGATGGGTTGTCTACATGTATAGTATTGGCTCCCCCTCGACCTCTTTGTCCATTAAGCCCCATGGTGAATTGGTACAACCAACGAGGAGGGTTGTATTATTTTTGATATCCATAGTAACGCATTTCTTTATATCTTGAGGGATATGGGGGGACACGTACGTCTCTGGCCCATCCGTTGCACTTTTTCTGGGGCACGGAACGAGTCTCGGCAAGCATTTTTTCTCATGTCTCTATCTTTTTTACATTGTCTTTACCCTCCGTCCGTGATGGACGAAAGATATGAATACTAAAATTAGAGATAGTTACCTAAGCCGATTTTATTGGAGAGTGATCCCAACTTGAGGGCCCGCTGATTGGAGAACCACCTCAATCAATCAAATAGAATTTGGTTGACTTCATAGGTCATCACTCGCACATCCTGGCGCTATTCCTAATCGGTTATTTATTTATTTATTTATTTATTCATAATTGCATGCAACCCGTAGGAGTGACGTAATCTTCCTCGTCGTTGAAGAACATCTCAACACTAACCGACCTGGAGCGCTCACTATCTCGAGCCTCATTCTCTAGGTAAATTCCTAGTCGGTATGTCTTGGGCGCATGAGAAGTTTGGGGTATTCTAGAGACTGCTCTGCTTACCCGGGCTTCTTCGCGAGTGTCTTATGCGTCTAAGACATAGTAGCGTTATCAATGCCGCTTTTTGCACAAAATCGGTCAAGACCTATGAGAAATCCTGACAGGTCTTGCACACAGAGGCTGCCATTTGTTTTTATATCTGTCTTTATTTTTGGGGCTTTTGCCGTTACATATATATACATATGTTATTTATCAAGGCTTTCATGATGATCGTCACTGCCTGTATAGGCTGCTATATCATATCCCAGATACGTTGGGTTGTCCCGCCACTCCACAAACAACGCACCCAGCACGAAAAGTACATGAAAAGTAGTCTAGTTCATAATCATAAAAAGGAAATCGGGATCCTCGGGTTCGTTTCAATCATAAATCCGTTAGTGTTGCTGGGCCCCTGTATTTTAGAGGCTTTATAGCACCAAGACGATGCTACCGAGGCCAAGAGCGAGGCCAAGGGTTCCAGCGCGAGTGCGGGAGGCCGCACCTTCGAACGGTTCAGGTTCCTCGGGGGATGGTGGGATTTTGCCGCCTTGGGCAGGCTTCGCTGCTGATGGCACCGTTGGAGAGCCTGAGAGAGGAGGGGAAGGTGGAGCGGCGGGGCCCGAGGCGGGTACGGCGCTAGAACCTGCGGGGCCAGAGCCTGCTGGACCAGAGCCAGAAGCGGGACCAGAAGCAGGTGCGGGACTAGAAGAGCCAGAGCCAGAGCTAGGTGCAGAACCTGAGCCTGCGGGACCAGAGCCTGAGTCTGCTGGACTAGAACCAGAAGCGGGACCAGAAGCAGGTGCGGGACTAGAAGAGCCAGAGCCAGAGCTAGGTGCAGAACCTGAGCCTGCGGGACCAGAGCCTGAGTCTGCTGGACCAGAACCAGAAGCGGGACCAGAAGCAGGTGCGGGACCAGAAGAACCAGAGCCAGAACTAGGTGTAGAACCTGAGCCTGCGGGAATAGAGCCTGCAGGACCTGAGTCTGCTGGGCCAGAACCAGAAGCGGGACCAGAAGCAGGTGCGGGACTAGAAGAGCCAGAGCCAGAGCCAGAACTAGGTGCAGAACCTGAGCCTGCGGGACCAGAGCCAGAAGCGGGACCAGAAGCAGGTACGGGACCAGAGGAATTAGAACCAGAGCTAGGTGCAGAATCTGGGCCTGCGGGACCAGAAGCAGGTGCGGGACTAGAAGGGCCAGAGCCAGAGGTAGGTGCAGAACCTGAGCCTGCGGGACCAGAGCCAGAAGCGGGACTAGAAGCAGGTGCGGGACCAGAAGAATCAGAACCAGAGCTAGGTACAGAACCTGAGCCTGCGGGACCAGAGCCAGAAGCGGGACCAGAAGCAGGTGCGGGACCAGAAGCAGACGTAGAGTTGGAGCCAGAGCTAGGTGCAGAGCCTGAGCCTGTGGGACCCGAAGAGCCAGAACCAGAGCTAGGTGCAGAACCTGAGCCTCCGGGACCAGAAGCAGGTGCGTGACCAGAGGCAGGTGCGGGACCAGAGGCAGGTGCGGGGCCAGAAGTAGACGTAGAGTTGGAGCCAGAGCTAGGTGCAGAGCCTGAGCCTGTGGGACCCGAAGAGCCAGAACCAGAGCTAGGTGCAGAACCTGAGCCTCCGGGACCAGAGGCAGGTGCGGGACCAGAGCCAGAAGCGGGACCAGGAGCAGGTGCGAGGCCAGAAGCAGACGTAGAGTTAGAGCTAGAGCTAGGTGCAGAGCCTGAGACTGCGGGACCAGAGGGGCCAGAACCACCAGAAGCAGGTGCGGGACCAGAGGCAGGTGCGGGACCAGAAGTAGACGTAGAGTTAGAGCCGGAGCTAGGTGCAGAGCCTGAGCCTACAAGTCCAGAGCCTACAGAACCAGAGTCGGAAGCGGGACCAGAAGCAGGAGCAGGGCCAGAAGCAGGCTTAGAGCCAGAGCCAGAGCCAGAGCCAGAGCCAGGGCTAGAGCCAGAGCTAGAGCCAGAGCTAGAGCCAGAGCTAGAGCCAGAGCTAGAGCCAGAGCTAGAGCTAGGTGTAGAACCTGACCCTGTAGAACCCGAAGCGGACGCATATCCAGGGCCAGATACAGGACCTGAGCCTGCATCGGAACCTAAGGAAGGTGCGGAGCCTGATGCCGGCACAGCTCCAGTATTTCCTGGTGATGGGACAGATTTAGGAGTAGCTGGAACCACGGGTGCGGATCCCACGGACCCTAGAGAAGGAGAAGATGATGACCCTTGTATGGACTCGGGTCCTGGAGTAGATCCAGATACTGGGAGATGTCCAGACACTGGAATTGAGCCGTTGGCTGGAGAATAGCCAGATGAGGGAGAATAAACAGATGCGGGGCTGGTGCCGTTCGCTGGGGCTTTGCCAGATGCCAGAGTGGAGCTAGATGCCGGGGGAGACCCAAGTCCCGGGGGAGACCCAAGTCCCGGGGGAGACCCAAGTCCCGGGGAAGAGTTGAATGCTGGGCAAGGTCCGGATGCTGGGCAAGGTCCCAGAGCAGAATCAGAAGAGGGAGCTGGACCAGATCCTACAGGCGCAGTACCTGGGGATGGTACGGCAGCAGATGACCCTGAAGACCCTACGTACCCCGGGGATGGACCAGACGCCTGAGAACTTGGAGCTTTAGGGGTTCTTTGTGAAGAAATCCCAGGAGTAGTTTCAGAGGAAGACGGCAGCTCCACATCAAATTCATATTCATACTCGTTGTTGAAGCAATCAGTACAGAGTGGTCCCTCAAGAACATTAGTAACGGTGGCTGGGACCGGGGCAGATGGTGTTTGAGGCTGGCGGACTGGGGCAGGGCTTGAGAGCTTGAATGGTGGCTGTGGTGCTTGAGCGACAGGTCCAGGCTGTTCTGGAGAAGGTGCCAAACCAGGCGGAGGCGTCAAAACTATTTAGTTAGAACTCAGTGTTTGACCTATGGGGAGGGGGATTCATGAATATACCGTTGTTTCCAGCATTTACACTGTTTCTGGTGGCATTTGCCACAGGGAGACCGAAAACTGGACTACCGGGGGTGTTGATAACTCTACCAGGAAGTTGGGCGACAGGGCCAGGGGCCTGAACTTCACCAGGAAGCTGAACAGTGGGGCCTAGGGCTTGGACGGAAGGACCGGGGACCTGGGTAACCTCTCCAGGAAGCTGAACGGTAGGGCCTGGTACCTGAACAACTTCGCCAGGGAGCTGGACAGTAGGGCCTGGGGCTTGGACGGAGGGGCCGGGGATCTGGGTAACCTCTCCAGGAAGCTGAACGGTAGGGCCCGGTACCTGAACAACTTCACCAGGGAGCTGGACAGTAGGACCTGGGACTTGGACGGAAGGACCGGGGACCTGGGTAACCTCTCCAGGAAGCTGAACGGTAGGGCCTGGTACCTGAACAACTTCGCCAGGGAGCTGGACAGTAGGGCCTGGGGCTTGGACGGAGGGGCCGGGGATCTGGGTAACCTCTCCAGGAAGCTGAACGGTAGGGCCCGGTACCTGAACAACTTCACCAGGGAGCTGGACAGTAGGACCTGGGACTTGGACGGAGGGGCCGGGGATCTGGGTAACCTCTCCAGGAAGCTGAACGGTAGGGCCTGGTACCTGAACAACCTCACCAGGAAGCTGAACAGTGGGGCCTGGGACTTGGACGGGAGGACCGGGGATCTGGGTAACCTCTCCAGGGAGCTGAACGGTAGGGCCTGGTACCTGAACAACTTCACCAGGAAGCTGAACGGTAGGGCCTGGTACCTGAACAACTTCACCAGGGAGCTGGATAGTAGGGCCTGGAACTTGGACGGAAGGACCGGGGATTTGGACAACCTCACCAGGAAGCTGGACAGTGGGGCCTGGGACTTGAACGGAAGGACCGGGGATCTGGACAACTTCGCCAGGAAGTTGAACGGTGGGACCAGGGACCTGAATGACTTCACCAGGGACCTGAACAACTTCACCAGGAAGCTGAACAGTGGGGCCGGGAACGGGGTACCCAACCTCGACAACCTCGCCGGGGAGCCTGACAGTCGGGCCTGGGACGGGATACCCAACCTCGACAACTTCGCCGGGAAGTTTAATAGTGGGACCAGCAATTGGGTATCCAACTTCCACTGTAGGGCCTGGAACTGGTAGCTCTTGGACTTCTGTAATAATCTGGACTGCTCCAGGGATTGTAACTGCTTGGCCTGGCTGGGTGACAACCACTGGGGGTTGTACCAACGTTTCCGCAGGTGCTGTGATGGTTACAACGGGGCATCCTTCGCAAACAATAGTGGTATAGACTTCTCCGGGAGCAACAACCGTCTCTGCTGGCAATGTAATATATACAGGAGCTTCAGTAATGACAATTGGTGGTGACGAGACGATGGTCTGAACAACATTATCTTCAGTGACAACCACAGTCACTGGAGGCGCAGCAGGGAACTCAATGCCCTGAGTAATAAACACAGTCTGGAGAACCGGGGTTTCGACTCCAGGGAGATATGTTGTAATGACCTCCTGGACAACTTGGGCTGGCACCCGAATTTCTTCATAGATAGTAGTGGGAACTGGGGTTGCGAAGCCTGGCTGCGAAACAAATTCGGTAATAACATTTTCCTTAGTAATATAAAAAAACTCCTCTACGGATACAGTAACCGGAACTTGAACTGTCTGAACGACGGGGGTGTCCACACCAGGAAGGTGTGTAGTGATGACCTGCGCTGGGAGAACAACCTCCTCAGTAACAGTCGTGAGGACTGGAGTTGCGATACCAGCGACTGATACGTATTCGGTGACGATGACATTCTGAGTAACATATATGATATCCTCCTCTTTGACAGTTACTGGCACGGCAACCTGCTCAGAGATATAGATCTGTTCCTTCTCTACGATAGTGATAGGGACAGTCTGAACTACTGGGGTGGGAACACCAGGCAGGAAGGTGGTGACGACTTGAGCAGGGAGGATGACCTCCTCAGTGATCGTGGTAGGAACAGGAGTGGCGATTCCATCAACAGTGACGAACTTGGTAACCTCGACTTCCTGGCTGATATAGACGAGCTCCTCCTCCTTGATCGTAACTGGCACTCTGACTTGTTCGGAAACGTAGATTTGCTCCTGCTGAGTGATCGTTACTGGGACCATAATCTGCTCAGAGACATAGACCTGTTCATTAAGAGTCACTGTTACAGGAACTCTGACCTGCTCAGAAACATAGACTTGTTCCTGCTGGATGATGGTCACGGGGACCTGAACCTGAACCTGCTCGGATACGTAGATCTGCTCCTGTTCGGTGACGGTGACAGGAACCCGGATCTGTTCAGACACATAGATTTGCTCTTGCTGGGTGATAGTGTATGGGACCCTGATCTGCTCGGAGACGTAAACTTCTTCGAGAATTATCCTTGGAGCCTGTGTAACAAGCACTTCACTCGTAATAACAACGCTCTCCTGCTGGATGATGGTTTTGGCAGGAATGGTGACAAAAATTTCGTTCTCGATAACCACGCTCTCCTTTTCAATGATAGTCTTGGCCGGAAGAGTCTTTGTGACTTGAGCGGTAACTGGAACTGGTACCTCTACCATCTGAAAGATTGTTTCTCCTGGGATGACAATCTGTTCAATGACGGTCTCGCCGGGGAGTTGTTCGTAGACCGTCGTTCCGGGGAGTTGAACCTTCTCAATGATCGTCTGCCCTGGAAGTTGGATCTGCTCAACGATGGTCTGGCCTGGGAGCTGTATCTGCTCAATGATAGTTTGGCCGGGGAGCTGGATCTGCTCAACAACAGTTTCGTATGAAACGACTTGGGTATACGGGATATATTCGGTCTGGGGAGGGCATGTCACACAAGGCGTCACAACCTCGGCGACCTATCTGAGAGTTGTAAATTGTTAGAATGGGTTCAAACCAAGCACATTGAGGAACCTAACCTGGACTGTCTCCGTAATGGGAATAACCTTCGTTACGGGAACCTCAACGGGAACCTCAACCTGCACCGGGACACTCTCACCAACAGCATTAATATAAAAGAAATTCTTCTCCTCATTAAAATGAAAGTTGTTTTCAGCGAAGTTCTGCTCGGAGAACTCCTGGAAGCTTGCGGCCGAATTTTCATTGCCGAGAGAATTTGGATTGGTATTTGCGTTCTCGTTGCTTGCGGCGACCTGATTCTGATTCTCGTTGGCGTTGTTAATGTCGTTGGCATTCGTGATGATGATATCCGGGAAAACAATATCAGTCATACCAATAGGCATAACACCGCCTGGCAAGAAGGTCTGTCCTTGTTGAAGCGGGCCAACCTGTCCACCAGGGAACTGGGCTTGGACTTGAGCCTGGGGAGACTCTTCGGGAGTGTTCACGTCGATGTTGAGGTTTTTCTCGACAGACTTTGCTACTGCAACATCTTGGTTAAGGTTTTCATTATCGTTAGTAGCCGTGGATTGACCAGGAATGGCAATGTTGTTTCCTTTGGCCTTGTTAACTGCTGAGGCCTCCTTCACATTATTTCCTACGTTGGAGTTTTTATCGTGAACATTTCCTCCCTTAGATTTTGTTGCTTGTTTTGGAATGGAAGGTACCGGAGGGCTCATCTCCATAGGCAAAGATAAAGGTGGGGGAGGGCCCATGACATATGGTGGTTCTTCATAAAAATCGGGCGGGGGTAACTCATAAAACTCTGGGGGAGGAGGGCCCATGACATATGGTGGTTCTTCATAGAAATCGGGCGGCGGGGGTAACCCATAAAACTCCGGGGGAGGAAGCCCATAAGGAGGGAATGGAGGGGGTGTTCCATGAAATTCCTCGTACTCGGATGGGGGAGGATAATGAGGAGGAGGCGGAGGGTGAAACTCTTCGTACTCAGGGTGATGGAAGTATGGATGGGGGGGCGGAGGGCCGTAAAACTCAGGAGACAATCTCTCAAAATCGATCACCTCAATATCGATATCCTCGGGATAGCCCCTTTCAGGGCCGGTCTTTTCGGTAGTCTCAATGTTTTCGACCCCAATCCCATCGGAGAAGGGCTTTGGAAACTTGTCTTGAGGTACAAGAAGCGGCTTGGGGGAAAGGTAAACGTCCTCCGTTTCATAACTGTCGTAGTCATCTTGTTCAATGATGACCAAGGGAGAACTGTGATCGAGAGTAAATTTATTGTCTGATCTCTCAGTTGTGGCTTTTTGATGGTCTGTAGTATCCAGAGGTCCCGATCCCGGCGGATATGGGGACCTGTCTGCTATAGCACCTGCAATGAGGGCTAAGCAGGAGAAGATTCGATAAAATCGCATGCTAGTTTCTTTTGGAAAATCTGGCAAATGTGAGTATTAACGATGAAGGACAGCTCCTTTTATCTTTAAGTTTTTCCGCCACCGAGGTATCAAATATCGCATTCAGATCATCCACGGCCATCTATCCCCGCTCACCTACCTTCCAAGATATCTTTAGATCGTTGCCCCTCACATCTCTTTCCGATACTTAGTTTTCGACTTCTGCGCAATGACTTTTTACCGTGATCGAATTGAGGCCTCTAAAACATTCTTTGCCCCATGATCTCGGAGATGGGTAAGTAGTGTGGTTTGACGGGCTCATTTGGGCTGAGCCTTGACTATAGCTCGAGCTAACCTGTCTCATGGAATTTGAACTCGTGCTTGTAAAGCTCTTAAGGCAAGCCCGAAATATTTGAATACTCATACTTTTAGGCCTACGTAGTCTTTAGAAATGGTTTTTATTTACTATACGAAAAGAATAAAAATGAGGGTGGTAAGTACCTGTGTAGCATCCTTGGGCCCTAGATGGTTTAACCTGCCTCGGTATGGGCGCTAACCAAGGCTTGAGCCAGCTTGTCTTATTGGATGCTTGGGTCTCGAGTCTAGTCCTCGAGGAAAGAGATATCGAGACAATCTGGCCCGTCAGCCACGCCGAGGTGAAGTGGGTGGATGAGTTTAGTATATTTGGCCCAGTTTGGGTAGGATGTTTGGGTAGTGTGGCGAATTTATGCAGGTTTGAGCCCTGCACATGAATCCGTGGGTGTCTCTGGTCCAAGGCGCCATCAGCTAGGATTGCCACTGAGCCGTGAACTTAAGGAAGCCCCCCTAGGCCCAAATCATTTGACTACCTACAGTATCGTAATTGACTACAAACTCTAGAACTCTCGCGAAAATCAGAGAAGGAACAGCCTATATCTCGCGTACGCGAGTACATGTAGTTATCTTTTCACCCTCTTGTTTTTTAATGCTGCTGACTAACACTAATCAAGCTGTATGATTTGGTGGGGATGCGGAAATATTAGTAAAAGATTAAGTAAACGGAATTTTAACTCTTACAGAGTGAGCATTTATACTTCGAAGTGCTAAAGGCTTTGGAACTACTGAAATGTTCGAGATCGTTGTGGTTCCGAGGGTCTAAGGAGAAAAACAAAAGAAGAGTCCACTCTAAACAGACATTGCGCAAGCTCCTTTTACCTTAGCTGGTTATTTAATACAACTATGATTAGCTAATTATTCCGCACTTGCTCTGGACCAATATTTGCCATGCATTGGCCTTAGGGGTTTGCCATTGACTCGATGGCCACGAAATGTGGTGCTTTAGGATTGTTCCGAGCTCGAAGCGCAAGTCCGCGCCTGTAGATTGGTGCAAACCTATAGAAAAATCTGAGAGAATCCCTAACTGAAGAGGAGTGGATTAAACATCTGATTATTCCATGAGGCGCCATAGAGGTATGGCTACAGTACCGAAAATGGACAGAAACTGACTACCGTATTCCAATCATTACTCTAGTGATTCTGTATCGATGCGGTATCGATATGGTACTCTACTTACGATGCTCGTTCAAACCGGTATCCTTGACTCAATACGTACTGTAGCCCTACGATTACATCTTTACCCCTATTTCCGAGACTGTATGTAGGAGCGGGGCTGTACCTGAATACTACATAGAATAGAGGATGACTCTTGTCAGATTTAGGATTGAGCACGGAAGACTACGATATAGTTGGCGTCAGTACGTAGGATGCGGAATGGTGATAGTAGTCTCGCGCTCACCCCCTACAGACAGCTTGCTGTCCGCCGGAGGAGGACTGGCGACGAATCCAGTGAGAACGTTACATGCTACCAGAGATGCTGTAAAAGCGTGATAGAGTAGTATATGTGCCAATAAATATATACCACGGCCGCTGCATAGTTATTTTGTGTTCTCTTGTTAGTTTCCCTTGGACCTACTAATCATGAAATCAGTGTCTACCAGATATTATAACAGCAGAGTGTTGTCAATTATCGTCGGCAGAGCTATGTCAATAAAGTTGCAGTCAAAACGAGGTTCTAGACCAGAAAAATGTTGTTTTGACCATCCCCTAAACGCAAGTCGTGAGCTACAAATATCTTCATGCATGATCAAAGCTCGCTGATGGTTGCGCTGGAATTTATACAGAAATTGATGTGTGTGCATGTGTGCATGTGTAATCATAGTGACTGTTAGTTACAAGTAGTCCCGTGCCCGTCCCATACCGACAGCTTACTACCCGCCGTAGGGTTAATTACATGTCTATCCTTCCGTGTTGGTTAACACTATAAGCGCCCGTACTTGCGTCATCCAAAGGAAGAAGGCCTAGTAAGACTTGAAGTTTTATAAAGATACCATCTAGGCGAAAGATTACCGAAGCCCAAGGCAGAGGTTCCAGGTCCTGGGTTCTTAAGTACTTAGCATGCAGCACTTCATATACTGTATGTTTCGCACGTCCTAGAGTGTTGGAAGTGGCCATGTTTGGTGTGTTTTGCGTGGTGTATGATGAATTCTGACCAAGAAATATACCAACAGGCGGGGGTCGTCGAGGTTTGGCAACATAAGTGTATAGCGATTACCACCCTCATGATATATCACTCGGTAAAGGTCCTCGCTCGCAAGGCGGCAAGCTTTTGATGACCCAATAGTGGACGTAGCGTTAGTTGTTTCCCATAGGGTCGAGATACTACACGCAATTAGACACGATCGAAGTACCAGCACGATCGGAAGTGTAAGCTTTGGTGTGATTGTGAGTGCGAGCTACATGTATGTTTGAGTTCTAGGTCAATTGTTTGCCGGGTAAGTCACATTATGAATCCTACCTAGGGGTATGTAGATTGCGGCACCAAACTTCAGTACTGCTAAGCTAGTGGGTGTAACCCAAGCAGTGTGTACCTACATGTACATGTACCTACATGTAGTCAAACATCTTTCCCCTTGGTTGTGAAACATTCGCTAAATTCTTTGGGTTCCGACGCGGGAACTCATGTGCTTCCCGTCATCACCTCATGTGTGATGTGGTCCATGTCTAAGAACTCTACTTTTTGCTGATTACGAGATTTCAGGGTCTGGACGCTCGCGGGTATTTCGGACGGTTTGAAATCCTACACAGTCGGTACGTAACAGAATGGTAGGTACGACGTTGCTCGTAGGTGGGGGTAAGCACGCTGTACCGACTCTACCTACAATGTGGACCTGCAGGTGGATAACCAGCGTCTATATGGATAAACCCTAACCCTGGATCAACAGTGCTAAGTAGGTATATGTACCTACATGTAGGCATGTAGGGATGAATTCAACCGTTAAAACTCACTTTCGGGGGTTATTTATACCGGAGCTGGCTATTTTGTGGCGCGAACCATTTACTACATCATGTAATAATCCTGGTACATAGGGTACAAGAAGCATTTTTGTATGCCACAAAATCGAATTACATTACTCACGCAATTCGTGATGAGCATAAAAAAGGATCCCTGTGAAAAAAAAAAAAAAGAAAAGGCAATTGAATCGGGTTACGCTAATACATGTAATTAACAAAGCTTTAACACAACCCCAGAAAATTTGCCTATCACGCCATCGCTTGGCGCCATCAGCCAATCACAGCTTAGATAAACTGAATGATTTCTTTCCCCCACCTATTTCGGTCAGAGGTGCACACAAAAATAAAGTGTAGACGGTGCACGCTTTTTTACTCTCCATCCTCTTCTTCTTCGTAGGAAGTCCTTCTTCTTCGTAGGAAGTCCACCGTTTTCGAGCTTGTATCTTGTGTATTATCCTCGGAAATGGCTTCGGTTGGAACTTTGAACACTCCGGAGGAGGCAGGTACGTCTTGTTAACCTTTTTAATATCACAAACAATCCTTCACGGTAGTCTCGCTACATTGGATCAATGATCGTTGGTTGCTGACATTACGACCATAATTGCAGTCGCAAGAATCGCATACCTCTCTAGTGATGTTGTTGTTTCTGTTCAGTCATCCCTAGGGGCTGCCTCAGCATATTCTTCCCAGCTTGAGACTCTTGCTTCAACTGGAGCAAAGGGAGCTCTGGCGCCAGCCCCGGAGGTCCACATCATCCGTCAAAATGCGGACCCTTTGCTCTCAGTATTCCAGCCCATTCGGTCAGGCAAGCTCGTCTCTGTTACAACAACTTCAGATATCTTGCTTTCCTCAATACCTCACCTATACAAATTAATCAATTACCCCGTCGTTCTTCATGTTTCAATGCAGCCGGCGGAATTCCCGGACTACTCCGGTATCACAGCAATTAGACAGACGGGATTAGTCCTCCTCCAGTCAGAGTCAATCCAGGAGGCTCAGGACATGGCCGTAACAGCTCATGCCCTTGCGATTAAGACCGGAAAGGCAGTTGTTCATTTCTTTGCCTCTTCAGGAGCGGACAAACCAATTGAGATTGAAGACCAGGCTCTGATGGACAAGGTTTTGGACAAGACTGCCGCAAGAACATTCCAGTCTCAATCAATTGACTCAAGCAGCTTGTATGCAGATGATGGCGTAGTAGCACAGACAAAACAGACAAAGCCCCCAGTAGCGTCCAATGGCGCAAGCACCGTTGTCAGTGGTATCGCCAGCCCTGCGAGCGAAATCTCTACTACCGCAAACAGCAATGGCACAAGCACTATCGGGGACAAGAGCACAGAGCCTTCTCTCTCAGCATTATCTCTGGAGGAGGTAATTAGCTCCCGTGCTGTCACCTCCGACGACATCTACAAGCACGTTTCGGGCATCTTTGAGATCATCAGCCAGATCACTGGCCGTTCATACAACGTTTTCGAGTACCAAGGCCCCAAGAACGCGAACATTGCACTTTTTGTTTTTGGCTCAACCACCAAGCTTTTCCAGTCCACCATTGAGGCATTGTCATCCGAGGAGGATTACTCGCGGGTTGGCGTGATTTTCTCAAGACTCTACCGCCCATGGTTCGGTACCAGATTAGCCGACAGCCTCCCCAAGTCAATTAACAAAATTGCGGTTTTGGAACAGATCAAGAAGAAGACCACCCGATGGGGCCCTCTGTTCCTAGACCTGCTTACATGTCTCCGCGCCGGACCGGCTGCTAAAGGCGCCCCTGTTGTCGTTGGACACCAGTTGGGCTTCATCAACTCGGAGACTGTTAACCAGGCAGTACGCGGGATTGTTCAGAACTTGAAGGCGGAGGCCCCAGTGCAGAACTTGTTTGTCGGCTTAGCAGAGGGTCCTGAGTTTGCAGAGTCTAAAGTTGAGCAGCCGGCTGTTGAGACAGCATACATGAAGATTCTTGATCAGTTGTTTGGCAAGCGATTGCACGTTGCCAACTCTCTCGACAAACCCCACGCCGGAATCTCAGCAACCATCGCCGCTAGCCCCGAATACGGTTACGGTTCTCTTTTGGCCAGAATTGAGAAACGCCAGGCTTTCGTTAAGAGGGTCGAAGAGTTAGCCAAGTCTAGCGAATTCTCTACCGCTGCTCCTGGTGAAGCTCTTTCAAAGTGGCTTCTGGTTGCAGAGGACCCGGAGAAGAGTGCTAGCCTAGCAGATGACATTGTTGAGAAGTTGGAAGCCGACGGCTCTAAAGTTGCTCTTGAACTTTTGGCTGATAAGGCTCTCTTCTACAAGCAGTCGCACTGGCTCGTAGGATCTGATGCCTGGGCCTATGATCTTGGTAACTCCGGTGTTCACCATGTCATTGCTTCTGGTATCAACATCAACATGCTTGTTATCGACTCGCAGCCATATTCAGAGCACGCTGCTGCCGATTCCTCACGGAGAAAGAAGGACATTGGTCTGTACGCTATGAACTTTGGAAACTCATATGTTGCTTCCGTCGCCGTCTACAGCTCTTACACTCAGGTATTACACGCCATGATTGATGCCGACAAGTTCGAAGGGCCCTCGGTTGTTGTTGCGTACCTTCCCTACAATAAAGAGGATGACTCGGCTCTCACGGTTTTGCAGGAGACCAAGAAAGCTGTCGACCTTGGATACTGGCCATTGTACCGCTGGGATCCTAATGGCGAAGAAAAGGGTGGTGTTAACTTCAACCTTGACTCTGAGAGGATCAAGAACGAGCTGAAGGAATTTTTGAAGCGTGACAACCACTTGTCTCAGCTTGCCAAGAGGAACCCCCAGTTTGCTGCCAACGTTGCTAGCTCCTACGGAACTGAGGTCAGGCACCAACAGAAGCGTAAGGCTAAGGACGCCTACAACAAGCTCCTTGAGGGACTATCTGGACCCCCATTGACCATCCTTTTCGCATCTGATGGTGGTAACGCAGAGAATCTTGCTAAGAGATTGGCGAGACGTGGTAAGGCTAGGGGTCTCAAAACCTTGGCTATGTCCATGGAGGAATACCCTCTTGAAGATCTTTCCAATGAGGAAAACGTTGTTTTCATCACTTCCACCGCCGGTCAAGGCGAATTCCCCCAGAATGGTCATGCTTTCTGGATTGCCGTGAAGAACTCTACCGACTTGGACCTGGCTGGTGTCAACTACTCTGTTTTCGCTCTTGGTGATAGCCATTACTGGCCTCGCAAGGAGGACAAGCACTACTACAACAAGCCCGGGAAAGACCTTGACAAGAGGATTGCCGACCTTGGAGCCAAGAAGCTTGCTGATATTGGTCTTGGTAACGACCAGGACCCCGATGGTTATCAGACTGCATACTCAGAATGGGAGCCTAAGATATGGACTGCTCTCGGTGTTGACAAAGTTGACGGACTCCCGGATGAACCTCCCCCAATTACCAACGAGGACATCAAGATTGCCTCAAACTTCCTCCGTGGTACCATCGCAGAGGGTCTGAAGGACGAGAGCACTGGCCAGATTTCTGCCAGCGACCAGCAGCTCACTAAGTTCCACGGTACTTACATGCAGGATGATAGGGATTTAAGAGATGAGCGCAAGGCCCAGGGACTGGAGCCTGCATACTCTTTCATGATCCGATGCAGACTGGCTGGCGGTATCTCAACTCCTAAGCAGTGGATTCAGATGGATGATATCAGCAACGCGTGGGGTAATACCACTATGAAGCTAACTACCAGACAGACGTTCCAGGTTTGTAGCCAAAAATACTACCAAAATTCTTGCCATCTCAATTGCTAACATCAAGTAGTTCCATGGTGTTCTTAAGAGGAATTTGAGGGCTTCCATGCAGGACATCAATAAAGCCCTCATGACCACCCTCGCCGCCTGTGGAGATGTCAACCGTAACGTTATGTGCAGTTCTCTCCCCACAAACACCGCCCTCCACAACGAGGTCCAGGCTTCAGCCCAGCGCATCAGCGACCACCTCCTCCCCGCCACAACCGCCTACCACGAGATCTGGCTCCAGGATGAGAATGATAAGAAGGTCCAGGTTGCCGGTGATGCCATTGTTGACCACGAGCCTTTATACGGCCCAACCTACCTACCCAGAAAGTTCAAGATCACCATTGCCGTTCCTCCACACAATGACACCGATGTCTACGCACACGATATTGGCTTGATCGCCATCAAGGGCGCTGACGGCAAGCTTGCTGGTTATAACGTCTTGATTGGTGGTGGTATGGGTGTCACTCACAACAACAAGAAGACATACCCCCGAACTGGTAGTATGCTTGGTTTCGCCGACATCGAGCGTATCCACCTTGTTTGCGAGAAGGTCATGTTGGTCCAGCGTGATCACGGTGACCGCAAGAACCGCAAGCATGCCCGTCTAAAGTACACTGTCGATGACATGGGTGTCGACGTCTACCGCAGCAAGGTTGAGGAGCTTCTCGGCTGGAAGTTTGCGGAGGCCAGGCCCTTCCACTTTGAGTCCAACGTTGACACCTTCGGGTGGCAGAAGGACGAGACCGGCAAGAACCACTTCACCTTCTTTATCGAGAATGGACGTATCGAGGACACCCCCGAGTTCCCCATGAAGACTGGTCTCCGCGAGATTGCAAAGGTCCACAAGGGTGAATTCCGCCTTACTGGTAACCAGCACCTCATCCTTAGCAACGTCGATGATGCCGACTTGTCAGCGATGAAGGACCTTATGGCCAAGTACAAGCTCGACAACTACCAGTTCTCCGGATTAAGGCTGTCTTCGTCTGCCTGCGTTGCTTTCCCCACCTGTGGTCTTGCTATGGCGGAAAGTGAGAGATATCTGCCTGTTCTTATCGGCAAGCTTGAGGGCGTTCTTGAGGAGGCAGGTCTTCGCCACGACTCGATCGTCATGAGAATGACTGGTTGCCCCAACGGCTGCGCCCGACCATGGCTGGCCGAGGTTGCCTTCGTTGGAAAGGCCTTCGGAGCGTACAACATGTATCTTGGTGGTGGTTACCATGGACAGAGACTCAACAAGCTCTACAGAAGCTCTATCAAGGAGGAAGAGATCCTAGAGATCCTAAAGCCTCTGTTCAAGCGTTATGCCTTGGAGAAGGAGGATGGCGAGAGGTTTGGTGATTTCTGCATTAGGATTGGGGTGATTAAGCCTACTACAGAGGGAAAGACGTTCCACGACGATGTAAGTTTCTAACTTTACCTAGTTGTGATAGAATTTAACGCTAATTGGATTAATAGGTTGCTGAGGAAGACGCCGACGAGGAGTAGATTGGTGACTTGTAGTGTATTTTCTATCGTGCATTTCTTAGAATTTTATTATAGCTGTGTTGCATCTGTTTTTATTTCCTTTTTCTTTTACTTTTTTGACTTCGAGCCATGGATAAGCTTTTTTATACTTTCAATATTTGATATCTTGATGACGACTGTATATGTCCGGGGGTGTGTACCAAAAGCAGGACTAAGAAGGAGTGATAATTTAGGTTGAAAAGTATCATTTAGATCTTTCTTATACCACAGATAATCAATTTTTATGACTTGTCGTCCAACACCATAGCTCAGATAGTCGGAGTCGTTCCACATTTATCACAGAGGCACATGTGATTCGGACCCACATTTAGACCCAAATCCCAAACGACGTTTAACTGATGGTCCCTAAGGGGGAAGAGAATAGTTACAGCAAGTGAACTATGTAAACCTAAGCAGCAGACTTTGCCTCTGCGATCTTTGCCTTAACAGCGTCACGCCTCTGTTCACGGCTCTTCTTCCTAAGTCTGAACTTCTCGCTCTCGGATTTCCAGTGCTCTTTGCCCTTAGTGTCACGTTCTGGGTCAGCCAGGTTTGGGTCGGCGCGGATTTTTTCGTGTGCGTTCTCGTAAACCTCTTCGAGGCCGTCGGCTGTTTGCTATGTCAGTGTATGTAGTGCATTAGAAGAAGAGGAATCAGTGACGGGAAAGAACAAACCTTCAATCTCGCTCTCGATGTATTTGCCGAACTGCGATTTGTAGCGCTCTTCGTCATCGTCGGCGAGGGTCTCCATATACTCCGCGACATGGCCGGAGAATATGTACCTACTGCCGCGTTAGCGTCATAATCCTCCAATGCCCCGGCCACAGTTGCGAGAGCGCTAGCAGCGGGGCGGGGGCGGAGCAAACTCACTTCCTCAATAGCTCGGCATCCAGCTCCTTGGTCTCGATATCGAAACCCGGGAACCTACTCTCGCTATGCGGGATATACAAGCCGCCATCACTAGCACCCTTCATAGCGCCAAAGATTCTCGCGCCAGTCGAGGTCCTATGCAAGCCGACGTCCAAGTGCGCCTTAAACGGGCGTCTGGTCTCCCCGTCGTGCTCGCACTCTTCCGTGAGCTTGTACTCGCCATCGACCTCGGTAACGCCCTCAAAGGTTTCGTCGAGGCCGAGCTTGACGAGGGTGCGGCGTGCGAGGAGGAGGCCTGTGGCGTAGGCGGCACCCCAGTTTGTGAGGCCGTGTTTGATGCCGTAGCGCTTCAGCTCATGGCTGTAGGCGGAGGAAAGGACGACGTCGCCGAGGATGGTGGCGGAGACGATTTGACAGATTATCTGGGGTTAGGGAAGAGAGGCCAAGGGGCAGAGTTACGGTTAGCCCACCTCCATTCACAGTGAATCTTTGCATAAAGCTTCGTTCGTAGAATTGAGCATTTCTGCTGACTGTATTCTAGAATTTCTGCGAATGATTGAGGTACCGGGCTTTCTTGGATCTTTTTTTTTCCTAATTTTTATCGCTCCTGTGCAGACAAGAGCCTGGGAATGGAGTGAGTTGTGCCAGATATGAGAAGGGGGACATACATCGCGGTTGGAGAAGCGTACAACTAGCCGGTATTTTGGGGCATTGTACTTGTTCTTTGCCTGGGTGATCAGGCGCTTTCGGGCGTAGTAGTCGGTTTTTCCTTGCTGTCTGCGGCGGTATTTTGTCTGGTACCGCGAGAAGTAGGCATTGGATTTGACTTTCTTTTGGAACGGCTGTGAAGGGTTTTAGTAGAGAAGCCCACCTATTTTGATGTTTCTACCATGATCTAGGGGTCTAAATACCATGATGATCTTTTACTGTTATTCTAGTACTAGTTCGTCGTTGACCGCTGTTTCCTGGCCAATTCAAGGTCTAATAATGACTGCTGCCGTTGCCATTCAAGTTACTCTCATCCCACCGTGCATGGTGCTGTGCGTTCTTTACAATCTCGATCTGTGACGGCCTAAAAGATCAAGATAAGGGCTTTTATTGAAATAGACCCTTTACTTTTATTTTCTCCAATTTCCATCTCTAGACATTCCCCTTGTTTCCGCACTTTGGTACCAAGGGCTGAATTTTGTTGCTCTGAGAATCATTGGCTGCTTGGCGCTGGGCAGGGATCGGGAACGTTACTCTTCTCCCACATGAAGTATGAAGGGAAGAGAGAGAGAGGGAGAGAGAGAGAGGGAAAGAGAGAGGGAAAGAGGGCTTTGTTATAGGTCTTCTGGAGTCTATAGACGTTTACGGCATTCTGTCCTCACCCTGACGGGTACATTAACCCTAATCAGTACTAGCTTCGCCGAGTGTTCATGTTGGGCGAGTGACCACTTGTGACTTGTAAGACTGATTGATTGATTGGCTCATTTAATGAGATTTATGGGGCCGTGGTACTCTTCAGGGTATTTTTGTACCTTAGGTTCTTAACAAATGTCTAATTTAGTTTCGTTCTTGGCCCAAAATGTTCTTCGCTGTACTTGAATACGAGGCCACACCGACTACTGCGGCGGCTGTTTGTGTATATACCTTTACAACCTAGAATCAACAGACAGTGCCAGGACCTTCCGAGAGCGGTTATGTATTGATGCGTTGCCAAGGAGATCTTTCCACAAAGGGGGGCTCATAAACCACAACGACACAAACAAAAGCATCGTGGCGTGGCCTAGTGGTAATACACTGGGCTTCGTCATATGACCACGACAGGTTCAAATCCTGGTGGGAGCAGTGATGAGAAAGCCCAACATGGTAGCGACGCTCTTGAGGGATGATTACTTCTTCACATAAGTCTTTTGTTGCCGGCTTTTTTTATCATTTAACCGCGAGTTATGTAAATTTTAGGGAACAGTGGTAGACAAATTCTCATGCTTGGTCAATACCCCCGTCACCCTCAACCAATAGGTTGCGGGGCGCAAAAGGATGTAATCTAGTACATAGTAGACTAGGGTAGCACCTCGCGGCCGCGAGTTGTAGGTACTACTCTACCTTGAGGTATGGATATCAAGTCCTGTATTACAGCTGCTATTGGGGGCTACGCCCCCCCTCATCCCCTCCATCCTTCCACTTCCTTCTCCTATCTCATGATATCAGTATATAGTTTTAGTTGAATTGTTCTAGCTGAATTATTCTAGTTGAATTAAGTCCAACAAGAAAAAAGGAGGGGGAAAAAAGAGGTCGGATAAACGGCTGGATTCATCACACTCCCTTCCTCTAGGTCAGGTAGGGAATTTCAATGTAAAACTAAGTTTGCGCGTTGAAACCGCCCTACATGATCAAGAGAACGGATGCGAAAAACAAGTAATGGGTAACGGGACATGCATCAAAGGTGTAATGACAATGAATCAAATTTCCCACGCTTCCTTTTCTGGTCCAGGTAGGGAATTTCAATGCAAACTTAAGTTCGCGCGTTGAAACTGCCCTACCTAGTCAAGAGAACGAAAGTGAAAAACTAGGGGCATATGCCCAGGCTTCAGGAAGGATGGAAAAATTCCATTGTACCCTTTTCTAGCTCAGGCAGGGCATCTCAACTGTCGTCTAAACAAGGGCAAAAAATAAGCCAATAATATGGGACAATCTAAGATAGCAAATCTCACACTCCCTTCTCTAGTTCAGGTAGGGTTATTTCAATTCGAGTTTCAATTCGAACGTTGAAACCGCCCTACCTGATCAAAAAGAACGGAAGTGAAAAAATACTTCATCTTGGGTGGGATTAAAAGTCGAGAAAACAGGATAGCTCTGGTACTTATTAATGGCTGAAGGCTTTCAGAATCAAGTTATAATAATTTTTAAGACACTTACCTAATCAATAGAGTGAGTGTAAAGTGGATAAGTATTTTTACCCCCTTGTTTCTCGTTCATTATCCAAATGTCTTCAAGAAACACCTGAACCCTACATGCTTATTTCAACCCAATTTGTTACAGTTAGCAGGCCCCAGAATCCATAGAACCCATGACTGGATGGTTGGCGTAGAGAAAATAATAGGGACTTGAAATGCTTGGATGATGGAACGAGATGTTTAGAAGGACGCACTTACACTGACAGACCGCTATTCATAGAGACGAAAGAATATTATAACCAAAAAATTAAACCCATTCTAGTAACCTAAATACTAGTGGTGGACGAGATAAAAACACCTGATGGACAGACTTTCATTGACCCATCTGGTGTTGATGATAGTACTAGGAGTGATGGGGGAAGAAGGGGGAGGAAGCGGAAGGAGGAAAAGAAAAAAAGAGGGGGCACACGCATCTTATGTACATGCACATGTAGACCCTAACTTAGGGCTAATACGAGCCGAATGTAGCCTGTCTTCAGTCATGTGCTGTTTCGTGCCGTTTTCCAGAGATTAATGTAATTACCACTTATTATATCGGCTCTCCAATGTAAATATAGTCTCGTTCCCAGACCCAATCGGTATTTCTTTATGTGGTGTTGGTGTGGACTAATACATAAAAAATACTACATCTCCAACCACACCAAAATAGGGGATGGGCACGAGACTAATGTAAATACATGTACTTAAGCAATCCCATCCCTCCCATAGTACCCTAGCGTTACTAGACTCCTCATCAATACAAATTATATCTGCATGTAATTAATACCTCTCCCTCTTTTTTCGCCCTCCCATCAACTTAAGGAACCAAAATAGAAACAAAGCAGATGCTCTTGTGCCGAGTGATATATTATGAGTACACTTGTCAGTCGCCCAAAGTGTACACAGCTCAAATGTTCCGGTTCTCCACAGCAATCATGCTGACAACGACCTAACCTGGCTACTCCTGTTCCTCGTAGTGAGGAGAGGGGCATATCAATCATAGTTTCTCACTCGGTGCAGCCAACTGTCCTCCATTCAAAACAATGGGTAAAACAGGGGCCAACCAAGCCCTCTGTTTTACATATTCTTCGCACAAAAAATTCGATTGCAAGAATCAGTGCGTTGACCTAGCTGTGAAGCTTGCTCCTCGCCACAATATCGGATTTTATCTTCACCTAGGCTATAGGTCTTAAGCATGTGCTCTCAAACTCGCTTAATTCTCTTGTCACTTACCATTTGGACTACCCAAGTAATTACCGAAAAATCAGTGTGTGGCTAGTCAGGTCCGAGTGATAGTTTATGGCCGGGTTGCTGAGCCACTTCATAGACTTCCAAATAAGGAAAGTAGGGGGTCCGCAAGTTTCAACAACCCAAGAGATAACACTAATTTGGTGAATATTTGTAGCAGTGATGGAGAAACGCAATACTATTCAACACCCATATTTACTGTTGTCTTCGCTTTGTAGGTAGTAGACAATAATTGAAAAACCTCGCTTCACAGCCCGTCACTCGTTACAAAATTCTATTCTAGACCTCAGGTATCGATTTCACCTATGCCAAAAACGCCTAACTAAAGATAGCTAAAAGAACTCCCGATTCCCGGGGATAAAGAAACCCCCAGATTCTACCAATACCATACCTTTAGGAGCTCCACCCTATAAAAAGACAAGCCGGAGGAGGAGGAAGCTCCGTATCACAATATGATTAAGTCTACCTCTTCTGAGCCAGGCCCTCTGCCTGTCTCTTTGCTATAGCCCGGCTTCTGTATGCCGCACTCCTCTGAGCTAGCTCTTCGAGGTCAAAGTCGAGGTCGGGTATCTCCCTCTTGATCTGCGACGGGCGATTGTAGGGTTCTGGCTGTGAGGACTGTGGCTGCGAGAATGATGGCATGGGGGAAAGGGATGGGGAGTAGGGAGTTAGAGTGGAGGCGAACGAAGGGATAGGGGATGGGAGGGAGCTAGATGGGGCTTGGAACTGTGCTTCGGCTTGTGCCTGGCCATGGGATTGTGCCTGATTTTTGCGGATGACCGGGGCGTCGAGATCATCGTCCGAACTCTCTTCAGACGCAGTAAGAGTGCAGGACTCCTGTAGAGGGGGTATGGGCTCCTTCGCTAGCTGTGGATCTCCCGCGGGCTCCCTCTTAACCGCTGGCCCAACCCCCTTGACCTCCGGCCTCGCCAGAGGTTCCCTCTTAACCGCCCTGGGCTCCCTTACCGCCGGCCTTATCCTAGCACCCACCCTCCAACCAACGGATAAGTCTCTCTCCTCATCCTTTGGCCTGCACATGAGTAATCCAAGACTACTCTTCCCCCAGACATTGTGGACCACAGCGTCTTCCTCGCCATCGCTCTCCTGCTTCTTAAGCACCGCGGCCTTACTCATCCTCTGCACGCCTGCAACTGGGCGCTGAATCTCTGTGATGCGTCGTGCGTGTGTCGTCTTGGCGAGGCGCTGCAGGCGCTCATACTCCGCGCGGTGGAGTGAGCGAGTGTATGTCTGAGCGATTGAAAGGAATTCGTCCTCGACCATGATGTAGCGCTCGTCGCTGGGTAGCATGTACACGGGCTTAGAGAGGTCTACATCCCTGTCTCCACCCCCATCAGTAGCTGGCGTGAAAGCAAGCTTTGGTTTAGCTGGCACTGAGGAGGGTGTTGTGGGTGCGGAGATTCTTCGGCGTTTGGGTGGAGGTGAGTTCGGAGAGGAGGCCGGGGGTTTTGAAATTGTTATCGCCCAGGGAAGCTTCCGTGGCATGTTTACTGCTTGGTAGTAGGTGTCCGAATGTTTTTTTTTCGAGCTTGAGGTTCAAGCGGTGATGTGAATGGATACTTCTGCCAAGGGATTTAATTGAGGCTCAATTGAACTGATTGCATGCATGCAGAAGGTAGTCATTGAAATTGGGCGTTTTTTCTTTCCTTTCGAGTCACTCACACTCGCAATTTCACATGTGGGGATTAATCTCCGCATGCATAAGGTGAAGCAATTGGTTTCAGAATTTCAACGATTGATAGTTGGACCCTTCTGCGTGGCCAACCAAACACCAGCCGGTCCGATATTGTAGATGTAGCCATTGATGGGACTCTATCATTATGTGCTCTGCTCTATTTAAGCAGAAATACATATGTAGAGATGCACAATGCAATGCAAACAGACACGAGGTCAATGTCCACTTATCTGTATGCGCAGTGACGTTTATCACTAGAATAGTATCTGCACGCGTCTGATAAAAAAAATACTCTGGGAAGGAGGCAAACAAGTACCTACATGTAGTTGTTGTTACTTGGGTTATGTACATGTAGTCTGCAGCAGCTGCTGCTAGCTGGGGGCCCGCCGATATGATAAAAAAAATTATAATAACAATTGTGTGTGTGGGTGGCCGTGGGCTGCTTGAACACGTCCGACAGCTAGCTGCGCTGCCATCTAGAACTTTTTTCTTTTCTTTCCTTGAGCTTCGATTGAAGAAGCCCTGGTCCTGGGATAGAAGGTAGAAGGGATATGGGATTGATATGTGTAGAGCTTTTCTTTAAATTCGATGTTTCATTTTTTTCCCTTCCACCCTCGAGTCTTGTTGTTGGGGGTGCTCCTTGCTTGTTCTTGACCTCGACTCCCCCAACCAGGAACGAGCAACTTTGAGTATCAGGCCCTTAATAATAATAACGTACCAGCTGAACTTAAAACCGGCTAGGAGCTGCTACTTAGGATAGTACCCACGCGCGACTCACTCGTCCGATTCCTACATTTACAGAGAAGCACCTACCTGCTCTACATCTACAAACCCACGATTGCTACCCCGACTTTCACAGTCAGGACCCACAGTTAAACAGCTTATCATACTACCTATCCCCAGATCACAACCCCCCCCTTAGCCCACCATAACGTCCCTACCTCAGTTCCTGGCCATGGACCCCACAGCCATCTCCCGTTGGCTCAACCAAGTGTAGTTCTCTCTCTCCTCCCCTCGAGCCCTAATCCCACATCTCTCAAAGTGCTGACGCGGGCAAAATAGCATGGATACCCCAAATGTCAATGGCGCTCTCCTTATCGAGGCTTCAACCGGCATCTGCCTCGGCGGTACGAATCTTATGGGCCGCATTCCCCCCTTAGACGACTTTGTTACTGATCACAGTTTGCAGCTTCCGGAAAGGCGACTGAGGACGACGCGACATATTTAGCGGTTGCGTCGCGTGGTGGGCTGGATGCGGAGGGAGTGGGCGCCGTGGTGTATAAGGATAGGTAAGTTACGTTCAATTGCCTAGCGGAGAGAATTGAGTGGAAAGATTGAATGGGTGCTGATAAAGTGGTGTAGTAAGGTGTTGATCAGGAAGGGAGATGGGGTGCTGGTGGCGGTGTTTATGGACATGTAGGGTTTGGTTTGGTCTGGTTTGGGGGGTTCTTTTTTCTTTTTCTTTTTCCTTTTAGAGAGGCTCTCGCTCTCTGCTCTGCCAGCAAACTAGGGAAGTAAGGGGCAGGTAGGTATTAATGGCATAGAAAGAAGAAGGGCACCAACACAATTATCCCTATTTTTTTCTCTTTCTTTTCATTTTTTTTTTTTCATTTTTTCATTGTTTGTCGGCTTGCAAACTCAGGGAGGTTTTATACTATCGTTATCGTTTTGTACCGGAGGGGAGGCGTTAAAGTTGATGGGGATAGATTGTAGAAGGCTCTAACTAGTTACATAGACAATTGTGGCTCCTTTTTGTTTTAAGTTTTTTTTAATTCAATTGCTTTACCACTGCTGGTCTGTCTAGCTTGTCTACTACTATTAGCTGTTAGTATCTGGTTTTATTAGCATATCTATGAAGTGAGCAAGTGAGGTATTTCACACGGGCCTCAGCGTCAGTGGGTTAACTAATTGACAGCGCACGCGACATGTCATGAATGGTGATGATGATGGAATGTTCCTGGATAAGGGCTTCTGCAGGGATAACTACATAATCTATGTATGTGTGTATGTATGGTCTTTGAAGAAGGGAGACTCTACTTTAGAGTACCTAGACTGGAGCATCTAAATACTTATCTCCATATCAAAGAAACCTAATTCCAAGAAAAGCCCAGCAACAAGCGCGCCGGGATATATTTCTCAACTCGTATGGTGATCTTCCCTCAAGCAGTGGGTTGTCCCACGTCGGAGGTTAAAAATCCCTGGAATCGGAAATCGGAATGCGTCTTCCCGGTCCGGGCGGAGTAAAGGAGGGATGAAGAGAGAAAGGGAGCATGGATCAAGCCTTCCTTCCCTTCCCTGTTTCTTGCAACAACGCAACCACATCCATCATCCGTGCCTATCAGGTACATACAGACCTATAAAAACGTCAACAACCCTCGATACTATAACTATAATATCACATAGTCAGCTGCTGCAGATACACTCTCATTAATCATGACCTTCTCACTCCGCTTTCTGCGGATGCCCCGCCCAACAGTATGTGTTCTCTTAAGACCGTTGGACCTATCACGCCATAATGTTAACATTATCTTGCATTAGCATTTTCTCGGTCTTTTTGACCTTCAGAATGGCGCCGAGCTGATCCTGATGAGCGCCTTACTGAACAAGGTCTCAGGACTCTATGGAGTTCTTGCCATCTTCACTGGTGGGTCCTGAACGCTGTTCACCCCCCGTGGCCCCCCCCTCACTCCCTTACTTACTATTACCCCTTCTCTCCAGGCGCCGCCATCTCCGGCCTCCAACTCTCCATGTACATTTACTCTATAATCCTCGCCGTTCTTCTTGTCCTCATAACACCAAAACTACATCACCGTGACCCTCTGGCGGCACTCAGCTTCGCCTATCTTTACCTCCTAGACTCTCTCATCAACGCGCTCTACACCGTTGTGTTCGGTATCTCCTGGTTCCTTGTCCTCTCCGCCAAGCACCCGCTCAGCTCAGCTGCCAAGACGATCGATGATACCGCCGGCTTCACCTCCCCAGTTTACAACGTCACCAATGTTGAGGTTGTCCAGAGCGGCCAGGAGGCTGTCGCCGTTGGCATGAATATCGATGGAGCCGCGCAGCAGCCTTATCTCGGCGCTGGGATGCTTCAGCCTGAGAGCCCTACATGTGTCCTCATTATTGTCATTCTATGGGTCGTGAGGGCGTATTTTGTTGTGATTGCTGCGGCGTTTGCCAGGAGCGTTGTTATGGAGAGTGCGACTCCAGGAGAGGCGCCGTTCGAGGGCAGGAATTATGGTGAGGGATGGAAGGGACAATTGGGAAGAGCGCTGGTGAAGTTCGGGAGGAGCTATTGGGTGGGTAAGGATGGATGGGTGCCTCTTGGTGGCAAGTTTAGGAGGAGTAGGGATGACAGGAGGTCCAGCATCGGTCAGGTGTAGACAGAGAGAGGTGGTGGCCGCGCGATCATGCTGCATATTTATTTGGAATTGGCGTTTTGTCGTTTTTTATAATCGGAGCGTGGGTTGTGTGTGGGGGTAAGAACTGTACAAGTATGCTGATTTTTTGTTTGAGTGTGGGCAAGATCTCGTTTGAAGCCTGTGTATACCCCTCTTTCGTTATCGTATATCCAATCATGTAGGAAGGAGCCTGTGTAAAACTTAACTGTTTATTCCTAGTGTCTATTACTAAATCACAATGTTGACCATGAAACGGGCATGTGAGCAGTCGAGTGACAAGTTATGATTCACCCCACCAGGAGACTGCCCCTCACCTGTTAATACATGTAAGAAAATAGGGCTTCTCATACGCATCACCCCCGGGGCCTATCAGCACCAATGCCCTATTGGGCTACGCATCACCCATCACACACTATCTACATCTCACTACAAACCATGTACCCACCCACCTTAGCCACGGGGACAGCAAGTTGTCTGGGATGGGCACGAGACTAACCCTAACCCACATTCCCTCACATCAACACCCCGCCAGCCACACCACCTCTCCCTCATCACGCTCCGCCCCGTAGTGATGTCACACCCAGCCATCAGGTCACTCCTGGGGCAAACACTCGTGCTTCCCAAAAAGGCTACCGCGGGAGTTAGGCCAGCTTGCCCATAAACGGGCATGGCCCATCAGCGAGCGTTGCCTATTGCAACGGATGCTACCCACCAAATTTTGGGTGTACGCTCGTTGAGGGGCCGCGCTCTCTGATGGGCAAGCTGGTCTACTGGTTAAGGTTTATTTGAACCCAACCTCGGCTAGGAGATTAGAAGAGTGATCTAGCCTACTGATGCCATGAAGGTGAGTTTTCTCTTTTAAACACTGTCCCCTTCCTTCCTGATCGCCCTCTTTCTGCTGATGAGTTCGGTGATGCGTAGCGCTCCCCCCCATTTATCCACCTTCTGGGACACGGGTACGGTTTTTAGCTGTATCTGCTGTTTGGGTTTTTAGCCCGCGCGTTCCAACGGTTCAAGTTACTAGCTTGTAATTGAAAAACAACGAAAGTTGATAAACCAAAGGACAGGTTCATAGCCTGATAGCGCCAGAAGTTGGATTGGATGGCTTTTTAGGTCGTCTGTCTTCACCGGGGAGGGTGGCTACTAGCACACGTACATGTATATAATGGTTCGTATGGACAGCCCTTGTATCTGAAAACCAGCGATTTGTTAAACTAATGGAGAGTCATCTAGCAACAAAAACTGTCACCTGTCTTCACTAAGAGAGATCAGATCATACCGTAAGTCTCCAACACGCATCTCGCTCATCGTTAGTAGACTCGTCGTAGGCTATCTTGCCTGCTGCTCCTAAGCTGCGATGGTTCGAGTGATTGGTTTGCAGTTTCCAACAGGCGGGCCTGATCCCCATGATCAACAAACGAAGGGCTAGGCGGGATTGCCAAATTCTAGGGGGGAAATGGGGGGTTATTCGTTTGGCACTAACTAGTGAGGGAATTAGTCCAGTGAAGATATCTAGCTATAACCCATCAATAGACAACATTTTATGCATTTCCAGAGGTAGGGGGCTGCATACGCACTGATAGGTCCTTCGTAACCCGACTAGAAGAACCCCGTACTTCTACAAAAGAATGCCATCAAATTGAAAATGTGGAGTAGATATGTCCGATAGTTGCAATCGGTAGACTAGGCGGATAGAGATGTCATAGAAGGGAGCGAGCGTAGAGCAAGCGAAGAGGGTTGGAAGGATCAGATATTAAAATCTGCCCCCGCATCAGCTATTCGTGGCGAGAGTTTACATCCCCCCGGCCTCTTTGTCCACCTGATTTCGGCCTCTCCAAGCCAGTAGTAAGCCGGCATTTGACCGTTGTGGCTGTTCAAGTTGAGGAGACAATCAATCAGTTAATCGGGCGATGAGGAGAATTTGAAAAGGGATAGACAGATTGTGAAAATCGGCGTGGACTTTTACGGGTTGCATGCATGTATAAAATATAAATAAATAAATAAATGGATAAATAGTCGGGCGATGGGTTTACGTCATGGTATGTCACTCGACGTCTTTCACAAAAGAAGCCAGAAGATGCTTCACAGTGATAGGAACGGGCTAGCTGGGACATTCTCGCAGGGACAATTCTTAGCAGCCGGGTTAGGATGTAGCTTGATTCACAATTACATGCCAGCCACCTAACACGAGCGACAGCAACAAGACGATACAGCATGACTAGCTTGTGGTTCTCGAAATGTTCAACCAGGCTTCTACGGAAAGGTGAATGTAGAAATTAAATGACATAAGAAAGTAGGAGGTATACCCTTACCAATCTAAAAGCCGCCCATCAAAGATAACGCCATTCGTTTCGTCGTATTAGATCGAGAGTTAACACAGAAGAGAGACCTATGAATGTAGTCAATCCAGCCACAACCAGCTAGGACGCACTTCTTTCTGCGGTAGCTTGACCAATGCAGTATCAAAATACTCTATCCGAAGCTCATTCTCCAATCTGTTACGCCTATTTCCAGTGAAGCGTCGATATTCTTCGAGGGTGCTTGATAGGTTCCACCTTCATCGTAACGTCAGCAGAAAGTGGGATTTTGTTTAAAGAGCGATTTTCTGTACCCTTGCAAGCGGCGGAGACAACCTATCACGGTGCCCGTTCTATGTCTACCCATTGAACAGGATACAAGTATGGGAAAGTTCGAAGGATTAATGATGTGCTATGTGACTAAGTCAGCTATTGCCAGTTGATATGGATGAGAGCTGTCATCTATACCTCTAGGGCATCGGTAATGGACTCGACAGTGATGGCATCCCATGGCGCACCACCCTCTTGGAGGCCAAGGTGGTACAAAGTGAGGTTATTATCATCTAGCCATCCTAGGAGTGTTTCATCCGGTTCTTCGACAGCTACAGAAAGTGGGTAAGAATACACATAGCGAGAATATCAGAGGTAACTAATATCCATACGAGAACAAGCTCAGTGTTTCTTATAAACAAGAAACATTAGATTCACGGAGCGCGCAGGAGACCCACCAAGCCAGACAATGGTCTTCAACTTCAGTTCCGATAAGAAAGACAAATTAATGGATGTTGGCTGCCCGCTTCTAAACAACCCCTCTTCAACCTGGCAGAAGTTAGGCGGCGGTACGAGCTTATTGAATTGGGACATCGTGAGTTATCACGGGGAGTAGTGGAGGTGGACCTGGACAAGGACCACAAGGGTTCAGTAATGACGTTGAGTTGAGCCGCAGGGCAAGAACTCGAGAGGGTAACTATAACCTTGGCAATGATAGCCGAAGCTTGAGCCAACGTCGATATGCCAAGACACAAGACTTAACAGGTACCCAAGTCTGGTACCATACCTCTTGAGATCTTTAATTCAGGACAAACCTCCCAAATCAACTCAGCTATGGCCTCTAACTCACCGCCTGCCGCGACAGTATCTGCTGGTACTCCGTCTTGCACGTAATACCTCCCCCTTCCACATATTTTGGTTGGTAATAACACTAACGACTTGTCTAGAGTCTATGTAGCTCTTTGCTCACTACCCCCCGAGCTTCTAGAAACCCACTAACATATCCCTGTAGATCCGTAACCTCGAGGAATCGATTAAGATCCCTCTGCTCAAACAATCTCTTACTACCATCTTCTCCCAGTATGGAAACATTATCGACCTTGTCGCAAAAAAGAACCTGAAGGCCAAGGGACAAGCTTTCGTGGTTTTTGACTCTCCACAAGCCGCTGAACAAGCCATCAAGGAGGTCCAGGCATTTCCTCTATTTGATAAGCCCATGGTCCTTGCCTTCGCGAAGACCCGCAGCGATGCGACCGTAAAGCGAGATGCTGGGGAGGATAGTGTCGAGTTTGAAGCACATAAGAGACGAAGGCTGGCGGAGAAAGGTAATTACCTCTGTTTTTCTTGCATGTAGGCTGTGCTTACTGAGCTAATCGATGTGAAATAGAGCGCAAGCAAGCCCTTGCGGCCATTGAATCCCAACGCCGACCTGCAGCCGGTACCGGGGCAGTTCCGCAAGCCGCAGACGCACCAAAAGCCACTGCCAAGAAGACCGGAGGCGGGCTCAAATCTACCGCTCCTGCCGCAGCCCCACAAATCCCAGACGAATATCTTCCACCAAATACTACATTATTCTTGCAGAATCTGCCCGACGACACAGACGAGAATACGCTCACCTCGTTATTTGGGCGCTTCGACGGGTTCAAGGAAGTGCGTATGGTACCGGGAAGGAAGGGGATTGCGTTCGTGGAATTCGAGCAATTGGAAGGGGCTATTGGTGCAAAGGAAGGGATGGGTGGGATGGTATTGGAGGACAAGATTGTCAAGGTCACTTACCAAAGGCAGTAGTTTGAGTGTTATGTCCGAGATTGTGAGGGCGTGAGACTATGAAGACGTGAAACCATACTTGTATTATATCACAATAACCGCGGGCTTTTATCTGTTTTTTCGTGACAAGTTGGATCATTCCCAAAGGTTATTGATTTTCTCATTGATAAATCAGATGCCTGCTAGTATCACCGCATCACACCACTTTTAAGAACTTACCAAATAAGTACTACATGACGTAGCAAAGTACCTACCCAGCCACACTCAAAACAAAAAAAGCAGAAAAAAGAATATAAAAAAAGCAAAGTCATAAGAAAGAAGCAAAACCCCATCATTGGAACCCAAGTCTTGTCAACCCCTCATCATGCGCCTCTGTATCCTCAATTGCGTCCTGTTGCGAGATACACATCAGAACGTTCTTTTTGGAGCTCTCCTGTATCTCTCCTGCAATCAACAGCTCGTCTAGGATGAAATATGCCCTCTGGAAATTAAATATAATGTCCAACTCGCACACGTTTCCGTAGTATTTATCCATCTGTTCTACGTAACGGTGTATAATTTCTAATGTGATGAGCTCGTTGTCCGTGCTATCAATACCGGTTATGAAGAAGAGTGATGCATATCGACGATATACTACTTTAGTATCTGTTTGATATTGTTAGCTTATCTAGGGGAATAGATAGTATTGAAAGGTACCTTTATACTCAAGAAAGTTACACATCTTAGCACGTCTTGCTAGGACAAGCTGTGTTACTTCACGAAGGATCTTGGACTTTTCTTTTGGAGAAACTGTGATGAACCATTTAGACAAACGCTATAAGGTAATTGTTAGCTCATACATACTTAGCTAGGCATCAAAGGCATACAAATGCTACTTTATCTATGATATCATGGGATTAAAGGGATACAAACCACTTTGCCTTGTCTTGAGAGGAGAATCAAATATCTAAGGGTGTTCTATCAGCCTCTGGTAAGCTTATACGAGCTTCGGAGTTGAGTATGCTGACCTTATTGCCATTGTTGTAGAGCTATTACCCTGGAGCGGTTTTTGTAGGAAACATACATGTAGTGTTGGTAGAGCCAATGCTTCACTTACGCTACATGCAGCACGTGTTCGTACTCTTGGCGTGAACACAGGGTATTTGCAAAACGGCCAGACGCACAGTGGTGATAATAAAACATACACCACCCTAACCCTGTTGGCGGCCGATTTGTTCTTGTTTTCTCCTAATAGAAGAAGCACTTGAGGTTTAATAACAAATTCCGCATAGAATAATGCATTGAGTTAATTTTGCTGGGTTCCATACAACTGGATGCAGCTCTTTAGGTATTTTCCTAGGAAGCTTTTTCCCCTCTCAACATGAGGGAGGTGTCGCGTGCTCCACTCAGAATAAGAACAGTCACGATGACTGATTCGGGCGCGTCCGAAGTCTAAAATTCCCCGACCTCCAATCGTCATAGGTTAGCCATTTTCCCTGCATCGGAAGTACGGCTGATTTACTGTTTCATCAACTATCAGAAGGAAGAGCAAGGGTTAATCAATCACTCGAATTCCTTCTTTTTATCTACGTCTGGATGTTCTATCCTTCATGGCATCATCAGGTGCCAAATCAGAATTATAAATCGGACGGAGACTAAGATGGCGGAGTCCCCTCAGGGCGGTTTAAGTCGGTTCAGTTAATGATGCTTGGGTCTGGTAGCCGGGTAGATGCAGCAGATTGGGACCTATTTTCAGCTAAATTGGGTATTTTGCTCTATGTTGGCCACGGGTTTCAAGCCGAAGGATTGGGAGTTTGGAAATTCAGCTGTGTGTATTTACATCACAGAACCTGCATTTTCCGTTTGTGTGTGACTGCTGGCTTCTGTCTAATGGACTGATTCAAAATTAAAGTCGGTTCCTCTTATCTGGAGTACAGTCGTCCACCGTCGCTTGACGAATACCGCCAGTTGACACTTTAGGCCAATGGAAATTGTAGGACTGGAGATCTCGCAGGTTGTCTGTTTCTTGCGATATACCAGAATCAGAATCGTCAACTGGCAGTATTCGTCAAGAGACGGTGAAACACTGTACGGCGAAACCTCTGAGAGGCATTCCGTTTTTGAGAGGATTGGTAGAGGTGGTGATGAATACCCCACTTGTCTCCTTCCCTTCGAGTATCAGCCTACCTTCTTTCAGATCACGATCTCTCGCATGCTTCCGCATCATTAAATAGATTGCGCATTGTGGGGCAATATCGTCACGCATCGAGCTATTTGGTGATAGTTCTGCACCATCTGAGGATAAGCGAGACCAGGGTTTAATACTATTACCTTCCAACAGGTTTGGCTTTCGTTGAGGCACTGAGACGATCAGTCACAGTAGTCTTAGATTCAGGTATCCCCGCAAGGCATAGATCCAGCCCAGCACACCACAACTACCGCACCTTACACCTGGTGTACGCCTCCGTCACTCACCCTGGCATTCCTCATAGATAGATCACACTGCCCCCTCTCTACTAGTAGCCTTCTTCTACTCCTTCTTCCCCTCTTCTTTCTTCTTTCCCTCTTCATACCTTCTATTCCCCCCACAAAATCACACGATACATTAGGGTGACATATGCTTGTGCTGCAATCACTGCAGCTATAATGGCGCCAATTCCTCTACTAACCTCGGCGCCATCTGAGCTCCTGCATACAATTCTCAATCACATCGGGCTTCAGGGCGTTCATAGGCATCCCGAATACGAAGATGTAATTGACCCCCCGGATGAAATAGCTCGGCCAATAGGAGGGGGGGCAGGGTCTCCGCGGAGTGGAATATTCATTGTCATAATGGTATTTGGACTCGTTGCTGTGATATTTACAATCGTTGCCGGGTGTATATGGTGTGCCACTGCAAACGAACTGATATACTCTTCTGAGCAAGAGGAGAGAAGGCCCTGGAGAGCTAAAGATGTTGCTCCTTTGAAAGGTGTGTGTTATATTGGATTTCATTTCTCACATGCGTTTCGGGGTGGCACCAATTCACTTTATTATCTCGTTCTGTCTTACCTATTTACCTGTTCGTGAACCAACGAATGCAAAAAGTACTTTATTAACCTTCCTTTGTGCGCTAACTCGCACTTGAACCCCCCTTTGTACCCGTGCCACCTGTAACCTATCCACATAAATCAAAGCACCCCTCCTCCAAGTCACAATCTAATACCTAATTCCGATAGAATGGTACCGTTCTCGCCGAAATTTTCCCCGTACCAAATCCGACATCCCTCACGATCCACGCCGTCACTCTATCTTTGGATCACTCTCTGTCACCAATTGGCGTGGCCGTAACCGACGGTGTGAACCTGAATACACATACAAAGCCTGGAGGCGAACAGGTTCTAAGGACACCTACCGCTCACCGCTTTTCCATGAGAGTAGAGGGGGGCATGGATATAGTACATTTTCGAAAGAAGCAGGACCTGAGGGAGCACAAATATTATCTCTGGGTGTGCCCACATCGCCGGAGATGGAGCAACTGTTCACGGGACACCCGGCAGGACCAGTACCACCGCTACGAAGGCCACCATTGGGTAGTATGAAAACAGCGCCTATGTCGAGACTTCCACCTATCGATAGGGCGTACAGAGGCCCTAGGAGCAATTCCTGGAGTGGATGTAGCGGATCCCGTGGGAGGCAGTGGAAGTACTCAAGGAGAGAATATGATGGCTCGGGCAGACGATACAATTGGTGCAATGGCACCAGGGGTAGTTCAAGAGGTGCTTACAGAAACAGATCATCAGGGATGAGGGGGCTTGATGTAGTCCAGGAAGAGGAGGATCTGTCAGAGGAGTGAAAGTGGATTTCTTTGTTTGAGTTCGGGCCACAATTCTTTTCTAGTACTGGAGTGGATTTTGTGTTGATGGGTCTTCTCTGTATTATTTTTTTCTTCATGGCGTACTATTGGTCACTTACTCGCGGTTGGGTATTTGATACTTACTGGGTTGGCACGAGGATTGTCTTTCTCTGTTTTTCTCTCCTGGGTGGGATTTTCTAGGATACTGGTGGATTGATGTTTTACGATTTTCCTTCCGGCTTTACGAATTGGTTTGCTTGGCTTTTTGTTTCTTGTGAGGATATCTGTCTTGCCGGGCTTATTTGTGTGCTTGGCGCTCCACTATGTTTATCTATCGTTAAGTAGAGGTACCTATATTCTTCTTTGTATCAATATTACACAAAAAAATCAAAATAAAGATCTTTTTTTTTCCTGTTGTCTTATTAGAGTTACTCAATCAGTGATACGATCTTAATTTAGATTGTTCTAGTCGTCCCCACCCCCCTTTACTCTGACAGTGTTGTAGCCTCTAGTTGGTAGAAAGTGTTGCTCGACTGTGCATCCTACAGAATGTTACTATCAATTGCAACGTTGATCACGGGCGCAAATTACTTTACCACCGACGAAATAAGCTTTTACTTACGTATTATTTGTCAATGATACCTGAGTAGGTTTTTTCCGGTTTCGAGTATGACATGTAGTACAAATCTTTCTCTCAAAGTTAGCAGCCGGTTCAGAATCATAATTTCAAACGGTGTACTTACGGTAGCACCTGTAGAACCACCAACCAGATCATCAGACCTCCTCCTCCTTGTCCTTCTCCTTGTCCTTCTCCTTGTCCTTCTCAATCTCCTCGGGCTTCCTCCACATAGTCGACACCTCACAACAGTCTAGCACGTCCTTCCAATAGCATCGGCGGGCCTCCTCCAAGAACGCTGCGGCCCAGTCCTTTGGATCCTCGGAATAGTTATATTCGGTTCTCTTCTGATCAGCCGTAGGACAAGGTCTTAGCCAATCAAACAAATAATCCATGAGACGGACTGGACCAACTCTGAAGGCTCTCCGACGTTCCCTCTGCAGCGTTTTGTACCATGCAGATAACCCACTATAGGCTTCAGGAGGAAAGTCGCAGAGAAGACGCATGTCAAGGACGAAGCTTTTGTAGAATTCCTCGATTTGGGAAACGAGGCTCTCTATCTCCTCGGGGAGGGGGTACCAGGGCTTCATGGCCTTTAATGTAGTCATGCTCCTAATCCAGAACTTGAGACTACAACAGGTGCTGGGGTGGTTATGGTGGTGGCCTGGAAATAGGTACATGTATTTTGTGGGGGTGGAATTTTGAGGGTTTGGGGGTCGACATTGTGGGGAGATCTCGGCGTTGGGTAAAACGCGTTAGGGACGCATTCTATACACCATATGGCGAAGAGGAAGCCTCAAAAACACGATAATGTGATAACATAGAGCACTCTTTTCTGTGCTTTTTTTTTTATTTATTAGGGAATGAACTCAGAGCGTTCCAATGGAATGATGCTTGGCATGCGTGTGCTCTAAAGTATTGACAAGGGCTGAGATGTATAAATCTTACGAGGCTTATTAACTACATGTATAGGCCCGATAAGAACTCAGTTCTGAGCATTATAAGCATCACAAATCTCACCTCTAAGAGCACAAGACTTCTTCATGAAATAGCACTCGATGCCTTTTGCGCTAACGCTTCTTGGCCTGTTACATATCAAGTCTAAGAAATCGGAACCTTTAGAAATCGCAGTATATATAGGCAACGGGTAAGGTCCTAATCTTTTGAAGCGCTTCTATATTCATTAGCTGGATAGTTGTAATTCATCCATAGGCGGTCATCACAAAACACTCCCGGGTAAAACAGTCCAATGAAGAAGCCTAGCCCAGAAGCAATTCACCTGCATTTTAAGAGAGGATAGAATAAGGTTATTACAATGATATGAACACGTGTTGGAACCTCAACCAACATATTCTTATTAAAAGAGATGGTTGTACTACCTTGAGCAGATCAAACTAAAAAGCCTATTGGTCTAAATGTTGACTAGATTTCCAGGTCTGAAGTTTCTGTGTCAGATCCCGGCAGAGTTCGAGGCCTGTACGTCCGGGTATATTGCCATGTACAAGTCTCAGCCAATTACTACATGTATTTACTTACCAAAGATCAATTTCCTACTAGAAAAACACGTGCTAACCCCGCATTTTCTGTCGTCCGTATCTGTCTCGGGTGCCCCTCAAACATCTTGTGGCTTTATTTCCCTCCGCTGCCGCAGATCTCAATCTAAGGGCTGAATTGAGATCTTCGAGACCTAAAAGACCACAGTTTTTAACCTCCAAGAGGAAGTGAAAATAAAAAACTGGCTCAAAATAATTCAGCCCCATAATTGAGTGGGAGCCCACTTGACGTTCGAGAGTTCAATGGAGCCATCAGACATTGAGAAAGGGCATAATCTGCGATGGAATGAATTTGTCTTTCTCCTAAAAAAAACTTGAGTTATACTACTTCATGTGTATGAGGTAGATGTAATTATGTGCTAAACCCCCGTTATCAGTCCTCTATGCATGATATGTACGTTGAAGCCGAAACAAAAAAATAGAGATAGCGCTCTTATAAACATAATTTTACAGCCCTCCCTCTATGCACCTACTAGTTACAGATATGAACAGAAGTATTATCAATCTCACCCAGGAGCGGAGAAAGGATTTCATTCATTTTTTTAAGTTATAGACCTAATCGTATCCCAAGGCGCCGCCCTTTATGCCTTCTGACCCCCCTCGGGTGTCTCTTCCGGGGGAGCAAGCACTTGCTCTTTCTCAAGCAATTCCGCAAGCTCACCAGACTGGTGCATTGAGACAAGGATATCGCAACCCCCGATAAATTCCTTGTTCACATACAATTGGGGGATCGTGGGCCAGTTGGAGAATTCCTTGATCCCTATCGCCCGACAGAGTTAACCCCCCAACCATTACTGGAGGGAGAAGCGAAGGGGAAGGAGGAAGACAAACCCTGTCTAATTTCATCGTTCTCCAGAACATTGACTGCGGCGAACTTTGTTGGGTCAACACCCTGCAGCCCGAGGATCTGCACGGATGCACGCGAGAATCCGCATTGCGGCATCTCCGGAGTACCCTTCATGAACAGGACCACAGGGGCCGTCTGTAGCACTCCATCAATGGTCTTGCGTGTGTCGTCTGAGAGGCGACGGATCTGTTGGAATTGCAGCCCCCGGAGCGGCTGCGATGATGTGCGCAGGACTCGGGCAGTAGTCTATAACAATAATGAATGGTTTCAATGAAACAATCTTGGGACCGGAGGGAAAGTCCTACCTGTCTGAATACCGGTGATCTGAAGATGGATGCCATGGGTGATAATGCGATAATATTCTGTTCTGATTCCAAATGCTGCAGCGATGGTTGGTCGGGTCTGTCAGAGATCGTTGGCACTGCTTGGAAATCAATGATGTCGTTTGGAATGATTTGCGCCTCGCAAACAGGTTACACCAACGCCACAACTCGTGGGTTCGGATAATTGTTTCTCCGCTCGCAAAGACGCCAGCCTTCGAATTGAAAATACTACTTAACGGGAGGTGGGCATTCTAGACCGGTGGTGAGATTGCTGATTAAAACTACAGTACAGACGAGGCCCCTAATCGATTAATTAAGCGGGAAGGCATTTTCAGTTCTCGCGGTGAAGCCGCATACTCGAATACATGTATTCAGTAGCGTACCTTGCAAGTATAGAGTAATGATGTTTTATTTTCAGGTGATGATATTCGATCAAGCATCTACATACAGACTTCCCTCACAGAAGAAAGCGATCGAATATTGTAATACGTACATGTAGTAGTCGGTCTAAAACAGCAAGGCCACTCAAGATTTCATTTCCTTCAATGGGGACCAGAAAGAGGTTAACATGCATGGCCACCGAACCACTTTATGGATTGGATCAGACCCATTACAATATGGACAAATAAAAAGTTTACTCTCTCCCCCTTTCCGCTAGGAAGTAAACAAGGTTCGTAAAGAGACATAAAACCTTTAAAGATAGAGAACCAAACCAATGCGCCTTCCCAGCAAAAGCAGGCTCTAAAAGTTCCGAAACACCAAGTAAATATTAACCCAAAATAAAATGGAACGAAAGACCAGGACAGGTACGAAAATCATTAATCACCAAAATAATTAACCCTAACCATATTATACAGAATCGAGGTTGCTAAGGTGAAGAGGTAAAAGCTTAGTCACGGGGGCAGAAGAAAAGTAGGAGACGGTGAATCCGGCAGGTGTCCCCAGGTCAAATCCTATCCAAAAGAGCTCCAGGGGTCCGGACTTTATAGTGCTGGACGTTTCGATCGAGACGTCGGGTTCGTTGGTTCTACTCACGTTAGTAGCTGTAAACCCCTATCAAGGTCGGAGAGCGGAAACATACGATAATTCCGGGCCGAAATCCCAGGACCCCGTCTTTAACAGCTGGAACCATATTCTCTGGAAACCCTAGGAACTCATCGATAGTTTCAGGCTCCCCCAGAGAATATTCACTATACTCATCGTCCAAACTATTACTCCGGGTGTCCCCATGAGAATTAATTAGGCCGTAAGGCGACCCGGGTGTAACCAGGAGCGGTGGGCTTTTAACGCGGATTAATTGGCGATGAAGATGGAGCTTCAAAATTCTTTTGGTGTCAAATTTTTGATGCTGTTTCCGCCACCCCGGTTTACGGAAAGTACTCGGATCCGGCTCAGGAAGCTCAGGGGAGCAAGGCCAAGGCAAAGATGCGGAAAAATCAATATCTTTATAGAGATCCTTTAATTTTAGAGGCACAGTTGCTAGCTTTCCTGTAGGGAGCTTTGACAGCTTGTCACATGCCTTCGTTTCGTCATTTTGGTCCAGCTGTACGGGATTTGATTTCTTAATTTTGCGTACTTGAGCCAGAGCAGCGTTGAGCTCCCCTTGGACCCTCTTTAGCTCCTTTGCGGCATCTGTGAGTTTTTCCTGCAGCCTTCTAGCTTCGTTCCTCTGGTTCTTCGTGCAGCTTTTCTGTTCTTCTAACCTTTTCTCAAGCATTTTAATTCTGGCGCTATCATTCACTGGATCATCAGAGTCATCAGAATCAGTGAATTGAATTGACCCGTTTGCATTTTTTACTGCAGGTCGTCGCGGTATTTTCTTCGGGGGAGCATCACTGCTACGACTCACTGGACGCTCAGTGGTGTTCACCATTTTCCGAGTCGGCGAGTCATGGGGAATAGGTGTGCTAGGAAACTTTCTTGCTGGACCTGTAGAGTTGCTAGATCTAATAGATTTCCGGGATTCCTCGTTAGCAGCGACAGCCAGCGGGTTCTCTCCTGTATCAGGATCACACGAGCTGGCACGCGGTTCCAATGTGTTTTTTATAGGTTCCTCATCTTTTTTTTTTCGCAGTACGCTTATTATTCGCGGTTTTGGTCCTGGAACTGGAACAGGCGCTCCAGGTTTCATTTGGTACTTTTCAATCACTTTATCTTTCGATGATTGAAATCTAGTCGAAGACACAGAACAAAATTCCTCGTGTGTCGAGTTCTTGGATGCCTCATGACTCTGTAAACCCGGAAGTAAAGCGGACCCAGAATGCCCATGGCGCTGCTTACGCGACCTTCTTCGGTGGGATTTTGAACCATTTGGATGCCGTGGTTGTCTTGCCGTTCTTTGAGACGTCGCCTGCGATGATTCTTGAGTAACCCGGGGATTCCGTCGCGGAGGGCCAGAAGGAGAGCAGGCCCCGCTAATTTTGGTTGAAATTAGTAGTAGAAACAAGTGCTGAAGAACCAGATGCATACCAGATATTGTTTTTGTATTGCGTGTTATTTTGGACATAAAAATGGCACATTACGCAGAAAAACCCATCGTCGTTATTTTTCGAATGTTCTTTCGTTTGAGGCAGCGGAATATGTGTCGGGTCCTTTCCAGGGTCTCCATAGAATTCAGGCGGGCTATAAGGTGGAGATGATGCCTCACGATATTCCCGGTTCATGTAACATCCAGTTTCATTTCTTTCGCGGTCTCCTACGCTTGGAGAATAATGGGGAGAGCTGTTTTCATGGAGTGTCCTTTGCTCATCATAGTTAAATTGATCATCATATCTAAAGGGCCTATTTGACTCCCTCTCCCAAGGCGGTAGTGATCCTAAAGTGTTGTTATGCACGCTGTAAGTGTGCATGTTACGCTCCTGCATTGGTGAGTGGGGGTCTGCATCTAAGCTCATTTGGGCATCGACGATGTCGTAATCCATTTCCTGCGAATCTTTTATCTCTGATGGAAGACGGGTCCGTTTTAGTGTGCTTAAGTCTTCAGAATAGACTCTAGGCGCCGGGGGAGGAGACGATGAACGGTTCGCAATACCTGCACGCTTTGCAACCCACTCTTGAGAGACTTTCGTAGTAGCTGAAGGTTCAAAGCCCTGATGATCATCCCGCTTGCCATCGGTAGATGCCGATGTGCTCCGGGAAGGGCTGTCGATTACGACGGCAAACGTTTGACTTCTATGAAAAATCTTTGATCTTGCCAATCCACCACCAAAGACAGGACCTTCCGTTGGCCACTGATGTTGGGTAGATATACCGCCCTTGAGTCGTTTAATCATCCGATGGCCATCATCAGAATAAGAATTTATATCCTCCGGGCGCGCATCATCGTTTCGAAGATGTTCGGTACCATTGGCCCTGGGTATACCGGACTTAACCGAAGGTCCTTTTGATACGGGGATAAGTGCGGTAGAAGTTACCGACGAGGCAGAAGTTTCAGAGGAGATGGAGTTGGATGATTGTCCCTTTGGAGTAGACGCATTAGACTGCTGTTCAGAGCGGGTTATGCAGCGCTGGCATCTCCAGGTTTTACTACTATAAAACATAACGTTATTTATGTTTCGAGGGACGGGAGAGAGAAAAAGGGTAGGAGTTTACCTTAGTATAGCTTTTGCAGGCCGATGACATAAGCTATGGTACGGCTGTTCGCATTCAGAGCAAGGAATGAGGTCGTTGGTTGGTTCGCCTGGCTTTCCACACCTAGTACAGAGTGAGGGATTCGCGCAACGCGCCCTCTTTCGTCCCGAGTAAGAGTAAGATTGTGGCGGCGTGTTGCCGCTAGATATTGATGTTGAGATAGGGTTTACAATATCGGTTTCGGACTTCCCGTGTATTGTAGCCAGCCTGGGGTAATTATGATCGCTGGGGAGTGATGAAGCAGTTGGCCTTAAATCTGTTGAAAGTCTATCGGTTTTCAACTCAGGTGGCGAGAAGAATTGAGACTCTGTCGGAAGAGTTCGGTCCCTAGCTATGTATGTACTACGGTCCTGCGGGAGACATTCTATATCTATCTCGGAGGTACTTTTGAAATTATCAGTTCGAGTTATTGAGAGACAAAGCTAGGCAAAGCAAACCGTTTGAATCTAGACTTTGGTGGCTCATTGTTTACTGGGCGATATTCTCCTGTTGCATCCGAGCTATCCGTAGTCATTGAGAGGCCAGACCTTTTGTATATGCCCGAATCTTCCTTAGGACTCAAACGGCCCGCTCGTTCCTGTGGTATTCGCGCGCCCCCGGAAACCCCCGCCCTATCATTCTTTCTAGATGGAACTTTACTTGTCTCATCCTCATCTTTCTTGCTGATGTATCTATCAATTTCTGTCCCATTAGTTCCCGTTACTGCTTGATGCCGATCTTCTGAGGGGGCCCTGGGCCGAGGCAAGGGATTTTCTCCTGGTCGAGGCTTATTACTAGGGCGCCCCCGTGGGCGCCCAGTAGGCTGATAGCTTTGCGCACTTTTACGCGCTACTAAGCTAGATCTGGGGAACTTGTTGCTCGTCATGGAGGGCTGGATTCGGCCCAGGTCTCTACCATTGGCAGGGTCGAGACGAGTGAACTGTCTCATATTAGTATTTGAGGGAAAAATGGGCTTTTGATCCTTAAGTTGGTACCTGATGCCCATTTTGCTCTGGGTATGCCTTTGTACGCGCCTGTACACGCTCCTACAGTTTTAAAACGTTAGTTAATTGGTCGCCAGGCTGCCCAGAAGCTTAGTATCAGTAAAGCTTATGAAAAATGATAAGCCTTTAAGCTATGCATCAGATCTTTTCAGTTATTTTGGACTTCATCCTGCTAGGACACAAGTCGCCTCACCATCACCATCTCACAAACACTAACTGTAAGCTCAGCCCTTCCAATAAACCTCCATTCCACCTACCATCACCCCTTTTAAGCTCAACCTCAAATTACACCAAAACCATTCCTCTCTCAAACTCAAAACCAATATCAATTGTCCAAGCACAATACTCTCTCAAAGAACTTGTGCTCCACTGCCATTGGCTTCAGCCCATAATTCCTTTCTCCACTACCAGAGCGCCCCAGCTCAGGAATTCAAGGGTTTCGCTCCACTTACCCAAGCCAAACAAGAGCTCTTACCAAAAAAGGGAACAATGAAGACCCTAGTTCTTTGAGCGCTCATGTATGGCCCAGGAGAAGTAAATACAATTAGCATTGAATTGACCTGAGTAGAACGCCCCAATAGGTAGATATAAGAGATGCTGAAGCTCCATATTGTGGTACTTGTCTAATTTGTCTATGCCTACCGTCGTTCAAGTCCATGGACTAAGAAATGGACGAGGATTCTGATGATGTAATGCATAGCTGTACTTGCAACAAATGATAACTGATTAAGAGAAAGAGGCTATGAGGTAGGTTATGAAGCATCAGGGTTGAAGCTCAAGAAATGATAGGATCGATGGGTGAAGAGAGTTCGGAAGGGAGCGCCCAACAATTAGATAATTGCTCGAAAGAATGCTTAAGCGCCCTGTTGTTGCAGTCGGACCTTTTACCAGGAGGATCATCATGTGCTGGCAAGCTCCATATTTCGCTCTTTTACTTGTATTTTCCTCTCTACTGAGCATTCGCAAATGTGTATCATTTCCAGGATGGATAACGATAACGCATTGCGAAACGAGGGAAAGTGATATATTTCAATAAAGATAAAGTCTTAAACTGAAATCACTTGCCTGTTGGTGGGAATCCGCCGACTGAAAACGACCAGACTCGTTCTCGGAATGAACACGATCGTCACGCTGAGCCATTCCACCCCAAGCTCCTGCGTGACCCCCCTAAGAGACAACCGGTAGACGTTTATGAATTATTGATATTTTTTTTCGTGGCGAGTGATATTATTTTTCGAGGAGTTGTTCTATCGAGCTATCAACGGCTGCCTTCAGGAAGTGGGGTTGAAAACCGCTTCAGTGTCAATTCCAAAGGCGACAGACGCATTGGTGTGTGTACTGTAATTGTGTGAATGTATATTATCCACAACACAGCCTTGTATGCAAGAAGGGTAGCTGGAGGTATGCAGATAGAGTATAAAGGCGACCGTCGAAGGGTGCCGGAAACTCTTTTCTTATGGAATGGAGACAAAAGGTGTAATAAGTGGTGAGTGCACCAAGAAGGAAGGAAGAGAAGGCGGAGGAGTGTTCGGTTGGTGTTGGTGGGTAATTCGCGAGTTAGCGCCGCCATCCTCGCCTAACGCTACTGTATTTCTTGGGGGCGGCGATATTGTTTTTTCCTGGAAGGCAACCACCCCGTTCATTCACTGAGGAGAAACACCCGTTTTTCGGGGGATAATCTTTGCAGCCGTAAGTAAAATGTCAGTCTCCGTTATGCATGGCTAATCTCATTCGCAGATAGGAGCGATGCATGTAGCCCAGTGTTTGTTGACACGTCCATCGACTCACTCTTCCACCTCCTCTATGACCTCCGCCCTCATCATCCCTCCTGACCGAGGTCCTTAGAGAGTGCCATCAACTGACTATTCAAAATCTTTGGCTCCGTCACTGAAAACAGTGGTTCTTAGATCAAGCCAGAATTTCAGTTTCAGAGTTTATTCTAGTTGGGCAACAGATACTTTGGATGAGTGGTCTCCTGTTCCGCAAGGCCAACGCACATCAAGGCTATGAATTTTTAGACGCATCACCACGATATCACTCTCATCCTAGAGCATGCCCATCTTCCCAGCGAATGAAAGGATAAAGGGCGAGCGGTCATTACTCCTTGAGTGACATTTCATTCACATTGATCACGTCAAACTCCTGCAAAACACCGATAATGGTGTGGATCGAATGATTATTTCTGCGTTCGATCATGCAATTCGCGCAAAACTTCATCAACTCCCTCAAAACTAGGCCATTCGGCCTTGCAGGCTCTTATAAAAGGAACACAACACCTACAACTACGAATTTTCAATCAAAGCCTTCAACATTGTATCGAACCACATACAACTAAACATGTAATGCCTGGATTCCGTAGATAACACATAAATAGGATTCTCTGGTGGCCGTGGTAGTCTCCTACGAGCTCATAAAGATTTATCACCGGAAGGTTAAAATCTAGCCCGTTAAAGTTGAGAGAACGTTGAGCACTCACGCTCTTCAGTAGCGGCTAGCGGCAACTATTCCATGGAATTTTGGAAAGATAGGACCAAGAGGTTTACAGGTCTATCACCTTGCCCTAAAACTTCCGTGGGGCGCTGAGCCAGATCCGCCCGGCAAGATCAATCAGCATTAACCTAATAGCTTCCTAACACGATCTCGTGGCGAGCTCGTATATTCAAGGCCAAAATTCGATGCATATCGCCTTTGGCGCAGCCGGGCAGCGTCACATTGATCCTAGTGCACCACTTTTCTGATTAAAATGCCCTCCAGCCTTTCTCCAGGAATTTCAGTCCAAATCATAGTTTGCCATTTACATAAACGTACGTGGTGTTTAAGACGGAATACCATAGTACATATATTCACTTTAGAATGGGTTTGTGCAAAATAAGCATAGCCCATCTTGTAGCAATCTGATTGGTGCCGACCCCCCATCAGTTTAACGATGTCAGAACTTAGGGCTGATGTCCTATGCACACACACGCAAAGTCTCTTTTAGCCTTCAACTACTGTCGCACGTAGAAAGTATACTATAAGTCAATGCTTAGTAAATTTAGATATTACGTACTATCTGTACATGTAGGCAGAAAATCTGGCCTCTAACTACTTAGCTATTACCTGTAGCTCTTGAAACAACTACACCTCAACTCACGACTAGTAACGGCACAGGCGAAGAAGAAAAGAAGCAATGAGTGATTCGCAGCTCCATCATGATCAACCTATGGCACCGCCAAGGGCACACACCCGTCGACACACTGGAAGCCCGGAATCGGTCGAGCTCCCACACGTCATAGCTGCAGAAAGTCACCCAGACACTCCATGCGATGCAAGTATCAACTTCAAAATGCTCTTGCCTCCCAGTAGCTTACAATTACCACTTAGGGGAACACACAATTAACTGTCAATGCCCAAGAAGCAGAGATCAAAGCACTCCGTGCTGAAAACCTAAGATTGGGCGAGGAGAATCTCAAGCTTGCTGCAGAACTTGTGAAAACTTCAAAGTCCTTAGAGTTCGCTGTTAGATCTTGGGTGAAAGCGGAGAATGATCTGGGCAAGATATTGAAGCATGGCCAGGGCATCCTCCAGAGAGTGTTGCGCACTGGAATCGAGGAGGGCGGGGACGAGAAGGAGGCAGAGGATGAAAGTGACCCTGAAATTTATGAGGATGCTCTTGATGCTCTTGAAATTTCTAGTGATGAGGGTGGGACCTTAGTTTCACCTAGCTTGAGTTAGACCAGTTGCTAGTGTATTTTTGAGTACTCGATTCCACCGTACATAGCGCTGGGTACTGAGTAAAAGTTGCGTATGCTTGTTTTGTTCCTGTATTCCAGCTTCCGAGAGATACAGCTCTCGGCAAGCGATGAGTTTAGGTAGTTACATGTATATCAATGTAATGTTCCATTCTCTCTTGATCCGAGCTGCAGGTTCATGATCTGGCTGAGGGCTAGGGTTCCCCGCATGATGCGAATCATGGGTAATCACTCGGTGGTTCAGGACACTGCACGGGTTTATTTGGGATAAACGGTCTTATTGGATAAGACACTTTGAAGAGAAGAAAAGAAAGTTACACTTTATTTCTCCGGATTCTGTTACTATCAAGGCGTTCAAAGGCCGGAAGAATATTGGACATTTCCTGCGATAAACCTGAGTCTGTATCTGCAGCATTTAAAGAGCCACATGGTCGCAGAAAGCATTTTTCTCTAATAACACTTATTTTGGCGCCTTCTTCACGGATTAGGGCTTTGCTGAAGTATACACCCACGGTTTTCATGGACTTCGATTTCTAGACTCAACTCTTGGTCTTTCCTCTAACACCTTCACTTCCCTACATATTTACACCTCCCGGCAAGCCCACCACCACCCATAGCCGAGCTGCAAGGCAATGCATCGGGCCTTCTCATGATACAAAAAGTATGCTGCCTACTGATAGCCGCAGCGCCCTGCAGTGATCACTGGGTACGATGCACTTCTGGCCAGGCGGCATACGAGGGCAGTAATCGCGAACGACGCTACACACACACACACCACATGGAATTTTCACTACAGTTGTCACGATCTGGATCCCCCCCCCCCGCACTGAGTGTATATCTGGGCTATAGATAAGGAATTAGCGAATATTTTCCCTCTCTCCCACCACTCAAATATCGACCCATCTATATTTCAATTGCTAAACACAAAAGGCGTGGGATATTCGAGCTTTGTTCTGACCAAGGTCCCTGGAGGCTAGGCTATAGCGATCGCTGTTATTGCTTCTGGCATTGCCGGTCGTTGCCTTGAGGGGATCTCACATGTGCCTTGAGGATCGCACTAGCTGCCTGAGGCTGAGGCTGTGCCTGTCGCTCGAAGCAAAAGGCTCCGGTTTAGAATATATAATTACTTTCTTTTCTCGACGACATTACCATCCCGTGCTCTTTACAAAAAAGCAGGCATTACAGGGAATGAAACTCGATATCTCGATATGACACAGCTCATATCCCCTTCTGGCCGTGTGGATCTGCCCCGTGAGGCAAACATGCCGTTAGGACTGAGGATTGAAAGAAAGTCTGGTTTAGTACTCCAGGTTCTGGGGGAATGAATGCACACGGAGCTTGCATGCAGATGATTCTAATGGCTGTTTCGAGCCGGACCTCTAGTAGCGTCTGACGGGGAACCTGTGCCCGGTTGGTAATGCTCTGGGGTGGACGACTGTTTATAAGTATTCCACTCCTCCGTAAAATTGTGGCGGGAAATGATTGGTGGGCCAAATATTATTGGACGATTGTCTGGGTTGTTTGGATGAGGCTTGGCCATCCCGGGGGGGTCAATGATCACGGTACCAATGGGGTATTTATTATGAAATCAACCGTCCACAGAGAATGAGTGCGTGAAGCTCTCATTACTATTATTACCCACGGGACCACCCGGGTAAAGACCCAAAATTACAGTATATTAAAGCACTACAGCAGCATTAAGAAGCTAATTACTGTATTTAGAGTGCATTTCTCCGGCTTTCCACAGAAAAGAAAGTTGCTACAATGTGCATTTCGTTGGTAAATAATTATTTACCGGCAGACACCTTCCACACAATTACGAATTAATACGGGATATCTTTCTGGCGCTCGTACCTACCAGAAGAAGAAAGAAAAAAAAAGCAAGAGTATACTGCCCACAAGAGAAATTACTCGTCGGTCATCTTGTCATTTTCGTTCTCGACCTCGTCGATTGGTTTCCAGTGGCCGTCCCAGTTGAACTTGATTGCCTCGTCGCCCCATGTAAACCACCCCTCGGTGAGGTTCCGTCCGAATATCTCGCAGGCCTTGTAGTTTGCTGGTAGATATGGCTCGACGAGCTCTGTGCCAGGTAAGTAGACCGCAATAAACAAAAAAAAAAGGAAAAAGGAAAGAAACCAGAAACGCACCCTTGACCCCCGGCTTCCTCGAATGCAAATCCGGCACCGCAACAATCGTCTTTCCCGGTATCTGCGCCAATTCTTGCTGCTGCTGCTGGTCCACCTTGACCCTCTTCCTCTCCCTGTTGGCCGTAGCTCCGACCTTCTCCGGCTTGCGCCCAAACACCAGCACCTCATACGGCTTCCTCGAGGCTGCCGCCTCCAGCGTAAACACGGGCTCCCCTGCCGTCGTAACCTTGAGCCACACCCACTCGCCTACCATCTGCACCCCCCAGCGGGGAAACAGCCTCTCCAACACGAAGGCGCGGTACCGCGGCTTATTGGTGATCCAGACAGCGACGAGCCCGCCAGGCAGCAGCGCCCTACCCATTGGCAGCCCCAGCAGCTCGCCCACGCTGAAGCGCCCCAGCGTCTCGTAGGCACCGCTGCGCGCCACGCTGCGGTTCGGCCACGGCGGGTCGAGGAGCACAAAGTCGAAGCGGCCGGCAGCGGCGAAGGTTGCCGCGGCGGGCGCGGACTGGAAGGGCGCGAGAAGGAACGACGACCGTGGAGGGATGTGGAAGTGTTTTGGTGGGAAGGGGTGCGTGAGTGTTAGCGTGAGCCAGTGGTCGGACGACGAGGTCACAAGCGTGCTGTGGATGTCGGAGAGGTCGGAGAGCGTCGTAGAGTGCGTCAGGATGATGGGGTCGTCGGCGGCGGCGTATGAGGACTGCAGGAGCGGGACGTGGGCGTGGAAGTCGAGCTCGGCGCCGGGGGGAGGAGGGGCGTCGAGTGTGCGGGCGTGGTGGTAGGGGCCGGTGTAGGTGCTGTGGAGGTCGGTCAGGGATGCGGTGAGCATGGGGAGAAGGCGCGCATGCTGGGCTGAGAGAGATGTGGAGGAGGAGGAGGGTGTAGGGTGCTTTGGGTCGGGGAGGACGTAGGGGGTGGTCGGTGGTGCGCGGGTGGTGCGCGGAGTGAGGTTTGGAGGGGCGGAGAGGGTGCTGGGGATGTCGAGGAGGAGAGTCTGAGCACTGGGAGAGACGTGGAGGGGGAGGGAGAGGAGGGAGGGAGGCATAGAGAGAGGATTATGCGGTGTGGATGTGTGGGTGTGGGTGTGGGGAGATCATGCAGGTTGCTGAATGGGGAGGAGTGGAGAGAAGAGAAGAGAGAAGGGGGAAGGGATTTACTTGTTGAGGGTTGTAGTGGTTTAGGGTTGGGAGTTGTAAGTTTGGATGCCTCATATCGTAGTCTAATGCAACATTCTGTAATAGTTGATGTACTTACCCAGAGTAATTAATGATGTGATCTCTTTTTTAAAAGTGTGTTTGGATGCCAGTAAAGTCCATGTCTCAATAGTCTCGTCTCCAGATCCGCAGACCTGAAATACCATCTGTTCCCACCCCAAGGTTTATGGGCTGTGAACGAGAGAGACTGAGATATATGGAGCACCTGTAGAGTACCTACTTCATATTCGGGAATGCTAATGATAATTTTAACGTTGATATAGCCAGTCCAGTTCAGGTGGATTATCCTCATAAAGAAATAGAGTATTGTAGTAATAAACCCAATTGTGCTTAACAAGTAATTAATGAGATACTCACAACCAATTAATCGAGTCCTGAAAATATATTCCTCTCATTGGACCACCGCGCCAGACATCGAGTCATTATTACACGCGACTGACGCCCGCCCATAGGTATTTCCCACCCCTGCACGTCGGCAGCGGCACCTAAACAACATTAACACACACCTCGGCACACTTGCCATACCGTGATCGTAGATATCCGCAATTAACAACTCCACCTTCTCTCCCCTCCGAATCTACATCCCTCACAAAACTGAGCCCTAGAACCTATTCCCCCCCCCCCCCCTAGAGCTCCACCACAATGGAGTTCATGTCCAACGTATCATCGGGCCTCGACTCGTCCAAGCCCTCCCTCTTCGAGCTCCTCTCCGAGTCGCAGCTGCGCGACCTCCTCGAACCCAGCGTCCGCTACGTGCTCGCCGTATTCACCCAGCGCCACCCGCGCTACCTCATCCACATCTTCAACCGGTACGATGAGGTCTACGCGCTGTTCATGCTGCTGGTCGAGCGCCACTACCTCACGCGATGGGGCGGCAGCTTCACCGAGAACTTTTATGGGATAAAGAGGGAGAGGGTGCTGGCGAAGGATCTGCCCAGGGCGGGAAAGGCCGTGCCGGATGTGCTGGCGGCGAGTACGAGGCTGGGGAGGACGGATGTGTGGAGGAGTTTGTTTCTGATTGTGAGTTTTCTGTGTATGTTGGAGAAGGGGGGGGGGGGGAGTGAGGGCTTGTGCTGATAGGTGTGAATAGGTTGGGGTGCCATATCTGAAGAGGAAGCTGGACGACGCGTATGAAATTCATGCTGGCGGAGCTGCGGCGAACCTCTTTGGCTCGAATTATCGCAATGATGAGCCGGCGGAGAATGTAAGTTATTGCGGCCATTATTTATCATTTCCCCTCCAATCTCTCTACTGGGGGAGCAATTTCATCAATCACTTCTCGAGTAGTTTACTATCATATCTTGAGTATTTTACTACTTATATTACTATCGTTACTATTACTACTACTCCCACTGCTCTACCCATTCTATTACCCCCCCGTCTACCGCAATGGGTTTTTTTTTTACCTGCAATCCGATCACTGACCCCACCTAATTGTCCAGGCCACCGTGCGCGAGAAGCTCATCTACTACCTCAAGAAGCTCCTGCGCAAGATCTACCCAACTATCAATGCCGCCTACTACCTCACGACTCTTGCCTTCAACCTCGCATACCTCTTCGACAAGTCCCATTACCACACGCCCTTCCACTTCCTCGTCAACATCCGCATGCGCCGCCTCAACGAGGCAGACCACGTACGTTCTCCCCTCCCCCCCTTCTCCCCATGCACACAGCAAGAGAAAAACCTGCACTATGATCATTACCCCCCAAAACTCACAACCAAAAAAAACTAAAAAAAAAAAAACTAACACAAACCCCCAAACCACAGCGTGCATTCGAAGCCGCCTCCCGCCCCACCACCCGTCCCGGCGCCACTCCCACCCTGACATCACGCACCCTCCTCTCCCCCACGCTCCTCACCCGACTGATCCTCCCACGCCTCCTCGACTCCCTCAAGATCCTCCTCCCAACCAGCATCTTCTTCCTCAAGTTCCTCGAGTGGTGGCACGCCTCCGACTTTGCGCGCCAGCTGTCGGCCAAGACGGCCGCGTCGATCGAGCTCCCGCCGCCATGGAGCATCCCGCCGCCGCCACCGCCAGCAGACGACGACGACGACGACGACGACCACGAGGCGGCGGCGGTGGCAGCAGGCAGGGAGAGGCAGGGCCGCAAGCTGGTAAAGCTGCAGGAGGATAGCCGCATCTGCGCCATCTGCGAGAACGAGCTGACGAACCCCACCGCCTGCCAGACGGGCTACGTGTTTTGCTATCCGTGCATCTTCCGGTGGGTGCAGGAGGGCGAGGAGGAGCCGGGCAGCGGAAAGGGGTGCTGCCCGGTCACGGGGGTCAGGCTGTTGGGCGGGACCGAGGGGTTGAGGAGGATTATGGTTTAGTGGGCGGGGGGGACTTTTTTTTTTGTTTGTTTGTAGGGCTGTGTCTGTGAGGAAGGGGGGGGGGATATGTAGTAATTTGATTTTTTTTTATATATATATCTCCTGTTATATGTTCTATTGTCTGGTTATTTAAGATTTTGTTGTAGTGAGCGGCAGGCATTGGAAAGGCATTCAGCGTTTATTAGTTTTTGTAGACCTGCACCGGCCAAGGGGGGGGGGGGGTGCAAGCATGGCATTATTAAAGTTATAACTACGGTACATACAACCACGGTGATGGAAGCCTTGATTTTCAAACCTCTGGTCGTTTTCATGTTATAGATCCCACATATACAAGTATATATAGATATGGCTCTTGTAAGTAGATAGATCGACATAAAGTTCTATATAGATACTCACGGATCTTTTAGGAAATATCCCATGGTTTATTTCTTGGCACTAGGTTTGTGTTTTGTGTGAGTGAGCGAGAGGGAGCAGTGGTAGACTCGCAGTACTCCGTTGCTAGGATTCCCACCACCACCACCACCACTATCATAGATGCAATCCACCGTCACACACAGCAGCTTGTGGAAGAGAAAAGCAGAGGGGGGGGGGGGCAACCACTGGTACCGGTACCTTTCTTAAGTGGAACATAGTGTCCAGCTAGCACAGCTGTGGAACATGGGATGGTGCAATTTTTGGTTTTTTGGTTTTTTTATTTTACTTTTTTGGCAATAAGGCGGGTACGGTACACAATTTTTGACTACTATCACCACTACCACAGTGTAATTCTGCATGGTCCCGGGCGTGGACGGAAACGGGGGGTATAGACAGGACAGGACAGGACAGGACAGGACAGGACAGGACGTACTCGGACAGACAGACGGACAGATGGAAGGCGGATAGGCTAGCAGATATAGGATAGCGATGAGGTATCTCTACTCGACCCTTTACCGTGTTTTGGCATTTGTGGCGAGGAAGAGGAGACTGATGAGGTGTTAGTACAGCGGTTGTAGAAGAGTACATGGTATGGGTGGTAAGGATGTCTAAGTCAAGAGTGCACGGGAGCTATTAGAGAGTACAATATGAAAGAAGTAGAACCCACCAAGTCGCAATAATCGCCACCGTAATAATCCCCAACGTCTGTCCACCCCACACACCAAATCAACACCCGTACCACCACCACCATCACACCACTACATCCTTCCCCCCAACCAGGATTCGGAGAACCTACCACCTGCGTCTTTGTACCACTCTGCACCAGGGCCGACTTGCGGCTGTATAGCTGTATCGTCTTGAGATAGTTTGCCAGGCCGGCGAACAGGCAGGCCAGGCTCAAGACGAAGAAGACGACGCCGAGCGGCATGCTCATGCTGCGCTCGAGCTGGGTGGGCTCGCGCTTGAAGTGGAAGGAGATGACAATGGCGATGGAGACGACGCAGAGGTACATGGAGAGGCGTAGCCACGAGAGGAAGTTTCGCTCGTTGGCACAGTGGTCACGTGCATCGCTGGCGTCGTTTGTGAAGAGGAGTGGGGAGATGAAGGGGGAGGAGAGGATTATAGGTCTATTAGGCCCGATCCTGGTGGTAGAGGTGGGGAGGGTTAGTAAGTATATCTTTGAAGGTTGATATTGATATGGAGGGGGGAGTGGGGTTTGGGGGGGGGGGGAGAGAATGGGGTGGGTAGGCTTACTCGTCGATATCAACTGGGGGAAGGCAGCTGGACATAATGATGCTAGTGTTTAGTTATTGAAGGGAAAAAATAGTTGTTTGTGTGTAGGTGCTAGCTATAGTAGTAGGGGGGGGGGGCGAGAAAGCTTCGTTCAAGTGCCGGGAAGTTTTTTCTCGCTTATCACGGGGTAGCTACAGGGGTGTAGTTGGGGGTGCGGGTGTGTTGCCGCATATCATCATTGATCTGCACGCGGCGGAGTTTTGGTCACAGAAGGGTTTTTGTTAATTTTTTTTTTTTGTGTGTGTCATGGCCCCAGGTTTAACCAACTCTATTGACCCTAGGATCAGATCGTTCCCATGCAGTCTGTGATGGCCTGGGTGAGTAGATGAGATATAGGTACAAGACCCAGGACTCACCCACTGATCACTCACTGGAGATCTTTGGGGCTCTTCTTGGAGAGTTTAATGCAGAGGATTGGCTGTAGAGTATCTCAGGGTGGGGGATGCATATCAGACAGAGCGTATGTAAGCCCTCATTTGCTTATCCAAGTTGATAGATCTAGATCTTTTTGCTCACCGGGATTAATTAGAGTATGTACCTACATTTATGTAGGAGTTCCCTCTTGACTCCTTCCGTGTCTGTGCTGGGCCTTCTTCTTTCTCTTCTTTGCTTTCTCCTGCAGGGTCCTTCCTATCCGTGGCTGGCTGGCTAGCAGGAAGGAGGAAGAGAAGCGATGGCTTTAGAGGAGATCGAGAGAGAGAGAGAGAGAGAGAGAGAGAGGAGAGAGAGGAGAGGTTCGTGCCAGCTCCACCGATAACAGCCTGCATACATACATGTACCTTTCCTAACATGTATCCATATACTTTACATACGAGGAAGGAGGGTGGGCTTTTTTGTAAATTGTCAGAAAACTCGGTTGCGAGACAGCAGGGGTAGAGGCCAACCAGAGCCTATCCTTTAGGCGTCAATCTGCAAGTGTTGGTGTTTAGATTTTGCGGTATTTCATACATCCCTCTGCTGCTGAACCTGAACCACTCTGCCCCATTAGATACTTAATTCCAGGGGAGGAGGCACTGCTCTCTTTATTGCTGCACACCCGAAGGTCATCGTCGTTCCTTATTGGCTTTAGTGGCTATTTTACAACTCCCGCTTTTGAAGGTAATGAATATGACTTCCCCCCCCCAACCCCCGCCCACCCCCTCCCAGAATGGACGATATGGCATATCCATGCCGTTTACATATCCTTCGGCCGGTCTGTTGGTTCGGTGCTTCGGGGGTGGGTATCTTGATCTCCTCTCCTGCGTCTTCTAGACCTGAATATATTACCCACCCCATTCCCTTCACACACTCCCATCATAGATATTGCATCTGATTTCTCGGATATCATAAATATCACCCGCAATTCTGACTCTATGAGCAGCAGCAACCCGTAACACGATACCAATTCCAGAAACAACTACCGAGAAACAAAGACATATTCGCAATAATACTACTAAAATATTGGCAGTGATTGATCACCGTGCAGCCTACAATTCATGGCTTCACACAATAATAACACTAGCGCTCCCCCGCCGCAGCCCCAATCCGGTCTATCTGCCCTCTGGAGCCATTACAGGGCCTCTCCCTCGCACGTAGATAATGATAGCAGCAGCGCCGTCATAGTTGACGACCACGACCATAACCACATAGCTGTTCCCACCATCGTGGACGACGACACAACACCCCTCCTCTCTCGCCAGTCCGACTCCAGTCGTCTCTCACTCGTAGGAAGCTATCGTCGCCCATCATTCACGTTTGGAAACGCACGTCCTGCATTCCTGCCGGGCTCATCGATACCAACTGAGTCGGGCTTCCTGACTAGGTCCGAGATAGAAGACATGGTGGCCGAGGAGCAGACCCTACTCAAAGATAACCATATTAAACCCTCCGACTATGGCACGATAGTGTCGCGGCCAGCTTCGCTGGCGTGCGAGGAGCGCGGAGAGGTGCTGGGGTGGGATGAGGCCGTTGCGAACGGCATGGTGCATACGACATATAAGAGGGAGCTCATTGTCCTTGTGAAATATACGCTGCCGTTGTATGTGACGTTTTTGCTACAGTATAGCTTGACGTTCGCGTCGTTGTTCTCCGCGGGTAATCTGGGAAAGGATGAACTGGCGGCGGTCTTGCTGGCAACAATGACGGCGAATATCACAGGGTATGCGGTTTATCAAGGTAGGTTCAATTAGCTTGTTAGAGTGGCGGATTGTCCGAGTGATTGCTGATGCTGATGTGTGATTTTTAGGGTTGACGACGTCGTTGGATACGCTGTGTGCACAGGCGTATGGATCGGGAAATAAGACTCTTATTGGTCTACATTTGCAGAGGATGATCTATTTCCTGTCGTGTATCACGGTACCGATTATCATGATATGGCTGTGCGCCGAGCAGATTCTTACTTTCCTCATCCCGGAGCCCGAATTGGCCGTGCTGGCTGGAAAATATTTGAGGATTCTTGCAATTGGGGCGTAAGTCATCACCTTCTTTTATAAGTAGCAGAAGGAGAAGACTAACCTGTCCCATAGCCCAGGATATGCTTTCTTTGAGGCCGGTAAGAGGTTCGTACAGTCACAAGGCAATTTTGCTGCCTCAACCTATGTGCTCTTGTTCTGTGCCCCTTTCAATGCAATCATGAACTATGTTCTCGTCTGGGTACGTTGAAACATCCGACCTTTCGTCTGATGTTCCACTAATCACCTTCCCTTTGTAGCACCCCAAATACGGCTTCGGCTTTGCGGGCGCCCCCACCGCCGTAGTCATCACCGACTGGATGATGCCCTTCCTACTCTTTCTCTATGTCCGCTTCGTCGACGGCTACGACTGCTGGGGCGGCTTCACCCGTAAGGGTCTCCGCAATTGGTGGCCCATGATCAAGCTCTCCATCCCCGGCCTCGTCATCGTTGAGGCCGCGTTCATCGCCTTCGAAATGTTAACACTCCTTGCATCCTACTTCGACACATCACATCTCGCTGCGCAGTCAGTCCTTGTTACCGCAACAAACATTGCCTTTCAGCTTCCCTTCGCACTCTCAATCGCTTCCTCTACCCGCGTCGCGAACCTCCTCGGCGCAACTCTCGATGAAGGCGCGAAGACGGCTGCCTATGCAGGCTTCATAGCGGCACTCTTCTTAGGGGTAGTGAACCTCCTATTCGTATTCTCTGCGCGCGGATGGTTCGTCCTGCTTCTGACCCAGGATCCCGAAGTCATTGCATTAGTAGTGAGCGTGATTCCGGTCACGGCGCTGTTCCAGATGTTTGATGCGGTCTCTTCGATGGGCGGTGGGATTCTCAGAGGGCAGGGCAGGCAGTACATTGGCAGCTACGTCAGCATTATTGCCTACTACGTTCTGGCGATCCCGATATCGGCGGTCACGGCGTTCGGGTTTGGGTGGGAGCTGTATGGGCTGTGGAGTGGGGTTGCGGTCGCGCTGGTGTTTGTCGCAACCATTCAGACGACGATTGTGTTGAGGACGGATTGGAAGGGGGTGGTGAATGATGCGGTGGCGAGGATTGAGGGTGCGTAGAGAGGGGTGGGATTCTCCCGTATACAGTAGACTCTTGCTATAAGTTCAGGGTTAGGTGTTCCGGTTACATTTCGTGGTCCCTTTCCAGTTTGACTTTACTCCTTGCTTTGCTCAATATCAATGTGTCCAATCAAATATTCTAGATTTACTGTATAAGAAGCGTTGTATAGCGGGTTTGACAAATTTTTTTTTTTTATTTTTAAAGGTTTGATCCTTCTTGCTCCCGGGGAAAATCTTTCATTCCAAGACAACAACGGGACCAGACACTTGTATCCTTATAGGCTGTATATCCTTATAGCGAGAGTCTGCTGTATTGTGTGCGGGATATGTCATTTTATTGTTACTGTATGCACGGAGCGAAACGGACTGGTGAAATGGTAATGGTGGCGGGAGAGAGACTATTGCTGTATTGTATGAAGCTCTGATGTTGTTAATGTGAATGCAGCTTGATGAATCTTATTTTATGGGGACTGTCTACAATGTACGCCTCTATGCGTTTGTATATAGAGTTTGTGACAAGCATTTCGTACTGACCCCCCCCCCCCACGAATAAGGCGGTGCGGACGTCATTTTGAGTTAATGGATGGGACAGAAAACATCCACTCGATTGCTTTTTTTTTATAGGAATTCTTGATCATTGGCATCTACCGAGAGTTACATGTATGTCGGTCCTTGGGTCACTGGCCTGGTGCTATCCCGGCCCTTACATAAGCTGTGGGGGAAAGGGGTGGCATAGATAGCGCTTAGACGGCTATCCCTTAAGCTGTTGATAGTAAAATGCTGACCCCCCAGGAAAAAGTAAAAGTTGCTAACAGATCGTTATCTCCCTTATCAAATGGGCCCTTCGTACAGATCCCGACCCTCTATTACATGAAAGTAGCTTTTAGAGTGCGTGACAGCGTGACATGGAGGTAGGCTAACTAGCAAGCGCAACCCAGCAACCTCTCGATCCCACTCCGTCTCGAAACCTGCAGCTGGCCGCCGGAGGTCGCTCACCAGCTAGTATACACAGATCAAGCACTCCGGCAGCCCCAGATAGAACAACCTCCCTCCCCCCCCCCCCCTTCCTTTTGTTTTGGTACTGTATTTGGATGTGGGCTCTGGACAGTTCTGGGGAGAATTACTTGGTGTGGATGGTTGCCGAGTGATGCCCTGTGATCCAATTTCTTTTTTGGACGTGTGATGTACGGGGTGCGGGTGGGTAAGGTACATACATTGTATGTGGGGACGTAGTGAGTTGAGGTATAGGGCTCGTGGGGGGGCACGGATGAGAGTGCATGAGGTGGTTACAGTCTTTGTGCCCAGCAGTGCCGCTCCTCTTCTATCTAACCATTTCCAGTTCTCTATAGGGACAATGCTGTAATTAGCAAGAGTAGACTCGTTTGGCCTTCTGCTTAAGCGGGATGAGACATAAAAATACCTCGCCGTCTTGAAACCTGGCGGTTATTTGGGAAGGAGCGGTCGAGTGTCTATCCGAGTGATCCTTTATGACCGAAATGGTGTTGGTTGGTTGCTCGATGTTCATTTGCAATGCAACCTTCTGGTATCTTCTCCCTCCTATAAAACAGAGAAAAGAAATAGACGAAAGACAGTATGTCTGCCGCGTGAGCTTGGTTGATGGACTAAACAAAAAAAGGGGGGGCAGTAGCTTTTCCGGTCCCCCCTCCAGAACCACCTATGGTATGCCAAGAAATAGAGGGCTCATAAACTATAACGACACAAATAAAAACATCGTGGCGTGGCCTAGTGGTAATACACTGGGTTACGCCATATGACCACGACAGGTTCAAATCCTGGTGGGAGCAGTGATGAGAATGCCCAACATGGTAGCGACGCTCTTGAGGGATGACACTCATTCACGTAAGTCTTTTGCTGTTTTGCTGCATAGTATACTTATTTATTTTAAGTCCCTGGACGGACTCCCCAGGTACCTCGATACCTTTGGGGGTCTAGCAGCGGTTTACCGTTTCGGGTATTGCTGGTCCCCTCTTTGCCTCGGAGCAATCCAACATTTTTGGTTTCCATTATCCCCCGATATCCATCCGGCCGTGACTTCGTGTGTCCAGTTCTCTTTGTTGGTCTACAGTATCACCATGCCTTCGCTGTGTAAGTGATGCCACGCATAGTCACATATGTATGTCTATGAATTGAACAATTCCATTTGTCCAGTGTCTGCCATGGAAAGTGTCACTCTAGTGAAAACCTTGGGAGGGATGGACCAATTTAGACCTTGTTGATTGAGTGTGATCCGGGCGGTTTGGTGGGAATTGGCTGCCCGTGGCTAGGCCTAGGGTTTAGGTCTTGCTTGCATGTTGTGGTGCTATACGTGCTATACACCCTCTCACCTAGGCTCGTACCCAGCCCTCCTACCGGCTGGAACCTACGGCTGGCACTGCAAGTAGGGGATGGGTACGAGACTACCTCTCACCTACTACTGCGGTAACCGGCCTCCTCCATCCACCACATCAACACTTCCTACATACTTAGCTGTTTAACACCGTGGGTCTCTAACACCTACTCCACGCACAATTTAAACACCTGCGCACTCAGCCCACTGAAGCCTTGCAGTTGGTTTAGTTACGTTCAACACTTTGATAGATCAGCCTAGTCTATGTAGCAGACTGCACGCCTACATAGATGCTGGTGTAGACCCAGGCTCGAGGAGCGGCCAATGTACTTCTGATTAAGGCGGAACTCCGCCCGCCTCAGTTCTGAAATTCAGTTAGTGCAATAAAAACCTTGCTTGATGCTACACTAACAATCGTGTGTCACCCAAGCCAGTTGCTTCCCCCAAGGTATTGAGGAAGTGGTCGAACTCAGTGAGGAGAGCTTAATAGACTATTTTCAGGAGCGGTGCAGGCCCAGGCATACCAAGGATTGGTAGTATTAGTAGTACCAGGCGATACGCACACGGGAAGAGAAAATACCCTTCAATTCACATTTTTAGGGCTGCCTTGATCATGAGCTTTAACAAGATTCTGGTTTTCACAAACACAGAGGCGAAAATGACTCCCTCCATATTTCTCTGGGAGCCGCCCAAGGCCTCTCGTTAGCACATCCTGAAGCCTCGGGGAGCCCGAGGCTCGTAAAGCTCGAGCTTGAGCCCACGAAAGAAGACGAAACGGACCAATGTCTTGGTACCTATCTGAGTAGGCTCTTGGTCATCGATGCTGGTATTACGGCATAATCGGGTTCATCGGATGTCACCTTCTTTTGGTGTAGCTTGAATGGGTGTGATATAATCCATTCATAGAAGACAGTGCCCTGCTGGGTACTGGAATCAACGGCTTCTCTGTCTACGGCTTGCGTGATATTACCCACGAACAAGGCAAACATAATCAGGATCAGCTGATCAGGCTGATTAATTGATAAAACTAAATATAGATTGAATTCAATCGGGCCGAAAAAATCAATCAATAAGTCATGAAAAAGCAATCAGCCGAACAGGATGCAATATATGACCTATGAACGACAACAATCAGCGAACAGGGCCGATCTGGGGGGCAGTTCGAGTGATATTCTATGCATCCCACACTAAAATGTGGTTATGGCACTCACCACTAGCCCCCACAAGCAATAATATCACTTTTATCATCTTTCAAGTTCCACTTAGGCTTTAAAAAACCTATGCTTATTCCTAAAACGACGGGACTCCAAACTTCCGGCTAGTTCTGGCTTCCGACCAGAGAGCCTTTAATAAATCACTTTCAACATACACTCATGCACTAGTCCCTAACCTACATGTAGAGTCCATCTAGACGTGAATTACAATATTGAGGAAATATTTAATTTTACGTGCAGTTCCCAGCTTATAGTGACGCATGGATAGGAAAGGATCGTGCATGATTATATATAAAGTCAACTCACCGGCCTACGATGATGCCTAATATAACCACGAATGCCTTGCATTTGTAATTCACAAATACAATATTCTCTAGCTATGAAGCTAGTCGCTTTATCGAGACGTCACTATGTACGTATATTTGGCATCATTCCGATACTATCACAAGGCCAACCGGCTCTCTCTCTCTCTCTGCAGCATTGTACTCTACAGATGGGAACAGTCTACAAATTGAATTAACTATCTTACTTGGAGGTTCTATATCCGTACTGAGATATTGTTAAAATTATCTACATAGATCCACATGCATTTAATACATGTATCAACCCATAAGTACCCACTCATTGTTAATATTACAAGCAGGAGCCTTGAAGATAAATGTATCTCGGAATCGAAACCCCTCTTCAAACCTCTGTGGCTTTACAGCAACCCTGTACGCATAGATTTATTTTTAACCAGCCATAACCTTGGCACTAGAACCACCAGAAAACGCGTGTACTTTTTTTTCTGAGATCCTGCAGATCTCTTTGAGGGATATGTGTAAACTATAAATATCTCTAATCCGACCCGTTATTAGCGGGTACGTTCGGGGCATACGACTCAACAATAAATGATCTTAAGACAACTACACGGACATGGACATGGACTGGACATGCAGACTCTTCTCCATATATGGAAAGAGCAAAAGACAAATTAAAGAGTATATCACTTTTGTTGATCTGGTGGTTGCCCGCGTCGGTGCGTGTAGCTTAATTAAATTAAATAAACCTCAGGTATTAGCTGTACATGCATGCCCGCTCGCTGAAACGGTCAAAAACTAGACCTCAATAGCATGTACATGTATCTAGGAATTACGTTACGCCCTTACGTGTCCTTTTTTTTGCCTCTCTCTCTCTCTCTCTTTCTTCGTATTTCCTTACTCCCAGATCCATTCACTCTCCCCTTGCCGTGCAAAACACACATACATATACGTACTCATCTTTTTAAAGTATCACTTGTCCCGATACAGTTTCATCTTGATGTACAACGGCAGTACGAACGGTGTTCAATATATGATGTGTCCACGATGGTATTTCATTTTTGAGATGATCTCGGGTCAACGTGAATCAGTACCAAGATGGCGGGTATGTCAAAGTTACCCGAAAGAATATTTCCCTGCCATTCCATCTCTTATTGGCTCGAGCCGGGAGTGTTCCCTGCATAATATATCGTACTCACGGGTTTTATCATTTCAGTTTTAAACATCCTGCGATCGATTCAAAGATGGTGCATGGTAGTGCATGCAATAATCACCTGCAACCAATGTGGCCCGCCAACCTCGGGTCAATATAGCTCCCTGTTGGACCCGAAGCCGATCAGCCAATAATATCTTATATCAAAGTACAATGGTTTCTTTGAACTACATCATCACCATCCGTGGCTCTGGGTTTGGACGTGGATAAGTCACAAAGCATATATAGATTCGATCAGCTCACAGTCTTTGCGGCGACCCTAGTCTAACCCAATACCCAGGAACCGGATAACTACCATCAGATTCTACAACGTGTACTATGAAATGCTAAAATAGAGTTGTACCCCACACTAGAAACACCCCAGTATCGAAACATAGCGCAAGTTATTAACTCCGGTCTCGGCATACTTTGGAAACTAAACACTACACCCTAGACTCATGCACGTTTACATATAATGAGGAGGGGTACATAATAAAAAAACCTGAAACGTCAGTTCATCTTATTCCTCCCCTTCTTATTTCGTACCAGGAGTATAGAAGCTTTGATATACACTTAGATGAAACGTATGCAGCGGACTTGTTAGTTTTTTCCCATAGTAGCGTACGAGGAGAGATGCCAACGCACGATCAATCGACCCGATCCTGTACCCTGGGCGTTGGAATCACTGGCTTTAATCGAACAGGAGTTCGTGCCACTAGTATGGAAGTGCAGGATTCTCTCCCTCAAATTAGTAGGGATCCTGTGACCGGAGAATCGAGCCATGATTGCTAGGACAAGGAAGCACATTTTTCATTAATCAACACGAGCCACGAATCATTGAGATCTGAGGAATCCCTGTCAAAAGAGTGGGCACAAGGTATTTGTTAGCCTTGCTTCGAAGGTTCAACAGAGTCCTAAAGCCATTAGGTTGTGTCTGGGACGTCGATCATCAAGGGGCTGCAAGGCTCCATGACACAAATAACGACTGGGTGTAGCTAATAATCGTCTACTATATGCTCAGGTCCTATGGGGACACGTAGATGGACATTTCGACCTCCGTTTCGGTTTGGACTTCCTCTACCGTTCTTTCTTCCCGGCTACAGCATATCGGTGATCTCTTAAACCAATCCATTATATGCCTAGCTATGTATGTGGTTGGTTACGTCTTATTGTATCACAAGACACTAGCTCGAGTGAAGAAATCAAACGTCTTGATCGCTGACATGTTCGAAGCCTGATGTCTCAGAAAAGTTGGATATTGTATTTGTTTTGGTGGAAAGCTATCCAGTAGTCTTTCACGATCAGCAATCAAGGGAGGGAACATGATGCCGCCGTTCCCGGTGACCAGGTAAAAAATATAGTAACCCGACTTGTTTCTCTTAGTGAGTCCAACCCAATTAGCCATTACAAACATGCCTATGCTAGTGTGTGATATTACGCTCTTGTTGGATTTTTTTTCCTTTTTTAATTATATTTTTGTTGCGTCCCGAAGTGTGGAGGCAATGAGGATCATGTAATATCACTCGTATCTCAGCCTTATATGTGCTCCCATGCACCCCCCGACATTTGTAAGCATAACGCTCTAGATGGAATCAAAATACTTGGTATCCAAATAAACTAGGGTGTAGCGCCGGTATGTAGGCAGAGTATGGCTGGAATCCGACTCGGAGTCTACAAGCCTCAGGTATTCTTTCCCTTTTTGAGACATTTCTAGAATAAATCAGTGCATTTCACCGAATAACTCTATTTATCACCCTTCCTAGCCAATCGGGTTTCCTCAGAATGTACCATGATATAAAAAGACCGATCTAAACCGCTAGAATGCAGTCCACATAACACCGACACGTCTGTAATCTAAACTAGAATAAAGAACTTCACCCTACTAGTGGGTGTGGTATGTTTAGCTGCGCCGCCCCCGCACAGATCAGGTTATTCAGCCTTGTTGATCGATAAGCATACTACATTAAATATATATACCCACCTGCTTCAAATTTATGAATTCAACCAGCCACATAGAGAACGCCTGTCAATTATTCTAGGTAGTCCTGGACCGTGATTTTTTGCTTGGGGGCCCGTGAGAGTGTCAACAAGCAGTAGGGCAATACATATTGCACAGCCACGGCTGAAATGTGGAGCCCGATGACCCACAATTTAAAGTTTGCGGCTGTCAGTGTGCTGATACGCTTAGTGACCACCTGCGGACCATGACAATATCAGTCCCTTCAAAGGTAATCCGTAGGTGCAGAATGCAGAGATATGTGCTATTAATAGTGCTTTTACCATTCCCTTCAAATCTTCAGAAAAAAAAGAATATCAGCACTTTCTTTATTCCCACGTGTGTAGACGAAAAGACGAATCAGAGGGAAGGATGTATATATGTGCCCTAGGGTTCCCACTTTTCAGGGGGGGGGTTGAATGCACACCTGCATGTAACCCCGGGGTATTTGATTCGTCTAATCTAAACCCACTAGGTTCAAAGTGCATGAGAAATGCTAACTAACTCCCCGAACCCCGAATCCCTTTTAATTAACACCACCATCGTGATTCATCGGGTAGAGATTGGGAATGATGAATAATTAATGCAAATGTTTTCCATGCGGGTACGAGATGCTGTGAAAAACATCTATATTGCAGCCGTTGCTATGATCTATGCAGTTTGACATCGTATGCATGGGGTTGTCTTCGGTCAGCCCTGCATCCATAAAAATACTGGTTCGTTCAAAATTACCCTTTCGGGGGTGTGATGTAACGGCGACCCCCAAGAAATTTGCCGTTCGAGGGATATGGTAGCGTAAATTTTAACGAGTACTCTTTGTGACCAAGGGGGTATGAGAGTTCAATAATAGTGCTCGCTTCCATCCAATGACCCGAAGAAAAGAAGAAGAAAAAAAAAAACCTCAGGACCGTTGAATTCCAGGTCACACGAACTCGAGGGAAAAGTTTCGTTTCATGTCGGAAAAAAAAACGGTAATTGCCGCAAACGAGATTTGGATGGGATCACGTGAATAGGAATTTGATGGATTGTAGGGACCAATGATTCGAGTGATTCATGGTGAAGATGCGCCAACCATAGCTGCAGATCGACTGCCACCCTCTCAGGCATCTCGTGCGCGAAATGAGGTCCCAATGATGAGGTCCTAATGATTACACACAACTTTTCGCAGAAGTAGTATCATCCGAGAAGTAGACATCTAATCTCCGAAACACTTGGGTTGTATAGATTAGTAGTCTTCTTTGACTGGTTGAGATGCCGAGAGAGATCTCATCCATAGCCGCCAAGCTGCATGCACAGGATTATAATATATCACGTGGTCGGTTACTCATTCAGTGTGATAACTTCTGTACTTACCTTTTCTAGCCACTTCTCCTTAGAAATCATGAATATCCCCTAAAATTAAATAAACCTCTGCGACACTTTACAATGTCAATAAAATGTATGTACTATCATTCCAAATACTTGTCTGATTTCTAATCTAAATCTAAATTGCCCGATCTTTCTAAATCCGTTGTTGAGTCTTTGTTCCTGCATGGCATCGTGAGTTCTACATTATACTCAGGTGCATACCGCAGTGTCTTGTTCCAAATCAGTTCAATGGTAAATACGAAGATATCGGTCCAGATCTGGAGACGCTATTTGTGCCGAAATAGACAGGGCTATGCCAATTCTTTTATAGTAGCTATAAAGATAGAATCCCAATTTAGTAATCCTTCGCCTAAAGAAGCTACATAATTTTCGCGTGCAGCTATAGATCATGTGGTAACATCAAATCATCCAATGCAACAAAGGGCAGTTTCCAAAGATATCAAACCTTCCTAGTCATAATGTCATTAACCCTTTCCTCGTCCCAGACAATAGTGGGATGAAGTACCTATTTTCCGTTCTGTAATAGCCACGATCAGAAAACCAGCTGTAAAATCGGTGAAAACCAATAGATACCACTAAATGGCACCGCATGTCACCCCTATTTAGACCGAATGAGCATGATGCTTTAGCCCCCTGAGAAAATGGAGTATGTACCTAAAGAAGCACAGTTGCGGCAAGCTTTTGCTGCTTAAGAACCTCGTCGGCAATTTTCTACCAATAGAAGTGGAAACATTAGGTACTTCTTGCATATATTGGAGTGGGTAAAGTACAAACCTTTTCGCTATCTTCCATCTTCTTAGCCCATAACTTACTCACAGCCTTGATATCTTCAAGAAGGTTATCGAATTCCTCATCGTCTTTACAGTTACCGGAGCGCTGCCCCTGTTGTGAATCACTATATGTTTTTGGAATGTTGCTCTCTCCCCCCTTATGTTTCAGGGCACCTTCCTCAATTCCTAGGTTTCCAATCTCATTTACGCACTCTGTCCAACTTTCGCAGAGCACATCTAATAACTCTGTCTTTTGCTTAGCCATCTCTTGGAACTTCGTAACCTTTTCTTCAAACTTTGTCGACAGATGTGGTGCGGATGTAAATAATTTTGATTTTAGTTCCAAAGCCTCAGTCAGGTACATTTGGCTCCGGGCTGTAGTCGCTCCTATTTGGGAAAGTGCCATTTGTAGGCTATCCATAAGCTTTTTTGATAGTTTCGTCGAAATATGCGACGTTGTTTTTGAGAGAGAGTCTATTGGACACGTAATAGAGTTAGTTTAGGTAGGTCTCGGGAGCATCGAGATCAAGAACATGTCATAGCGGACAACCACATAAGGCTACTTTGGTAATTGAGAGAGTCGAACATGTCTTAAGAATGCCTGGGGCAATAATAATAATTGTGTTCTAAACGGATTGAGAGAAGGCGATATGAAACAGAAAAACATTCGAGAAAGAAATGACGATAATTTGCAGGAAGAGTTATCGTCCAAAAGATCATACAGAAGTGCTCAAACGCAAGATCCCGTTGCCCCCAACGGTATTCAATATTCTGATCCAGGCACCACTAAGGGTCGAGGAGTAAAAATAGTACAACTTCCCAATTGTGACAGGTTGCTACCAATGCAGCCTAAAGGCATACATACCGGACATTCTTCGGATTATTTGATTCGTCAAAAAAAAGAGACTGCATCGTTCTCACCATTGAATGCTTTTGCCAGTGGATGTTCGTACACGATCCTTTTCTTTTTCGTTTTCTTAGCTGATGAGGACAAGCCTCTTGTTTCTCCAACCGAAGTTTTTTTGTCCAAGCTACTCGCTAAGATCTTGTCTCTCTTCTTGACGCTGCGGACATCCTTATTCTTAGCAGTCCTGTTGGTCTTTACATTGGCCCTAAGAGGTTTAGGGGTCCTCATCCCAGCTCTACTAAAGTCGTTAGCCATGGGAGGAGTGTTCTTGACTTCTGCACCTTCCTGGTCCTGAGATTTTGTTCGGTTGATCTGGGCTGAGCTTAAATTTGGATATTTGATGGTCCAGGCGTAGAAAGTGTGCTAATCAACAAGCCATGAGATGAACATGAACACGGGCTAGTATGTTTATTCACGAGTGGTGAGAGCGGGAGTGAACTAGAAGGGACTGGGTCTACCTGGAGTGTGGCTGTGGCTGTGGCTATTTGAACACCCTTTCGAACACCCTTGTGTGAGTTAGCGTTGTAACACGGGGGTGGATCAGTTTAGCGGTAACGGAAGTGCACATAGATATTTAAACATCACATAGCCACATCGAAGCGAGACGCAAGACAGCCCTGCGTTGGTTCACGGCGTCCCGCACTGTCCATAGGGCAGAGCTAGAGGTCTGTTTACAGTGGGTTTGTTAAAGCTTAGAAACCTACAGGGGGTACTGTGTTCTAGTAACATTCGAAGACGAGAGAGCAATGATGACGATGATGATGACCACTGATTGTGAATGATAGCATTATTTGTTGTTTATAAGGCAGTATGTCAGCGGGGCGGGCGTGAACGGAAGCTGTTGTAGTGCTAGTTGGGATGCCTCGAAGGAAGAAAGGCAAAGAAAAGCGAAAGGCCGACGGCGTGGGGCAACTCAACTGCCAGCGATCGCCATGCATACATGTATACCAATCTCATGAGATTTCTAGATCTAATAATTATTTAGAACCCGTGTTAATTAAATGACTACTCCGAACATAGCACTGCATGCATGAGCTTAATGGAGCCGAATAAGGTAACCATGGAAGCAATGAACAAAGAGGCCGCCGAATTTATGTAACTCGGCGTGTTTGCTCAAAATAGGCATTTTTGGTGTGTTTCCACCTGTCACGCAAGCTTGGACCCAAAGGCTTTTTAGAGATTGGAACGGAAATCCCAGGACCAAAACAACCCTGGCTTGTGGCTGCACCAGCCTTAGCATGCAGGATGCACTATTTTCTTGTGTGTGCATGGCTTTCTGGAATTTGGATGCACCCTACCCTTCGCCCAGTAGTAACTTGGGCACAATGGCCCCCAATCCCAAAGATACCCTCTCCTGCCAGCCCCAATACCGTTTTACAACTATCGTTCATTTTGAGACACCTTTCTGAATAGACCGCAGCGGCCGTACCTCTACTTGGGTTGTGGAGATACATAAGGCCCACTGTATTCCCGACTCCCAGGCTCACTCATTCCATCCATCAAGTCTTCTATTCAGCCCCCAGATCTTGGTTGATTGCGTTACGGCACAGCAAAAAGGGACAACGGTCAAAGCACGCCTCACAGTTTACTTATAGGCACCATCACAAAACTACAAAATCCCACTTAACCCTCCCCCTCCTCCCCGTTACAACACCCAAGGTTTGAACGAGCCAGAAAATCATTCTATACCCAACTTCAGAAATGTCTATCAGATTTGGTCGTAGTGGTAATAAATCCCGCAAACGTACCCTGCTATCTCGATGCCTCTTATTAACTCGTCATCTCAGGCAACGGTTATGATAGCTCAGAAGTCATGGAAACTGAGGATGATGACTGGAGAAAAGTCACAGACTTGAACGAGCGCAGAAAAATTCAGAATAGGTTGGCCCAAAGGAATTATCGTGAGTTCACTTTCCTTTGCAACCTTTTGATCCCGGCTGCTTCCGATCATCATCTAACATCCGTACTAAGGCCGTAAACTCCGCCAAAGACTTGAAGAGTTGGAACGTCAAGCTGGAGCCACAAGTAGCACAACATCATCATCAGCTAGCCCATTAAAGAAGAAGAAGAAGCAACCTACCACCGAGGCTGGCACCACATCTGGAAGGATTGAGAAGAAAAGTGGGGGTGGGCACCCGGTCAGAGCTACCAAGATTAGCAATCTGGAGAGTAGACCCTCAAGTCAAGAAGCTACTGTATCAAGTGTTTCAACGCAGTCTACCAGAGCTACAGCCTCCCCTAGAAGCATCTATACTATGGGTGACTTTGGCCCACTATTTGAAGCCAGGCATCAGGGCATCAGAGAACCCGAGCAACTTTCAGCATGGAACCCTCAGGCATATCCTCAACAGCAGCAACAATCCTACGAGCACTTGGCACAGCCTTACTACCATACCAGTCCTCAGCCTGCATACGCTATGACTCCTCATTCTCACCCAGTCTCAGAACCAGCTACATCGCCGCCACAAATCCAAGCGTACATCTCCTCCCTCCAAACCGACTCATCGTTGCCGCTAACTCACACGTTTTCTCGTGGTGAAGATTCGAGTCCGACTACCCATACTTCGTACCGCCCCAACGTACCCCAGAGCCGCGATATTAGTGATTCTGAGCATCTGGGATTTCCTGACCTCCCGCCAAACTATTCCGCAAGCCCGATTGTCAACCCCAATCCATTTCATCTGAATGCACCACTCCCACGAGACGATTTTTATCTTACACTGAATTACTCCACACTCTTTAATGCCTCTCTTGAGATTGCCAAAATACTACAAATTTCCAAAAAGGCTATGCTAGATGATGACGCTACCTCCCCATTCAATAGTCCTAGCCCAGTTTCACTACCAGATGGAACGGAAGATTTGTTACCGACGAAGAAGCAGTTAGAGATTGAACATCATCCATATATTGATATGGTCCCATTCAAGGGGTTTCGGGATCGATTATTAGACTATGCAGCGGAAGGGGAGAAAACAGGAAATTATCTAGATGAGACAAAAATATGTCATGGGATGTACGAGAGCTGGGGGGTTTGGGGACAGACTCCATGGGAAGCAAGAAGCTGGGAAGTTGGTGAAGCGTTTGCTAGGTAAGCGTAAACCAATCTTCTTTTATCATCCTTCTTTCCTTTGGGTCGACTCCCTCCGGCGTTCGTTTTATATTTCATTTTCATTTTCATTTTCAAAGACTTTATGGCTTATGAGGACTCTTTTACGTCTAATGTATTCGTGTGTATAACAAACCGGCGTTGGGAAGCATTTGGAGCGAGTATTTTGACATTTTTTCTTCTTTCTTTTTGGAGTTATTTTTTTTTTGAAGAACCTTTACTTTGCTACAAATTTCTTTTGTTGGACTTTGCATTAGACATTTACTACACTATAAACTACATATTCACTTATAAAGTTTTCTATCCTTCTACCTAAATTTCCTCAGAATACCCACTGTCACCGACCTCATATAGAGAGAAGGGGAGGGGCTAGGGCTACTGCAGCCTCGATGTTCCATTCACAGTATAAATATGTTTCACAACTTCCAATAGTGTCTCTTTCAACTTCCCCCTCGATTTCTGTACCCACGCATCTAGAAAGAAAAAAAAGGAAAGGAAGGGGCTGACTCAACTACCCGACATGTAAAAGGAAATACTGGTTTCTGATGGATGAGGAAATGATCAGATGCTCTAACTGGTGGAGGAGGCAAAGAGGCATGAAACCGCTGCACATGCCGGCGGGGAGGATCATCGGTGAAGTTGAATGATCGGGAAAAGGGCAAAGGCACCGACCGTTACCTGGTGTGGAAAAGTGTGCACGTGGGAGAAGGAGAATTTGAGACATACTGGAGTTGGTAGCAGGTGGAGTGATAATTACGAGCACCGCTATTTTCGCGTTTGCTCTACCGTACTACTGTGCAGCGGTTGCACTTAAGTTATGTGAATTAGACATGACCTCCTCGTTTTATTTGTTTATTCTTTTGTGTTTTTTTAAGAGGAGAGGGGGGTAGGGAGATTATGTAGAGAGCTGAGGCGTCCGAATTAACACTTGCACGAGATTATGTAGCCTTGCACACAAAGCGACTCACCAAGCTTTTAAATAAACTTGGCACCTGAGACAAGACAAAACTAAGACATGTTTGGTTTTAATCACTGGAAAGGGAGCAACCAATCAAACAAACCAGGAGATTGGGCTTGGGTGATTGTGCAAAACGGTCTCCAGTATGTGACGATTGTAAGTATTGTACCTGCGTGCTCTACTACCCCGAGAGTTATGACTGTTCATGCTAACCACTTATTGTAATTATTAGACAAGGACGAGTGGCTACATGCATAGAACATGCCTACACTCTTTTATATCATGCCCCAAACCATGGGTCCAGCGAGTTACCAACATCCCAATTTACTGCGCCACCGAATCGTTTGTTTGTGAGTGAAAACCTGGTTTGGTGTTCCCACGCGCCGCAAATCTGGGTCAATCCAGATTTCGCAGGTGGCCGACACCTACTAGAGACATCGCCTTAATGTTTAAGGACATATGTGCAGTCCCGCACTGGGTTGTGTCTTATGGACCGTGAAATTATAAAACCCCAGCCATGTCTTGAATATCCCATGAGTGAGTTCCAAATAAGAATAGCGAATCTCTCCAGTATCTATGCGCTAGGTCGATATGGCGCATGGCGGAATCAACTCCAATGTGTAGTTTATTTTTATACTCGGGGCAGGCAAGAAGGACCTGAATATCTCTTTTCTGGTAGCCACCACTTTGACCCCTGCTAGCGCGTTCCTATGTTCAGGTTCTATTTGCCTGCCCCGAGTATGTGCTAGTCATCTAGAAAGCACTGTACTTAGGTGACAGAAATAACATCACGTACCCCTAAATCTTAGAACCCGTACGTACTACCAGAACTTATTATCAGGTGCAATACCTGAGATTATTTCTATTAGAGGTTGTAACTACTTTAGCAGGTTTATATGACGTACCGGTACTTGCCGGGCTTTTATGAACATATATATCTGTATTAGACACTTTCCATTTTCGGATTTCGCTATTAAATGTCCTATTCAGGATTAAGATATTCGGTTCCGAAGTGTTATCTGCCGATCTGAGATTGACTTCTAACCGCTGTGACACAAAATGGTTGTCGACTTTATATGTACTAGGTGCTACCGTAGGTTCTCTATGTTAATAAGTACATAGTAAATGACTATTTATCAGTTTTTCTTTCTGAGCAAATATCTTGAAGTATATTATAATAATCTCATGTGGCCCCCACAGACCATTCGTCGTTTCGTAGTTCGTCCCCCACGTCCTTCATACCTCAATTCCCTAGTTCCTCCCTCCTTCCTTTGATCACTATAGGTACATGTATTGATATGACAATGAGTCAATACCTAATAACCGTACCACAGCGGGAGAACCTGCGTTTTGCAACGGATAAATATTAACCATCCGTTGCGGCTTAACATCCGAACTGAAAGAATCCAGCGAGGCTCCTTCTTGTGTGTATCAACCTTCTCAATTGAGACAGTCGGAGTTGGCTTGTGGGGGGAGAAGCCCCGGGTACAATCGCTTAGGCACGGTCTCATCTATCATGAAATGCTTCCAGAACCCTGTGAAAAAAGAAAGTTGATCCCGATTCGACAAGAGTAGCTCAGAATAGCGTCACAGGATGCGTCCGAGATAAGATAATAGTAGACAACGACGTCGTTTGTTGTTATACTTGCCCGGGAACCTCGATCACCCGCTGTAGATTCTGCTTGGTGCACCATGCTCCACAATTGCCGCCTAGCTAACCACCAGACCGCGCGCAAAAGCCCTATTATCCCTATCTCCTTCCGCCGGGCCAGACCAAGAACGGGGCCGGATGTGGGGGAATTTGTGGAAGGGGCCACCGAAGTAGTAGGTTAGGGGGTTTGAGTCACGAGCCGTTAGGGAGGATATGTATTTAAGAGGGAGCGTACGTCCACCTCTCATTTCTGCTGCGTAGGAATTATCTGTACTATATACGTTCGCCCTATTCTCTTTTATCAGTGTCATATTCTTCCAAATTGGAACTCCTGTTACTACCCGTAAACGATGTCACCTCCATCAGCTATCCAGCAATCCCTTACAGAGTCCGCAATTGCGTCATCAATTGCCGTTCATAACCACACTGAAACAAAAATTGTTGAGACCGCCGCCGCTCCTGTCAATTCATCCTCGACTCCCAGCCTCCCTGAGCTTGATGCTTCAAAATTAAAGATCACCATTACCAAGAACCCAAGACCCTTTATTGACGACGTTTCCGGGGTCGAATGGGGGAATCAGGATGTTTGCACTGATCATTGGATCACCGCGAAATGGACTGACAAAACTGGCTGGGAGGCCCCCGAACTGAAACCATACGGGCCAATGGAAGACCTCATGCCTACTGCTTCGTGTTTGCAGTATGCCACCGAATGCTTTGAAGGTCTCAAGGCGTATCGTGGCTACGATGGTGCATTAAGAATGTTCCGTCCAAACCGCAACGCAGCTAGAATGCTGATGTCCAGCACAAGAATTGCGTTGCCAAGTTTTCCCCCATCAGAACTAGAGAAGCTTATCAAGACCCTGATTGCTTATGACGCACCAAAATGGCTGCCAAAGCCAGGGACTTGCATTTATGTTCGTCCTACCATGATCGGGACTGGAGTGGCATTGGGGGTGCAAAAACCTAGAGAGGCAAGACTGTTCATTGTCGCCGCCTTGTTCCCGATACTAGATACAAAGCCTATGAAGTTGCTTGCTAGTAGTGAAAATTCAATTCGTGCTTGGCCCGGTGGTTTTGGCTATGCCAAGGTTGGAGCGTGAGTTACACAGGCTCTTTTTTGTTTATATGACTCATAGCTAATGACTCGGATTATAGCAACTATGGCCCTTCCCTGATGGCCCAGAAAGAGGCCCAATCCAGGGGATACGATCAGATTCTTTGGCTCTTTGACAAGTCTTGCCTTGTTACTGAAGCTGGCGCCAGTAACTTCTTTGTCATCTGGCGTAACAAGGAGACAAATAAGTTGGAACTTGTCACTGCTCCCCTGGACGACAAGATCATCCTTGATGGTGTCACTAGACGAAGTTTACTTGAGCTTGCCCGGGCCCGCTTGACTGGCACTGAAGGTGAAATTGAGGGTTTGGAAGTTGTCGAGAGAAAATATACAATGCATGAGGTGGTTATGGCCGCCCAGGAAGGTCGTCTTCTGGAAACATTTGCTGCCGGCACTGCCGTAAGTCCCCTCGGTCCTCATTTCGATTTATATATATATATTTACATTGGCTTATTTTGGCTCCAGTACTTTGTTACCTCTGTCGTTGGCATCCACTTCCGCGGTGTCGATATCCAGCCCCTTGAAAAGGCCGGAAAATATACATCGTTGCTTAAGAACTGGCTCAAGGGCATTGTATATGGTAAAGAACGTCACGAATGGGGCCACATTATTGATGAGATCGGCTTCAAGGCCGAGCCTCAAGATGAGGCTGAGATCGAGGCTCTTGCGCAAAAGATTAGAGAAATGAAGAGTAACCCTGCGTGGTCAGCCGCACTTGCTAGGGCATAGTGTAATATTTTGTCGCAGGTTATGAGGTATCGCTGCTTTCTTCAAGGGATGCAAGCCTAAATCTCTTAACTGCTTCACCTACCGCTTTTCTTGGTTTTGGGTAATGGTTTCTATTAAGTAGGTCAAAACGATTTTCCTGTAATTATTTATATAGGGAAGGAAATGTTCATAGACGGTTAAAGTTCTAAAAGATATATACTTATGGGTACGCCTGTCCAAGAGAGTCAAAGCTATGCGTCCGTGACTGTATCACGTTACACACTAGGAGCGAGTGATCTTGCATGAAGTCATTGTGGGCTTTGTGTAACATTACGAGCGCGTTCGGGGACACTACGAAAACTCCATTTTGGTGAGAAGTGAGTGCATTTGGCGTCCCACTGAAATACTCTGTTTAGATGAGATAACGGAGCCTTAACTGAGAAGTCTCCGTTAAGTTGAAAAGTAGGTAGGGCCTACTTTTCAGAAACTCCGTTAACAACACAATTAACGTTGTATTTCCAAAACGGGGCTCTTGCTTTGAAAGGTTCCCGAACGCGCCCTAATTTAGATATTTACTGTTAAAGTACATACTTCTGGATTCTTGTGTGGGATATGTGTAGTAACTAGCAGAAATTATCGATAGCCTAAAGTATATAAGCCTAGTAGGACTGGCCATTTCTATCGGAATTATTATTTTAGAGAACCAGTATTCCTATTCTTCCCGAAATTGGATGAATTCAAGTCTCAAGTAGCAATGCAAATAATAAATAGATTTTTAAGTAAAGTAGGTATATTATAGTGTTATGATATCTACTTTAATCATCGAGTATGAGGTTTGTATCGGTGCTCAGCCCCATACAGGCAAATATCATCATAATCACTATCATGTCCTGCCGTGGTATTATCGAAAGGTAAATATACATCTGGTCACCTAAAATTAACGGTATTCAAATTCTGTACTTCGCTCTCGCACATACTAAATGTAGCCCCCGACCACGGCATGGTTGTAACCTTCTTGTGTTTGTTCATAAGGTCTTACTCGTTAGAGCACTTGTTGAGACACTTATATACTTGAACTATCCAGATTCGTTTCCACCCGCTACGTGTATATATATATATCTTCCTAAGAAAAATCCTTTTTTATGGCACAGTCAGCGCTAGCTTTAGCCTCCATCTCAATTCAAAGTTTTTGAAAGTGGAGGACCCTGAGTCTAGTTCATACTAACATTATCTAGCTAGGCAAGTTAGCGTATTAGACACCAGGCGCCACAGGACCTAACAAGTAAATAGGATTTTACGGCCCCCAGATTATATCCAACACAAGGTGCCTCATTATCGCTAGTTACAGGCTCTCTGGTATTTTGACTATATGGTGGTCTCAAAATTCCCTCAGCATAACTGTGCATGTGGTGAGTCTCTAGTGCAAAATTTGGCTCATCCCATATATACGAGTATATGAGTCTCAACTAAAAATATCCAGCCGCAGTTATCATGTTATCTAGATTAGTTAAAAGCGATTATGGGTATGCGGGCAGGTATCTCCGGGTGAGAGCGATCGAAGAGGTAAGTACATACACGTAGACCGCCCTGCATTTACGGGATGGTCTTGGCAACCGAGTGACTGGTCGTGATGCATTTTTACGAATACTGGGAAATTAGTTTAGGACGAAACCTTAGGTTTAAGAATTCAAACTTCCCTACAGTGCAAGATGTGCTGCTCAGCCAATTAGCTGAGGTTGAGATAAAGTTATTTCCCCCAAGAGTGTGGGTAGAGACTTCTCTTTCCAATTTGGAAATCCTGGTCATTCCCTTATTCTAACGTCAATTAGTGCCTTGCTTGGTATTTGATTTTGCGGCATGGATTGTTCGCGCCTACCTGATTGGTTGAGCATGCATACATGTAGCTTAAGTCACTACTCGAGTAAACTCAGGGACACCTCCCCCACCCTGACCCTTCTTGATCCAGCCTCTAGATCCACGGATTCTACTTAATATATGTAGTATGAACACTTTTAATTCGTCAATGATAGTGTGATCAGATCTGTAGGGGTTTCAATTCAGCCACTGACCTTTACTTGATCAGCTAGTCCTATAAGCGAAATTAAACCCGAAAACATTAAAACCCGAGGATCTGGGTTCTAGACCTTAACTCATTGTGCATCGGACGGAGCTCTGTATTTAGTATCCGCCTACTGTTTAGTTTTAGTGCTGTTGTTTTTTTTGTTAATTATTAGTTACTGTTTATTTAACTATACATACGAGAGGTCTACTACATGTTGTTTTCTTGCGTACAAAAGCTGAATCGCGAAGGTAGCTTCGAATAATAGGTAGATGTATTTGCTACCTGTAGTTTGAAGAACAGTTGATTTCCATAGCCGAAAGGCTGCGTGCGATTGATAAATCAAACAAACAAAAAAGAACAGTTGAAGTGCTTCCTCGATGGCAATGAGGAAAATTATTATCCAATTCCTCAATTTCCACCGCGCCAATACTCATGCAAATACATATACTCTTCTCTCACTCTTTATCCATAATGGGATATGATATCCCATAATGAGATGTAATTTTGGAAATAAATATGCTAAAAGCAAAACGCCATATAGCCCAACCATACAATGCATAGTGATGTTCCGCCGCTTTCGCCGTGTCCAAACCAAACCAAACCAAAATTCAAAACTAAATAATAACAGTGTAGTGATACAAGTACGAAGATCAAAAAAAAGAAAGGTGGGGAAGGAAAAGAAAAGAAAAAAGAAAAGGAAAGAAAAAGGAAAAAAGGGGAAAGAAGAGGCAAACCCCTTCCCCACACTAATTAGATATGATATATGCCGGTATAAAGAAAAGGAAGAAAATGGTAAAGAATTAAAGTCATCTGAATAGCGATCTTAGATCCTATTTTCATAAGTCAGTCGTCATTCAGTGGGTTCAGATAGATGAAAAAAGAACCTTACCTCTAACCTCTGCTTCGTTAACTCACTCCTTGAGAGTTTCTGCGACATTGACAGATTCGCCAAATCCATTTTTTTCTGCTGCAGCTGCAAAATCTTCTGCTCAAATGAGTTCGACATGATGAATCTAACGGTTGTTACAGGTCTTTTCTGGCCAAGACGGTGGATACGGTCGATGGCTTGCGCCTCAGCGGCAGGGTTGAACTGTGGCTCCATGACGTACACTTTGCAGGCATCAGTCAAATTCAGACTAAAAAACGTCAGCATTCTGTCTAGATGATTTGCATCCCCACTTCGGGGAGTTTCTCACCCTAAGCCGCCAGCTGTTAATGAGATTAGGATAACCTCGATGTCCGGCTCCCTACGGAAATCTGCCATGGCCCGATCTCGCTGCGCCCTGGAAAGGCGACCATCCAAGCGAACAAATTTAATGTTGTTTGCGTTGAAAGCAAGCTCAATAAGGTCCATATGACTAGTCCAGCAGGAAAATACAACACTCTTTATCGGATTCTCCAGTGTGCTTTCCTCCTTGTTGTCAAGTAACATCTTTGTAAGAGCCTTAACCTTTGTACTGGGCCCTCTATATGGGACTTTCTTCTTCGAGGGTTTAGCAGACTCGACAATATCCTCTTCTGCGGGCAGATCTTCCTGTAGTAGCTCAAAAAAGTGCGCTCTGATAAATATGCCACAAACCGGACAGGATGCTTGTTGCCCTTCCCGAAAGTTTTCAGATATAGCGCCTTTATATGCACCAAGGCATCCAACACAGACAAGATGGGCGCATTGCGTAAGATGCCCTATTGTTTGAGGTTTACTAGCACCAGAAGCTTTCCCCTCTACCCTTGTTTCGGTTTCGTTGATGGATGTATTGACCTTCTTCCGGCACATGCAGCAGACATCCTCATTTGCCTCTTTCATAAGCTTAAAAATTTCGTACGCTTGCTTGGGAGACCACGAAGACCCAGTCTTTTCTTCCAGCTCGTCTACATCAATTGCATCAGAAGAGGTTAGCCCAGCAGTGTCATCGCTGCCAAGAAGCTCTCTCCCATGAGCACAGATGAGGCGGAGGCGGAGAATAGATTGTAGAACATGGACGTATGCACGACCACCGACATGACCAGTCTTGACAACAAGATCCATCCTCGCTGTAGACTGACGTGCAGTTGCATCATAAATCTCACGTTCTTCCGGGCTGAAATCGAGATATACCTATAGAGTTAACTTATAGGCTCGATATAGAATAACGGGAATAGCTTACGATTTGATCCCTGCGAGGGGGGAGGTCAATTTTGTCTTTAAGTCTTCGCAAAGTTACACTATCAACGAGTAGGCGGAGCTTAGGTACGCAGTCGGGATCGGCATTCTATACCGCGTTGTTAGTCTTCAGACTCATACCTGCTGCAGAAAAGTAATTACCTTGAATGGGGTCGCAATATGTAGATTAAATGCGTTCTTATCATCAAAAGGTTTGACACGTAGGAACTTGATTAAAGCAGCCAGGTCGTCGAGTTTATCTAAAAGCACCAATATGATAAGCCAATGATTTAGAACCATGGGATGAAGTTCTAACTTTGAATAGGCGTCCCGGTCACAGCCCAACGTCTTTGTGCACTCAATGCTAAGACCGCCTTAGATTGCAAAGTACTCTGTTCACGGATCATGTGCGCCTCTAAATTCATGCGTTAGTCTATGATCTCAAGCTAGGAAAAACAAGCTTGGGAACCAAACCATCAAGAACAATTCTAAAAAAATTCATTTGCTGTAGTGGGCTAATTTTTTCTTTGTCCCTCTGATACTTTTGATATTCATTTGCAATTACTTGGTAAGTCGTAATGATCAAGTCGTACTCGGCAAGCCTATCTAGGTCCGTTTCGCGCCTACTCCCGTGGTACACATAAGTATTGAGAGTATTTGCACGGACGTGCGCCTTCATTTGCTCCTCCCAGTTGCCGATAGTGCTCAGCGGGCAAATAAGTAAGGTTGCCCTAGAGTTCATCACTAGGGAAGCTCCGCTTTCCTTCTCTTTGCCTTTCGGATGTGAGAGCTTTTTCTTTGCGAACACCCTAGACTCTTCTAGCGATCCAACGGCTAATGAGATGATCTGGAGTGTTTTCCCTAGCCCCATCATGTCTGCCAAGATTCCTCCAAGCACTTCAGGAGGCTTTTCCTTTGATTCGGCTCCCGTAATGATGTTGAGATAAAACTTTTGTCCCCCAGGGCGTATCTTCATGCGCCAAAAAGACGAACTTGTCTTAGTATTTTCGCTGAATATCTGTTCTTTCTCTCTATTGGTCATAAAATACAACCCCTGCTTCTGGTGCTTGAGCAAAGGCGTCTTTATCCGCGGATCGGGCTCCATCTCAGGCATATTATCCGATGGTTCGAGGTGGTCAAAAATTTTGTTCACGTCTGTGCGAATCTCATCCGCCGTCCTTGAAACATACCCGACAGTCGCTCCCCGAGACTTTCCACCCCAAACCTGCCTCACTCCATTACACAATTGCGGGTTTTTATATTCGATCCCTCTTTCCGGTTGTTCCATTGGTGGGTGTAAATGCACACCTTTCTGCAAGAGGATGTTTCCAACCGTACTTGCCTTATCCTCCCGTCCGTAAATATAGATGTATATTCCAACACCTGTTTCCGAGAACGCAACAGGGCCTCCTGCTACCTCTCCATTCTTTGGTCTGCCGCAAGTCTTCGCTTTGGTCCGAATAATTTTCATATCTAGCAGTGGGACAAGGGCCCTCGCAGTATTGATATCGGTGCAACCAAATTCTTTCCCCAGCGTATCCAACGCGCAGATAGTTAGCATTGCAGCTTTCCCCCCACGCTTTAGGGTAATGGGAATTTGTGGCCATGCAAATTGGTATTTATCGGAACCAGGCAATGGCGTTGGAACGATATGCGCAATTACCCTTGAGTCACGAATCATCCCAAAGCAAACCTCTTTTGGCTCTACCTCAAGAACCTCGTCATCATCATCGGCGGTCAAGTCAATAAAGTCTTTCCCTGCACCTAGTCCTGGTTTTGTATGTGAAGGAGTGCCGACTCCCCGCCCAAAAGATTGAAGATTGTGTTGTTGCCCTGAAAAGCTGGAACTACCCTCAGCGCCCACAGTACGGTTTCCGACCGCAAACGCTTCCCTGCTAGACTCTCCAGATCGTTTTAAATGCGAGGCTCCGTTATGGCGCTGGAATGGGCCAGCTTGTCCCGTTGATCCCACCAGATCGTATATCGGAGGTGGGGACGCCCCGTTGGCTGTTTGCATAAAGGCTCGGGAGTCAACCAGGGCATCCAGTGTTGATAATACGGGAAGCTGAGTACTGAGGGTCGGGTGGCTACTGAGCTGCTGCGCAGACTCGAACCTTGGTCGTTTCGAAGAGGAGCTGCTAGCTCCATAGTGAGCCTCCATGGTTGGTTGATAAGATCTGTATCCTATTTGACTTTGATATTCTTCTGTTTGGAGCTAGTGTACTGGGGAGAGGCTAACACGCTTCTCTAGATTGATGAAAGTTTGACTCGATTCCGTTCGATGGTGGCGGATAGAAGGTATTATGCTTCGATGATGGTAGGAAGTATTGTGGAGTGTTTCTTAAGTACCGCCCTGAAGCTAGCTAGGAGTGCAGTGAGAGGGAGTTGAAGAGAAGGAAGAGAAGGCGAGAGTCATGCAAAAAAAAAAAGGAAGGAAAAAGCAACAAAAAAAATCTCCGAACCTTTAGAACATGAGCACACAGGAAGCTCTTGTATGACATGCTGCACAAAGGGCTCCCAAATAATATAGAATGTGGGATTTGCTTGGCGGGATCCGCGGCTCAGGCGGGAAATGCGCAACACGTACCGCATCAGCCATCACTAAACCTACTTAAACCAAGCCACAGCCGAAAAAGACAACCAGTCCGTGGGAGAGGTAATGAAACCTGGGGGAAAGCGCGGTAAAGATGTTTTAGAATCTACTTATCCGTGGAGTACGTGCATTTAACTATACATTTACGTATCTACGTGGTCGGTAGATCCTTCTAAACTTCCAACTCCCGAGGACAATAACACAATAACACAATTACATGTAGTTTATCCCAGTTAAATACGCTCCAATTTATGCATCCAAATGGTACTTTAGATATTTATCTGTTGATGTGGGGAGAGTCCTTCCAATCTATCCACCCATTCGACGCCGGGATAGGAGTATTGCTAGAGTACTATTGCATCTTAACCTAACCCTGCAGCTGCACCCTTGTTGTAGTCAATACCCGGACTGTAAGTCAATACAGTTTCAGAACTTGTGATACCCTTCAGAACACCAGAGAAAAAAAGAAAAGAAAAAAACCTCGAAGAACTCTTAAGGATACCTAATTAGATATACCGCATGTTGTTTACGGGACGTAATGGCTAAACGTCTACGGACACGTCACGGAAGTATTATGTGGTTTTAGTAATCAGTGCCCGGGTCTATCAGGAAGCGTTATGCTACATTACTAATTTGGAAGGGGCCAGATGTTACGGGGGGGGGGGGGCGCAGAGGGAGACATCGAATCTGATGAAGTCCTCGCTTATCGAAATTTACAGCAAGCTAGTCCATATCTTAACAGGAGGAATTTGGAAAGTGGTACAGGTACAACAGGTATGGAGGAGTTTTATAGAAGACTATGATAGGTCATTGATGAATACCGATTCTATGAAAATAGGGAAGAGTATAGACTTTTTACCGCTTAGGTATTTTTTATATATGTAAAAGATAAACCCTCTGGTTTTTATCGTATGTGAACTTGTCATAAGTCCTGAGCGAGGTACCTTCATGATAAATATACAGTATGAAGAAATGGGGTGAAATCACTACCATAGGACTACGGAATTTAGTGACGAATACCGAATTAAACCGGCATTAGAGGAAGTGTACTGTACAAATACCGTATTCCTACCGCATTGCTAGCGTATCAACGGGAATACCGTAGTGATCCCACCCCTCTTTTGGTACTGTATCTACATGTATGCTATTCATACCATCCCTTGTGTCTAAAAACGAGTTTTATATTATCATACCATTACAACATAGAGCACTCAATGGTGAATAAATGCATCTCTTCACACCTAAATTCTAGCTTCATATCCTTAATATTGGGCATCTAGTTCATCCAATATGAACCTGTAGCTTTTCGTCCCTTACAAACGTCGAAGGTTGTTGGGCACTAGTTATTTTACGTCACGAGCTCTCACTCGATCTTTGTTATCCAGTCACAGATGTGTGATATTAACTGGCGTCCGCACCATATGCCAGCAATTAAATGTTATTCAGAAAGTGTAATAGACCGCGCGACCAAAGTCCAAAACTGAGCTGATACTCACCAGACCGCTATTGACTACATAATCGAAGAACTAACCTTCAAATCAGTCACCGAGCCGTCAATACCGCCGAAAAGTATTCGAGTTTCATGTGCCTTATAAGACTATCCTGTTAGTAGCCGTACATGTCGCCGTGTTTAAAGCCTGAGACAATGAGTCAAAAACACTCGAATAATCATTAAACGCCTTAAGATAAGATATCGTGCATGAAAAGCAAAGCCCGACACTACGTGCCGTGAATAATTGCAAAGAAGTATAATATAAAATGGGCTCCACGCAATTATTTGTTTTTACAAACCATTGCCACCTATTTTAGTGCTCCAAGAGACCGACACCCACGGAAAGAATAGAGAGAAAGAAAAAAAAGAGTAGAAACAGCAATATAAGGAGAAAAAATAAAAGCGCATGCCCAAACAAAATAATGAAAAAGAGAACCCGACTCCAACATTGACAGTAACAGTATTCGCCCATAGACCCCAAGCGGTAGCCGTAGAAACCATATCAGTAAAATTGAATTTGCCCTTTCCCTTCAATCCCCTAATTCTAGTAACCAACAAATGGAAAGTTATCATTGTTTGTTAACTTGGCACACACAATCATTGACCAGAACCCCCGCTTCGCCTAAAGATACTAGCCCATCCGCCACCAGATCCTCTGCTTCCGCTGGCGTGACCGTTGCTGCTTTCTGGGGCTGGAGGTGGTCCAGAGGGCTGTGAATGTGAGGGTGTCGTGTGGAGGGACCAAGGAGTTGTGATAATATGGGGCCTGGGTGGTGGAGGTTGAGGCCTCTGGTGTTCAGGAGTGACAGGGTGGCGGCAGATCGGGCATGTCTATATCAAGTTAGCAGGTTACCCAGGCTATCAATCGAGGTTTCCCTTTCAACTTACGTCATGTGCTTCTAGCCATTTCTTTACGCATTCGAAATGATACTTATGCTTGCATGGCAAATTCGCGACCTCCTCTTCAAGAATCAGATCTTCTTTGCAAACAGCGCAGTCTGCTCCGTCCGCGACCATGGCTTGATCAACTATAATTTTCGGCAATGATTCTATCACCTCTCTAGGTGCTGGTGGCGGCGCGTTGCCTTGGTGCTGTTCCATGAGACCTGAAATGACCCGGTCGAGTTCAACTTGGCTGTAGACATAGTCACCACCTGCGCCTGGCGACCCAAGGACACGGAAAATGCCGTTTGTGTCACTAGCGACGAGATTAGAGATAATACTAGAGTCACGTTAGTAGTGTCTAGGATAAACGCTCCTATCAGGTGGGATCATACGTCTGCAGATCAAGCACATCGCCTGCGGCTGGTTGTGGTGCATTAGCATCGCGAGGGCCCAATCTACTACTCGTATCATAATGCACAGTCCCTCCAGAGAAGATATGTGGTCCAAAAATCGACGGAATATGGGGATGGGGGTGAGCGCCTCTGGAACCCGCCCCAGGAGGAGGCGATTCCCCGTTCCCCCCTCTTGTGTTCTGTTGCTCATTTGTCGGGGTTCCATCGGGAGTAGCTCGTGCCCCCGGTGTCAGGCCATCACCCATAATATTCCGAAACATATTGGTGAAAAGTTGCAACATCAAATCATTTTGTTCCTCATTCCCACCCGGTTCACCAGACTCTGTCCGCCCTAAACCGCCGTGGCGAGTTCCAAAACGCTGCTGTGTAGATGTGAAGCTAAAATGAGGGCCATCCACACGAACGAATGTTGCAGGCAGGCGATCCCGACGAGGCTCTGTTCCGTCGCCCTCATCAACTCCAAAATCCTCAGGAAGATCTGGGAGCCCTCCTGGCATCTGAGGACGCGGGTCTTGGTCATTCTCAATCTGATAATTTGGGTCATTAGCACATACTAGGCCTTAAAAGTGAATAATAAGATAAAGAAGGAGAAAGACCAACAAACAGAGAGCTGGCAACGATAGGGTAGTTTTAGAGAAACTCGGAAAGTAAAGGACATAGAATACTAACGATTTCAACAAAGTCGCCGTTACAGTATGGGCAAATAAGGCCGTGTTGGTCTCTATACCACTCTTCTTGACAAGGATGGCAAAAGACTAATTCCCGCCCACCAGGGGGGTTATTTGTAGTGGAGGACATCGCTAGATACGGTGCCTTTCTTTGTAAGAGGAGGGGTAAGAACAAGTAGAAGATAGATGCGGAGGAGAAGTGGTGGTGGTTGTTGTGTTGGTGGTGGTGAGAGCAGGTTACGTCTAGATAAAAGCGCTTGATGGTTGAGCTGAATAACGGCCCACACCAATCTGATTTTGTTGGAGGGGAGGGTGGAGCTATGTAGAAAGATCGCGGGATGATGTCGGCTGGCAGGGATAACTTGTACTGTAATGCACAAGGTGGGGCAGCTGCACAGATAAATACTGCAAAGTTGTTCGTGCTCTGATTCAAGTATTTACTTTTTGCATGGATTTGGTACTTGAGACCTGATATAATTAATAGATAATCAGCTTCAGCAAATACAATGATACCTTAACTCCGGGGAAGGTTGAGTGGTGAATTACCGATTGGCTCTAGGTATTCGTTGAAAGCAGAGTGGCAAGTACCTACTTGTACATACAAGAATCTAATTCCATAGAAATGGGAACATTGAACTGTAGAGTAGTAGAGAGTAGGTACTGCAGGTCTCCTGTTGGCAGCCGAAAAACAGATGAGAGCATTCACATTCAGGCCCAGCTTCGAGTTCAATCGATCAACCAACAACCACTCACCTCCTGGTGCGGCGACAGCGCTGGAATGTTCTGCGGGTTCTTGCAGAGAGCGCCACATGTGGCGTTGTTTCTGATGATGTCAAAATACCGGACCCCCGGGTCTAACCAACCAACCCAGAGCCCGAGGGTTATATATTAAATCTTATGATCACCTGTTATATTCCCATGATTCCATGATTCCATGATACGACACGTATCTTTCCTCTCTGTTCAGGCTTTAGGTGGGATAACGCGATCGCCAATTCTAAGCACAAACGGAAATACCAGAAGGGGTTGTGGAATTCATCATTCGAGGGAGGAATTTTTTTTCTTTATTTTAATTTCTCAATAACAAACCATATATCGATGGGAAAGATCCAGAAAATGTATACCCAGTTTAAACGGTAAAAAAAAAAAAAAAGGGAATCTCATCATACTGTAAAATTTAAACTACACAACCCATTCCCGCTTTAAAACACAGGCTCATTATTTCCTATCTCCCATGTAATTTTACCTAATTCCAATGCCAGTCGGAAGGGTATGTATCACCCTCACCGCCTCTTAGACATACCTCTCCATAGAGCGCTCCCAACCACACCTGCTGCCAGAGCAACGCCACTGATTATAGCAACGCCAAGGAGACCCTCTGTATAAACATTAGTATCAAATAGGTTCCTAGGGGTGGAAATCCGAAGTAACAGGGTCCGACCCACCTCTAGCAACCTTATCGTCGATAAGTGTCCTTAAGCTCTGACTCTGTAAGTTTTGTGGCTCGTGGTTGAGCAGCGCTTCATTGTACTTTCGTGCCTCGGCATAGTTCCCAAGTCTATAGTTCCCGAGCGCAAGATAGTACAGGCACTCGCGGCGGCGTTCCGGGTGGTCCCGGAATATATCTGTTCATGCCCGTATCAGTAACTACCTCTTATCCTCTCCACCTTCCCTCAATAACCACCCAGCCAACTACCCCTGTTTCAATACCAGTTGATGCCGCAGTGCCCATAGAGCTTGGAGAACTAACCAGTCAGTAATCTAACACCCAGCTGCTGCTCAATCCGCTTGTCGCTCTTGATCAGACCCCAAGCGTAGTTGAACTTTGTCTGTACGCCGACAAACTGGCCCTCGCTCTCGTACTGTTTCCGGAGAACGGCAAGTTCGGCTTCCTTCAGTGGGCTGGGTAAGTATCGTTAGCATGCTGGTAGAGGTGGGGTTGCATTGTGTGCACTGATATATACCTTTCGGCATCGGCGGCGTCTATAAAAATGCGGGGGAGGACTTGTAAGTATACATATATTTTGCAACTCCCCAACTTATTGGGGGACTAATTGATATCAATAAGAGAGAGGGGAGAAAAAGCTCTTACATGGAAGATTATCAGATGGCATTTTGTTCTAAGAGAGCTCTATGGCGGGAGGATTCTATCGGTATGTAGTTCTGTAGATGCAGGTTACCTCCAGAAGTGGAACAATGGAACTATTTATTTTGCGCTTTATTTTCCTTCAGAGAGTCAGATGAACCTGGAAATTGAATGGCCGATGGCTTGTTACGTAGTGGGATGGGGTCAGCTGTGGCAAAAAAGTAGGGGAAAATAGCCTGTGGCTCACCCAGCCATTGCCGGTGGTGACATGTGACCTGCATCACCATAAATGCCAGTTGCTGTGGCAACCGATAGGGAGATTGCAGCCCTGTGAAGATCGTTGGAAACAACGGCTTTTTGGTGTTGTTCCAGAACTCCCCAGCACACGAATAAAACAGCATTACACCCAATACCTATATATCCCCCTACCTACAAAAAGGAAACTTCCTTAATAGCAATCAAAATGGTCCTTCTTGACGAGGAGCCCCGTACGTCCACCTTCACTGCCAATCCCCGTTCCCCAATCGGTAGCTAACTGGTCTACAGACAAGCTCATTAGCCACTGTGTTGACAACTTCAACATCTCCGGCGACATGGAGTCCCTCGCCAAGTGCAAGGGGGATCTCTCCAAGGTTGCCGACACGCGCGGCAAGATCCTCGACGACTCCCGAAACACCCTACGAGCCCTTGCGCGCAAGATGGACATCGCAAAGCAGTCAATGGAGGCGTCCGTCGTTGCTGCGTCGAAGAGGGAGCACGGCGCAAAGATGATCCAGCTCGACCGCGAGAAGTTCTCGCTCGCCAAGAATATCAATGAACTGGAGAGCAGCTCGCATCACCTGGAGAGCCACCTGGCAAGGTTGAAGGAGGAATTGGAACAGGCGGACTCGGACGATGCGATGGAGAATGCTGCGTTGGAGGCGGAGGATGGGACATTGTATGCTGGCCCCTCTCGTGGTGTGGGGTTGGGAAATGGTCCAGTGCTAACTGTTTTGGGGCGGCACAGGTTGAAACTTAAGGTTTATAGGAGCTTGGGGATCGATATCCAGGAAGATGGTGCTGGCGGTTACAACAAGGCTGTGATACGTAAGGTCCCGTCCCTCTGAAGAGTAAGATTGTGGCTAATAGTAGGACTTTGCAGGGAACTCTGCAAAGGGCGATATACATGTTGTGAATATCGAGAAGAAGTTTTCGCAATACTTCTATGCCAATTATTTCTGGAATACCATGTGAGCTCAACAAGTTGTATCATTTTCTTTATTCTTTTGTTATTAGGGATGGCTTTTCTTTGGCGGAGTTACATTAATGTGCGTGATTTTTTTTCAAAGACTGTTTATGACACCCTCTGCATTTAATAGAGTCATTGATGGGTTCTATTAACGATTCATGGTCCGGAATGATGAGTAATAGTAAAATAGACACGAACCCCAGATCATGTCACCATAAAACTCCCCGGGAGGTGTCCTACATCTTCCCCTGAAGCAAGTTAATGTACGGAAGTGCATTCGGTGGATAGCCCCCGAAAGAACCAAACCACCCAAAGTGTCTGTGCAATGCTAGTCCCAAGAGCTACATTTCAAAAAAATATTAGGCAGCAAGGGACCTATTCTCGCAATAGTCCAAGGAACCCTTTTTTTTTACAACAGCCTTGAGAATCATCTTCACAGGATATCACTCGACAACGAACAGTCTTGACAATACATATACCCTTCCCAACAGTAGCTTTGGTGGGGCCATTTCTATAATACTTAGACCTTCCCCGGACGGATTACATGTATCCAGTTAGCTGTAGGATGCACTAGAGCCAGTGCGTACAGGAAGGAACCCCCAAAGAATCTACTCTAGAGGCCAAAAATGCTTGGGAAAGAGGGAAGGGGAAAGGGGGGGGGGGGGGCACAATACCCACCCCTAGAGTTCCTCCGCCGACAGACTAGTCAGCAACACCCAAGCCATGTAGGGCTTGTATAACCTCGCCCTCACGTCTCTTCCTCACCACTCCCACAACCACCCCCCCACAACCACACCACAGACAGCGTACTAGCTAGCAAAAGATGACTTGGTCGAGGCCTGTAACTCCCGCGGTTGGCTACCCGTCTATGCACAACCACTCTGCAAGAGTGTTTGTGGTTTTTAAGTTTTAATGATATCGAAATTATGAGCAACAAAAAATATATGGTATATGTAGCCCCTGGCTATATATGTAAAAGAAGGCAGGCTATGGATCTTATTCTCTATTGGCTGGCTCCAGGCGCCATTGGTCACTGGGGAGTCTTCTCTTGGGGGGGTTTGATATTTCATGGCATGAAGAAGCGCATTGGAGTTCTACCTATTTCATAAAGGCGACTTTAAAAACACATTTACACCCCACCGCAAACACTCTACTACCCAAAGATGCTCTACAACCTAAATGCAAGTGCATGTCTTTAAATTCTCTAGAGTACCAAGACGGGGGGGTCTCCTGAACCCAGTCAAAGTCAGTAGGTACATAGTACTACTATACATAAAAAGCTACCTACATCAAAACGACCCACAGCCATCCGCCCCGATAACCGCCCTCCACCAGCCCAGAGCCCTCCCACTACATCACCCCTACCCTCCACCGCCCCCAAAAGCTTAACCCAGAGCCTCCCCCGCCCCTGTCTCACCCCACCCCACCCCAACCCCACCTGCACTCCAACCCCACACCACGCAACACCACAATGACCAGCCTACGCCCCTACGCCATCAACCTCGCGCTCTCCCTCCCAGCACTCCTCTTCTTCGCCGACCACGTCGCCTCCCTGCACGTCGTGCGCGGGCGCAGCATGTCGCCCACCCTCTCGCGCGACCTGATCCTCGTCACCCGCTGGAACGTGGCCGACAACCTTCGGCGCGGCCAGGTCGTCCTCCTCCGGTGTGTCCCTCCCTCACTCCCTCCTGGGGGGGTGGCGGCTAACGAGGCGAGAGCAGATCGCCAACAGACCCAGAGACCGTGGCCATCAAGCGTGTGGTCGGCCTCGAGGGCGACGTGATCCGTACGCGGCGGCCATACCCCATCGGCGTTGTGACGGTGCCCGAGGGGCGGGTGTGGGTCGAGGGCGACGAGGCGTTCCACTCGGTCGATAGTAATACGTATGGGCCTGTAAGAATTCCTCCCTTCTTCTTCTTCTTCTTCTGTTCTGCTGGCTTGAGGGGGGGGGGGAGGGGTATGTTACTACTACTACTACTACTACTACTAATTGGCAGGGCTAGATATCGGCGGGCCTGATCACGGCAAGGGTCACGCACGTGTTGCTTCCGCTCGGCAGGGCGGGGCGCATCGGGGAGGACTTTGAGGGGCGGAGGGGCGCGCTGCTTCACCGCGCCAGCTCGGACTAGGAAGAGAAGAGAATAGGAGGGAGGGGACTGAGGGGGTGTTTGGAAATTATGTAAATATTATATTATATCCCTCCTCCTCTTCCTCCTTCTCCTCTCCTACCCTCCCTCCCCCCTGCCCCTTCTAGAAGTTGTATATATACTACTCCCTGCCCCCATGGTGGCTTGCTTAGATTAATTACAGTTGCGGTCCACTATTACCACGGGGAGTAGAAAAATAAGAAAAGAAAAAGGTATCGTTATGCGCGCTAAACACAGTTGCAATAATCAATGATGGTGACAAGAAAGAAACAGACAGAGGGACCCCCAACCAAACAGTAGAAGAGAAAGAAGGAAGAGAGTGAGAGTGAGAAAAAGGCCCCTCCCACCTACGCCGTGCACGCTCCAAGCAACAAAAGATGCAAACCAACAGTGAAACGGAAAGAAAGAAAAGAAAAGGATTAAGAAAATAAACAACAATAAATGAAAAAACCCGCTGCGTTGATGCATCCATTCCCCCCTGCCTATGTACCCATCCCAAACAACCCAGGTGCCGTCGCCGCCTCCGCCGTGATCCTTATATCCTCCGACGTATTGACATTCAGCCTCTCAATCTCCATGCCGATACTCATGACCCACGCATCCCTCTCGAGACGGCTCCTCGCCTTGAAGACGATACTCTTCCCCGTGGCGCCCAGCTGCGTCACGCGGTGCCTGACGGTCCTCCCCTCGTCGTCCACGGCCTTGAACAGCGATCGGCGCATGCCGTGCCACAGCACAAAGCACGTCATGGTGTCCTCGTCGTGGCTCGTCATTCCGTCCTGGTAGACGCGGGGTAGCGAGTGTCGCCCGGGCGTGTTGGAGTCGAACGTCTGGTTCTGGTACAGCAGCTCGTTCTCGGTGATGAGGCCCGAGTAAATGTAGCAGTCGCGGAGCGACAGCGAGAGGTGCCGCTCCTGGTGGATGTGTGGGATGGAGGCACCGGTGCGCGCGCGGTAGGTGTGGTGAAAAATGAGGAGTTCGCCATGGCAGAGGACGACGGTATAGCGTTTGAAGGTGGCGTGTTTGCGTGGTTTACGGTAGAGCACGCCAGATATCTGTGGAGGGGGTTAGGAACGCTGGATATGGAAAGAGAGAAGTGGGGGGACTTACGGTGATGGCGCGGCAGGAGGACATGCCGCAGACGTTAAAGATCTCTGCAGAGGCAATCGACCGCGAGACCTCCCACTTGCGCGCAAACTGGCCAATGATCGACTCCATCTCCTCGTCGATATTGAGCTCGCGCAGGTTCTCGTTCCGTGTCTTCCGCAGGATCGCGAGGTCGTCCTGGTCCCGCGCTTTCCAGTACTTGATCAGGTCCCGCAGCCTCGTTACCCACTCGTCCCTCGTCCTCTGACAGTAGCACTACATCCACCCCAAGTTAGCATCGACCCCACCCTTTCATGCAGGATATATCAAACCCACCTGTAACCTCAACACAAGCCCATTATCCAGCACAATCTCAAACGCCCTCTCATCATTAAACTCATCCGCCGCGCCATCTTCCCTATTCGAATCCGGCACTGACCGATGAAAATCCGCCGACTCCCCATGCCCCACGCCCGCATCCTTCCCCAGCGGCTGCCTCCTCACAAGCCTCACCTCCAGCGCCTTCACCAGATCCACAAACCCGTCTGCCCTCAACAGCGTATTCACCTTCCTTTCCGCCTCGTCATAGGCGTCCTTATCCCTCCTACCGATCTCCTCCGCCGACCCCTTCAGCCACGGGATCTCTCCGCCGGGGCCAGGACTGTACGGCGCAACCGCATAGATGAGCGGGATCTCGTCGATGATCTCGCTGGTCTTTGGGATTGTGCCCTTGTGGACCGGGAGCTTTGGCGGCGGCGGCGGCAGCGCCCGCGCGGGCTTGCAGAAGCAGAGGAGGCTGTCATGGGTGTAGAAGTAGAGGCGCTTGAAAAAGAGTTTGCCAAGGCGCTCCTGGCGGCCCGTGCTGGAGGTGAGACGGAGGAGAAAGCCTTCGACGGGGGGCGGCTCCGTCATTTTTTCGCCGGTACCCATCTTTGTAACTGTAGGGTAGTGAGCCTTGGGGCGGAGCTCGAGCTGGTGCGTCTTCTGCATCGCAATGGTCCCGTACATACGCTGCTCGTTCAGCTGTCTGGTTGTCAGTTGTTTCTGTCCCTATAGACTGGACTCCTATCTATGAGTGGGGTGGGTGTGCGGTGAGAGCCATACCCCATGAATCCATTCGATGCGGTCATACCTCCGCCAGGCAAGCCCCATGCGCTCGTTCGTCTTCCAGTGCTCAATGATGTCCGCCCACTCCTTGATGCCCTCTAGCATGCCCATGCTCTGGTTCAGCAAGTTCTTGGCCACCACCTTCTCCTCCCTTATCGGCGCCTCGTCATCACCCGACTCGTCGCGCAGCCTCTCCTCAATCCTTCCAAACGGATTCTCGATGCGTAGCGACAGCGACAGGTCCGGCACCTGGATCTGTAGGTTGTCCGGCCGCGCCCAGCCCAGCGCATTCCGCAGGAACGTGTACCACTCCACGGACGACGAGTAGCAGCGTGGCCGCATGATGTAGATGATGGTCCCCTGCTTATACGGCAGCCACAGCACCAACGTCTTATCGAGCGACGAGTACAGATTAACCCTCGTCGTCTTTGCATCCAGCGGGATCTCCCTTGTCCCATGGGACGAGACATGCGGCCTATCGATAGCGGGGATGACCCTACTCTTGTAGAGTCGCAGGCTGAAGGGTGTCTCCTCCTCGCCCGTCTCGCGGCACACAACCACGTACTCTCGCCACTTCTCGGCCGTGCGCGTCTCGAACTTCATGCTCTCGTTCTCGTCATACTCGCTAGGCAGCCTCTTCATCGACGTCTCGACACGCACTAGCATGTTCTCCATCTTGATGATTTCGCCCTCGCGCTTGCGCACGTGCGAGTAGTGGCGCCCAGCATGTCTGAACGACCGACTCCGGCTCATATCGGCCAGCTTCAGCTGCATGAGCCTATCGCGCTCGCGCAGGTCCACCGCCGTATTGAAGCGCACCAGTCCGCCGCTGACCCGGTCCTTATTCGTCGATGCATGGATGAGACGTTTCGCCGTCGTCTGCGGTGGGGGCTCTGACTCGGTGCGTTTCTTGGCCTTTTTCGTCGGCGAGGCCTTGCGGGTGATGGAGAGGATGGATGGCCGTAACGAGGACCGGGTCACTAGTTGGGGCCGTCCGCGACTGTTGACCTCACTACGCTTCAGTTTCTTCTTCTGACGCCGCGCAAGCTCATCATGCTTCAGGAGAGATGCTAACGAATTGGATGCTTCTACTGACAGCGGCACTGAGCCCGCCTCTGAATCGCTGCCCCCTAGGCTTATGGGAATCGGCTCCGCGCGCGACAGCTCTCCCGTAAACTCGGTGTTGGACCTTGACAGCGTTGGGTCCAGTTTCAGCGGGCCTTCGCGCGAGCTCTCGCCCTTTTTTTTCTTTCCTTCGGCATTGTTGCTGCCGCTGTTGTTGCTGTTGCTCGCCGTTGCTATCGCGGCAATCTCCTGTCGCCGCCGCTCCTCCTCTGCGGAATCAAAGGACTCGTTTGCAGTTGCGTACGACTCACCTCGATTAAACGACCTTGGCCCTGTACCTCTCCTCGATCCCCGCGTGAAGGGCCTTCCTGGATGTCGTTCCTGCTCCTGCTTCTCTGCCTCTGCCTCTGCCCCTCCACCCCCACCGCCCTCGTCGCGGCCCTTCTGCTTCAGATCCAGTTTCGCCACCGTAGCAGCCCTCGGTATCGGCACCGGTCCCGAATTACCCCTCACACCGGCGGTACCCCTCAGCGGTATTGGCGCCTCCTCGTCCTCCTCATCTTCGTCGTCACCGTCATCCCCCTCCTCCTCACCCTCGTCCTCTTCGTCCTCGATTACCACCTCACCACCGGTCGGTCGCCAGGACTCCACTACGCCCCCCGTCGATTCCAGACCGGTGACCTTGCGACGGACGCCGACGTTCTCGTCCTTGGCGAAGGATGAAGCTTTCGACGAGTAGTTTACGTGCAGGTGGTGCTTGTACCATTCGGAGCGGTGGTTCTTGAGCCAGCCGACGGGGATGGGGCCGACGAAACTGCTCAAGTGTCAGCCCTCTAGAGGGAGGGAATTGAGTGGGGGGGGGGGGTCTTACACGCGACGGGTTGTGATGTGCAGATGCTCAGGGGTGGCATGGTGCTAATTGTTGTAGGGGAGGGGGGGCTAGCTGTCAGTATCATCTAGCATATGATGCAGTCTAGTATGTAGATAGCTAGTAATGTATGTAGCTAGCTAGCTGACGGGCAGAGACGGAGTGAGACGTACAAGTCGGTGGGCAGTGTACGAATTCGGGTCTAGAGTTCCCTGCGGATCGTCACCGTCCGCTGGATCTTCAACGGCGGGGGCAACAGCAGCAGCTGCTGCACTCATGTGAGTGAGAGAGAGAGAGAGAGGAGAGAGGAGAGAAGAGGGAGGGGGGGAGGTGGGGCGTGTAGTTGTGGTGGTGGTGGTGACGATGGTGATGATGATGGTGATGATTCAGCTGCCTCGTTACAACTGTTGTGAGCGTCCTTGTCAGCCAGTCAGTCTTTCTGTCAGTCAGTCTGTCTGTCCGTCCGTCTATCTGTGTCTGTGTCTGTCTATCTGTCCGTCTATGTAGTGTTTGTGCAGTGTTTGTGGTGGTGTTTGTGGCGATGGTGATGGCGATGGTGGTGAGCGTGAGCGTGTGCGTGTGTGTGGTGTGTAGGTACTTTCACCCTCCTCGCCGGTCGCTGGACGGATGGCATCAACCAAGAAAACGGCGCGATCGGATTCGAAGCGAGCGAGATCTGCAAAAAAGCCCCAAAACCGCCCCCCCACCCCAAGCCCGATCGGGGGCTTAAATTTTAGCGATCCGCACTCTGCAGCAGCAGTTACCACTCTGTGCCCTCCTCTCCCCCACAGTCGAGTACATCACATCACATCACATCACATCACATCACGCCTTGGCGTGACTGTACAAAGTCGACAATAGAAATTAGAGTACACTATGGCGCGAGAACCAAAGTCAACCTCCAGGCACCACTTTTTTATTCTAGCCTATCAAACTATGTACAAGAAAAGATCCTCAAACCATCTTAGCGTCGCTTCTGGGGCCTGCGCTGCTGTGGCATGCTGTGGCTCCCGCGTGAAAATGATGGTGTGCGGAGGGTTGACAACCATAGGGGACCTAAAAAAAAATTAGTCAAGACGAGGTTTTTTAACAGAATGAGGTCTGAGCATATTCTTTAGAACGGCCATCTCTCTTTTGGGTTCCTTCTGGTTCGAAATCTTTTTGGAAAAAGCAAAGTTGTCGAATAAGAATATTGTCTGGGCGGATGTCTCCGTGTAGAAAGCCAAGGCCATGGATATCCGCTAGTAATCTCACGATCTCTTCACGCTCCTTGTCACTTAAATCCCCTACTTCGACCGGCGAGCCTGCGAACTCCGTCATAAGTGCGAAAAGACCTCCCGCCGTATAACCGGCACCCTTAAGCTTCGGAAGAACCCTAACTGAAGTCATCCCACCTTTTAACGGAACTGGGGCTGCGTGCCCATGTTGATTTTGTCGTAGTTTCCGTCCTCTCCTTCGGGGAGGGAGGAACAAGCGCAAGTAGTTGTGTGTCCGTAAGTTTGTCTATGAAGATAAAACAATAAGATTGTCAATGCATACTTGGAATACGTTTCACTTACCAGCTGGGGGGGGGGGGGGCTTCGACTACAGTTAGCAAATATGCGTAGTTAAAACGAAATGAGTATTACTTACCAGGGGGGTCTATAAGGGCGTGTACTTGTTTTTTTAACAATATCCCCAAAAACAACACCGATATCATCAAGTGGATCTAAGTATTCCACAGGCAGCTGTGTGAAGTCGATTTTATCGTATTCTCTGAAAACTGTGCGAAGCTGGATGTCCACAGCTTCGACATTTTCAAATGTGTTCTTCCGCTTATGGATTTGGTCCCTTAAAGCACTGATGTTCTTATTGTCCGGAAGATCAATCGTAAATATTTTATCTTTCGATTCACCGAGAACCAGACAATTGATGGAGATGATTGCGGGCATGTTGGTGGATGATAACATCTAAGAAATCCTTCAGTAAGCAAGAAGAAAAAGTGGCAAGGCGGCGTGAAGATTGTGTCTGAAACGATGGAGGAAAGAAGGATGATGTGCAGGTGCGGCCTATATTATAGGCTCGATGACTCATCGCTGCAATCCATTCTACAATATCCTTCCGCCCAAAGTGGCCCGTAGTACGCCGTGATACGTGATATTTCATTTCCTATGTACAAGTACATGTATCTACGTCATAGTTCATGATCATTCTCAATTACAAGCCTCCTACAATCCTTCTTTGTTTTTATTCCAGACATGCACCTTCCGCGCTCCTGTATTTATAGAAGTAATATCAAATGTTCACTTTGTCTGCTTTTCTTGCAGTACGCCCGCCTTATTACTGTAGGTGCCCACTGTTGGTGATATTAATATGGGGGAGGGGACTAGACTAGACTACTTACTAAATTTTTATCAATAGGACAGGGGTAGGTAGTGGCTGTAGCAACCGAAGTCGTATTGACTACATGTAGTAGACTAGTAGTGTGTATACTCCACTCCAGACCGCGGTCTAGAGTGGATTGGCCTCACAAGCGCTCACTCGGACCGTCTGCTCTGCTCTACCCGCGACCTCTCTGCCCTGCTCTAGATCTGGCACCCGCCCTGCCCAGATCTAGATGTATGTGTGCATTGTACCATAACCAACACAAACAACACAATCAATTAAACGCGGTCTCAGCCTTATCCATCCATGCCCGTACCCATATATCGCCGTCGTCGGCCACAGCATCTCGCCAAAAGAAAGAAATAACAATAATAATAACAATAATAATAATAGTTTTTTTTTAATCAATCACCCCCCACCCCCCCCCCCACCCCTCGCCGGTGGGCCATAAACAACATTTGCATTGTGCAATACTGTACATTGTATACATGCGGTAGCTAGCAATAATGATACACACAGCAGCAGGCCTTCCTCTGCATTGCCAAGAGATACAAGACCGGCCAGCCCCCGAAGGGTAGATAGAAGCAGGAACAATATAGAAGAGAGATACTGCACCTTCCCTCCTCATGGCCATGGCCTAGAACCTCACATCACCTCTCGCTCACTCCACCACCACCCCACTCACTCACTCACTCACTCACTCACTCGATCAATCAATCAGTCACAACTACGGGGAAACCGCGATAAATAAATCAGGTCTAGACGACCCATTTTCCCTTTTTTTCGACTTTCGACTTTTTTCTTGCCCCGGCCCTCATATCGTTCACAGGGCGCATGTGAGCCCCCCCCCCCCCAGTACTGCTAGAAATAAACAATTTTTTCTCCGATCGGGATAAGAATGACAGAAAGAAAAATTCCAAACGACCCTCCCGAAACCCGGTAGTGATAATGCATGATGCCAAGGTATCCCATTTCCCTTATTTTTCTTTAGAAGAGAAAAAAAAAAAGCCTTTCTCAGCTATATAGCTCTAATAGATGTGAGCTCCCTTCTCCCCCCTGCCTCGCCTTGCCTTGCCTTTCCTGCCCCAGCTCCCCCCAAGGATATCCCGAACAAATACAGAAACCTCAATATATAGCTTGAGATTTGCAAGAAAGGATATAAGAAAAAATAATTCAGAAATAGCGCCGTTAGAAAAGATGAAAAACACCAAGCGTAAGAATGCGGCGACTACGTATAGGATGAGTATGAAAAGAAAAAAAATGCAAATTTCCCCCCCATTTGGTAACCCCCCCCCTTTCCGGAAAAAAATAGTTTCGATAGACAAAAGAAATAATTCATTCCCCATATATAAACACCATCAAAAAAAATCAGAGGGAAAAAGGAAAAAGCCGTAAAAATATAAGAAAAAAGATTATAAGGAAAAAACCAAATCAAAACTCAAATCAAAATCTTTTGGCAATGGATATAAGAAGTAAAAAAGAAAACGGAGAAAACCTGCCAAAGCAAAAACAAACATGTCATGTGTGGTACAATCTGCATTATACATAACGCTCGCCCTTGCGAACGCCGTGGAATGAATGCCTGCTCCCTAGAGACCTGAAAGCATAAGGTGCTACAGGGGGCGGCTTTGGTGCCTGCACGAACGGTGATGCGGGCAGTTTACGCCCGCCCAGGAATGACGCGCTAGGCAGTGAGGAGGAATAGAGCTCATCATATGGCTCTGGGGGTAATTGTGGTAGTGGGATGGAGGGGGGTGGGTGTAGCGGCGGTCCATCTGCGGGACCAATTGCCGTCATCGATTTCCTCCTTAGAGACTTTGTCCGGGTTGTGATTGCAATGCCGGATTGCGAATGATGCTTCTTGATGAGCATAGGAAGGGTGGGCGCCTTAGTGATAGTCACCTCTGGTGTTGCTAGACGTGGATCAACCATCGAAACGGGGCGGGGCTTTGAAGGCCCTGACGCTACTCTTGGTGATGCGGGGGTGGAATGAGATGTTTGACGGTGGCGCTGCCGTGGAAGTGGATACGGTGGTGAATCCGGTAATGAATCGACAATCGACAATGCAGACAAGCTCGGACGATTTGATAATGGTGGGGTGGGGTTGTGGGGTATGGCAATTGGCTGAGAGACCGTCATAGTGGGTCTCCTTGCAGGCTGCTGTTGGATATGGGTGGTTGACAGAGCTGTGGGCAGTGAGAAATTGGGGGCAGAGGGCGAAGGGGTCCGCGGGATCCAATACAGGTTTCCATCACGATCAATTGCAGACAACGGACGAAGGGAGGATGGTTTTAATTCCATGGACGAACGGGACCTTGCAGACACAGAGGCTGTGGACCTCCGTTTATTCCTTGTCGAACGATCAGGGCTGGTATCTGGGGAAACTGTTGATACCTTCGTATCAGCAATAGACTGCATTGACAACCTTGACCCTCGGAGCTGATCCAACACCATCTGATCTCCAGAAGTAACTGTCGTAAAGGATCTACCAGCCTCTGTTGACGACCGACGACAATAAGTAGAGTTAGACAACCGCTTGGAAGCGGTTTCGTCTGATGATTCGTGCCTGGACGAATCCCCTTCGTTCTCCATGTATCTCCTGGCATGGACATATGTGTTCTCATTATCCTCGGTATCAGTCTCCTCCGTCTCCTCCTCAATATCCTCTGTGGTATCTCTTTCATGGTCCGGAACCCCGCCGCCTAACCTAATAGCCTCAGCTCTTATCGAACTCATCCAAGCGTCCATCTCCTCTGCCCCGTCGAATACCAACAAAAGCGATGCCGTTGAATTCTTCGAGGTCTTGTGGGAGAATGTCGGCATCTTTGATAAGAACGATCCTCTTCTCTCGGGCACCGGTAAGTTCCCGTCAGGCCCTGCACTCTGGTAAACCTGCAAAACCCATGGTCTACCCGGGATCAGGTCACTTGCAAACGCTACTGACGACTCTGTCAACTGCAATACCTTTTCAGGCTCCCTTTCCTCAGACCCATCTCCCGAATACTGAAGCAATGACCCTTCCACCAGGATAAACACCTTTGTCGTCCAGTCCAGATCCACCGATTTTGTTGAGGCATGTGTCCTCTGTAGTATACGGCCACGCCTGCTCCTGCTACCCTCCTCCTTCTGCTCCTGGTTGCGCCTCAGTATTGTCTCCATCGAAAGTGTGGTTGCAGCCAACGATCCGAACCGAATTGCCCGTGTTGCTGATACCCAGTATGGTATATGTTCCCATGTCCTCTGGGTTGGAGACAGCGGTGAGGGGTCAATTGGAGTCACAATCTGGGGCGCAACATGTCGCGAGGAGAAAACCGGAAGCGATAGCGAGTGCTTGACGTGAGGATGGGGCGTAGTAGGTGCCATGGGCGTTATGGGCGTACTGGGGACCGAATGGTTTCCGGATGCCTCGAACCTCGGAAAGTCGTTGGATTTTGTATTTATCCGGGAAAGTGAACGGTTCTTTACACCAAATCGTGAGAAGAGTGAGAAGAAGCCCTTCTGCGGCCTGCTGCTGCTGCTGCTGCTGCTACCACCACCGCCGCCACTACTGCTGTGATGATGGTGGTGATAGGTGCTGCTATGGCGATGCCCCTCCGTATGCTCCATGCCTAGCGGTGCAAGTGGAGGAGTTACCATGAAAGAGGTACGGTTACTGTTGCTGTTGTTGCTGCTGCTGCTATTGATATTGATATTGCTGCTGCTGTTGCTACTGCTGTTGCTGCTGCTGCTGCTGTTATTGTAGTAGTAGCTAGATGTTGCGTTACCATCTATGGGTATACCCGTATTTCTGTTGTATCCATGGCCACGTTCGAGCATCTGAGCGGATTAGAGGCATCCAACCAGGAACGACCTCGAGGATTGTAAAAGAAAATAACAAGAATTCGAACGAGATAACCGTCACGATGTAGGAGGGGGGCAAGGGAAGAGGGGGAGAGGGGGTAGGGGGGGGATGAATTGGTTATCAAGAAAACAAAGAGAGAGAGAGAAGAGACAGTCTTCAGTAGGAATGTAAAAATAAAAAATAAAAATAAAAAAATAAAAAATAGAAAAAAGATTCAACTCAATATGAGTTATCAATAACAAGGAATGATATGAGGAAATAAAGCAAGAACAAGAAGGGAAGAAACGAAAACAAAAGAGGGTAGGCTCGATTCGAGGCGACAGAACGACAGGGAAGAGAATGGGGAAGGAGGGAAAAAGCGGAAAAGGGACGATGGGGGAAGAGCGCCGGCTCGGAGGAGGTTGGATTCCTCGGAAGGAAAGGGGCTGGCTGACCACCACCGCCATCATCACCAGAAGGGAAGTGGAGGGGGGTGTTCCCCAGGTGGGTTCCAGGTTACAAAAAACAAAAAGAGCTCACCAACAATTAAGAGGAGGAGGAGGAGGAGGAGGAGGTCTCTAATCTAGATGGAGGAGATACATACCTAACCTAGTAATTGTTATGATGCATCAACAAAGTATATAATTATTTGAACAGCCCCGACTGCTCTGGAACTGTGAGTTGTAGACTCTGGATTCTAACTCTCTTCAAGTGGCTTCTCTTCTGGGCCCTCATTCACACTCACACTCACTCACTCTCACTCACACTCACTCTAGCTCTCTTGCCCTTATCTTATTTCGTCAATTGAGCATGAGGCTACTCAATTCAGCCCTCCGTCTTCAGGCTGCATGGCCGTTTACTAGTCTCTCTGTCAATGCCAGGCTAATAAGAACAGTGCTACTCTTCTTTAGTAAATGTAGAGTACCTACCAGCTTGAGGTCTTCAATTCCACTCCTCCTCCTCCTCCTCCTCCCCCATACTCCTCTTCCCCACCTCGTATATACTTTAGAGGGTAGGAGGAGGAGGTGAAGGCATGCTCACCATGTCTGACGTCTACATTAGTTGAACGTCCGTACACACACACACCACCCTCGCTCGCTCGCTCGCTTCAGTGCAAGTCTATCTCCCACGCGTGCAGCTGTCCGCGCCCACCCACCCACCCAAGGCGAGTCAATGCTCATCTCGTGCACGTACGCACACCGTGCATCCGCCCATCCATCTTGGACCATCCATCCACCCTCCCTCCCTCCCTGCCATAAGCCACCCAGGATAGGGAGGGCCACCTCCTGTTCCCTTCCCTTCCTTTACTACCCCTGCCTGCCTGCCTGCCTGCCTGTCCTGCAATGCCCTGCCTATCCTTATGTGTGTGGGCGGGAACCAGTCCGAGCCCGGCACTTTTTTTATTTGGCCTACGAAATGTGATTTTATTATCTTTTCCGCTTCTACTTTAATTTTAGTCTGGCTAGATTCCCGAATGGCGCATAACTAGAGTTGATGGACGGATGGGATACGAGTGGGATAGGTACAGGAGCTGACAATGACTCTATGTACATAAACGTCGTCGTCGGACGGACGGTAGGGCAGGCATGGATGGTATGTAGGGAAAACCGAGGTCTGGCCGGCCGGGGGGAGCAGGAGCAAGGGATGGCGCCCATGGCTAAAAAAACCTGCCCAATTAATAGCCTCACCTGCAACGCGGATTACCCACGGCGACCCCCATCGCCGGGTCCATTCTCTCGTGGTGTGTGCAAAGGCGGTAGTAGGCAGGGGTTGGGGGTTGGGTTGGGGGTTGGGGGTTGGGGGGGCAGGCATTTATTTGTGTAGGGGGTGGGAAAAGCGATTTTTATTTATTTTATTTTAAAATTCAATTTTACCGTTTCAACCTCCTACATTAGACGACCCCCCCCCCCAAAACAGAACAAAATAAAACTTTTTAGCCCCAGCAGCCCAACAGTTAAAGAGCTGATCAGTATCGATTTCGAGCCCCATCCCCCCCCCCCATATAATGCACCCCTCATGCTATATGCTGCTGATATCGACGATTTTCCTTAAATACCCAACTACACACTATATACCCCCCCTCCCTCCCTCAAAGATCCAGGTTCGCATATAGATAGACTCACAGCAATCTATCGAGCAAATCGACATCCCTTAAATCGCGCGTCCTGCACTCTACTCTACAGCGCGGGGGGGGGGGGTGCACAATCTGGGTATCTATCATGTAGTGTTTATATTATTTCTACTCTAGACGCCTCCCCGGCCAGACCCTGATATTAGGGGGATTCAGCATCAACCTAGCACGGACCACTAGGCCAAGAGGTATTTATTTTGGCACTCAATGTGGTTAGTGAGCCTACCCAAACTCGAATTCCTAGGGTAAATAACCACCTAGGAGGTGTCAATTTTTGTAAAATCAACAGCGCAAAACTCAAACACACTGAATTTTTTAAACCAAGTCTAATGTGTAGACCAGATGCTAAATAACATAGCTTGAAGTTTTAAAAGTACAAGATATGCCATGGCTGTTGGCAAAAAAAATTACATGTTAGAGACTCTAGCTTTGAACCCAAAATTTTATATGGGGGAAACTGGTTGCCACTTACACTGAGGGTCTGTGCCCAATAAACAAAAAATAATAAAAACACCCGCCTAGACACTTTGCTGAATCCGCCTATTGGGCTTGGGGTGGGCGGGCGGGTGGGTGGGTGGTGTGTGATGGTTTTTCCGAATACCCCGAGGGGATACCGAGTATGTACTTTGATCATGAGGACTTGTAGCTTTTTCTTTTCTTTTCTTTTCTTTCCGCCGGTAGTTCATGATATCATTACCATTACTCCACCAAACTAAACTAAACCCAAAACCTAACCCTACTAGCTACAATTGGAAAAAAAAAAAAGAAAAAAAAAAGAGCCGGTACATACTCACGCACCCGGTACGGTACCTGTCAAAAAACAAAAACCCTCCACCACCCGCGTGGACTCTTTTTTTTCTTTCTTTCTTTCCTCCTCCTACGTAGGCGGATACATAATCCTCCCAACGTACGGGCCAGGCAGCCGCGAGAGCCTACCGAATATCAACAACAACCACCACCAACGGCCTCACCTCCATCTGCAATTGAAGCCCCCCCCCTCCAAATTTAACCATGAAATAGCCTCTCCCCAATTGCAATTGCAATTGCACCCTGCTCTACATGATGGTGTCTCTCTCTATAGCTGCCCACAGACCTCCTCCTTCAGTCTCTTTAGGTAATCCAGCAAGCACCCAATCCCGAGGATCCGGGCTCACGTTTCTGGGAAAACCGGTAAAAAAAAAAAGCACCTCCCCCCTCTCCTCTTTCGTGGACTATCCAATGTCATAATGTCATAGGCAGTCTGTGGGGGGCACTCAACTATGTACTCTAGGGGGAGGGGAAGAGCAGGTGAGACCTAAATATAACCCTGAATACGACCCCCCTCCCCCTTTTTTTTATTACTCCTACTACTACTACTATTATTATTACCTGGACCACAAAAGGGCCATGACGAATTCAATTCAATTCGAGGAGGTGGAAATAGGGTACAATACATGATTTGAAATCCTTGCTTGCAAAAATAACGTGTCTTGCACATGCAAATCTAACTTGCTAGCTTTTTCAATACCGACGGCACTCCTCTCCTGCTCAGCCCTTAATTATCTCACAGACTGGCGGTGGGCGGGCCTTCGTCCGGCCGCCGGCAAGTAAGGATATACAGTAGAGTGTAAAACAGAGTATCTACAATAATGTAGGTAGGCATGCCAAAAAAAACAATAACCATAAACCAAATCGCACGCAGTCTGTGTGTTTCCCCCCCCCCCCCCTGTAGAGAAGAGAGCAACCCGGACTCCCGGTGACATCAGTGTCGACGACGGTGTCGGTGTCCGGTGTCACGGCCGTTTTCACCCCCCCCCCCTGTTAATTTCTGCCCTATTTAAATTGAAAAGGCTTCGAAACAATATTCGGACCAGAGGCCCGCGCCCGGTCCCCGTATGTATGCTGTGCGGAGATTTCCAGCCGCTTGTACTGCTGCTTTGTTTTTGTTTTTTGTTTCGGTTTGTTTCTGCGCATTGTTTGATCTGTGCTGTGCTGCGCTGTGCTGCGCTGTGCTGCCGAGGGGGGCCCGTCCGTTCGTTCGTTCATGATGTGGTGTGTGTGTGAGCTCATGCGGTATCACTCGGAGATTTGGGGGGTGCGGATGATAGTTTGTGAAGCTTGGGAGGTTCTTCGCTAATCTAATCGTCGAGAGGGCGTTGTATGCAATGCAGCGCGTATGCAACCGCCGCAATCAACTAAAACCTGTTCTTGCCCGCCCGCCGTTAGAGTACATACATGATGATGATACTCTATCTACATGACATAGATGACATACATTAGCATACATGTACCCTCTGCCCTGCCTACATGACGATACAGCTGCAGTCCGAGGCCATCCTCATCTACGCATGTAAGCAATCAATCCTGAATAAAAGGATACATGAATACTAATCCGCCCCGGTAACCCCAAGCAAGAACCCTGGCCACATAAGTACATGTCCGTCACCCAAACAGGAGTGACATCATGAGGGCAAGGGGGGAATATAAGTAAAAGGGGGGAGGGGGGGGGACTTTGCTGGTACTCGGGGCTGTTTTGTTAGATATATCGATCCATTCGTCCCAGAGCTGTGTTTCGTAGTGAATTGTTATTTCCGGGTGTCTGTACTCTAAGGGGTGTCTCTCTCTCTCTTATCTTATCAGTCAGTGCATCATTATTCATCGTCTCAACCCAAAACCTCTCATCTCGGATTCTCAAACCACCACCACAACCACAACCACCACAAACAACCAAAAAAAAAAAAAAAAAAACAATGCCCGACGTCAACAAACTCGACACCCCCCCGACCAGCAGCACCTCCCGCCCCGCCACTCCCGCCCCCCCAGCAGACACCGAGGAGGCACAGGTCGCCCGCCTCCTGAACCTTATCCGCCTCCAGCACCTGCAGTCCGACGCCCCCGCCCCCGCCCCGGGGGAGAACCCGCCGCTGGTGGCGGCAAGCTTTATTGGCGGCGGTGGTGGGAGCGTGCCGTGGCTGGGGAGCGCGCACTCGGATATGGCGTTTTATGTCGCCGAGAGCCAGATGCTGGCGAGGGAGAACGAGATGCTGAAGAAGAGGATTGGGGAGTTGGAGAGGAGGGTGGCCGAGTTGGAGGCGGGGCCGGGGCCGGGGCCGGGGCCGGGGGTGGGGGTGGAGGTGGAGGAGGCGGGGAATGAGGGTGGGGTGCAGGTGCAGGTGGAGGTGGAGGCGCTGCCGGACGACTTTGTGCATGCGCTATAGGTGGAGGAGGTAGGAAATGGGTTCTGTAGCTGGCCCAGGCATTAAAAATAGCTTGTTAATGGTAATGGTGATAGTGCTGATAGAAATGGCGTTTAGAGGGTTAGAGGCTTTATCTCTATTTTCTTTTGTTTTTCTTCCTCATTTTTACCGGTTTAGTGCTTGCAATTGTGCTTTCCGCTTTAACTACAGCAATAGTGTTATTTTGTTTTATGATATAGTAGTGGTGATGATAACCGACTGGTAGCTTCTGCCTAGAACACATTATTTCCGGTCCCAATTGATCATTGACCTACCCCCAGATTAGCAACCATTCCCTCTCTGCACTCTAGATATCCCCACTCCAACTCCCATTGACCGAACTCAAGCTGATGCATGCATATGCGCCATCTCCCCACATCTGCCCTGCTGCCCCGGCGCTCTCCCCGTACCCACCTACCAAAAACAAACCCTGTCTGTCTGTCAGCGCCGTTAATTGCCGCACGTCATATAACAACTATCGATAGCATAAAACAACTATCGATAAGCACTCATCTCCATAACTAAAGGTAGGTGCCCACTAGTCTTGGCCTCTATAAAACGCATCCAACATCCAGCCACCACCCACCCTCATACATAATGCAGCGCCATCTCCTGCGCCTACGAACTCCCGGCACCCGCCGCCTCGCATCATCACTCTCAGCGTCCCAAAATGACTACACACATTGCGTATCCTTCCCTCCTTCCCCCATTCTCCCCATTCTCTCGCACTGACACACCAGCAGGTCATTGGCGGTGGCGTCGTCGGCCTCGCCGCCGCGGCCAGACTCGCGGAGAATCGCCCGGGCGGCGGGGGCACGCTGCTGCTGGAGCGGAATGGAATGGTCGGGATGGAGACGTCGTCACGGAACTCGGAGGTTTGTGTCTCTGTTCCCCGGAGGAGGTGGGATATACGCTGAGAGAGGACGGGGACAGGTTATCCATGCGGGGCTGTATTATCCAGCGGGGTCGTTGAAGACGGAGTTGTGTGTGAGAGGGGCGGAGATGCTGTATGAGCTGTGTGAGAGGGCGAGGATACCATATCGTCGGACTGGTAGGGCGCCCTTTCTGTGGGGGTTGATGAGAGAGCTAGAGAGATAGGCCGGCTCCCCCGGCGGCGGCGGTTCCGGGTGGTGTCTCGCCCGGTCATACCGCAGCCAACCACCACTGGACCCACCGCCAAGGGGGGCACTACTCGCTATAGTCACTGTCTTCTTTCCAACAAGTCCCTAACTCCCCCCACCAGGCAAGTTCATCCTCGCGCAAAACGAGTCAGAGCTCGAAACCCTCAACGAGCTCTACACCCACGCCCTTGACCACTCCATCCCCCTCCGCTGGCTCTCCCCCCGCGAAGTCCGCAAATACGAGCCCCTCGTCATCGCCCGCTCCGGAGCGCTCCTCTCCCCACGCACAGGCATCGTTGATTCCCACGCCCTCATGCAGCACCTGCACGGGGCCTTCAGCGACGCTGGCGGCGACACAGCGTTCCACAGCGCCGTATCTGCGATTGAACCCCTCCCCACCGGCGGCTACCGCATCACCACTAACGGTGGTGACGCTACCGTCACCGCCGACGTTGTCGTCAACGCGGCGGGCCTAGGCGCCGTCGCAGTCGCAAACATGGTGCTCCCGCCGGAGCGGCAGATGAGCGCGTACTTCTGCAAGGGGACGTACTTTTCATACAGCGGGAGCTCGCTACGGGGCGTGCAGACGCTGCTGTATCCAGCGCCTGTCAAAGGGCTTGGTGGGCTGGGGACGCATCTGACGGTTGACATTGCCGGGCGGGTGCGGTTTGGGCCGGACGTGGAGTGGGTTGACGGGCCGGAGGACCTGGTCCCCAGCGAGGGGAGGGTGCGCGAGGCGGTGGAGCAGATTAGGAGGTACTTACCATGTGTGAAGGAGGAGGATCTGGTGCCGGATTATTGCGGGATGAGGCCGAAGATTAGGGGGAAGGAGGAGGGGGGCATAGGGAGTGTGGATTTTGTGGTGAGGATGGAGGAAGGATTGGAGGGGTTTGTTCAGATGGTGGGGATCGAGAGTCCGGGTGAGTTTGGGTGATGGTGGTTTTATTAGAGAGGATTTGTGCTGTGTGCTGACTTGTGGCGGGGACAGGCTTGACGAGCTCTTTGGCGATTGCGGAGAGAGTGGAGAGGCTACTGTATGGGTAAGGAGCGAGCAATTGTGTGTGAGAGTGGATATATCTTAGTTAGAGTTAGGTCAGCGTTCTTCTTTCTGGGTTCATGAATAGATGTATATGGTGTGAGATTGTAGGCCTTTTTTGATACTTATGTGTAGCAAACACAGAGGAGATATTAGTATGGGCTTGAGTTTTTCTTTCTTTTTTCTTTAAAAAAAAAAGTCCCTGTAGGTATAGATACAACAATAATGTAGCTGTGGTGGGGGCGGGGTGGAGTTGGTAGTGCGGATAAGGCGGGGTCGAGTATCAGGTGAACTTGTAGAATGAAGTCCTTGGAGTGAAGTGGAGCAAAGTAAAGTGGAGTAAAGTGAATCACGGCAAAGTGAAAGCAAAGTGGAGTAAAGTGAGGTGAAGCAAGATGGGATGAAGAAAGTGAGGGTAAAGTAAAGTAAAGTGAAGGGAGGTGGAGTAAAGTAAAAGAAGTGAAGGGAGGTGGAGAGAAGTAAAAGAAGTGAAGGGAGGTGGAGAGAAGTAAAAGAAGTGAGAGAAGTGATGCATCGGTTTCGTTACCTGCATACCTGTAAGTACCCACTAAACCTGCTAGGAAAGTATATATAGTACCAGAGGGAAGGGGTACGTGTACATACAATATGAAAAGAGCGGGGTGAAGCTATATGTAGTGACGAGGACCAAGGAAGGGTGCTGTATCAATACCGTATTCTTACCACATTAATAGTGTGTTGGTAGTAGCAATACGGGATCGTGCAAAACCACCAATTGATTATACCAGCCCTATAATAGCGTCGTCGTGGTATTCCGCTAGATAAGGTATATGAAATACATGTATGTAGGTACTAACTCAGTCTCTTTACACTCGACAATCTTGTTCTCCTATACATGTGTGCAGTACCAACCAAATGTAGCTACTCAAGGACCCAAGCACCCAAGAACTGGCATTCTACCACGCACTCATAAAACACCAACACCTGATCAGAGCAAAACATCAAACAGAACCCATCCAACATACTCGAGTGATAATACATGAAGCTGCGCAATTTGACACCTCTAACATGGGCAGGGGGTCGTGGTTATCGGAAGGCAAATATGTGGGTGTGTATTATGGTAATTGGCATATATACATACACTCTGCCACTGATGTGGTTGGTGGGGGGCAGGCGGGTGCTAAGATCTCGAAATATCACTCGCATCCCGAGGCACCCTCCTCGCCAGCCTATGTAGCTTTTTTTGTTGTTTACATCATTAATTGTATAGCCTATGTAGCTAAGCTAACATATATGAGGTGGTAACCAGGGAAAAACCAATTTAAACACCCTGAAGAAGATTTCTCAAATAGTAAGATATCAGAATGAGTAATAGGCATTTTTCGACTAGCTACACTACACTACACTTAGCTATACTAGGCCCTGCTTCCCCCCTCCTTCCTTCACGGCCCTCTTCAGCATCCCACATAGGCTCTCAAACAGCACTTGATCCGTCCCTCTCGTCCACCGCACCACCACATCCTCCCCCACAATCTCCGCCCTAAACCCCAATTTCACCTCCTCCGCCTCTGCCCTAGCCCCCTCCCTTACCCCCTCAACCTCCATCTCCTCCCCCCTTGCCTTCCTCCTCCTTGCCTTCCTCCCCCACACATTACCCCTCGCCTCCCCGCACCCCACAACCCCCTCGCCGCCCCCCGCCTTCCATGCCACCCCCAACCCTCCTAACACCTCCTCTACCACCCCCCTCACCCCCTTCTCCGCCCCCAACACATAAACCGTCGGGAACCCCCCATGCCCGCCACCAACCAGCCTCGGCCTCACCGCGCCAAAGCACCACGCCAGCCCCCACCGCCGCGTCGTCCCCTGGCGGAACTCGGTCACGGCGTAGTTGTGCGTGTGCGCCGTCACACGTTCTACCAGCGGCGCCAGCGACGACAGCTTCCCCAGCATGCTGCTGAACCACGTTATCTGCGAGCCCAGCGCCAGGGACTCGTCAATGATTCGGGATACGAAGGCGACCTCGCCACCAGGGTACACCATCTCGGCCGCTGAGCCGGTGCAGGCAGAGGAAGGAGGGAGGGACTTTTTGGCGGCGGAGGCGGCGTGCTCCGTCGCCGAGGTGTAGAAGGGGGGGTTGCACATGGTGAAGTCAAGGCTACTTAGGTGTTAGCTGACTAGGTCCTGTCTGGTGCCAAAGGAAGATTGATGGGAGAGAGTACGCCGGGAGCCTAGGCGGAAAGAATGACCCGTCAGCCGTGCTATCAATGATTGTGATGCGGCCGCCGACCTTGGCGGCGTTCAGTGCGACGTTGGTGCGTGCAGCGGCGAGTGAGGGGCTATCGATGTCTGTGCCGATCATGTGCCATGCAGGGCGAGAGGCACAGGCTAGGAGTGGGTATATACAGCTTGCGCCGGTACCACTATGCACATACCGTCAGTATACATGTATATATACACAATTGCAACAGGGAAATGGGAGGAGGAGTATACATATCGAGACCCACAACCTTCCTCTCGGGGTCATAGGCATCGTTTGAGCCGCCACTGGTCGAGTCGATGATGTCCTGGATCCAGAGGACGTAGTTGAGTCTACTCCCCCACCATATCAGTAACATATCACTGCACTGGCATGGGAGGGATCCAGCTACATACCTATTCGGAACAGGTGGACACAGCCGGTCCCCTGGGAGTTCTACGATGAGGCCAAAGTCGCGCTTGAGAAGGCACGTAGTGAGTTCTCTGCATAGGCATTATACAGCCATCAGCCTTTATTTGTTTTTTTTATCTACATTGATAGCGCAGTGGGTATGCTCTATCAAGTAAATTATATAGAATATATAATTTATGTATTATATATATATATACCTGACAGCATCAGGATCTTTAAACTCGATAGACTTGTTTGTCAGGCTATATGTGGTTAGATAGGAGGAGCAGTAATACATAGTTAGCCATCTATTAATAGTACCAATAGTAACAAACTCTAGAGTAGCTACTCTAGTAGAGAGTGGAGTAGGGGGCTTACTATTTCTCGAGGGACGGACAGTCCTTTGCCAATTGGGAGAAGTCAGTGTACTCTGCGTATGGACTGCGGGGATGCATGGCGCCGTGGTAAGGAAGGGGGGGAGGGGGAGGGGGAGGGGGAGGGGGTAAAAGGGATATGAGGCTGTATGTATGATGAAGAAGTGAGGAGTAAGCACCCGGTACATGTTGATACTGTAAGGGTAGGTACATGTATGCAGAAATAGTAAGGCGCAGTATGTAATGTACCCATGTAGTCATAGTAGTATGAATATGAACCCTGAGCCCCGACGATATGACGTTGGTTGTTAAGTGGGCCCCCCCCCCCCCCACCCCACCCCCCCAAATGAAATCATTTAATGACCCGTCGCTCTATCCCATCCCAACCCCTTTTCTTTACATAGACCTACATACATACATACATCACGCCTTACTTATATGTAACTACATGTATATGTATTTTACCTAATAACTACTCTCAGCTACCCCCAAATTCTTAAATAATTACCACTCGCTTCTTCTATCTGTTCATTTACCCACCAATTGATTGATTTCGGTATATACAGATACACAATATGAGACTATCACTGAAACTTTTACGAAGAGGAGTTGGCGGGGTCTTATCATTACCCCGCGGCCGGCAATGCCGAAATTTACAAACATCTGCCTCTCTAGCCAGTAACAGAGGGGATCACCACCCATTCCGTCTCGCTGTGATCGGTGCAGGTCCTGCAGGATTCTACACAGCCTATAGGGTCCTCAGCAAACTCTATAATGCCAAAATTGATATGTACGAGTCCCTCCCGGTGCCTTACGGTCTCGTGCGATTCGGTGTGGCCCCCGACCACCCAGAAGTTAAGGTACGTAGTGGGACCAACTACCTCTACCAAATATCATTGACACCCCCTCCCCCCCCCCTCTGTCTATCCCCATAGAACTGTCAAGACAAATTCAACGAAGTCGCCCAAGATCCACGCTTCACCTACATCGGTAACGTTCCCATTGGGACCTCCTGGCCTCATCCACCGCACCGCTCACTCCCACTCACAACACTTGCCCCTCACTATGACGCCATCCTCCTCTCCTATGGTGCCAGCAAGGACCGCGAGCTCGGTATTCCCGGCGAGAATACGCTTTCTGGTATCTTCTCTGCGCGTGCATTCGTTGGCTGGTACAACGGGTTGCCAGAGTACCGGTTGCTGAACCCACGGCTGGACTCCTTTGGCGACGAGGCCGTCGTCATAGGGCAGGGGAATGTGGCGCTCGATGTAACCCGTATCCTTGTCATGGGCCTCGAGGAGTTACGAAAGACGGATATCACCGAGTATGCCCTCGAGGCGCTTAGCAGGAGCCGAGTGCGGCGAGTGAGGGTCGTGGGACGGCGTGGCCCGCTTCAGGCTTCGTTCACAGTAAGGGAGCTACGAGAGCTACTCTCGCTACCTGGCGTTGGGTTCCCACCAGTGGATCCGGAGCTGCTGCCAGCTGACACCTCGGGGCTTCAGAGAGCGCCTAAGCGCATACTACAGGTGCTACAGAAAGGCCCACGCACCCCACTCGACGTTGCTTCTAAATCCTGGGAGTTGGGATTTTTGCGCTCCCCGAAGGCGTTTCTGCCGTCAGCGGCGGACCCGACCAGGCTCGGCACAGTTGAGTTCGATAAAATGCGGCTCGAAGAGCCGTTTAGTCCTACCAGCCGGGCAACGCAGACAGGTGAGACAGAGACGATGCAAACAGGGCTCGTATTCCGTAGTATCGGGTACCTGAGTGAGCCGATACCTGGCTTTGAAGACCTGGGGATCCCATTCAACGGTACACGTGGGCTTGTGCCCAATGAAGACGGCCGCGTGGTGCATCCGCTAGACCCAGCGACAGGGGAACCAGGTGTCCCTGTCCCGGGTGTCTACACAAGTGGGTGGGTAAAGCGCGGACCAACGGGAGTCATTGCTACCACCATGTATGACGCCTTCGACACAGGTGATGTGATCGTTAGTGATTGGGTTGGAGGCGAGAAGGAATTCTTGCAATTCGGCGGGCTTGAAGAGAGGGCTGGCTGGGATGCAGTCAAAAGTGAGGTTGGGAGACTGGGGCTCAGGCCTATTAATTGGGAGCAATGGGGTAAGATCGACAAGGCGGAGAAGGAGAGAGGTAGAAGGAGGGGAAAAGAGAGAGAGAAGTTCGCGAGCGAGGAAGAGATGCTGAGCGTGCTGGACTAATTATTTGTAGACGTTTTTTCTCCACTTTCGCTGCTTCTATAGATTGTTGGCTCGTCTCTCTTCACATTGTGTATATAATGACTGTAGTTTTGAAATTTTAAATGATATATCGCTATGGGACTTGAGTGGAAAGAGGCTGTAGAGTACATGTAGTTGATAGATGCGTAGAGGGGGAAGTTAAATGTTAGCGGTTGGCTTTTTGAGAGAGGCCAAGAGGTTGTTGATGCCGACGGGGGTCCGGATTAGGGTGGTAGATTATCTACGTGCTGTTGCGGAAGATAAAGGCACCGTATGAATCAAACAAACGTAAGGCCACACATCCAACTTTCCAAGCGAGTGATAATTCATGAAGTATGTATAAACCTTGGTGTAGATATGTAAATAGGGCTTATGTACCTGTGATGGGCATGCACCTGTATCGAGCATCTTATAATAATCACTAGGAAATGATGGTTACAGCAGCACTGGCTATACTAATGTTATTGGCTACCTAACCCCGTACTTCAATCCGCTTTTCCGAATCCTAACCAATAAGAATTTCCTACGCCACAAGACCTACTCACAACCATCCTCTAGCTTTGGTATTCCATCCTAGGCCTTTAATTAGATCGATCAAGCTCTGGTCCTCAATAAGTTCGTAAGTTACACTGAGCTGGCCGGGAAATCCTCAAAGCTAAGGGTGATTCCAGCCATCTATCTGAGTGGGGGGAGTCGTCAAAACAATAAAATGCAGGATTTCTCTTATTACAAATATCAAGGAATCTTGTAAGTGTCCAGTACGGGGATCTTTGACCTACTATAGCATATGGTTTAGAATCGCTGACATTTCTGGGGGGTAGCCGAAAAGATATTGCGAAACAATTTGTGCTCTAAAGCTCATTTAAAGTACAAGAAAGCGTTATGTGGTAAAGCTTGCGCTTATATACTTACATGATGACTCTTCGAGGCCCATGGGCGAGAAGTACGATATGTAGTCAGATCATAAGGTATCACTCGGAGGGCTGGCGGAGACGCGTTTATCCTTTACCGAAGCTGGAGTATTAGGACCAACCTCTGGTGTTGACCCACATTCGCCACATCACTATATCACTTATCTACTTTTATGCAGGTCTCGTCGTTTCTGCACCACTCCCCTATATACATGTAGGTAGCGTTTCTTTTTGATAACACCCTAGTTTTTCATTCGCCACCAATCCGAGTTTTTGACCTAGGTTTTGCTCCTTGGCATTATCTATCTATTGCATTTACATAAAACGGCAGTGAGCTCATATTGCGTCAAAGGGGTAGATCATAGTGTTACTGACCCTCAATTAATAGCGCAATGTACGATCAATCGGCGGTGAAGACGGACACTGGATGAAGTCGATAATACTGGTCGAAGGCAAATATGGGTTCTAAATAGGGCGAGAAAAAGCCAAGCTGCCAAGGGAAACTTTCTTATTTGTTCATACTCGCTTGTCAACTTATTCACCGATACTCCGTTCTTTACTTCGTGATCAACTGACTGTACTACGGGGGTAGGGGAAAGTCTCCAGAACTGCGGCCATGGTTGCAACAGACCATAGCTCTGGAGACTTACCCCTACCCCCGTAGTACAGGTGTCACTAACGTACGCGTCAATTTAACATCGCAATCACGACTTTGTTCCGGCATTCATCTTTACAGAAACAACAACTGCTACATAGGTCCGCATGTACCGCCTCAACAGTTTTCTACGATCGTCATCATCATCATGTCTTAGTGTTTCTCCTTGCGGCGAATCTCACATTTTTTGTAGGCATCATATTACACTTACAGCCTTTTTGTGATTATAAATCCTCTTATGATTCGCAATATAATGACGGACTTTTCCAGTGCAAGGGCCATCACGAGCACCTTCAATTGTGGAGTTTCTGCACATGCACGGCCACATGTCTTCAGCTCACATGCGTTGAAGGCTAAAAATTATTGTGCGTAAAAACATGGGAGGAAGCCTATTTGATTACTCTTTCAGATTCCAACCAGCTGCAGAAACCCTGCTCGAAAAACCCCTGCTTATAAGGGTAATGGCCCTGCCCTCGTGGTACTCCGCGGCCTGCAGGCACGGTGTTCATTCGGATCCCTCCGCCCACAGATACATGGATCAACCCGCACCACTTTGCACCCGAAAAACCAAATTGAAGGTGGGGTTATGTTATTAAACTACCAAATCTGGAGGATAGATAAAACTTTGCCCAAGTTCGGGACCAGCCCAGAACCTAAATCAATACCCCTGGTCGAGTGCTCTAAACCAATTGAGTATCATCAATGTGGAGAGTCATAATGATCTACCCAGGCGGTCCTAAGCAAATTGTGCATGCGTCGAAGGACTTAGCCTGCATCGTCCCTGAGAAACCGACGCCGTGAGCTGGGGGGCCGTAAATCCTCGGGCACACATTACCCTCATTCTTTCCAAGTGGAATTCGTGACACACTGCAAGGGATGAAGTGCATTAGTAATGATGTATTAAGACACTTATCTGCCGCTTGGCAGACCGGAGCGGGGGGTACGCCTAGGGATTTGCCCAGGGGCCTCCCGGTATCCTCCAGCATTATTAAGACCTTTACATTCGTCTATCAGGGAAAACCCGGAATGGCCCGGGTGGGGGGGGGGGTCCGATATCCATGGTACAGAACCACCCCATACAAACAGCTCTCGCTTTGAGCACCTGCATTTCTGATTATTATATAATTAGCTATGACAAATGCTTCTATATGTAATCTACTCGCAACTTCATAGCGTTTTTGAACACGACTAATATTGCATACACACAAAAACCGCCAAGACTACGTTTTTGTATGGTATGTAATAACGGTTGTGTTCAGAAACGCTATGAAGTTGCGAGTACTTTCATAGTAGCCTTGGAGCTTTCTCCCACGGTCGGTGACAAAAAAGACACTCCTGAGCACTGAGTGATATTTCATGATTGCCGGCATTTACCACTTTGCTTAATAAGCAAGCAATAATAATTATTAATAGTTAATAATAATTAATATTGACGGGTCTAGGCGACGCACGTGACGGATGTCTCAGGAGTAACACCTGTCGAAAGTTATGTCAGTACATACATCTTTGGGGATAACACTGAAGTGCAATGAGGCTCCTGAATTATTATTGGGGAGAAACTCGACTTTGCCTGTCAGCCTCTGACGTATATTTAGGGCTAAAAGTTAACCGCGCACGAATAATACTAACGTAGGTGGAAAGATATTTAACCGTCATAGATATTTCTTTTGTGTTTTTTCTGTTATGAAAGATAATGGACAGTTATTCATTGGCCATGTAAGTTGAATATCTCACTAGTGGGGTTGGGATGGCTTGCATGTCATTGTCAGTGCTCGTTACGTTACCAATTAACAGGGCACGGGGTGAGACAATGATAACAGGAATGAATGAACATGAAAGCTAGAGATCGTGGAGTGCCACTATACTTTGCATTTCACTTTTGATAACACACGGCATTTCAGCCTTGTGTACCGTTTGCAGCTTGCGTTTAATCAAATTAATACATGCGACCCCGGCCCTGGATCATTAAAGATTTGGTAAAAAGCTTCCATGATCCACAGGGGAATAGAAGGTAACAGCTCACTGGTGGTACAGATATTTTCTTAGCTATCTGTGCTACTGGTGTCTACGTAGAGTTGCTGGCCGGCCCAGTCTGCACGATGATGTCGTCTATGAGCACATCGTACTTACGGGAGTCGTAGTATAATTATCGCAATGAATTGCTACTTGTCACTCTATGTAGTAATTCTAAGTAAAAATACCAGCCTAATATAATTGCATGTCACTATGCCAACAAGCTTCTTCTACTACACGGTCTAGAATCGGATACATATATATAGAGATCTAGAGAAAGGCTGCAAAAGATACCGTGGTATATAATAGAGCTATATTGTGAGCCGATCTCCGATGTTGGTAACGCGAATCTTAGTCTTCTGTGTTTCGGGGTGGCTGGCCGGTCTTGGTGCCATTACTCCTGGCACCAAAATAATTGGGTTCCAGCAAAAGCTTGAGGTCAAGTGGACCTTAAGAGCTACTAGTTATGCCTAGCTCACTCTCTTGCCTGCGCTTATGCGTAGGAGACAAATTTCTTTTGATTTAATACATGTATGTAGTTACAGCCAATCAACATCTAGAGACTTCATAAACTATATCTATTATAGCTAGCTATCGACACAAAAAGAACCGTGAGTGTCAATGTTGTACATAGATATTATACATACAGTGCGAATTGCGACCCCCCCCCCCCTGTTTTCTGGGGAAATATGTAACTGTTAGGCATGTAGGTACATAAATGCCGAACTCGAAAAGAAAAGAAAAAAATGGCTATCTCTGTCCAGGGATTATCTCTCGAGTGATTGGATGAGTGGCATCGATCTCCATCAGAGGCTCCCATATAGGTAGTTTTGATATGTGCAGTCGCGCAGTGGATTTCCTTTTCCGTTTTTGGCGCAGCCCTTTTTTGCTTCTTTTCTGTGGGGAGTACAGTGCGTAAAGGCGATTGTTCCCGCTGTTACATCTTACCTGTTTCGTATAATCGCGACTAAATGGATACAACCCCCAGGGTGTCGACCGTTAGAATCGGTCATATGAGCGCGTAAGACACTATCATAGACCAGAACTTCCAAAAATGTGTATGGTAGATGCTTTTCTCTTGCAGCAATATCAGGTATAAAGTATAGACAGGGTCCCGGTGGCAAGTATCAAGTCACAGAAGTGAGATTTCGAAGGGAACGTTTGTGAGATCGAAATTCAAACATGCCACTTTATGACAACTCATTCAATTGCAACATCTCAAAGCTCCTTCTTAGCCCCGTTAATCATTCGCTACTTCCCAAATCTGTTTGAAATTCCCCGAAACCCTTCTAAGTCCAATGTTTTTAGGCAACCTTGATACTGCGTACCGCCATCTTCACCATTGGTTTAACTTCCGGGCGGTCTGCCACTACAGCCCGTATGCATTGCCCTATATCACTGATATAATATTGTTGAATTCATTAGCATTATCCCTTAAGGAGAATTGGGCTAGGGTGGGAGGCAAGGCTTACACAGCAATCACCCCTTGTCTCATGACTTATGTCGTACTTTGTTCCTCGTTACGCTCTACGATAACGAGCATCAGATAAAAAGTTCGCTTGTGCATTCCCCCGATCGAGATAAGGCATATGTTCCTCTTCGATCCCTATTTCCTGTGCCACCTCACCTTCATCCAACCAGTTCTGCGACTGCGACTGCATTTGAGACTGGGATTGGGACTCGGCTGTCACCACTTCTTCACGTAAAGCAAGCAATTGCTCCAAAATCTCCTCCACAATCTCACTTCTGCTTTTCCCAAGGTTCCATCGTGGATCGTCGAATCTCTTTGTAAAGTCCGAAGTGCCTCTACGAAAACATTCTGATATAAGTGGCCTTAACTCATCGGGCGTGAGGTTTTTGAAATCGACAAAATCTCGGCCGGTGTGGTTGGCTCCTGCAAGGCGCCTTTCGAATTCTTCCCAAAAGATATCCTCGCGGGACTTTGTGAAGCGTGAATTTGGTCCTCCTACTCCGCTCCGTTCACTATTCCTGCGTAATTCTGCTTCTAGCCAAAGTGTTGGGCATAGTATTTTGTAGTTCGATTCAGTCGATTCGGTTTGTGTGTTGCTGGTTTCCGGAAGGATTGGCATGTTTGAGAAGGATAATGAGTGAGAGAGAAGATAGTTTTATGAATAGAGGGATATGCCCAACTTATAGTTGAGTTTCAGAGTTAAAGCTACACTGTGCACTGTAAGAGATCTTTGATATATATATATATATGCAAATTGCAGTATAGATAGTCAGGATTCGCTACAAACTTTGTACTTTCGCCACACTGCGGGAGATGGACCCAGAAAAAGAGGATTCGTTAACTAATCAATGGAATCCCTGCATCTTCCCTTTACACAAAACAAATTGTAACGATTATCTACGGACATGGGAGTTATAATCAGAATTCCCTCCAACCAGATTTCTTCTATAAACTACCGATGACCGAATATTACTCGCTAGTCAAGGTCAACAGACGTGCTTTATGTAGGGGCTGTAACTATGCGTACCACTTAGATTTCATCCTGGGTTTTGTATTCGTCCTTATCGATCAGAACAAAGTCACCTGGTCCATCACTCTCCATAAAGTTCACAGGCACTGAGGTGGATTGCTTCAAACAGTGTTCCACTGTATGAGGGGCTGCCACTTCCTTGGGGGTTCCCTCCAAGAAAGGGGCCTCCGTGGGTTTGGCTTCCATGGACCCAGGAAGGGTGCTATTGATCGACTCGATAGGCTTTATTCCAGAATGCTCGGCAATGTTGATAGCTTCTTTCCTTTCAATTTCCTTTTCTGGTCCTACAGGCGGGAAGTAAACCCTTCAATAAGTTAGAGAAGCATTAGATGTTCCTTCGGATTCTGTGTTACTTACGAGATAAGCTCTGAGTAAGCATCTTCATCTTTTTTCTCAAAATTGCAGAAGATAACTAGCTCTAACTTGTGACCATCTTCAGATTCGAGGAACCTCCTGACAGCGGATATAGCCGTGCCTGCAGCCTCATACGAAGGATAGCCATAGATTCCTGTTGATAAAGCGCAGAAAGCGACAGCAGTTAAGCCATTGCCAACAGCCAACTTCAGTGTCTCACTATAACAACTAGCTAGCTTTGTCTCGTGCTCATTCGTTTCTTTTGTTAGTCGGTATATAGGCCCGACAGCATGAATGATTTTCCTGCAAGGTAGCCTATAAGCTCTAGTTACTTTTGCATAACCAGTCTTACATCCATCAAGCCGGCGGCATTCTTCTGCGAGCTCTGGGCCAGCTGCATAATGAATTGCTCCGCAAACACCTCCACCAGGGGCAAGACTTTCATTGGCAGCATTGACAACTGCACCATTTGGGAGGTGGAGCTTGGTAATGTCGGTTCGAATCAAGCCAATTTTAGCATTGAGAGTTGCAGAAGGGGTTGCTAGAGTTTTCTCATGGACTGAGATACGTTTGGTGTGATATAGGTGAGGAAGAGTAGGTATGTCGACCTGATTCAGTATAGTTGGCATCCTTGGAGACTTTGGGAACTCGTTGAGGTATCTGTTTATTTTTGGTTTAAATCTGAACCAGTCCATTAGAAATAAGGATATAAAGAGCGCAGGCAACAAATCAAGTACATATAAGTAGTTAAGAGCTTACCTAGAGAGCCTCTAGCTTTAAATAATTTTGGCAGCGCACAGTTAAGATGCGGTGAGAATACAGAGATGTGTCCTCTTAGACATGCGTACGGATGACAGCCCAAGATTCACAACCTTGAGCTCAATGTGGGGGGCTGTTGTGATACTATGGCATGCGCCTGTACTACTAGTACTGGGACATGTAGGGCCGGGTAACAAAGGAGGACTCAGAAGAGTCACCACGAGCCCTGTAAGATTGTAACGCGTACTATCCCACAATTTCCCACCGCGTGATGACTACTATAAAGCCTATCGAACAAAATTCTGTATGTGGCCACATATCCAAGTACTGGTGGGTCAGAGTGCGTTTACTGACCACGTTTCAACCTTTCAGGTTCATCATATACAGTCTGGCCAGGTTATTAGTGATGGATTAACCTCAGTGGTTAAGGAATTAGTAGAGAATAGCTTCGATGCTAGTGCAACTTCTATCGGTAGATTGAATCTAGCTCTCATACGTAACTCGACAACTAATATAATCTGACAAGTCGTTAGAGGTGCGGTTCAAGAATTATGGTCTCGATTCCGTTGAAGTTGTCGATAATGGTTTTGGCATCACTCCCGACAACCATGAGTCTATAGCTTTAAAACATTGGACATCAAAACTTTCTTCGTATGACGACCTTGATAACGTAACAACTTTTGGATTCCGTGGTGAAGCTCTTTCCTCGCTCTGTGCTCTTGCGGATCTTCAGATTACTACAGCAACTGCCGAAGAAGCACCAAAGGGTACTCGTCTTGAGTTTGAGGCTTCTGGAAAATTAAAGTCCCGTTCGGTTGCAGCCACGCAACGCGGTACTACAGTACTAGTAGAGAATATATTCAAGACTTTACCCGTGAGGAGAAGTGAACTGGAAAGGAATATCAAGAGAGAGTATACCAAAGTACTAGGTATACTACAAGCATATGCTGGCATCTATGTAGGGGTGAAATTTTCCGTTTTTAATCAACCTCCAAAGGGGAGAAAGACTCCAGTGTTTGCTACAAAGGGCAATCCAACAACTAGAGAGAATATTGCGAACGTATTTGGCGCAAAAACCCTCACTGCATTGGTAGTCTTAAATCTACAATTTGAGATGAAATGTACCAGAAAAGGTATTGGCATGACTCGTATAGGTGGTGGATCAGAGTAAGTCATACTATCATGGACCGTTATTCCGCTTGAATGATTGTTTCTCATATATTTCTGGAACCCTCAGAACCAAAAGGGTTAAGATAGTTGGCCATATCTCACGCCCTACAGTCGGAGAAGGCCGTCAAGCTCCCGATCGACAGATGTTCTTCGTCAACGGTAGACCTTGTGTTCTCCCTCAAGTATGTGGTAGAATTACCGGTGGTTGATAGTTAATAAATACTGACTTTTAAAGATATCAAAAGCTTTTAATGAGGTTTATAGGAGCTTCAATGTTACACAATCCCCATTTATATTTGCTGATATACATATGGATACAAGTATATTCCTTCTGGCAATCTGATTTTTGGAAATACGAGTCCTCACAGATGAATCAGATGCATACGACGTGAACGTCTCCCCTGATAAGCGGTCAATCTTACTCCATGATCAGACGGAATTATTGGAATCACTGAAGGTACCACAGCTGTTGAGAATACATTAGATAGTGCTAAAATATCCTCTTAATTAGGACTCACTTATGGAAATGTTCACGAATCACGAACAAACCGTACCCCATACATCCCAACATGCAATCAACGCAAAACAATTTTACAAACCGCTTAACCCCAACCAACCAGACCCGCCCCCCGATTCAGCAAATTCACTGTCATCGGAAGAGTCAAATGCTAATGCTCCCATCATGATTGAAAATCATGCTGATATTGCTCATGAATCCATAGAAGTGCTAGATGAGCAGATAACTCCTCGTTCTCAAATTAAAGACGCCCCTACCCCCCGCCGGAATTCCAAAGAGCCGCCAAAATATGTCATTGATCTGCCCTCAAGCCTTCGGAAACCTAATTTTAAGCCATTGACGATACAAGATAATGAGAAGACCACAACACTAGATGAGATTTCAAATGAGGAAACCGATGATTATGATGCATCCCTCCCTAGTTTACCAAGCGCCCCAAATAATCGCTCGTGTTCTTACATACCTACTGCAATGACAAGTCCTTTCTCAAAGCTATCGTATTACGCCAGGGGACCACAGGCGAGCAAAGCTACTATAACGATTGGCGATCGAGATCCTGTCACAACTGGAAGCAGTCCACCGAGCTCACCAAGCAAACGGAGAAAACTCAGTTCATCCGGGCTTGGAGGGTCAGCGCTTGTAAAGTTAGGAAAATTGGGGCAACCAAAGTTCTCATCCAAAGCTTTAAGCCGATTCGCAGCGCCAAAAACACAGACTCGATCCGGGGGGTCCGAGCCAGAATTTGAAGGTAATGAGGACTCTAGGGAGGAAATGGGGGCTCAGGGGCTGGACGAGATGTCCTTAGATGGGGATCGGTACACTGATGGAGGTCCGGGTGGGAAATTGGGGAGCTCTAGTCAGCAATCTACTCCCGGGCAAGAGGATTCAGATCCGTTATTTAGCCGCGGCATCGAATTCAGTGCAGTAAACAGTGATGAAATCGCAGACGGTGAAGCGGACATAGGTACGGAGATGCATGTGGATGAGGAGGTGGAACCTCGTGAGGGCACAGAGGGCGACGATTCCATGGATGAATCTGAATCCCTCAAGCAGTCCTCAATACTTGCACATAGGCTATTCAAACAAGCAGAAGATGTAGTCGCCGAAACTTCATCGAAGAGCCTAGAGAGATCCTTTGAGATCCTAGAAGGCTCACCAGCACACACTACCAAGAAGATCTTCAAAAAATACTCGACTTCAGTGGCCCGGCTAAAAATACAGTCGGTATCGCTTAGGGAACCCTCTACAACTATTGCCTCCAAAAACGCTTTTTCATCTAACCCTACTCTGGTCGAGGACGATGTATCTGCCGAAGAACGTTTAAATTTGACGGTTTCTAAAAATGACTTCTTCGAAATGCAAATAAAAGGACAGTTCAACAAAGGATTCATTCTCACAACCCGAAAAGACGATCTCTTTATCATTGACCAACACGCCTCTGATGAGAAATACAATTTCGAAACGTTGCAACAAGAGACTGTGGTTCAGAACCAACGACTTGTTGTTCCAAAAACCCTGGAATTAATGGCGATGGACGAAGTTATTGTGACCGAACACCTGGAAACCTTTAGAAAGAATGGCTTTATTATTGAAGTGGACCCAGAGGCACCTACAGGGGCGAGATGTAGGCTGGTTAGCCTACCGTTAAGCAAAGAGACCATTTTTGGGATCAAAGACCTGGAAGAGCTTATACACCTCATTCACGAGGATCAAGGGAATCCTTCAGTTAGATGTTCCAAGGTTCGAAGCATGTTTGCAATGCGGGCTTGCAAAAAAAGTACTAAAGTAGGCCGAGCGCTTACAATAAAGGGAATGCAGAAAATTGTCCAGCACATGGTACGTAATTTTCTTTTTGATGGTTTTGGGGGGGGGTTGGGGTTGACTGGATATTCTTTCTAGGGCGAATTGGATAAACCTTGGAATTGCCCACACGGACGCCCGACTATGAGACATCTAGCGGAATTGGGTCAGGTAGCATCTTGGGACGAGTACAGCTCTAGTGAGAGTGAAAGTTCAAAGGGTTTACAGTGGGAGAGTCAGAATTGGGCGGATACCTGCCGTGAATATAATGGGAAAGAGTAGAAGTAGGATCAAAGCCGAGCAATAACGAACGGATGCTTTAAATTAAGAAATTAAAAGAACCACGAGATGCGTGCGCATAGAACCTCTTTATAACATGCAGATGTAGGTATCTACTCGGTGTTCACCATAAATATCGAGAATCTCATAAGGTAAATACTACTATTTTACAGCAAGACGTACTCTCTTATCATATTCTTCGTACTTTCCCCCGACCTCCAGTACTTACATGTACTACGGGTGTAGGGGTAGGTCTGGCGGCACTGGCCGTGGTTGTAATAGCTCTTACTGTCGCCAAACTTACCCCACACCCATAGTACATCTTAGTGATGTTCATTATGGATTCAGATCATAAGCGATCACTCGCCAGCGCAGAAACCAAGACACGTGACCGTACTCTTCCAAGTTCCTCTTCCCCCGCTTAGAGTAGCATTAACTGACTATCCTCATTCTTCACGGCCACAGAACAAAACGTGACCAGAATGGAGACTCCGCGGTAAGATCAGTCTAGTGTATTCTACATGCAAAAGATCATCCCACAACAGTACTCAAACCCTTCCCGGCTTGCAATTTTTATGGGAATCACACTGCTCAGTCAATTTTGTAGGCGGTATGCCCCGAAGCCCTGTAAGCACAGTCGAGGCGCATGAGTTATCTTTAATTACGCCAGTCCTGCTTTTAAGTTCCTATCAACGGACGTGTACCGGGTGCATATAAAAAAGAAATCAGTAGACAGAATCATCTTAACCAGGGTGCACCGTCGGTTATGTCACTAGTAACAAGCTATTATAGGAGCCGTCCAACCTTAGGCCATAACCAACCAGAATGATACTAGATCTCATTAATGTGTGGCCATGGGAGCCACCCTTAGGTTCCAACTAAATAAATGTAGTTGTACCCTTTGAAATAAGAATTTTGGGTCGATTCTCGGGCCAATTCCCCTTTCGGCCCTGCATGCGTTGGAAAATTAGGTCTGACCAAAATACTGCAGTCGTGGTAAGATCGAAATGATACAAATATCACGATTGAGCTGCATCCCATGATAACCGTCGATAATTCGCCACGGTCTGTAATACTTTATCTACTCTACAATGCCTCCCTGCATACAGTCACCCTGTCGGAGATTATCCTTTGAATGCTTATGTGGAAGTTAGAACTGTGAGTATTCCATCGAACGTCAATCTGTTGGCCATTACCATGGTCAGAGCCAAGAATCGCCAGCTCATAAACCCAGGATCCAGGTCGAATTTTTTTACAGGTGCATACGCAGCTAGAGGCCATAACTGGCCGTTAGAAAGTTGGCGCCATGGCGATGCCGGGTCATTCCTTGGTTGGTGGAGTTAATTGCACTTGGATGCGTACCTAGCTACGAAAAGCATGCAGGTAAAATAAGCAAAAATTACTATATATACCTGAGAAGAATACCGGGTGCTCAGCATAAGTCTGAAGAACTCGATCAGCCGATTTTGCTGTAAAACAGGGGTATCTGTCTTATCAGATTCTTCAGACTTTAGGTGAACCCCCGGTACGTATACGTATATAGGCAGTGAAGCTAAAGGCACCAAAGATGTCATCGAGCCCTACGACTGAGGCTGGATGCAGGGTAGCTTAATCCATGGGCCCGGGTAATCTAGAGGTCCATTAATTTTATGAAACGTACATGGAAGCTAGATTGATGTGCATGTGGTTTTGACTCCAAACCCTTTAAACCTATCATACCTGTGGATATGTATTACCCAATCAACCTTATTCGATTATCAACACCGCGTAGCAATACATGTATGTAGGATATAAGCACATATATACATCTGGTAACACGGTAAGACATCTTGAGACCGGCGTTGCTATATTTGAAGGACGACGTGCTTCCATGACATCATTGACCAATCCCTTTCATGTATATATGTAAATACAAATCAGAATTACAGCTAGCTTCACCGGCGACCACATCGGTCAGGATGGTTGTATTAGTAAGAAATTTGATATATGAAAACTGAACTACATGATAGCCGATGGATCATATTATGTACCAGGTGTTGAGGGTAAGTGATCAGAATCTGATAAGTGAATGTTGCGGTGGATACGTGTAAATTCTCTTATCAGATTCTGATCACTTTTCGCTACACCCTAGTACAGCGACAGGTAACAAGTGATGGAACGCCCTCAGGGTACATATACCAATCGCTGGTGGCGTTTGGCCAAAACAGGCATCACTGTGTTCCATCACATATTACCTACCACTGTACTAATATTCAGCTAGTTTTCCTACATGTTTGGCTGTTTGTGGTACTCGAGTAGGCAGGAGCGCATCAATTTTAGTTGCTTTAATCAATTCTCCAAAAGCAATATATCATCTACTTTGAATTAAGTAACTACCACTAATGACAAGTTGGGATTTGCCGAACGACCAGCTGATGATCACCCTTATTACTAAATTAACTATTTTTGTAGATTATATATAATACCGAGTGTTTTATCCTTAGCTTCGTACATACTTATCTGAGATGTATGTATGGCTGGAACTTGAGGATACTCGTGTTTACAAACTTTTATAGTTTACCATATATAGGGCGGGGAGCTACTAGCACTGCTTGAGCCTGCCATACATAAGCTTTAAGGCTTAAAATTAGACTATACTACATTTCCTATAAACTTTTGGGGTCCTGGTCACTCAACAACACAACAAATTTCAAAGGCCGACTCATGAGTTATCACTCGCCTTCCGACGTTCCGAGTGGGTTTGAATTAAACGAAATTGGCATCCACAAATAGCCCACCGCTCGTAAGAGGCAACCAAGACTAAAAGCTCTATTGACTTCATTTATACTACAGGAGCAGAGACCAGTAATATATAGGCTTAGAGTAACTTAGCTCGTATGGTACTAGGTTCTTAAAGGGGCAGAGAAGTTCTGCAGGGTTAGTGTGGTCCATGGGCCGAGCCAGCTCGAGCTTTCGACTCATTGCGAGTGAGCCTCGCCCTTCAGCGAGCCTAAGCCCGCTTGAGCACCTTTCTCTTGAGCTGAGCTTAGGCTTGAGCCTTAATTACATGTGTTCTACTAGGCCCTAAGAGCCATGAAATAGGCGAAGAGGGTAGTTTTACCTACCTTATTAATGCTCAGCTAAATAGTTTACTCCTCTTAGAGTATTCTACCATGTCGAAATGAGGCCTCTATCTGCCGTTTTTCTAGGTTAGGTGAGAGAATAACCTGGTTTTTGATCATTGACCACCGGCTCGATCGAGCTAGTTTAAGAGCCTGTCACCAAAACTCGAGCCCTACGAGCTTATAGGCCGGCTCAACTCGAGCCAGCTCATGGACGTACCGCATTATGCAGGGTACGACTAGCTCAACAACAAAGCCAAGCAAAATACTGTTGGCACTGGAAGAAATGGGCACTGGTGTGATCTATCTCAATAATATTATTGGAGTGAATCAATATGTTGTCTCTACTTGTGTTATTATTTCAGGTATAAGATAGTATAGCGATCGTATAATATAGCAACTGCCCGTAATAGCTCACGAAACCGTGCAATGGAAATCCATAGAGACCCCCCTGGCTAGTGCTTGCCGAGAATAATGACGAATACATGTAGTATAGCCTACAACAGTCCCAATTCTTCCAATTATCTATGTAATATCCTCTAAATGATCCTCCCCTAAGTGGTTCCGTGAAAGGTGGATCATATCTACATGTATGAAAGAAGTACAATTGGCTTGGCAGAGATCGGGGGACGATAAGCTAGTCTATATTGTGGTTAGTAGGATCCCCGTGGGTTCCAATTTTTGAATTGCTGGCAGTCTTGCAATAGTGGATACCCGTACACAAATCCCAGGAGAACCAGACCTCTTACTCACCTGGACCTGTATTCAGGTCAGTTTTCGTCGGTCGCAACACGGCGAAATACATACCTACAGGTAAGTACGTACTTAACTTAGAACTGGAAGCCTATATATCTCTACGTACCAATAACAAAGATTCCCGGGCCGCCTAAAATAGAGAAAGACCAGTGGGGCAAGGGTTCTTATAGGTAAGCAGAATCAAATGTAGTAGCCCCAGGGAATTTAGGCACAAAGCCGCATGTGCGTAGTCACTAGATCATAGCTAGTAGTAGCTACATGTAGTATCCCATGAGACGTATAACCCCAGGAATTTCTCGCGCGTAAATCACAGAACCGGGCTTGGCGGGGTTGGCTGATTGATGGGACATGCATCGTTGCGCACTGATTTATGTATATTCAGTGTATTAAGTCAATTTCATGGTATGATAAACCTTTCAATCAACCAATGTCTAAATAATTAACGGTGAAATCATATAATATCACTCGACAAATATCCGTGGCTACAGAGTTGCTCCAATAAACCCTCCGGACATATAGGCAGGAGAGGGGAAAAAAACAAAAAACAAGTAACACACAGTACTGTAATATAATGGGCCTACTAAAAAAAAAAATCACGTACATACTACCTGTGTTAATATTAGGGTGGTAGAAAACCGTACGTTTCCGCATCGACATATTCATATCTAAAGAGGCACATAACCGATCCCTAGGGTACCAACTTTTGTACTGTACGGGATACGGCATCCCCAAAATTGGGATAAGATATCCTGCTGTAGGATAACTTTGAGACATCGTGCTGTTTTTGGATATTTTATACCTATTAGGGGATAATCACATGTCAATCATCTAGATATCCTATTAGGAGGATATCTTCTGGATATCCTAATAGGAGGATATCTGGCAGAATAGGCGCCGATCATCATGAAGATAATTCCCTTCCCCATCCGAATATCATCAACCACATCAGTCAAAAACTAATTCCATCAACAGCATCTTCAAATTATCTTTTCCATCAATGGGGTTGTAAGAGTTGGGAAATACAATTGTTCAAAGAAGGATATGCGCATAGATCTGGCAATATAGGGTTTGATTGAGCTATAACCTACCTCTATGCCCGCATTTATATCATATTCCCTTGATGATGATGGTGATGATGATGGTACTCTAGGACTTAGAGGTTTTCAGCTCCACGCTGTCCTGTGCTACTAGCACAGCCACCTGTCACCGCCTGTCGCCGCCCGTCTGTCCGCCCGTCCGCCCACCGCCGCCTGCCGCTACCTGCCGCTACCTGCTGCCGCGTGCTGCCACCTACCCGCCTGCTCAATATCCTCCATATAAGATGGCATACCCCGATTTAAGACGCCTAGTACCCAATAATATGGATATCATATCATCAGCAGCAGGATGAGGAGCTTATCCTAATTCGTTGGATATCATATCACTATCCAAAGATACTTACCGGTATCCTACCAGCAGGATAACTCATCCGAGATTCTCGGTACACTAGGGCGATAAACTCCAACTCTTCCTAAAGTTTAGATAACCTTAATGACAAAGGTCGATCCAGAAAAGTTGATAAGTCATCAAATGTACTACTGTAGTACATAGATTTTTGACACCCTAAGTACATGTTAGGGTACGTTAGTCGATAGAAGAGAACATCCATAACATCACTAACTAACTGCAAGTAGTTTAGCTGCGTTGAGACGGCAGACGCACACAACGACACAACAGCCAACATTTTATATAACAATCATCTACAAAATGGGTCTCCATGTGGAGTTGTTCCTGCAAGGCTGGGGTTGGTGAGTTATAACAGAAGAGGATTCGTACCTGTTACTTAAGTGCTGCCAGCATGAGACATAACACCAGGGATTTCTCGCCCGTATGCCATAGAACTGAAACAAGTCAAGGCTGGAATCCAGTATAAGATAAGAGGGGTACAGCGATATAGGAGACTGTTCTAACCTTTCTTTAAAAAAGCTTTAGTTATCATATGTACGTGTAAGAATGAGAATATGTTGAGCCTACCATATCGATAAGATTAAGTGTTATAAGCAGATGTGTGCTACGTGCTCCCCAGCACCACGGTACACGCGCTACCTACACATACATATGTAGCCAGTCTCAATCTTTGCAAGTCTCTTCGTTGTGTAAACAGGCAGCGAGCCAAAAAATATTGTGTTGGCCAACTCTAAAAATGTTTAACTACTGGCTCTTTTCTTTTCTTTTTAATTTTCTCACGTTTGTGGGGGGTACCACGAGACTGCGAGTACAGAATGGCCGCATAAACTATGGCGTAAACATATGGTGTGCGCACTGTTCGGACACCCAGACCTATTATACAATTTCGTCATATATTGAGGGAAAAAGAAAGAAAACAGCAACCGGACTTGCCGCATACAGCTAAAGTAGGCCACTTTATACTTCCTTTCAACTGATTAGAACCCTCATGGGATATCATTACAAGGCTCCATCTATCTGCCCGTCCATTTATCCCTCTACACAGCTATCTTACATAATTGATTTAAAGCTGCTTGCTAATTGTGTTTTAGGCGCCTTTTACCCTTCCTATTGGCTACCGACCTCCTTATCTACATTCCTTCCCTCGTCCAATTGGGGTTTTTTTTCTAGCGCAGTCTTTAGTGACTCTCTCACTTGTCTACATGCACGTTCACACTCGGCAGCTAGCGCTGGAATTTCAATAGATGCTGCGATCTATGGCGGTTATCAGAAAAGAAGGTAGGAACTAAGTGGGGCCAATATTACCTCTTGGGCATCCTTCGAGTTGATTAGCATGATCTCTTCTGAATCTTTGAGCAGCATGTCCCCTCTGAGCTCTGTCTCGAGCTTGTTACGGTAGAGAGAGTCAAGCTTTGTTACTGGGGTAGGTTGAAGGAGTTGGCGGTTAACAAGGAACTCAAGGTGTTTTGCGCCGCTGAGAGCTTTCCAGTGGGAGAATGCTAGACGGGTGCGTCAATATACACGGAAACCCCACTCTCTTTATGTTTATTTTAGGTAATCTTGCCTCGGTAGAGAAGGTAGAAGAATGGGATCTATAATGAGCACACAAATCAGTGTCCCATAATACCACCAATCGACTCTAGGGATGCATACGTTGGGAATAATAGGAACCAAAGCAAATGGCGCTACTATGGGCATCCCAACTATCGACCAGATCAACCGGCTACGGTGAATATCGTTGCGCTCCGTTGCTAGTGTTTTAATTATTTCTGGGATTCTGTTCTCTTTGATGACCGATGGCGGGTATATGACTTCTACCCTTTGGAGGTCTGTCTCGTCCTGTTTTCGGCGTGCTGATAATGGGGGAATTGATTTTAGGCCCCTAGAGCGAATAGTAAGAACCCCGAATGGTAATAACTTTAATTATACGGCCGGCACACCATTCTTCATAGGGTATCCTGTTGAAAAGCCTATTCCCCGCATCCGTGAGTGAGCGCTGCCAGCTAGCCTTTCCATTTTCCTGTTTTTTTGAGATTGCATCAGTGATGAAATTTCCTGAGGGTAAAGTGTAGAGAGGAACTGGGGAGTGGAGAGAAAATCGCATACCCATGATAACCACACTTTGGCAGCCCGTCTACATGATGGTTAACGGTTAGCGGGTGCCCAATATTACATTTTCTTCGCATAAACCTACGCTGACGCCTTATCCGCAAGCGATGGATGGGGGTGCGTAATTTTATTCAGCCTCTGGCCGTAGATGAGCGTGCGTCGTGTAGAGATCGGGATGAGATAGAGTCGCATCTTGGCAAAATCTGCAAGCTTAAGAGAGAACGGGGATATTTTCCTTTCCTTACGCAGAAAGAAAAAGAAGAAAGAGAAAAGGATGGGGAGAAGGCGGACTGGACGAACTGGACGTGAGAGATACACAAACTTCTAGCTAAATTTAATTTGAACTGAAATCCCCAGTACATGGCTGCTTCTTATACACGGCGAGGATAGAGGGGCAAAGATATATACCTACAATGAGCGGTGTTTGGCTTTTTCCTGTCCCTTGCTAACTAACTTTATTGTTTTCTAGCCCTGGGGATACAGCGGAGGTTGAGGTACGAATAAAGTTGAGCGAGCGGCGAAAGAGTAACGTCATCCCGGTACCTGATTGAGTGTGGTTGTGGCTGTGCAATGTGTGAAAATGTTTGCGCAAGCAGCACAGAGCTGAACTCGGAGGTGGTTAGGGCCGTGTGAGGTGTATGGGTGTCACTTATTAGTGCCAGCCACGCTCATTTCCTTCAACTGGGCTACGTACCAACTGCATGTAGTAATTCCCTACATATGTCACGTTGTGCTTCCAAGGTTCTTGACGCGGCTCGAGCCACATTTGAACTCGGAACGCGTTCCTTTAATCCTGTTTCAACCTGGAATCATCCCTTCTGACCTTGGAAAGCGGTAGGAAGAGGGAAAAAAAAAACGAAGAAGACGAAGGGAATAGGAAATCAGAATTCCTCCAGCCGCCAACCATCCTTGGGTGTCAACAGCTGCCTATCGCCTAACCATCTGCTTGCTTGCCCTGTGCAGCAGCAGCAGGAGCTTACCTCTTGCTTTACTAACTGTCTCGATCACTCGGCAATGCCCCTCCGCATCCAATCGACTCCCTTCTATCCTTATGCAAACTGGAGGCTTGCCGCCTTCTAGAGTAACAGCCTTCTTTTCTTCCGACTTTCGAACGGACGTTGTCCGTCTCTCCAGCACACGTAATTGCCCCCCCTCCGCTTATCCCAGTTCACCCACAACAAAAAGGTATCTAGGTAGTGTACATAGAGTAGGTACAAGGGAAAAAAAAAACGGAAAACGAAGTACATACATAACGCATCATAGTATATTCAATCTACAGGCTCTTCACTCTCCTCTATCTCGCCACAGGAAAAAAGAAAACAGCCGCCCAGCGTTGCATCTCCCATTAGCAGTCAGCATTGCCTCGCCTTGTTACTATCGGTCGATCATTGTCCGATCCGTTAATTCCACCCCATTACAAGTCCCTCCCCACGCACCCTGTGCACATGGCTGCCATCCAGTCATCCACCAATAATGAGCAACACCATGCCCAAGACGAAGTGGCTTCGTCTTCGTTGAACAGCAACCTGCATCTACAGCATCGACCCTCTTCGTCCCAACGTCAGGATGGCCCGTCAGCTCCTCCTCCTCTCACCATCGGAATAGGTGGAGGAACATCAACAGCCCGACCTACATCGTCCGTAAATTCGATATCTTCGCGGTCTATCAGTTCTCCAGTAAATACTATACCAGACAGGGGCATGAGTGATTCCCAGCAGTGGAAAAACGTCCGGACGCTACCAAGTTGGCTCCCCTCTCGTTGTAAGATTGTTTTTTGATGCGTTTACAAGATGGACATCTTGGTGCTAATGGGGCCTGTGTAGCGTGGGTACAGAGCCGAGAGGAAGATGAACACGATCTAATAGAAGCTCCTCCCTTGGCTCACCGGCGGCCGCCGGAGCGCTCACAATACGATGCCGTTCGGGAAACGACACCCATAACTATGGGCCGGTTACCTGAGCACGCAAGCCGATGGAGAAACTTTGTCGAAGTCACAGGCCACCCGCCGACAACATCACATTCGGAAAAGCTTCCAGCGGGCGGGAGCGAGTGGTTGGATCAGGAGACTTTGGATAAACCATGGAACTATACAGAAAATGTTGATCGTCAGCGTGAGAACTCTGCAGATGACAATGACGATGGCTTGTTAATTAGCGCGAAGAGAAGGAGGATCTGGTATAAGCGAATCTACGTATGTTCCGCTTATAGTGATGCCATCTTATTAGGAACTAGTACTAATAGGCGCCAAGATTATGCTATTAAATAATCCGGCTGTACCTCTAACTTTCCGGGCACTTATTTGGGTTCTATCGCTGTTAGCACTTGCTCTTGCATCCAATGTTTTCCAGCTCAGTAGCCAATATGGATTCGACCAAAAACCATCTACAGTCATGGCAATTGTGGTTGACGTGATTGCTTTAATATACCTGATATACATTACATACGACGAATATTCAGGGAAACCTTTGGGCCTAAGGTCACCTAAAGCAAAGATGAGATTGAGTACGCAATATTTCATGCCAATTGATCATTACCAGGTATTCTAACCAGATTGCATATATATTTATATATATAGTCATGCTCGATCTTCTATTTATCATTTTTGATTCTGCAAATCTGTCTCTTGCTTTCGACACTCTCTATGATGTGCGATGGAGCTGTAGAAGCGCAGCAACGGGTGATGATTTTGGTGGTAATGGCAACGTAAGCTTTCGCCGATGGCAACGATAATCTTAGGTATTAATGCGGCTACAGGAACTTCGAACTGCCTCTCCAATATGTGACCGACAGCGAGCTCTTGCAGCATTCATTTTTTTAGCCCTATGCGCATGGGTCTCTACATTCACAGTTAGTGTGTTCAGGTTTGAAGCCCATACAAGACGATCTTACAAGAACGCTTGCTTACTGTAGCTATATAGACTTGTTGAGCGAGTATCAAAGGGAAATAACACCCGTCCATAATAGTTGTATCAATATGACCCACTGTTTTCTTTTTTCCTTTTCAAGACCTGGAGTTTTATATCTTCAATTTTTTCCTTCTTTAGCGCATGGGAACCATAAAATTTGTACAAGTCATTTCCTTCTTTATCTTTTTCCGTTCTGGTAGGATGGATGTTATTTATGGGAAAGTAGTTTGGTCTAGGCGTTTTTTTCCCCTCCCTCGTTATGTTTGTTACTCTGCTTTGTATGTTGCTTTGAATATTTATTTTGCCCCCCCCCCCCCTTTTTTTGGTTTTTATATTTCAGCCTCGTGAATTTTTATCTAATTAGCCCAACCCGGTAACTAAACCAATGCTGTTTCTTATGTTACTTACTCTCTTTATATCTTCTCTGTTACATTTCACATATCTTCTATGCTGCTACTAACCCATTTACCCCTTCCCTTATGGAGGATTCTAAATGTCGATTCAAAGGACATATATGTCGGTCTTACTCGTGGGAGTTACAATACAACTTAGAATTTGCTTACAGTTCGTGTATGTACGGAATAGGTAACCCCACCGCACGTGGTTATCTATACATATTAATCCTTAACAATAAACCTGAAAACAATTGGGTCTCTAACCGTGCCAATGCTACACATGGCTATCACCGTGAATACCACCGTGTGGCGCTTAGAGCAGTTGTGGTGTAGGTTTCAAATACGGCAAATATACAATATACAGTATGAAAAACGGGATGAAACTACAGAATTCGGTGGCGAATACCGAACTAAACTGGCATTGGAGGAAGAATACTGTACCAATACTGTATTCTTACCGCATTACTAGCGTATCGACGGGAATACAGTAGTGATCCCACCCCCTTTTTTGGTACTTTACACGTTTAATCTGATCCTGTAGAGCACATATCGCAGAAATAATACCCCGTATATGTAATTTGTAACTGTAGGGTAAATTTTAATACCATATAGATGTATGTAGAGTTCTTGGTCGTAGGTTATCAGATTCCACACAAAATATATCAAAATGGCCATTTCCAACTAGTAATTTTTTGGGGTGCAAACCTTGCCAAGACCCCGACTTGACTACGGGACTTAGGAAATTTTACGAATTGCTCCAACCCCGACCAACCTAACTATTTATATCTGCATATTCCTAGTATCTCAGAAACCCAATACGGAAAAGGTTATAGTTTGGTAAATTTTGGTGTGACATTTGTCATGTAGGCTAGTTTTCTCAATCATTGATACAGTGATTCTCGGGGATATGTTTGTTTTTTTGCTGAGGAGCTTATTTCACCCTCTAAAGATGCAACGCGTTGGAGCGTCAAGATAAGCACTATTAGGATCTCGGGAATTTGTGTGGTGTTTCAGGCTTCTTTTTTTGTGTAACCCGACTCTTCTACCACGTCGTAGTAAGTATGTAGACCCTGAGTTGCAGCCTGTGGGGTAAGAATGGTAACCGGGATCTATTGATATCATCACTAATATTACATACTGGATTTCCGGTAAACCTTGAGCTCGGCCGAATCTGATTCGGGTGAAGCTCGTACGTACAGTAGTATGTAGAGTAGGACTCTACATGTAGGCACAATATTATAGGTAAATATATGTAGGTAGTAGTTGAGCCGCGACGGGACATCATAAGTGGGTGGGGCAGCCTAATCGAAGTTCAGCAAACCTCCGCCGCATAACTAAGCGTCTGTTGCATCGCCCAGCCTCACTCACACCTCCACTGGAACTGCTCCACCACACCTCCCTTCGAAGGTTCCCCTCTGCCGTCACCTTTTCTCCCCATCCTCCCCTCCTCAACTCAAGACTCACCCACCATCTATCAACGCCAACCCCTCTCCACAGTTACCCCACCGCCTCTATCTTCAGCTCGTTGTTATCAGATCAAAAGATTCACCCTTCCCAGATCACGCCCCAGCCATTCAGCCTAGTCCGTCTCCGTAGAACGGACTTACTTCCTAAAACCAGCTCTGGTACCTTAAACGATATAGTACACTACCTATCTCCATAATGCAACCAAAAACACCCAATAGAGAAGATTTGGTACAGACGTGAGTTTTTAAGAGTTTGTCCAATCTTAAGTCTGTTTTGCGGGAGCTAAATACTGCCATTATCTCAGATGGGCTTATTTGGAAGATGGTGTCGAAAAGATCATGAAAGATCTCAATAGTGGGGTAGATATGAACACTGTAAGATTACCCTCACCCCCCTCTACTCGAACTATTGTCAGCTGTGCTAACTGTTTCACCAGTATATGGGCGTTTACACGTAGGAGCACCTTTATTTCAATCCTCCCCTTGCGGTTAGTCGCTAACAGTAATATCCAGTGCTGTCCATAACTTCTGTACATCACAGAAAGCTGTCAACTCAAGTCCACAGACTCTGCAAAATAACGGAGGTGTTCATCGAGGTGGTCTGTCGTCATCCGGTTTGTTATTCTGCAGATTGTACTGATGTATTTACCATGTATTTTCTAGCCCATCTACTTGGAGAGGACCTTTATAACAACTTGATTGGGTACCTGAGCAGGCACCTTGGGGATCTAAAAACTGTGAGTTTTGTTCATACTGCATGCGATGGATCACGGCCTTGCTAATCTATGAGTCTAGGAATCAGGGAACCACGCGGACGAGGCCCTTCTAGGCTTTTACATTCGAGAATGGGACCGATACACAACCGCTGCTAAATACATAAACCACCTTTTCCGATACCTAAACCGACACTGGGTGAAACGGGAGATGGACGAGGGGAAAAAGAACATTTATGACGTTTACACAGTACGATTCTCTCTACTGGCGGATTATCCATATTAGCTGACGATAGTTAAATAGCTACACCTTGTTCGCTGGAGATGCGATCTTTTCGATCACGTTCAGAAGCATGTAATGGATGGTGTACTGAAGCTTGTTGAGAAGCAGCGAAACGGGGAAACTATTGAAACAGCAATGGTAAAGAGCATCGTGGATTCATTTGTTTCGCTTGGATTGGATGAGAGCGATTCCTCAAAATCGACTCTCGATGTCTACAGGAAATTTTTCGAGAAGCCTTTCCTTGAAGCTACAACCTTATATTACCAGATGGAATCAAAACAATTTGTCGCTGAAAATAGTGTTGTTGAATACATGAAAAAGGTGGGTAAATATGTTGCTCCGAACATAGTTTTATTGCTAATTTGGCCCATTGATAGGCGGAAACGAGATTAAATGAGGAAGAAGGGCGTGTGCAAATGTATCTTCACCCTGATATCTTCCAACCACTCATGAAAACATGCCAGAAGGTGCTTATTCAAGAGCATGCGTCACTACTGCGGGAAGAGTTCCAAGTACTTTTGGACAATGATCGACAGAGCGACCTTCAGCGCATGTACAATCTTCTTTCTCGAATACCAGAAGGCCTAGACCCCTTACGCACGAAATTCGAAGCGCATGTCCGCAGGGCCGGGTTATCAGCGGTTGACAAAATTGCCGATGAAGGTGGTGATAATCTTGAACCCAAAATTTATGTGGACGCTCTTTTGGAAGTGCATGCGCAGTACAAAAATCTTGTCGATGTTGCTTTCAAGAGCGAGGCGGAGTTTGTTCGTTCGCTCGATAATGCATGCCGCGAATTTGTCAACCGCAATAAGGTCTGCAAGTCAGCGTCCACAAAGTCACCCGAGCTTCTAGCAAAATATGCGGATTCTCTTCTCCGCAAGAGCGCCAAGAGCGCGGAAGAGGCGGACCTTGAGAATAAACTTACCGCTATCATGACCGTCTTCAAGTATGTTGAAGATAAGGATGTGTTTCAAAAATTTTATTCCAAGATGCTAGCGAAACGTCTGGTCAACTTTACTTCTGCGTCAGATGATGCGGAGACTAGCATGATTGGTAAACTGAAAGAGGCATGTGGTTTCGAGTACACTAATAAACTCCAGCGAATGTTTCAAGACATGCAAATCTCTAAAGACTTGAATGATTCATACAAGGCATGGCTCGAAACGAAGGGCGAGAGTGCGGCAGGCGGTGTGGATTTCACATGCCAGGTCTTGGGAACATCGTTCTGGCCCCTGAACCCTCCTACTACTCCTTTCAATATCCCGCAAGTCATCGTGAATACATATACCCGATTTGTCGAATTTTATAACGAGAAGCACAATGGGAGGAAGTTGACCTGGCTATGGCATTTGTGCAAAGGTGAATTGAAGGCAAGCTATTGCAAGGCAACTAAGATACCCTACACCTTTCAGGTCTCGACATATCAAATGGCCATGCTTCTTTTGTTCAATGACGCTACGACGGTCTCACACGAGGAAATAGAAAAATCTACTGGTTTGTCCAAGGAGTACTTAGAGCCAGCTTTGATGGTCTTCCTAAAAGCGAAGGTCTTGACGCTCGTGCCTCCTGCAAAAAAAGTTGAGCCCGGAAGCTCTTATGCGCTCAACTTTGACTTCAAGAGTAAGAAGATCAGAGTGAACTTAAATATGGCGGTTAGAGCAGAACAAAAACAGGAAGTCGAAGAGACTCACAAAACTATCGAAGAGGACCGAAAACTACTAATGCAGGTGAGAAAGTTTTCAAAGTCTTTCTATATAAGCATAGAGTGGTCGCTAACAGGAGTGAAATCATAGTCTGCGATCGTCCGGATCATGAAGGCCCGAAAAGTCCTTAAGCATGTTGTTTTGGTTCAGGAAACAATTGCGCAGATCAAGTCCCGATTTACGCCCAAGATTCCTGATATCAAGAAATGCATTGACATCCTTTTGGAGAAAGAGTATTTGGAACGGTTGGATGGCGAACGTCTAGGTTCGTTTGTACCAGTTCTGTTTCTTAACTTCGAATTGCTAACCTCCATGACAGGTTACCTGGCCTAATTAGTGCCCTGCACGGAGTGTGTCATATGGGTGTGGGGGGGCGGGGGGCGATGCTAGCTACGAAGTATAATTTTGTCATGAGAGAGCAAGAAATTGACCCTCCTGTAACTATTCGAATAGCCAAAACATGGGTTGATCAGGATGGTTTGTAAGCTTGAAAATTTGGGGCTTGGCCTTTATAAAGCTGCTATGATCTTTGATATCGTTTCCTATTGTACCTCTTATCGTAAGGGGGAGATTTCTCTTTATTCTTTTATTTTCTTCAGCTCGTTTTTGTGTCTCGTCGTTGGGAATAAATGGATGATTATCCTGGTGTATCTCGGGATTAGGAGTTGAGAAATTCGGTTTTGAAACAGACATAACAGATCTAGCTATGAAAATCGAGAAGCGATAATACTTAGAACGCGACCCCCGAGAAGGAGCTCCTCGGGTACTCTGGTTGCGTCATGTAGGTACGAGTGCTTAGAGTCAGGGACTAAAGAAAAATTTAAAACCGGACTACCGCCCATGGCGTAAAAGCAGGGCGGGAGAAGAAGCCTTTGATTGGCTCAGGTCACGGAAACATCGTTTTGCCCTAACATTTCCCGTGGCTTGTTCAACCAAAAATGGCCCCTCCCAAAAAAAAAAGTTTTAGGTTGCGGCCTCCTGCACTTGCCCCGCCCCTCATCCGTCTCCAAACCATCCTACTAAACCTTTGGTTCAGTGCGCATTGATTTCAATCAGATACCTAACATCGATACTACATAAACAACAATGGCAGGAAAAACTATTCTTCACCTTAGGGCCGAATGTACGCATTCTCTATATTTCGCTTTTGTAGTGAGTCATAGCTTTTAGCTTACAAGGAGGTGTTATCTATAGCTAAACCACTTGAGCACCGCTCTGCCCGTAAGTTTCAACCCCATATTTTGAGGGAACCAAATTGTCATGAAAAATTGAGGAACATTGGCTGATAAATATGAATAGTAACTCCTACCACTGCGAAAGCACTGTTGGATGCTGGGTATGAAGTCAACGTTGAGCGCAGCGTGCAGAGAATCTTTGAGGACGAGGAGTTCGAAAAGTATGGCCCCGCGTAGATTCAATTCGAAGCAGTAGAACTAATTGAACATAGGGTTGGGTGTACACTGCTTCCGGAGGGCTCATGGACTGGTAGTACCCTAAAGTTTTCTCAACTACTTTTCCCTTAAGTGAGTAATTAATAAGTGAGTAGAGGCACCGGCGGACCACATCATCATTGGATTGAAGGAGTTGCCTGAGGATGATTGTAAGTTTTTTATACCACATCTTGCTTTTTTGATTCTCTATCATCATTCTCATGACCGGGTAGTTCCTCTCAAGCACACCCATGTCCAGTTCGCACATTGCTACAAAAACCAGGGCGGATGGAGAGATGTCCTCTCTCGTTTCCCTGCCGGTAATGGGACATTGCTCGACCTGGAGTTTCTCCAGGACGAGTCCGGCCGCCGTGTCGCAGCCTTTGGATATCACGCTGGCTTCGCCGGGGCTGCTCTCGGGGTCGAAGTTTGGGCTAAGCAGTTGTTGAACCCTGGTGAGGAGATTAAGGATATTAAACCGTACCCTAACGAGGATGCGTTAATTAAATATGTTAAGGAGCTTGTATCTGAGGGCGGTGAGTCGATTTAGCCTACCCCAGTCCTCGAGGAAAAGTGTTGACAAAGGTTGAAACAGCCAAGAAAAGCGGAAGGCAACCCAGAGTATTGGTTATTGGCGCGCTCGGAAGATGTGGAAGGGGCGCCGTCGACTTGTGCCTCAAGGCCGGTATCCCTAGTGAGAGCGTCTTGAAGTGGGATATGGCCGAAACTGCCAAAGGTGGCCCTTTCGTTGAGATTATTGAGTGTAAGTCAACAAATCCTCCGGTATGCCTTATGATAAGCTGATCTTGGAAAGCCGACATTTTCGTGAATTGCATCTACCTCAACAAACCAATTCCCCACTTTGTCAATAAGGAGTCTTTGGAAAATCCTAACCGCAAGCTGTCAGTTGTTGTCGACGTCAGCTGTGATACTACCAATCCTCACAACCCTATCCCTATCTACTCCATCAACACGACCTTTGACAAGCCGACAGTACCAGTCGAAGTCAGCAGAGAGCCCCCGCTTTCTGTCATCTCCATTGATCATTTGCCTACTCTACTCCCTCGTGAGGCGAGTGAGGCGTTCAGCAAGGACTTGCTCCCAAGCTTGTTGACTTTGAAGGATAGAAGTACCACTAGAGTGTGGCAGGAGGTTGAAAAGCTTTTCGACGAAAAGGTTGCTAGTTTGTCCAAGCTCTAGATTGTGGTACTAGTACTAGAGATTACCTGTGATGTTAAAAAAGATTAGACAAATCCGTCCAGTTTCTAAGCCCGGGCCAATAGCAGCCTTGATCACTAGTTATCACTCGTGCATGAAAATTTACAGGGTGTCCAAAACTAGAATCCTTTTAGCCGTTTAAATCAATACACTCTCAATTCGGGATTTTAGTAATCTAATAAATTATTTGATAATGATATTAATTCAGATCAACGCATCTGCCAAGTTAGAAGTTTGGACGAGCCTCCACAGCCACATGTAGGCTTTAGCATGGTGCGCCACAGCTCAACCCTAGAAGTGAGCGATCTGGCCAAATTGCAGCCACATCCCTCCTCCACATCTTCGTCTCGTTCTCTTGTCACTTCCCCCACTACACTATTATCACTGCTGCTTCTTTCCCAGGCGGTGTTGAACCTTCACCATACAGCTTTCCAATTCGCGAGACTATCTATCTCGCCCTTGCCTAACTATAAATCTACTCTAGCTGCCTCCTAAAGACCTGAAACAATGGACATGGAACAGTTAAAAGACGCCTGGGTAGCGGAAGAGGAGAAGGATGGCGTTCGTTTGAGGCATGCAACTTGTTTGTGCTAATCTGTGGTGCCGATGGTAAACTGACAGTTACGCCATCTAGTTGGAACGTCTTCCCCAGTAATCGCCTGGAATCGAGTCGACTTGTAGTTCCAATCGGTGTTCTCTATACTCCTCTGAAGGTGAAGGAACAACCTCCGGTCCAGTATGAGCCGGTAACATGCAAGAACCCTTGTCGGGCTGTTCTCAATCCTTACTGGTATATTCCTTTATCTCCATCCCAGAGTTTGGATCAAGCTAAATATACCGTAATAGTCAAGTTGATGCCCGCGCAAAGCTTTGGATATGTCCTTTCTGTCTGCAGAGGAACCAGCTTCCGCCCCATTATAAAGATATTGGACCTAACTCATGGCCACTTGAGCTTTCTCCTGCGTTCTCAACCATTGAGTATAAACTTGCTCGTCCAGTATCAGCGCCACCTATCTTTCTATTTGTTGTTGACACTTGCCAAGAGGAGGATTCTCTGAAGACTCTCAAGGAATCACTGATTGTGAGCTTGAGCTTGCTGCCTCCGCATGCGTTGGTGGGATTGATTACGTATGGAACTATGGTGAGACACTGGTTACTCCTCCGATAACGTATCTAGACTAAATTCTACCAGGCCCATGTCCACGAACTTGGCTACACCGAATGCGCTAAGTCTTACGTGTTCCGCGGAAATAAGGACTATACCGCAAAGCAGGTCCAAGAAATGCTTGGGCTTCTTGCTGCTGGTCTTCGCCCACAACAGCAACCTATGGCACCTGGTCGTCCAATTCCACCTCACATGCCACCATCCTCGAGATTCCTTCTACCCGTCCAGCAATGCGAGTTCCAATTAACCAACGTCCTTGAGCAGCTCCAAAAAGATCCCTGGCCAGTTGCCAACGATAAGCGCCCTCTGAGGTGTACAGGTGTAGCTTTGAGTGTTGCTGTAGGCTTGTTGGAGACCTCATTCGCAAACACTGGTGCGAGGATTATGCTGTTTGCTGGTGGGCCTGGAACAGAAGGTCCAGGTCTTGTGGTTGGGCCCGAACTTAGGGAACCCATTCGGTCCCATCATGATATCGAAAGAGACAATATCAAGTACTACAAGAAGGCCACAAAGGTGCGTATTTTTCGTGAATAAATTAGACCTAATATTAATATGTTGAACTAGTTTTACGAAAACATGGCTAAGAGAGTTGCGCATAATGGGCATATTGTCGATATCTTTGCGGGTTGTTTGGACCAAGTCGGGTTGTTAGAAATGAAGTCACTCGCTAACAACACCGGTGGCCACATGATCCTTACCGACAGTTTCACTTCATCTATGTTTAGACAAAGTTTTGTCAAGATATTTGATAAGGACGCCAACGACAATCTCCTTATGGGATTCAACGCCTCGATGGAAGTTTTGACTACGAAGGAGCTTAAGGTTACAGGATTGATTGGTCATGCTGTCTCCATGAATAAGAAATCGACCTCTGTTGGCGAGACCGAAGTTGGTATTGGTAACACTTGTTCATGGAAGATGTGCGGCATCAATCCTAGCACATCAGTCGCAACTTACTACGAGATCGCCTCCCAAGCAGGACCTGCACAGCAACAACAGGGCTCTCAAAAGGGCCTAATTCAGTTCCTTACTTACTACCAACATTCGTCCGGGCAATTCCACCTCCGAGTGACCACTATTGGCCGTGACTTAAGTGGCTCCACAGGCGATCCATCCCTCGCACAATCTTTTGATCAGGAGACGGCCGCTGTTCTCATGGCTCGTATCGCGGTCTTTAAAGCCGACGTTGACGATGGCCCAGATGTTCTCCGATGGGTAGACAGGATGCTCATCAGACTATGCTCCCGATTTGCGGATTATCGTAAAGACGATCCAACCTCCTTTAGACTGGAGAAAAACTTTACTTTATATCCACAATTCATGTTCCATCTAAGACGCTCACAGTTTTTGCAAGTTTTCAACAATAGTCCTGACGAAACTGCATTCTACCGACATGTTATTGATCGCGAGGATGTCGGTAATTCGTTAATCATGATTCAACCTACCCTGGACTCATATACTTTCGACGAGCCGCCAAGACCGGTTCTCCTAGACTCTACTTCAATCCAACCAAACACTATCTTATTACTGGATACATATTTCCATATCCTCATTTTCCATGGTGAAACCATTGCTGAATGGAAGAAGATCGGTTACCAAGACCAAGAGGGATATGAGAACTTCAGGGAGCTTTTGGAGCTTCCGAAAGAAGATGCCCGTGAACTCATCGCGGATCGTTTTCCATTACCTCGATTTATTGTCTGTGATGCCGGTGGTTCTCAAGCTCGTTTCCTGTTGTCAAAGCTTAACCCGTCAACTACACACACTTCGGGTGGGTATGGTGGTGTCCCACAGAATGCACAGACTATATTTACGGACGATGTGTCGTTGCAAACCTTTATGGAGCATTTGATGAAGTTTGTACCCAATATAAACCCTCCCTACTCCTCACTTCTGACATTTTTGCTATAGGCTTGCGGTTACAGGTACAAACTAGTGCAATGGGTTAGGATAGTAAATTAAATATCGCGTTGTCTTTTATATCTTTGCTTTCGATTTCTCGGCGATTTTGGATGCGGCAGGTGGTCATATCATTCATAAACATCACAAGCATCAGGCTGGTGGGGTTTTACAGATTTTTGCTTTTTGCGTCTGATTCTTGAGCTTTGACGAATAGGAGGAACGTTGGTATGATCCAGAGCCCTTTTCTTTTCGCAAAAAGATAAGGGGAAAGGGGGAGAAAATATGGCGGGACTGGTGGATTGCTGTCTAGAGTGATATATTAATTATGAATTTCTAACTTTCACAAGAATCTGAGGTTAAGGGTCTACTACATGTAGATATCCTCTTTGTAGAGGTCCCTTCAAATATAACGCGTATCCAGCTCCGGTTCAGCTGCGAAAGTAATAATCTCTGACTATCACATTTGGGCCCACTCTCCAACGCCTCTATATTAATTACGATTGTAGGTAGTGGGAGCACTAAAATTACTCTCATATTTTCTTCTCGCGCTGAGTTACACTTATACTACCATATTTCGTAGTAACACATTTCCACTAGCTGTATGTCATAACCTGCGGGTTGCATACATGTACGGGTTATCAATCAGTCAATCAATAGTGTTGCTATGAGCGTAACCCTGAACGCAACCCGCCTTACCGCTCTCATAGTTATATAAATGCTCGCTGCATGAGCGCTTGGTCATAAAGGGATATGTGAGCTAATGATGTTTTATCACGGGTAACTCAGGCGTTAGATGTTCAAACTAGAGTGGGGGTGGCATAGGGGTACATGTACTCTTCCTGCAATTACTCTGCTCTATATCTAGATTGTATATGAACCCCCATTTCGGACTCATTGGACCCATCTCTTTTTAAAAATCTTCCTACTAGGTTGATCGATATTGTTCTTTTTTTACTAAGAATATCTCTCGTCACAGTTATATATATGCCAGCCACACCGCTACAGAAACTGAATACAGATTCACATAAATGAAAAAAATCGTTTTTTTGTGTGATGTGGCCTCCAAGGCTAAGGGGATATGAAGCCACACAGTGCACAAGGACTACATGCATTTTCCAGTGTATAAGCCATAAACCCGTACTATATAGGTATATAATGCATCTCTATAATATAGTCAACCAACGAGGTCTCGCCCCTCTTCACTGTATTACAAACCGAGATTATTATTGCGAGCCGGGGATAATATATCCTCTGTGGCAAGTCGAGAGGTCCGAGTGATAAATTGTGATTGAGCTTAATAACAGAGTTGGACAGATTATCCCCTCCCAGAAAGGCTCGGGTACAAGGGCCTACTAAAAAAACGGAGAGGTTTACAAATGAGGCGTATTAATAAGTGAAATATTTGCCGAGTGATTTACTATGACTCTGATTCTCCGAAGTATGGAGTCCTCGGCACTTGCAATAAAGTCTGAAAACCTCAGGGTGGTTGTAAAACCTTCTCGACAAGCTCAGAGACCTCCAGATAGGTGCAACTGAATATACCAAATCTGTAAAACACCAAGACCAAGGCCGGCAGACCCATACATTCCGCCAACACACCTCTAGGATCAGTAAAGCGATAAACCGTGCCAAACAAACCAGACGGTGGATGAGAAGGGTAATTTGCCAAGACTAATGAAAGATGCATAGGCAAGTTTTTTCTTTCTTTTTTTCCTTCCCCCCCCCCCCCCACACACACACACACTTTCCTTTCCTTTCCTTTTCCTTTTTTTTTTTTTTTTGGGGGGGGGGGGTTTCAAATAACTTCACTTGCTGAAAATGGGGACGGCGGCCCGGGTTTCGCTAGGAGAAATAATTACTAAAGACACAAATAGGAACAAAATAAGAATAAAATAAAAATAAAGCCCAATCCTTTTGTTAACCACCCGATGGCCCGCTGAAACAAGAGAACAGACTAAACAGACTTCTTCCCCTCCGCGGCAGGTTCTTCCTCGCTGGCGCTAGTTCCCTCCATCTCCATCTCCATAGCCTCCTCTTCCTCTTCCTCTTCATTTTCCATTGCCCAACCCCGTGACCCGCTTCTTCTACGACTCCTTTCCCTTCGGCGTTCAGCCATTGCCGTGCTAATTCTTCGACTAACCTCTTCAAACTCCGCTTGGCCGGCACTCTCATCAACCTGACTAAATGCTTTGATAGGAAAACCTCCACTATTGCTTCGGCTCCTAGCCCGACTAGCCGGCCGACTAGCGAATAAACCAATACTTCCCAGGTTAGCGAAACTTTCGTTTCGCGGCAAGTTATTACCAGACCATCCAAAGCCTGAGTTTTGCCCATGTTCAGATATAGGGGAGAATCCATCTGAGGACACCTCCGAATCACGACGCCCAATAGTGATTGGCGGTATATTGCTATCCTTGTGGAAGGGATCTTCGATGATACGGGCAGAGTTAAAATCAGGGAAAAGCTCAGGCCCAAGGGTGTTGATCAGGTCCGTAACTTCAATCGAAAGTTTAGCGCGCCTCTCGCGGAGCTTAACAATGGTGTTGGCAGAAGTAGGATTCAGAGATAAGACCAGTGGTCGGAGAGACTTGAAGATGTCCATCCCAATCTCACCAAATCTTAGCGCGGCAAAAGTGATGGTCGGGAACAAAATCCATCCAAATATCGCAACACCAATAATTGGCACCCAATCCGGCATCAAACCAAATGCCCTGTGGCTATAGGTCCAGTAGCAAAGAATAACAACGTAGAAGTTGTACAAAACCGGGGCAAAAGCCAGGGCAACGAGAAGCTTCCAGGTAGCCATAACATCTTTTCCTTGGACCTTAACAGTAGAAGCCTTAAGAGCTTCTGCTGCTTTCCTTCGTGAGATTATCTTTGTAGCTATAAAAACTGGCCCAAAGAGAATGAATCCCGGGAGAGCGCCAAGGGCAAGTACTGCTAGTTTACCGATTCTGTAGATCAGAGTAAAAACTACCCGAAACACCGAGAACTTGGCATACTCTACTTGGTGATCTCTGAGACCAAGAAGACGGAGTTGGCGATTGTATTCAGTAACCGATCCTCGGAGATGTATTATACGAGGGTCATCCTTGTAATGGGTGTATCCAGTTACCAGTCTCCTGTTCAACTCAACTACCATCGGAAGGGGTAGCTTCTTGTTGGTAGGCTTGTACAATCTCCTTGCAGCTTGAATAGCCTAGAAAAATCAGCAACAGAAATGATAGGGGGACGAGAACTCAAAACACGCACCATGAGCGTATCATAATCCGGTGAAGGAACAGTAACTGATACCAATCCATTATAAATCATTTCTAGAAGTGCCCTAACGGCCTCGCGTTTCTCTCCTCTTGAATATTGTTCCACCAGCTCTTTCGGGACGTCGATAGGCGCTCCAAACTCGATAACGGCCCGAGACCGGAATTTATGCGCATGGAAATAATTCATACCTGTTGGGACGATTTTAAGACCGCAGTTTGGATTTGCAGCAAGTGCACCGAGAGCCATAATAGCCACACCAGCTAAAGAAAAGATATCAGCCGCCTGGCTTAAATCGGATGGATGCAGGTTGCCACCAAATAATGACCAATGCAAGTGCGATATAAATACGTACCCTTCAGTGGCAATAACTCGGTTCTGTCGTGACTACCGCCCTCTGGAAAGATGCCTACACAGCCCCCGGAGTTCAATCTGTGAAACACAGCATCGTATACCTCGGTCTGGTCAACCTTCGGTGCAACTTTATACTTAGTTCCCTTCCCCTCCTCGGACCCCTGCTGCAACTGCCGCATAGCCACATCGCCCTTGAAGGGTTTTTTGAGTACCAGCTCCGTATCACTCAAGATTTCCGCAACATCAGTACTAGCACCAGCCTGCCCAGGGACAGATGGCAGGGTCAATGAACCACCAGTAGTAACCTCCGTAGTAAACTTCGTTCCAACACCGCGGATCTTAAGAGGCTGACCTTCAGCATCAGGGAGGTAAATGCGACCCTGGCCGGCCTTGGCCAAGTCCTGAGAGCGGGATACAGGAACAGCGCCGACACAACGAGAAAGCCAACCGATGAACTTGCGGCGCATGGATTTTTCGGCGACAAGGAAAGCGATACGGCGTCGTGCCTCGAGCCGAACGGCTCGCATAAGAATGAGAGGATCAACAAACTATAAGACGAATTTAGTACCGGGGAGTAGATTAGTCGAACTGTGAGAAAAGTACCTGGTTTGCATGGGGAGCAGCGACAAATATTATAGGACCTCTCTTCGGAATCCGAAAAGCACCACGAGGATGTACTTCTCTAAAAAAGAGGTCGACAAGAACTACGGGTAAAACGGGTCAAATATCAGTATCTTGTTTAGACTCTTATCGATGCCTCCTTTCAAAAACCACCAGAACACATTTCACATACCCGAAAAAGACCATAACACGACGTCGTAAACCCAGTTAACCATGGGCGCGAGCTCCTCCTTCTTTCTAGGTGTCATTTTGGGCACTCTGTTGTAATCAGCCCCTTGAAGGTGTTGCAAGGGAGGTGTAGGTGTAAAAACGAATGATAAGATGTTTAGGCGGATTTGATATCTTCTCGTTTATAAGGTAGAGTACCACCTTGTGTTTGTAGTTTCTGTGATGGTGTAGTCTCTCCAAATTTTCAGGTAGTGGCAGCAGTGTGCAGAATTTTTGAAGGCGTCGGCATGCGGAGCTCTGGATGGCGATACTCGGCCGTAGATGTATTAGAATATGAAGGAAACTGGATGTAGTCAACCTCCGCGGCAAGGTTTCACCGCCACAGGCTGTGGCTAGGAAACATTCATTAACTGTACTACTGGCATCCCAACAACACGTGTGAGGTGAAACCTTTCATCGCGACCCATGCACATCCACCAAAAAAGAAATCCTCATCTAGTTATGGAACAGCCTTGTTAAATAAATACGGCGAGGGGCTTCATTCCGAAGGATCTGTATGGATTATCTACATACATAGATACTTACATCCTATCTACTCTCCTTTAACGCATGTTTCTCCTGAATGACAGGAGATTAACAGCTAGGTAGAAAGTGGCCGTCCCTCGAAGGTGGGACATTGCGATATTACCGAGGATCCAAACGCAGTCGGTTCACCGGATACACAGCCACTGGACTCAAACAGTCCATCATTCAAAAAGGCCACCTATCGACCCAAAGCTTAAGTTCACTTAACAACTCGTTGATAGGATACATTGACGGGGGACCCAGGGACTTATCGCGGTTCGGGATGCACAGGCGTTTATCTGCACGCATCTCTTGGTAAGGTATGCAGATAAGGGTCGGCTACCACTAGAGTACAAGTATGTAAGGAGTTCAAAATATGATATGAATGTCTTAATTGAGACTTCCAGAATATTTCCCAGGGGTGTTATCCTCCTGGAATTTCTTCAAACAACCAGTGTCGAACCACAATACCCTCGCATCTAGTATTGATATGGCGGGCAGTTGCCAATAATTAGTCTAAATGCCCGAGCCTCACAAATATATCCGTGCCTACACAGAGAATCCTTTCTTGGTAGGAGTTACTCCGTGTTATTCCGTGTTAGTGATCATAGGGATCATAGTAGCGTCCTCATTGATGTTCATACAATGTACTTTATGGTAGGCACGCAAATAACTACATGCTTCATGCAATATCACTCGCAAGAACCGGGCTAGTGAGCCACAGATTTACTTACTACATGCTGGTTAGGCCGAGTCAAGCTTGCGTTATGCAAACCAAGCCTTGTGGGAGAACCCCCCCCTTTCTCCCCTCCAATCGAACAATCATGATCTGCTCGGCTGGTTATCTGCTCAGTGCAGGTTGATATTTGTGCTCATGACTCTCTGTTTCAAACAAATGGGGGGTATCGAGTACAGGATTTAGATGGGAGAGTCATATCGGTAATGTAGGTACTTTACAATGTATCCCTCAATGATATGTTACTTCCATAATTCAGTGCCCAAGAAGCCAGAATAGTCATAATGTAATTAACCCGTTACGCTGGCGGCCGGGAGATTGTTGGGGATTCAGAGCTCTTTTTAATAATATATATAGGTCTTAGGACTATGATTACTCACGGGGTCGATATCTACAGGGGGCGCTCTAGAATGCAAGGGCTCTTGTCTCGAGTAGGTGCTCCAATGCCCTTAAACTACATAGAGTTAGAGTAGTAATTCAAGAGCTCTCAATGAACTGGTCTCTGTACCTTCAGCTCTCCATCCTCGTGATACTGTGGTTTCTGCGTGCATCCTAGCTTTTGTGGAAGCCATTGGGTCAAGCAATGTTGCACGCAGCCCAGTTACCGATCCGCCTCCGCGGGCCACAAAGGGCAATGGCGCATGCACCAAACAGCAGGATTTATCTTCTTGCGTCAAAATGATCCAGACAGTTCGATGCGAAAAAGAGGACGGGCAGGGATATCACCCACACCCCCGGGAGAAGTTGTGGGGAGAGAAATTGAACATTCACGGTTCACGCCGATCGCCAGTTGTAGCGCGAGATAAGTCGCGTGTCTAGAGCAGCTAATTACGAGTACAAATGGGCCCTCTGCCCACCCTCTTGCTCATCAGAGCTTAATTTTCCTGAATCTATAGTATCTGTCAATAATTGATACCTTCACAACTTTTTAAAGAAGAAATGCTTACCCGCGCATTCACGTTTGTTTCCTGCTTTTTCTTTATTTAGTTTCATGGAGCCTCATCTGGCTAACTCGGTAGCTAAACAGCACAAAAAGCACCCTCGCCACAGTGGTTGCCCTCACGGGTCTCGGCGTAGTGGCATTGAATCTAAATGCCAAATCGGAGGCCGCAAAGAAAGCTCAAGCAGCTGTTGGGGCCGGCCAGAGCTTTGCTTTAGGAGGCTGTGAACGTTCTGGTGAGACCAACCCTTATCATCTCCCTTTGTAGACACACGATACTAAACTCTCTTTGTAACATAGGTGGCGGGGTTTAAACAGGCTTATCGGGTGAATGAGGGCCACGTTTATCTTGTCTTTTTTTCCCTATCATACGCTTCTTCGTTTGGTAAGTGGGGGTACATGTTATGAGGTATTCATAAAGGGGAAGTTATCATGAAATCTATTTTTTTTATTTTTGTATTGTAATTTCGAGTTCAGAATGCCGGTATCAAGCATGTCGGTGGTGTAATTAATCAGTCGCTATATACCGAGGAAAACCGCTGAAGGTACCCCAGATAACGAACGGGTTTGTGTCCGTGCGCATGTTGCCATGCACTTGGCAAGGTACTCACCTGTCGGAGTTAATAGGTCAAAACCTTGCATGTTTTGTGAGAGTCATTGTGCTTGCATGTTTGGCGCACAAACGGCTGCATATGTACGAGCACTACATGTACTTACGTATGTACATAGGATGGAGATGGCCTGGATGAGTAATGTAAGTATAAGCTAGGAGTGTTGAAATGTATCCAGGACTTCGTGTGGCATAGTCGCTGAGCCCGCTGCCTTTACGGATCTCAGCAGCTATAAAGAGGACAACCAATTCTAAACGCACACACACACACACATGTATCCAATGCTTGGATCGTTTATAAACTGCCAAAGTCTTGTTTGTTATTAGCCTTAGTTTTCTCAGCAAGTTCTGATCGAGCTTGTTTGTACAATGGGGGTTTGGAGTTGCTGGATCGGTTTTATCAATCTTCGTCTTATCGTATAATTACGTATTGATTTGTGATCCTTTCCTGCTTATCAATACACATACAATGAACTACATATATACAAAATACTTTTGTTAAGGCAACGGTCTTTATTGAGTCTACAGGCGGTAAAGCCGATATCTCTGCCCCAATTGCAACCTCTGATCAAACATGCATAGTGCTCATATGAATGTACATGTAATATACGACGAGACTACTTTATGATGTAGCTTCGCTGATATTTACACGATAAAGTTTGCCATGACAAGTTTCTACCAAATGATCAAGTTTTCCTTGATCAATCGTTGATCCTGTCCCCTCCCACGATATGATTTCTCGATCACATGGATTGATATATAGTTGGATCTTTATACTTCTAATTTCTACACTTAGGATATAGCTATATATACATGTAGTGAGAAACCTACGTGTATACAAAAAGAAGAACCGAACCTGTCACTGGATACAGAGATCTAGTTTGGTGCTGTTTAGATGGCCCGACTGCACTATTTAGGCAACACTGCTCCATTAGCGGCAGCCATTCTCCCAAAGTACAGATCTAGAGTATCAATGGCCCGCGGATCTGCGTTTTCAATCGCCAAACTTAACAAGCTAAAACCACTACTCCGTGTTAGGGTCTCTGATGTTAGGCATGTCCGTCGTGCATCCATGTCTGCGGCACCCAAGAGTTTGCCTTTCTTTACCAGCAATCGCCCCCCTCGTGGTAATGACTCGGTGCGATTCATTGCAATAGAAACGTCTTTAGATGAGATCAAAAAGATTTTAGCTTTATATCGTCTCGATAAGAGGGTAAATATATCAAATCCATGTGTTCAGTTATATTACTAGCTTATCAGCTACTTCATAGAATTTCATGGCGGCAAAAAGAGGCACGAGCGAGTACTGGGCCCGTAACGCCATCTCGATCGAAATCATTTGGATTTTTGAAAATCTTAGGGCAATCAGAGAAATTAGGACCTCACAAGCGCCAGAAATTCTATACAACCTTAAAAAGCAGCGCAACAATTTGGCCCATGCTAAGCAGGTTCGGTGGGATACTGTTTGGGATATCATATCCGGTATTGAAACTGCCCTGATAGTTAATCTTGGGAAGGAAGAAAGGTATATAAAGTCCTTCAGTCTTGATACCTAATGGTGTAACAAATTCTTCTAATGAATCATGCAAGACCTTCTCTTGGTTTAGAAGAAATCTTTGGAGGCCAGGTAGAACGAGGATGCGGGAATAAAATCTAGATTCGGAGGGGGTAACAACGTGATAGCTATAGTAAGGCCCTTGACCTTGGGTAGTAGTACTCAAATTGACTGATGTGGTTCGCAGCCCGAAGCTCGACACAGCCGGCAGCCTCTCATTTGGTTGGATTTCAAACCTAGGATTATTTTTGAACCTTACAAGGTTGAAAGCTCTCTTTAGTGTGATAAAGATGTATGAATTAGTAAAGGATTTATTATATCATTTTGTCTCGTCTTTATTTTCTCAAGAGATCACTTTATCTTATACTTATATTTATTTTTGCATGCGTACTGTACCTACATATAACTAATATATGGCGCAGTAAATGTGTCAAAAGTAATTTTACCAACGGTGCAGGTTAATTACTTTACCACCGGTATAGGCGCTGAATTTCGGTCTTTATGCTGCGCTAATCATTAATACAAACACCTATGAAGGTTCCCCACCAGTGGTGAAGTGCCTGCCACCAGTGATGAAATTCCCCACTGGTGAACAATAGGACTCAACTCATATATTGGCATTATATAGCCCCTTTCGTCCGAAATTTCTGTGCTTTTACCATAAAAAGTGACATTATAGGTCTAAATCATGGTATTATTTTCACCACCGGTGGTAAAATAGTTTACTACCGTTGGTAGGGTTGCTTTTAATTTTGACACATTTGCCGCTCCATATATAACAGCCATGTAACGTTTGATACCATAAATAAGTTCTAGAAAAATATAGCTATGTAACTCCGGAGCTTTAAAATTTACTAAGTTCCGAGCTATTCTACTTCCTGGATTAGTTTAAGCTTAATCACAACCTCTCGCTCGTTATATTACCCCTTAACTCTATAGGGCGGATGCATACCGAGCAACTATAGATACACTTGAAGTTCGAAGACATAAGACTAACGTTTTCGACCCAGTACTGTGTCAGACCTAGAAGTGTGTCGTATACCGGCAACGGCACCAAAACAGACATAAAGCCTTCGAAAAAAGAAGACCCCACAATCGCCATAATAGAGGACAATCAATCTGGGAACTAATTAGGTGCTTGTGTTTTGAAATGGAATTCATTTACTAAACATCTGGTACTCAATATCTTAAGAGGCGGTGGAGATAGCTTTGGTAACAGAAATTCCCATATAAATTTGTGTGGGGTCACTCTTCTAGGTCTGACACAGTAACCGGTCTAAAACTAAAGATACCCTTACTTCCGAGCCGATCATTGACCCCACCAAGTTTTTTGCTAGTTAGACCGGGTAACACATCAATCGCCCCGCAAACATGTTCCCAAGCCCTAGGGAGCGCCAAGACGGAAGCTCCAGCTAAGCCTCAACACCGTGGTGAAGCTCCTCCATCCAGTGTAATCACACCCCACGAACAGCATCCATTCCCGCAACTACCCCTGACAATGCCAGTAAGCTCCCACTTATCCACTCTTTGAATTGAGGGAGAGAGCTCGAAACTAATGAAGTGCGTTGCTTCCTAGGCCTACCACTCCGCGTTCCTGCAAGATACTGACGTCCGCGTCGTCGGTAAGCCTGAATATATCCCGTTACCTCATCGGCTGCATTAATACTAATAGACATTGATATTTATCCGAGTAGGGAACTTTGCTCTTCTTCCACTCCGTACGAGGACTAGGGGGCCAGCATACCCTGTCCCGGCACTACCTCCAAACACGAGTGACCTCGACGTTGACCCAGATAGCGAACATTACGATGTGCTCGACGAGACTCTCACGTTATTCCGGGCCAACACCTTTTTTCGCAACTTTGAGATCAAGGGGCCAGCTGATCGAACGTTGATCTATGGTATTCTATGGATCTCAGACTGCTTGAGTAAGATTAAGCCAAGTATGAGTCTGCGAGACTCCGAGAAGGTAGTTTATCATGCATTCCGCGTTAGGTCTTGTTTTGCTTACAATAGGTTAAACGCAGGCTCTTCAAACCTCCGCACTCGACCACTTTGCGCTCCCTGGAGATCCAGCGTTCCCTCTGAACGCGCTCTATCAACCCCCGAAGGATAGGGCGGATGCCGAGAACTTGAGAGGTTACATCAGTCAGATGAGGCAAGAGTTAGTTATTAGACTTCTTGGCAGGATCTATGCGGATGGAACTGGGAAGCCGAGTAAGGTATGTGACTTTCTAGAGTTATCACTTATGTGTTGGGCTAACTTGTTTAGTGGTGGTTGAGCTTCACCAAGAGACGGTTCATGAACAAGAGCTTGTAAGTACGTTGAAACCAGGGAATTATAGACTATACAGGGAGATTGATTAGAAGGCGGGGTACGCGCTGGTAAAGAGTTGATCGTTTTACAATTCCAGTGAATTCTGCAATTTTTTTTTTTTCGAAAGGACGTATTATTGTGGAGCCCCTTATATACCGTTTCTCATTGCCGAGTGACAGGCCATGGTGATACAAAATAAATGCTTGCTGCCTGGGTAAGTTATCTCTGTTACCCGGCTCTTGACGTCACACCCCACTTCCACAGCCCCACCAAAGATTTTCTTTTTTCTTTCGAGAACCACACTCAAAAATGCCTCCAAAAGCCGCGACAGCTCGTCCTCTAAAAGGCGATCAAAACCCTCACCTCTTTACCATGTAATTGTTCCCCCTCTACTATGACCTAGCAGCTAGTTATAGTTTATGCCATTAACACCTACCGTAATATTCAGTCGCCCATTCCCAACCCCAGTCTCCCACAAGACCTTTCTACGCATCAATCTAAATCGCGGCTCCCTGCATTATCTCGACATAAAATCTGGCGATTTATGCCATATTACCTCTGCAGAGACCTCCGAGACCGCCAAAACACCTATCATACCCGCCATTGCCTGGCTCGCCTCCGATGCGCACCTCCAAAAAGGAATTGCTCTTATCTCTGATAACGTTCGCACAGCCTTGAGCGTAGGCTTCGAAGATAAAGTTCTGATCAGGAAGTACACCGAGAAGGTCGAGGACGCCTTGAACGTGCTCGTTAAAGAGGTCGAGTACGAAGAGCCGCTACCGCCTACTGCCAGGCCTGGGACGACAGTCCCAAACAAGAGTAGAATTGGGATTGAGAAGAATCAAGCTGAGGGGTGGCGATGGTTTTTGGAACATGTCCTTGGTATGTTGGATATTGGGACAACTGTAGTTAGTTGTAGAGGGACTGGTGCTGAGACTCTTCTATGTGTATGTAGTGGAGACAAAATACATCTCGGAGGGTCTGATCCTCAACGCGGTCGAATACAAGGGGGTGAAACGAGCCTTTCGTATCGAAAAGATAGTTGCAAAAAACGTACCCCAGGAGATCAATGATGGGCACTCGGTGCCTGCATATAAGATGACCGATTCTACGATTATTGAACTCACCACTGGCTCAGCCGACCCTTCTACCTTTAGTCCTAGCTCTACAAGGTCAAAGCCTACCCGGGCCCCTCGAGTCCCACCAGTGGAGGAAAAGCCATTAGTTACTATCGCCCTACCCTCACGTACCACCTTCGACTCTATTGGTGGCCTCTCAAAGCAGATTAATACTCTCAAGGCCTTCCTTCTATCAACACTATACCAATCCCACCAGTTCACACGCTTTAATCTAACTCCACCGCGTGGGATCCTTCTCTACGGTCCTCCAGGTACAGGAAAAACGCTCCTTCTCAAAGCCATTGCATCTGAACTCTCAGCAACCTGCTTTGTCCTCAATGGCAGCATCATCGGAAAATACATGGGTGAATCAGAAGCTGCTATCCGCCGCGTCTTTGCTGAAGCCCGCGCTCACCAACCCGCAATTGTGTTTATCGACGAGGTCGACAGCCTTGCACCAAAGCGTACGGCGGGTGACAGCGGCGAAGGTAGGGTAGTGACGACACTGTTGACGGAGATGGACGGGCTTGACTATAGTGGCGGGGGTGAAGCGGTGAAGATTGTTGTTGTTGCGGCCACAAACAGGCCAAACGTGGTTGATGGGGCATTGAGAAGACCCGGGAGGTTTGACAGGGAGGTTGAGGTCGGCATTCCAGATGTGAATTCGAGGGGAGAGATCCTAGAGGTTTTGATGAAGGGGCTGCCATTTGAGGGGCGGGAGGGTAAAGGGAAGGAGGAGTTTATAAAGATGTTGGCGGCACGGACGCACGGGTTCGTGGGTGCGGATTTAGAATCATTGGTTAGGACTGCTTTCACAATCGGACTCAAGAGACTTGAACTAGTTGAGGGACATAAAGATGAAGAGACTGAGGAAGAAGGAGTGGTGATTCTGGAGGATGACATTGAGGCATCTTTGAAGGATGTGCGGCCCACAGCTATGAGGGAGATATTTCTAGAACCCCCCAAGGTCCGTTGGTCCGACATCGGCGGCCAAGAAGAAGTCAAGCAGCGTCTTCGAGAAGCTGTAGAATGGCCATTGACTGTGAGCAAACTATTATCTAACTCCGTATTAATATTTGAGATATTGATAGATGCTTCTCCCAGCACCCTGAAGTATTCTCCCGTCTTGGCGGCACTCCTCGTAAAGGTCTACTGCTATACGGCCCTCCGGGCTGCTCCAAAACTCTTACAGCTAAAGCTCTCGCTACCGAGGCAGGCCTCAACTTCATGGCCGTCAAAGGACCCGAGCTCTTCAGTATGTACGTTGGCGAGTCAGAGCGTGCTGTCCGTGAGATCTTCCGGAAAGCCCGCGCCGCAAGTCCTAGCATTATATTTTTTGATGAGATCGACGCACTTAGCGCATCACGAGAGGGTGGACAGGGGAGGAGTAGTGGTGGCAGTGTTGGAGCGAGTGTGCTGACGGCTTTATTGAATGAGATGGATGGTATCGAGAGTTTGAAGAATGTTACTATCCTTGCGGCAACGAACAGACCTGAGATTATTGTATGTTCAATCTTTCTTTGGTTAGAGTAGGTTGATTTATTGAGAACGATAGAGATGCTAATAATTTCAGGATCCGGCACTCCTTCGCCCCGGGCGTCTCGACACTATCCTGTACGTTGGCCCACCAGACCTTGATGCCAGGAAGCAGATCCTTCAAATTAAAACGAAGAAGATGTCTGTTTCACCGGACGTGGATCTAGATTTACTAGCAGAGAGAACGGATGGATACTCTGGCGCAGAGATTGTAAATATCTGCGATGAGGCGATTCATTATGCCATGCGTGAATCGTTTGATATTGATGCTGTTAGTAAGGCGCACTTTGATCAGGCTATGGAGAAAGCAGTGCCGCAAATTACGCAGGATATGAGAGTAAGATATGAGATGTGGTCTGTGGGTGGGGTGAAGAAGATATAGTTCTCGCTATGTATTAAAGCATCTAGTTATAATTAACTGAGAAATATGTACTATGCGGTGAGACTGAGTGCTGATGTTTGGCTGGTTTAAGTGTTGGTGTGTGGCCGCCAATACCTGGCGAGTGATAGCCGATGATTCATTGATACTTCATACATGTGCAACCTAATGGTTATGACGTTCCATATTCCGGTCAGTGTGGCAGCGGAAAGTAATTGGTGTAGATCGCTTCTCGAGTAGAGCAATATCTAATATAATAGACCACTTGTCTCTTTGCATACTTTTGGATTTAATTTCCCATGACGATGCAAGTTTAACTATTTGCAGGTATAATTGTCCTTGATTAGAAGTGAGTAATTATTTCACTTAAATACCTCCTGAGTTTCCCTGGGAATCAATTGACCTAAACAAGTAGCGCGGAGCCGTATATTTATCCCTGCAAGCTTATTTAAAATAATACGCACTAGGGATGCTTCTCAATATGCCATACATGTAGTTAGGTGCTGGCCTTAGGGTCGGTTGGGGTATTCCACACTAGAGGCTAGCGCTTCATATGGGTAAGACCCTGCGCTGGTTGCTTGGAGGGGATTTGGTATGCCGCCATAGCCTAAGAGCTGGATGCGAGTATGATGTAAACAAAAAAAAAATGCCATACATGTAGTTTATACATGTACTTTATGCAATGTTTTGTACAAATACAACTGATCTAAAAATACATATTCGGACATTCACCCTTAACTTTACATACAACACCCTTGATTACGCTCACACATGAACAGAATCTTTTGTGAATATTTGGTTACAACGACATCCAACCGTTTAATTAAAGTTAGAGCAAAGAGAAACTCCCTTATACTAGTAAAGGATGCCATTATAGGGAGAGTAGGCTGTAGTTGTCATTGGAAAAAATAATGGCAGGTTGTAATTAACCTTACAGCATTGACGGAATGATAATAAACTTGCGTTGAATCTACAACTTGATATTACACGTCTACATAGGGCTCTGTTATAAGGGTCGAATTTATCTACAAGCCGGCACTGCCCTTAGGTAGATGTTAGAGCTGTTTGACAACATTTCGATATTAATCATGCCATATGTTTGACGGAGAGACCTTCGAAGAAAACAAAATCAAGACTGCAGAGCGAGGAAGTAGCCCTCATTAGGCCAGCATCCTGTTCTGGTATCGTCGCCACCCTCATTGTTGTACTTGACAGATCCCCGGGAAGATAGCCAATTCACTATCTCCTCAACCTCGATTAAGGTCAATCCGGGCCACAAGACCCGCATGATTTCCTTCATGTGAATTCCTGGCCGACTAGTGATCAATGCGAGAACTGCAGTTGTGACTTTAAGCCACATCCCCGTAATGAGTTTTCCATTAATATCCACCCACAGGCGAATGGGCTCAGCCCTACTCTCTGGATTCCCCATTGGGAATGGAGGAGCTGGCAGTGTTCTTGATTTGGACTCATATCGTGGTCCTGGCTTGATCTGGACTTTAAAGTTGACAATATCTTTGTCCATCCCTCGGGTTTTATAGCCATCAATCAAGCCAAGCCTATCAGCAAAATACCCACTTTTACATAGAATTATCTGTAGACTGTTAGTTTGGGGCTTGGGTGTATGGGTGGAGTGGTTTTCATACCCGCCTGGAAGCCATCATATCAAACAAACAGGCCATCGAACCATCATTTGTCAATGGGGACACTTCAATTGCTTTATACCTCTTGAAATTTTCACGGATGTATGTCTCATAAGATACGGCTTGAGCAAAAAGACTCTCATCCATCGGTGTGCGGAGTGAGTGGTGAAACTTGTCAGTAAACTCATAGTTACGCCCAGGTGTGAACCTTGTTTTATCTTTCTTATGAGCTATGGTTTTACTGATTATAAGTGTATAAAATGCCTCATCCACAAGGCGTTCCGGATACGAATGAAGAATTTCAAATGCCTTCTTGGGATTGTATTCAGAGGCATCAGTGATGATGTTGGCCTGAAATTTCGGTTAGTTGAGGCCATCAAATTATAGCTAGGGCTGAAAATACCTTAATTACTGACTTAATGTATTCTAAAGTTTCTTCGTCCTCGGCAGGGCGTTCCTTTTCATGCAAAGGTATCTCATAGGGATGACACACAAAGTGATTTCCCCTATTTCCCATCGTAAGAACAGGGCTATGGAACTCATTCCTCCAAGTTGAAGGTCCATCGGCGCGTAGTTCATAAATTTTATCAAAAGCCTCGCGAGTTATGGGAAGCTCAGGTACCGATTGACTCCTAGAATGCGCGTGTTAATTAATAATTAGTCTGTGAGCGAAAAGCGCCAGTCGGGCTTACTCTGGAAGTTCTAGGTTCTCACGGAACCATGTAACGACAAAGGGCAAGTCAAAAGTTGACGAGTCGGCAGGGTTGAAAGCTGGTAGTTCGCCCTTTTCATAGGCCTCGAGAAACATTTGTTCAAATTCCGCTTGGAGCTTCTTCATATGTGTCTTATGAATCTCGCGCACACGTGGCCAGCGTTTTTGTAGTGTTAACGCATTGTGCTTAGGGATGGCAGTCTGTACAAGGTTCCAGTCGATTTTACGATCCCAACCCCCAAAGATAGTTCTGACAATTATTATAGCAATAAGTAGCGAATCTTCGTCCTCTTTAGGTATGATGTACTGGTTTCTAAACTGAAATCTGCGTGGGGGGACTTATATAGAGTCAGTATTAGTAATCGGAAGACTGAGAGCTTAGATACGCACGTTCTTCGAGAGGAAGTGTGTCAGATGCTCTGAGTGTGTTTTTGCGGATTGCAGTCATAGCCCGCTCACGACGAGAAGGGATCTTTTCGAATGAACCTGGAGCTCTGCGCTTCCTTTTCGGCGTCTCTCCCATGAGTATATCAACTGTCCGAGTAGGCTTCGGTACTGGCTTCCTCCTAGTGCTACCAGGTTTAGGTCCAGGCTTCCTGGGACCAATAGGTCGGGTCTCGGAGAAATCTGGTGCTCTAATGCGCTGGTCCATGTCTAATATAGGGACCTGTGTAAAGTTTTCCCCAACCTGGGTATCAGGCGCAAAATGATTTATCATAATGAAAGTTTTTTCGCTATTTTCAGCCACTGGAGCTTTATCCATCCTTTTTTCCCACTTTTCGACCTCCTCAATTTCTTGGTAAAATCTCCTTTCGTCTCTTGGCTCGTTAAGATCCCTTTCCACAAAGTCATTCCACCAAACTCGCCTTGGTAAATTCTCTTCTGTATGCGGTGGATCGTAGGGGTCAAGTGGTTCGTTGCGGTATTGTTGGTTCAACTTCAATAGTACCTTTTCAGCTTTGATCTCAGCCTTTCTTCGGCGAGCGGCCTCCTCTTTTTGTTCATCTGTAAATTTTTTACGTCTGCCTGTTGAATTAGATGGAATGAGAGTCTCAGTGTATATACGTGGGCGGCCTCGGGGTTTAGTTGGCGTGGCAATCCTTGCAGCCCTCGCGGCTAGGCGGTCGGCTGCCATCGCCGCGCGTTTCATTTTCAACTGCATGACAGAATTTGGGTGTATTCGCTCAAATTCAACACCCTCAACCTCCCGTGGTTTAGGTAGAGACCAGTGTGGTGGTTTGGCGAACCTATCCTGTATATCTTGTTGAAGGTCTGTATTAGGTGGAAACCAAAGGTTTCCTTCCACAGACATCATTTCTCTAACCATGGCATCGACTTTTGGCGAGTCAGTACTAATACTAGCATCCACCAATATCTTTTTAGTGATTGCACTCCCACTACCGCTGGTAAAAGTAAATGTAAGTGCCTGGATTTTTTTCTTGTATTGAAGTGATTGAACTATGCCTCGGATTAAACGTCGGTCACAAAGTCCGGCTTTTGGGTTCTTCTGGCGATATTTTTTATCAAAAGCAAAACGAAGCTCATTTCCTCCTGGGAAAACGCCGCCATGTTCCTTGATGAGATCAAGAACGACCTGTTGACGAGCTAATGCCAGCATGCCTCCAATGGAGCCGTAGGATTCATTCCCCTCAACATCCAATTTTTCTTCCTCTACGGCTATCCCGTTGATAACATGAACCGGCTTTGAAGGGGTTTGAAGAGTTGAACCGTCGGGTGTAGAACTAATGGTATCTAGGTCGTTAGATGCGACTGTTTTTATACCATTAGTTCCTGCGCCGCGCTCGTGATTAACTGCGGCGATTATGCTATTGTCCTTAGAAGATGTGTCAAGGCGAGCATCTTCTCGATAGCTGCTTGGCATTCCTTTTGTGTTCTCGAGTTCGACATCCACGACAGAACCAGGTTCTAGTGCGCTAGCAGCCTCGACTTCGCCCCCAGTATTAGGTATTGTTCTACCTTCATCAGGCAGCGCTTGTTTCATACGCTTTGATTTACGATTTTGTGTTTGTTTAACTGGGGCCTTCCGCTTTGCCACAGACACAACAGAAGAACTCATGGCTACGGAATTTGTCTGAACCAATTGGTCACTATGCTGCTCATTCTGGGGCGTGGTTTCCGCGGGTGGACCTTGGTCCCCAGTTGTATCTGGCGCAACAGCGTTCTGCGTCTTTTTTGTATAACGACGTTTTACAGATGGCTCGCCATTGTCTGTTTTTTGCTTCTTCGGCGGACGTCCACGGCGCTTGGGGACGGATGGCTCTTGTATATTAGATACGCCTTCAGTTATTCTTTGTTCGCCAGCTTCGAGTGGCTGTATCTCTCCAGGTTCTGTTCCCATGTTTTCAGTAACGATAGAACCGAGTCCTTGACCAAGTCTACTTTTGGCGGGTGTACCCCCGCTCTTAGCGGCTGCGCGTCGTCTTGTTTCTTCTAGGTACGGTCCTTCCTCCCCTTTCTCACTTCGGCGTGGTCTTCCTGCTCCGCGGTCTATTTCAAGTTAGACAAATTCCAAACGAATTTTGAGTGCTTACACGTACTACTGCTCTTCCAGTCGATAATTCTACCGCCCTTATTATCACTGACGATATTAAATTGCGATGTGAGTACTTTCAGATTCTCCTTCTTTTTGCCTTGTAGCTGGCTATCCCTGAGAGTCCCAGTTCCATCCCTTTTTACAAATCGGGAGGTATCTAGAACAGGGAATCCAAATTCATCCGTCTCAATATCAACTTCATCTGCCTTTTGGAAAGAGGTCCCGACAGAGCCTTGCTTCACCCCTTTCTTTTTAAGGGCGGACTCATAGGGCTCAGTTGCCAATCCTTCAGAAACGAGCTGTTGATGCCACTGAAAACTAAAATATCTATAGTGCGTTGATCGACCAGTAATCCCAGTCTCTCGAATTATAGCAAGATGCATGTACTGAGGAGGCTGCGATTGTCTGGGGAAATCAGTCATTCGATGAAGAATCTGGTCCATGGGGCGATAATATAAGGGCCCAACAGTCCTAGACATCAGATCCTTGATAAATGCAGGCCATCAATATATATGCATATGAGATAAGTATTAGAGGGTCCATAAGTCTTACCATGCTTGTAATCCCATCCTTTCCTGCCTTATCTACAATGTCGAAGATTATGTTTGTCAAGGGCTTATCAACCCGCCACTGAGGTGTATCCCTATCAATCTCCCCTACTGCATCAACGTCAACATTCTCCAGCTCTTTCGCCGCGTCAGCATCCAGCTCATCGGCGTCTTTATCCTTAGCTATATCGTCATCAGATGCCTCAACGGCTCCTCCTCCTTCCCCTTCTTCATCCTCCATGTTCACCTCACGCTTTGAAAAAGCAGTGAGGACTTTGCGCCAATCACAAGCATCCATATCGCGCAAATATCTTACGCATCGGGCATGACATTGTTCCGATATTGCTATTTCCCTGTTCGCCTCTCTTTTGGTGTACTTTCGATTAAGCTTGAGAGGCACCCTGATCCGTTTTAGTACACCCAATGATTCCAATTTTCGAAGAATTCTTGAGAATGAGCGCCAATGGAATCGGGATTTATCCATGCCCTATGTCTCGATAAGTTAATGCTGACTATAAAATGTTGCATTTGCCACATACCAATTTTCTCTTTAAATCGCTATGCATTAATACTCGGTTTTTTGCTAATTTTAACTCGGAGAGAATAGCTTTGATAAGTTTTTCAGTGTCGATAGTAGGCCCGGTCCAGGCGAAATTTGGGCCCTCGTCTTCTCTGTCAGGCTGCCGCCTGCCTTTCTTTCTAGGGTCTTTTTCTGGTGGGGCCTGTATAGTCCGTCTTACATCTCGTTGAAAGGCGAACCGTGCCAAGGTGAGTTTACTGGTGTTGAGATTCTTTACTAGAACGCTCTTCTTTTCAATATATCCTTGATTTTTGAGCATCGTAGTTCGCACAGGAACAGATTTCTTGTCCTGTCCGGTCACTCTAGTCAATTCCGGTTGAATTATACCCATTTCACGATGCTTGCCAATAACCTCGAGGCACTTGAAAATTGCATTAGGGACCTATTAATAAGTTAGTCTAACTCATGAATCCTATCATTGCCAAGTGATAATGCCTTTTTGGGATCCACTCCATGACCTGTGAGTGCTCGCCAACGTCTTTCTTCGGAAGCATAAACTCTCCATTTCTCCTGACCTATCTCACCCCTCTCTTGGTCTTTTGAAGCGGACCCTCCAACTTCTGACTCTCCACTACTTTTCTTGGGGATTTTATCTTTCCGAAGATCATCTACGATGTCTTTTAGAGTCAGGTTGCGGCCTTCATTATTCTTCCCAATGATAAAGTCTTTCTCCATCCTCAAAAGATCCCAGACATAATCCTGAAATTCTTCCTCTAGGTTGGGTAAATTCCACATTGTTACCCCAACTGAGTCGGGCCTCTGAAGGCTTGGCACATCATCAACTGGCGCACTATCGGATGTCAGTGAACATATGTCGGTTTTAGGCTGAGGATTTTTGGCGTAAAAGGTGGTAACATATGCAAACAGCTGGTGAATTGTTGTCCCTATTTTTATTTTGTTTTCCGGTTATATTAGCAATTTATCTCTTGAAAGACTATAAAAAGAAGAAATTAGAGCGGCGATGACGAGGATCGAACGAGGCGAGTCCCCCATAATATGCAGTCAATCGGGTAGGGAATCAAAATGGGTATTGAGGCTCAATGTTTCGGACCCAGGGCTCCAAAATAATATTTCAGCATAAGATTAGTGAAGCAAATTTTTTTTTTGTTATTCAGACGCCACACACGACGGTTTTAACTGAAATTCAAAGGCGTTATAAGTGCATTATAGTAGTGGGATGAAATTACCGTCTTCCCCATCTAAGGAAACTTCTTCCAGAACGTAATCGAGAAGAGCTGGGATACTCATTGCGCAAAATTGGTCTTACAATACCATGAGTAGGCGCCTGTAAGAGAGAAGCTTATCTTAAGTAGCGTGGGATGGACGTCAATGGTAAATGACTAAGATAGGAACACACGGGTAACTTCTGAATGTTACCCGGCCTGGTAGGTAACAAAGACACTTTCCAGACCCATAATAATTTCGAGCAAGAACAAATTTTATTTACTGGTATCTAATGACCTCAACTCATCGCTTCGCTTTACGCAACAAAAATAAAACCGAAAGAAAGAAAAAGCAACAAAAAAGAAACTCCGGGATGTATGTACGGCTTTGAATTCCGATATGTACCAATCCTGCCGCCAAGGGCAATGGTAATGGCAACAATTCATAAGCTACTAATACTAATACTAATGAACCCTGTACCCTTTACTTCTTTTGTGGGGTTGGCTCAATATTCCAGATTGTATCGGCGTACCTAGGATGATAAAGTTAAAATCAATCCCCCCATTACGAGAAATTAAGGGACACTTACTCATTAATGGCACGATCAGCACTGAAAAATCCCATATTCGCGACGCTCATGATCGACTTTGTAGCCCAGTCTTCCTTGTCCTTGAAAGTTGTGTCGACTAAATCCTGAGTGGTGATATAACTGGAGAAATCATCACTAACAAGGTAGTAATCACAGCCTGTTGTAAGGGCCGAGATCAAACCGCCATAAATGTTCGGATCACCGAACTTTCCAGCCTCAATCGCGTCACAGACTACTCGGAGTTTGGGGTCCATCTCGACTTTTCCAAAACGATGTTGGTGACGAAGTTCCTCGACATCCTAGGAATCTATCAGCAAAAACCGATGCATTAATATGGGATATTTTGAAGTACGGACCTCTGCCAAGTGGCCAAGCAAGAAGATATTTTCGTCCCCAATCTCGCGTGTGATTTCGATCTGCGAAGAAGATGTCAATGACTAATCTTTTCAAGCACAATTGTGGTGACTCACGTTGGCACCATCGCAAGTTCCGATAATCAAACCACCATTGAGGACGAACTTCATGTTACCTAAAGAGGATTAGATATATAACCGGATAGTAAATACCAAGGATTGAGTCATACTTGTTCCACTAGCTTCAGTTCCGGCGGTAGAAATGTGTTCGCTAATATCAGAAGCTGGAATGATGATCTCTGCCTTGCTAACATTGTAATCCTCGATAAAAACGACCTTCAGAAGATCACCAATATCCTTATCATTGTTTACGACCTCACCGACAGCGGTGATAAGACGAATGATCGTTTTTGCCTACTAAGTGTTAATTTAAGTTTTCTGAAGATGGGTAAATTTGATAATCACCATCCAGTAACCTGGAGCAGCCTTTCCTCCAAAAATAGAAGCTCTGGGCACTTGTTTCTTGCGCTCATCAGGCTTCATCCCTTTGAGCCTCAGGTATCGGTAAATGACACCGAAAATGTTCATTTGTTGGCGTTTGTACTAAGGGATGAATTAGATAGGCTCAAAATATTCCTGTGATAAACTTTACCTCGTGTATTCTCTTAACCTGAATGTCAAATAGCGAATGAGGGTTAACTGCTATCTGGGTAGTGTCCCTGATGTATTTCGCAAGCCTTATCTTCGCGGCTAGTTTGATTTCCATCCACTTATTTGTGTCAGTATATTTTAATTTTAGTTTGGGGGTTTAAGAAGAAAACTTACTTCCTTTCGGAACTCCTTATCATCGACAAATCTTTCGAGCCCCTTGAGGAGGTTTAGGTCCTTCAAGAAATCGTATCCACCCAACTTACTCGAGATGAGATCCGAAAGTTTGGGGTTTGCTTGGTGAAGCCAGCGGCGAGGAGTGATACCGTTTGTGACGTTTGTGAACTTATCGGGGCCAAATATGGTAATGAAATCTTTGAAGATTGTAGCTTTGATAAGATCGGAGTGTAGCTCGGCAACACCATTTACCTTGTGGGAGCCAATGATCGCGAGGTAAGCCATTCGGATTACTTGAGGCTGACTCTCCTCAATGATAGAAACTCGTTGCAGCATTTCACGATCCTTTATAACAGGTTAGGTTTGGTTTTGAAAATTGTAGGGAAGGAGTATTTTAAGTGGATTTTCTAGCGAACCTTGGGAAATTTCTTCTCAACGCCTTGAAGGAAGTAAAGATTGATCTCGTAGATGATCTGAAGATGGCGTGGGAGAAGACTCTGGAATAGAGGGACCGACCATTTCTCAAGTGCTTCTGGAAGAACGGTATGGTTTGTGTAGCCGAAAGTACGGGTGACGATATCCCAACTATGATCCCAGGTAAGCCCCTCAATATCGATGAAGATTCTTTGTAACTCAACAATAGCCAGAGTTGGATGGGTATCGTTGAGCTGGATCGCAACTTGATCTGGAAACTCTTTCCACGGGCGATGTGATTTCTTGAATCGTCTTACGATATCATGCAATGAGGCCGCAACCCAGAAGTATTGCTGTTTAAGTCTGAGTTCTTTACCGGCGGAGATGTTGTCATTGGGGTACAAGACTGCAGAAATAGTCTCGGCCCTTTGTTGTTCACGGATAGAGCCTTCGTAGTCACCGGAGTTAAACTTCTGGAAGTCAAACTCACCGCTAGACGGCTTTGAGGACCACAGACGGAGATTATTGGTTGTGGCAGTTTCGAAGCCGGGGATGGGGACATCATATGCAATTGCTTGAACTATTTCACCTCCCTCCCAGAGGTGTGAGATCTTGCCATCATCATCGCTAGAGGAAGATGTCAATGATCGATTTTGAAAGAAAGTAAGAGGCTCATAATAAACTTACCTGACCTTGGTGACATAACCGTAAAACATGATGTCAACACAGACATCAGGACGCGGGAATTCCCAGGGGTTGAAATCCAGCCAGTAATCTGGAACTTCAACCTGGTAGCCATCTACAATCTCCTGCTTGAAGATTCCGTAGCGGTATCTTAAACCGTAACCCCAAGCTGGGTAGTTCAATGTCGCAAGGGAATCTAAGAAACAAGCCGCCAATCTTCCAAGACCACCATTTCCAAGAGCAGCATCATGCTCTTTGTCAATGACATCTTCAATTCTAAAACCAAGCTCACCAACACCCTCTCTTGCAGTGTCCTTGATTCCTGTATTCAACAAGGAATTGTCGAGAGTTCTCCCCATAAGGAACTCAAGAGAAAGGTAGTAAACTCGCTTCTGGTCCTCGAGTGTTTGGTGTTGCTGGGTTTTATTCCACGAAACTACGAGTTTGTCACGGACAGCAAGAGCTGTGCCGGAATATGCTGCCAAATCGTCGCAGTTATACATTGAACGAGCCAAAGTGGTCTCTACATGACGAACAACCTCTCGCTGCGGGGAAATATTAGCATCATACTTAATTTGTTAAAGAAATGCACAAACCTGGAACTCCTCCTTCCCTGTGAACTCAGTAGCAGCCTACTCAAGTTAGTGTATTCAATATTCCATGGCCAATTGGGCAATAGGCTTGGAGGCAAGATCTCACAAGTTTGCGCCAACTAAAGATAGTAAATTAGTCAGGAATACAGGATTGCTTTTCTGTGAAATATGAGTAGCCTACGTTTCTCTCAATGGTTGCGGGATGCTGGCTTCAACGGCCTTGATCTCACGAACACCAAAACCAGTATGGGTCCTTCGATGTTTAGGACGGAAATGAGGTTCGACAACACCGGGAGCTGGAGGGCTCGAAATTGGAGGTGCAGACATTTTCAATTGCTTCAACTACGAAGGTAAAATTACAAAGCAATGAGTAGAGGACTGATGAAAGATGGGTGATGGGTGGTGGGTGATGGTAAAAGGGGGGATGGAATGACCAACTCTATAAGTAATGGCTGAGGAGAAGGGCCTGGCTCAGAAGAGGGGACAAGGAGAGAGTTGGACTATAACGCGAGTGGAACGGGTAGCAGCTTTATTCATGTCCTATTTGTTGGCTAAAGCTAGAGAGTACTATAAGTTGATCTCTGCACGGACAACATTTCCAAGCCTCCCCCACCACCGAGTGAGGGGAAGAGACCGAACCATATCGACACTCCAGCACGTAAAACTCAGACCGATCTCAAAAGCAAGCAACATCGTATGTGTTGTGTCGATGGAGATGGTGGGGTGCAGTACTGGTGGGGTGGAAACAACCTTGAGCATAAACAACCGGTGGGGTAGCAGACCCAAAAAGAGAAATCAAGGCACTTGATACGTTTACTAGCGATAAGGACTGCACAAGCAAAGTACACAACCTAAAATAATACGCGGGGTAACACAGTGCAAGAGGGGTCAGAATCTGTTACATACCGACTCCTATAGAAAGCTGTCATATCGATATTCTGCACCCACCACCACGTAGACAACCTCACGGGGTGTGGTCAACACGGGGGTATAGACCGTATGGGCAATTCCAAGGTTTTGTATGGAAACTAAGGGGGGTAGTCGATCAACTTCCTGCGTATCATACATCACTTCGGCGTATATTTAAGATTGACCACACCCCCGTGGAGTCTACATGTAGTTATTCCAACTGCAACGGGAAGGGAAAAAAAATTGCATCGGAAGAATAAGGAAACAGCATCGCACTCTATGCCCATGCCATCGATTCTGCCTCCATGTCTGCATACAAGAGCTGCAAATCCCACCTTTCGAAAAAATATTTCCTCCCCCAATCTTTTCGGTGTATCGGCAGTGCGGGATCTGCCCAAGCATAATTCTATGTAATCCTGGCAGCGGGAAAATTGGATTAGGAGAAGATACACCCCCCCCTCTCCCCCCCCCTCTGCCGCGATATTTGATGAAAGGCGAAAGATAATTCATGACGACGCAAGATAACACGCACAATTGCCGCACCGGAGAAAGCAATATCGGGAGACGAAGTAACCGGTTCCAATTACATCTTCACACCCATCATCCCTTATACGTGAAAAGAAAGGATAAAAGCAATAAGTAGAAGAAGGAGGGCCAAGAAACGAAACATGGGAAAGGAATAAAAAGACTACGAAAGGACTATACACAATTGCGAGTGTTGAAGGACTCTCGCCTGAACTCCGATGCTTGACAAACCACGCGAACCAATTCACACAAGATGCTCCCGTGCTTTGTACCCATACCGAAAAAAAGAAAGGGAGAAAGAAAAGAGAAAGAAAAATGAGATAGAGAGAGACCAAGCAATTCAGCAGCTACCCCTCCAAAAAAGTAGCTATGCCCTTAAGGAAATAAAAGCAATCCCTTTTTTCGAGATGTGACACGATGCCTCCCCGTTTTCAAACTGAACTATCCCCACGCTACCCGGAACAGTCGATTTCAAGTAAGAAGCCGAAACAAAAGCCAGAAAAGCAAAAACAAAAGAAATAAAAGCAATACCGGTAACTAATAAGCAAAGTATTTTGTACAAGGGATCATCGGGTTTATTAATGATCACCACCTATCGCGCATGCAGGTTATAATATGCCTGATTCCTTTAGTGCGTTCTGTAATATCGTCTCCTTGACTGCAGCAAATACTAAACGGATATTTGATGTATCGGTTGCTTGGGTAAGGCTGCATACTCTCTGTATTAGCAAATTAGCCATATCTAAAACGGGAGAAGATGGCTCGTACTGAGGATATAAATTGAGATGGGCGCGGTTGACTTGGTTAAATCGCCAAAGTAGATATTTGGCGGCTCTAGTCACATCGTTGCCTCCAGAGTAATCGGGAAAGTAATTTGAAAGCGGACTCCGAGCTAGCTTTTGCTTGAACAAGTCTACCTTGTTGAGGAATAGGATGATGCTTGTGCGGACAAACCATCGACTATTCACAACGGAGTCAAAGAGAACTAAACTTTCCATCATCCGGTTCTGCATGTAGTTAGAACGCTTGTGGGTGTTCATTGAATTCACGATGCTGGTATTTTACCTGGTTCGATTCCTCCAGCAAAACTTGATCGTACTCACTCAGTGCAACGCAAAAAATGATTGATGTGACAGTTTCAAAGCAATGTATCCATTTTTTCCGCTCACTTCGTTGACCACCGACATCAAACATGCTGCAAGAGACGATTAGCTTTATGGTTCAACTTATTTGGGTGACAGTTATGAGTTGTCTTACTGGATGCTTAATTGACCCATCGAAAACCTGGTCTCATAGATACCGGTTGTTTTAGTTCGTGCCCGCAGCACATCCGGTTCTGTGGGTATGTAGTCTCTGTGACCTATTCTAAGTGCCTCTTCAAAGAAGCTAATAAATCCGGGTAAGTACCAATTTTGATGCCAATAAGGAATAAAGATTGTGACCTACTAGGGTGCAGAATCCATTAGGTAGAACTCGTTCTGATGTGCCATTACCTTGGGTATGCAAGGGTCTTTCCATAGTGAAACAACAGCAGCAGCAAGCCTAGGATCTAGGGGGGTATTTGGATCGGGGTCAACTTGGAACTCGACAATAAAATCGGCGTACTCCTAGTCAAAAATAATCAGCACTTTTTCACTTCAAGGTGAGGACCACAACCCTACCTTATTAGTAGACGATTCGGGTTCTATTTCAAATTGTCGTAAAGCCATCACCAAAGCTTTCGCACAGTCAACCAGATTTTTATATATCGTTAGGCGATACATTGCAAGCTCTTCAAGGGTGTAGCCATTCTGATGGATAATCTTCATCTGTTTGACGATCGTAGACTTCCCACTCTCACCAGAGCCTAGGAACAATGTTAGAAGGAATTCCAAAATAGATATATCCACCAACAATTACCTAGCAAAAGAATCTTGCATTCCCTCCTTAACCTCCGTGAATCCTCTTCAATCTTCTTATCAATCTGAGCGCTGACACGACTTTCGTCGCTTTCACTCGAAAAACACATGCCCATCGTTATATGGATTATAGGGACAGTATTAAATGCTAAAAATATGAATAGCACAAGCGCTTGGTACACAACTGAAGTAGAGTTAAGTCGTGTAAACTATATTAAATAAGGTTGTTTGGGGTCGTGAAATTATGTCGTAGTAATAGCAAAAATGATATCGATTTAAAAGTGATAGCGATTATTGATAACACGGTCCAGCCGGAGGAGAGCCGAGGGCCGAAAAGAAGTTGACAGGAAAGATGATTCCGATACGAAGCCCCCACAGTAAACCGCGAGCTGATGTTCAGCAAACCTCCCCCACAGCACTAGGAAACAAAGTTTGTTGAAGTGATATCGAGCTGACCGGCCGGAAACGAAAGACTGAGAGTTGTATATTTCGTTGCGGTTGTGGAGGTGAAGCCAAATACCGGGCTGTAGATGATGAATACTCGCTGGGTATAGAAACGCGGTTGAGCGTTGTTAGTAGATGTCGGTGAAACAAGGCCAGTTGATGAGAGGAGAAGAAGGGTCGATGTTTGAGCAAAGCCTGGGTCCACGGCGTGATTCGGAGTTTTGTTCTGAGTTAGCAGGGATGCGCTGTAAATGTCCGAGTGAATCCAGTCGTGTCGTCCTATCTCGATGTTTTCCCGCCCAACAACAGTTGTCGAAGGTGATTGCCGGAAGACTCAAGACCATCCACGATCGACACTAACACCACACGAAGGGAGGATAGGGGCAGGCTGGTAATCAATAAGTAAAGTGCGAGGTGTAAGGTTGATAGTCAGCCGCGAGGTTTTCGGCGTGCGGAGGAGTCTGTGCGCCCTATGCTGTGAATAACGACAAGCGAGGGATATCGACTGTGGTTGGCAAGTCGCAGGGCTGAAAGGTTAGGTGGTGTGGGTGCCAGGCGGCGGGCGGCGCGGAGAATTCGATTGGATTCGAATTGCTTGCGATGCCGCCGTTGCTGGCTAATAGGTGGACGAGTACGAGTGTGGGTGATGGATGGGAGAGCTGGAGGGGAGAAGAAAGGGAAAGGCAAGGGGTCTAGGCAACAGGAGCAGGAGCAAGAAGAGTGGAGGAGGATCACCCTCTAGTGTACTCAAAGTCACTCAGTCACTCAACCAATCACTTGCTTACTCCTCACCGATAACTCACTCGGTCACTTACTCACTCTTTCAGATCAGCCCGGTCGCTGAGTGATGACGGGAGGGGGGGGGGAGAGGTGGATATGACGGCGGATGTCGTGGGCTTTAGTTAGGGAAGGGGTGTTCACTGCAAAGTGAGCACGGAACTAGGTTTCAATACGAAGGATGTTGTAGTCGTGACGAGGTTGAGGTTTGGGAGGCTCTCGGCAAGGTCCTGGGGGTTGCAGGTAGAGTTTAGGTTGCGTGAAAGTCGATTTTACCGGTACCTACACTGTACAATAATAATAGGTATAATAATAATGGTGCTCTTGCTTGATTTGGTCAACTGTAGAAACTGTGGGGGGAGGGGCGGGGCGACGGGGCGAGATGCCCAGGAACACGGAGGGGAAGAGAATAGGAAAAGGGAGGAAACGGAGAATGGGGATATAAAGTGAGTGAATGATAGAAACACATGCACAGTCACCCACTGCTCGTGTCAAGCAGAGTCAGTAAATGTAGACAACCAAACAAAAAAAATGCATCCCCCGGGACATACAGCTATTTTCTGAGTCGAGCAAAATGCTCACTGTCTCTCCAGCACAACCCACACTTCCTCAGCCTCAAGTTTTGTTTTCAATAGCTCAACGACTCAAATACGCGGTACTTGTAAGCACTTGACTAGTTCAAGGATAAGGTGTTGAGGCAGTTACCTCCTGTAGGTACCACGGGTACTCACAAAGTATACTAAGATGTATCTTAGACTAGATACCTAGCAGGAGCAGACCACTATAGGTACATAAAGGTACATGGGATAGTCAATCTCATTTGTGTATCTCGGTCTGGTCTGCGCAAGGACCAGCCGGCCAGCCCCTGGAGCTGGGTGTGATAACAAAGGGAAAGATCGACATCGACACACATTAACAGCCATCTTCGCGCCGTACACCGACACCGACAGTCTCTGCTGTTTCCCATAAAAGTAGCTTTTTTTTTTCGCAGAGGCGTTTTCACCTACTTAATGTTAAGGAATTTCCTAGGATCAGAGAAGGGCTGGAGGCTCTTAGCTTCTAGACCCACATTTATAAATTTCAGGTGTGCAAAGACCATTTTTATGCTGCTCTAGGCATCTAGCCTAAATTCAACTGCTTGATGATGGTCATCTTAACCTTGCATGCACAGTAAACTTAGGCACTCTGGTCAGATGGTAAAAAGGGTGTCCCATTACTACATGTAGAGTATTTACATGTATCTCGAAAAACTCAGTTTTGAATAGATGACGGAGAGCTTACTTTACATAAAACGATGTACCTCTGAGGTTCAAGTTCTACTGTCGTTCACGGGGTATTGACGGGTACTGGGTGTTGACGGATTGTAGGCAAAACTTGGCTTGGCTGTCTCTCTTTTGTCATTGACACGGTCCAGTGTCCGTCAACACCCAGTGGATGTAACTCTATCCATGATGTAAGCATATAGCTGCACGACATACATTTACTTCGCCTTTTAAATCTTTGAATTGGCTAGTTGCACGTTGAACCTCAATAGGCGGATTATCAGTCGTTATCCGGTAGAGAAATGAACATATAGGCACTGTAAGTGCATGTAGAGAATTACATGTAGCCTCCCCCAAGACGCCAGCAGTAGTCAAGGCCCAAATCGCGTGCCAAGGAACTTTCCACGCGAGACGCGAGTATATCGGTAACCACCGCAACTAATCTATTGAACCATGTGCCAGATGCCCCGGTATCGCGATTCTCGATTCCCGAGAAATCTCCTGGGTATGTCGCCATTCGGTGCTGGACTTCCTAATGCCACTTTCTTACTTCACAGGCCACCTTACGACCAGTCAGCACAGCCCCTGCCGCTTTCAAAGGTCAGATAAAGCTTCTCAAGCTGCGTAGATTGGTCCTTTACTCTATATAATTATAATGCTTATTATAAGTCTTAAATCCGTAAGTCAGAATACACGAACACCACTAATACGTTCTTACTCCAGCAAGAGTCTTGATACCTATCTGGTTGTACTTAAGTGTACCCGGCGCGTCCATACGGTCTTATAGAGGTGGTTTTTTGTTTGGGCATTCTCCTCATGTAATACATATTGTAATTCGAAACATACATGTACTACGGTTGTAGGGGTAAGTTGTACATGTAGTCTTACATGTATTATTGCAGTGAGCCCTATATATGTACATGTACAGTGGTAGGTAATATGTGATGGAACACAGTGATGCCTGTTTTGGCCAAACGCCACCAGCGATTGGTATATGTACCCTGAGGGCGTTCCATCACTTGTTACCTGTCGCTGTACATGAAGTCATGTAGGTACATACCCCGGTCCTTAAAGTGATGCAACGGGCTCAGTACTCTGGTGTCGCGACCACCATCAAAGCTAGACCCAGTCAATCTTTGAATTCTTGTTTTCATGTACTTTTTGTTATATATATATATAGCTCTACCTGGTGCAATTCGATCTATAGAAATTATTTCCCAACTTTAGGCATGGTGGGAAAATTTCGCCGTTGCATCATTTTGAGGACCCCCGGAGTACATGTACCTACAGTTACACCATGGCCACTGTCTACATGTATACATGTATGTATAGACTTACCCTATAGAGTACATGTAGACATACATGTACAACGTACTCCGCATGAAGCAGTATTGCGATACTGATATTGTATCCCTGGTTTAATTCGAAATTCTTCAACTCTTATATTGGTGATTTCATCCCGTTTTTTTGTACTGTATTTTGGAAGAGTCTGCACTAGTACCGTGCTCTTGAACTACACATATACAGGTGCTTACATTATAAATACACGCACATAGTTTATATTGTATTGGGGCTAAGAAGATTCGAAATTTCGGAGAAACAGGTCCCAAAACAGGGTTCGAATGGCTGATTGGACTCTTCCTACACGCTGTACCTACACGATGCAAAGGAGTCCCACTTGCCTTATTTTAATATCTAGAGCTACATGTAGTATCTCACTCTAGATCTAGCTCTGCCCATGATTCCCCGGCCCTTGGCAGGGTTCGAAGAAGGCCACCAGAACCGGAATGGTACGGAATCCTACTTACTAATCCATCGGACCCGGTACCTATTGGCGGGCTTAATTTATGACGTCAGGCGCGTTTTCTAGGGACCTCCATGGTCACCTTTACAAATTCGGTCATAGGAACTTTTGCCCCGTCATTTATTTAAATGCTTCCACGCCTGCAGCTGGACTGGGCTTCTCTTTTTCCGATGGCATTTTGCTTTGGCACTTTTTCCCCGCCATTGATGTCTACAGACCCAAAATATGGTAAGTACATGTACCTCATGACAGATAAAGCTCTCTTCTTTTATACTTATGATTTCGATGCAGAAATATCGGGAAATATTTCCTGAGCAATGTCGATTATAATAATCTGGCGACCTGAGTGAGAACCGGCCATGGGGTCCGTCCTTTAAACCTTCGCTAATCCCATGCACGCTCAGATCGGATTGCACGGAGCTCCCAAGAACTGCAATTTAGTGACACTTATCAAGGATGTGAATTATACAAACCTCATAGAGTAGTTTTCATTTTCAAATCGATACTACACCAGTCATCTGCAGTAAACTACATGTAATGCAACGGTTGTGGTTTATCAAAGCCTAATGCTAGGTCCTGGAGAGAGACCGGTTATTAATTCCGTGTGAATCACTCGCCCCCTCGAAGCCCCCCTACTAACCATATGCCTCCTCGAGGAAAGTATGGGGATCAAGACACTTCTCAGCGTGAAGGAAAAGGGAGGAACTATATTTGAGGTTTGTGCGAATCTTTGTATGGGAAGTCTGAAGCCCGAAGTCAGAGTATTACTGTGGTTTCAAGGGGTCGAGCATATTCCATGTTTTCACTCTACTCCTGTGACGCTTGTTGGTTGTATCACACGATAAAGCTACATACAACTCCGACCAGGGTTCGGGGGCAGGAAACCGATAAATCGATGGGGAAAAACTAAGCCTGAAGCTTTAGCTACTGATCTAAGCTTATAACACGATGAACTTGTAATTATAAAGTACTACGGGTGTAGGGGTAAGTCAGCCATAGACCTGCTATTACGAATAGTTTTTGGTGATCCGAATTTCAATTTCACTGCTGTACTGGGTAATCTGCTGTATCGGGCGGAATTTTTTTTGGAATATGCAGGTTCGCTATAGCGGAGGGAGCGGTACCTCTGAAATTCCCGGGTCTAAAAAAAGGTACATAGGGACCAGGCACTAACCCGAAAATTAGTTCTTGGCTTGACCAGGATTTTGTAAATGATGGTTGTGGCTGACGCTGGCTTCCATCAGGTTTGTGCGGAAACGGAATCTGGGCAGTGCCCTTGTCCCTTTGCTTGTGCAGTCCACTCATGAATACTTGGAAACCGGTAGTTTGATCCAGCCAATTATCTTTCATGCCACTCACGAGGCTGGTGCCGTGATCCTGCTACATTTGCAGAGCCGTTGAGAAGTTAGAGAATGTAGAAGTAAAAGATACATTTTCTGAAAAAAATCATTAAGGGTGAAAGAATTGGGGTCTGCGCCACAGAAATAAAGCAGGTAAAAACACGGACAGCAATAGGTGGAGTGCGAGGTTGCTCTGGTTGGGGGTGCCCGATATCTTGGGGGTGCCCGATATCAGCCCCGCTCTCACCCCGCGCCTGTTGCTGCTGCACAGTGATTTCATCGTCAGGAGTGAGAGGATCTCCAAGGAAAGAAGCCGTTCTTCACCAAAGAGGCCCAGGCGAACGCGACGCCCTGCAAACTCATACAATTCAAGGGGATTCGCCTTGCTGTCCCATTTCTGTCTGGAAGCAAATACATATTTCGTTCCACAGAGCCCTGAAAATCTTGGTTTTCTGCGATGGTTATTTAACCCTAGAGTGCATTTGGTTCTTTGGTTGATCTGTCCCTATCCGACGAAAACGCGGCTACTATTTAGTTTGACGCCTCGCCGCATCCCCCCTCCGTGTCATCAGTTTCGTGAAATTCACCCACATAGGTATTCGTCTTTCGCCGCTATCTTGCTCTTCCAGAACGACCAGACTACATACCACCTCTTGCTTTTGTCAACATCTGCTCTTCTCGACAATTTACTCTCTATCGATTGATTGACCGGCTTTCAACATGGCTGAATTTGTCCGTGCCCAAATATTTGGCACTACGTTCGAGATAACCAGCAGGTACGCGCTTCCACCCCACTTTTATCATATTCATACTCTACTAACCATTTTTAGATATACGGATTTACAACCTGTAGGAATGGGTGCTTTTGGCCTCGTATGGTGATTATTTCCACTCAAGATTTGTTAGAACAGGATCACTGAGGATATTGTCGCAAAAGCTCTGCCAAAGATCAGTTGACAGGTCAAGCTGTTGCCATCAAGAAAATCATGAAACCATTCAGCACCCCAGTCCTATCTAAAAGAACTTACCGAGAGCTTAAACTACTTAAGCATCTACGACACGAAAATGTGTGTAGAACAGGACCTCTACTCCACCGAAATCGGGAAACTTATTTCTAATAATTCCTAGGTCATTAGTCTGAGCGACATCTTCATATCTCCTCTAGAGGATATGTACGTATATCCATTTCGGATCTTGCGATTTAACTAATTCGATCTCTAGCTACTTTGTTACCGAACTTCTTGGGACCGACTTGCATAGATTATTAACCTCACGACCACTAGAGAAACAGTTCATCCAGTACTTTCTCTATCAGATTCTCGTATGTTAAGCCACCTTCTCGGGATAGACATCGACATCGACATTGACGTTTCTTTTCTTTTCTTTTTTCTTTTTTAGCGAGGCCTGAAATATGTTCATTCTGCTGGAGTAGTCCACCGCGACTTGAAACCGAGTAACATCTTGGTAAACGAAAATTGCGATCTTAAGATCTGCGACTTCGGGTTAGCAAGGATTCAGGATCCTCAGATGACTGGCTATGTCTCCACACGATACTATCGTGCACCAGAGATCATGTTGACGTGGCAAAAATATGATGTGGAGGTTGATATCTGGAGTGCAGGATGCATTTTTGCGGAGATGTTGGAGGGGAAGCCTCTTTTCCCAGGGAAGGACCATGTCAACCAGTTCTCCATCATTACCGAACTTCTTGGGACTCCACCAGATGATGTTATCCACACCATCTGCAGTGAGAATGTAAGTTCATGTTCCACCCTTCCTGGAATTCCTACAGTGCTCATAGATTACAGACCTTGAGATTCGTACAGTCGCTTCCAAAGAGGGAGAGGCAGCCATTGTCCCAGAAATTCAGGAACGCTGATCCACTAGGTACGTACCGTTCAATATCTGCGCCTAATCATCTAACAATTTGAAGCAATCGATCTGTTGGAGCAAATGCTCGTCTTCGATCCTAGGAAGCGAATCACCGCCGAGGCAGCTCTTGCTCACGAGTACCTTGCACCCTATCACGATCCCACCGACGAACCAGTGGCAGGCGAAAAATTCGACTGGTCCTTTAACGATGCAGATCTACCTGTGGACACCTGGAAGATTATGATGTAAGAATTCTTTCCCTATGGTTTTTTTGTTTAGTTTATTTAAATTTATCTATGCTCACGCCTAAATATCCGTAGGTATTCTGAAATTTTGGACTACCACAACGTCGACGGGTCTGCCCAACAGTGAGCAAACTACCGTGGCCAGCCCCCCCCCCCCCTTTTTTTTGAAGCAGTTTAATGTTACGATGCATGATACAAACTTGTATCTCTGCTTGAACTTTAACTTTATACCTTCTTGGCGCTTACAATGCTTGCGTGCAATTCAATCATTCTGTTGTTTTCTTGGTAGGTTATGTTGTGGCATTCCAGGGGAATGTCAGTTAAGGGAGAGAAGGCGGCATAGTAATATGCATGAATGAAATTATGAAATAATTCACGTCTGGACGGGAAATGGAGAGGGCTAAAAAAAACATATGCGCTCTAGGGTAGAGGGACGGCGAATTGGTAATATACATAGCGCACAACCGAATAAAGAAGATGTACGAAAAATACTCTGCAGGGAGCTCTTTTTGCATGTTGTTTATATTATCACTGTGATCTAGAGGAGTTTAGAAACAACTACTCAGAAATAGACTCATGGAGTACATGTAGGTACCTATATGTACGATGTACCTACATAGTTCCGGTGCCCTGACATGCCTCGTGGCTTGTAGGCAGTTCGTGGCTCTGCAGCCTCTCGTGGCCGATGGCCCGTGCCCTGGGATAATCACAATCCCTCTCATGACGTAGAATACCCTGCCATGTACAGCTTCCATCCTTCTCACTTCAGCTAACCCTGTAGAACCCTCCCTGCTCAAATCGTCAGGTCGCTGAATTTCCCTAGCAATACTTTCAAGAGACCCACTATTATAGAATTCATCTCATGAACAAAACGACCCCATATACCCCGGTTGTGTCGATAATCGGGTTTCACCACGCGAGGTTTTTCCCTGACCCCTTTTCCGGCCGGCCCACCAAACGAAGTCTACAGCATAGCTGAACTAACAAAACACGTTTAGGGGACCTGAGGTTGAGCATTGGATTGGGGTTGATAACGAAGATCACATATCAGAATGGCCGCTGCTCCCTTTTCTGGCGCTCGCCGATGGAGCCCATTTCGCAGAAGAAGACTTTTCGTACTTCACTCTGAAGCACGAAACAGCCTCAGGGCCATCAACTTTGTTCGGGATATCCTGCACTAGACAGCTGGACTCGAATGAACTCATAGACAGACCCGCAGATGTCACGCGTTCCACGGTTCAAAAGGCTGTAGTCGTTATCGCGAATAGTCCAACCTTTTTCTTTGGTCATTTAAAGCAACAGCTCTCAGCCGTAACGACAGCTTGGTTCGCACAAAGGTACCAAAGCTCCTGGGGCAATTTTGTACAACTCCTACTCACATAGATAATCTTAGGAACTTTGAGGACTTGGATATTATAACGGCAAGCTACCTTCCCTAAGCTTCATGATTTTGTTGGGTTAAACCTTCTAAGCTTTGGGGATATAGAAATTTCAAGAGAGCTTGAAAAAAGCTTTCAAAGACATTGAACATGGGCGCGAGCAGTATGTTGGTAAGCTAGCAAGGACCTTTCCCAAGTAACATGGAAGAGCTAACATGATAGGCTTGTCACTTCGTGAATTGGTTTACGAATTCCGGCACCAGACGCTAGTGCTATTCAAATGTGCTCTTTTACAGCCTAAGGTTGTACCATGCAATATCCCTCATGATACAAACAGGGCCAAAACTAATACCCGCAGATGCTGTTCTTTGGTTCGCGGTGCGAAAGGCTTTGCATGACGCAGTTCTCGCTCCTTTCGCTTATCCCGGGGTTGCTGCGAAACCTTGAAGATTGCAGCGATCCTGATCTGAATAGCTATGAGTCTAAGCTAAGAAAGCCAACGTCTGTCAAGACTAGCGATAGGCAATCTCGTGAGTTTCTTAATTCGCTATCGATGACGACTCATTGACTGGGACAATCTAATTTTTTAAGTTCTGAGATTTATGGGCTTCCCCCTTCAAATTTTCGGAAAGGGGGCTTTATTTGGACCATATACCCCCTTGCAGCAGCTTGATATCCTTGCGGATTTTGGCACAAAATCTTATATCGTTGGTTCGACAAACTCCTTACTGCTTCAACAAAGAGACAGATACTCGGATATACTTGTAAATGTGAGATATGCCTATCCAGATCCAGCAAGTCTACCGCTGACATCATGCAAAGCTCGATGAAAACTCCATTAACGTCACATCCCCCTCGTTACGTGCTGCATTAGTACTTTCAGCCGCCGATAGGAGATGGATAGATGCTTTGGTATTTTCAGTTACGGAATCCTGGGATGAAGCAGATCCATCGCGGCCTAAGACCATGGGTTTTGTAGGGAGTGAAGACTATATCCGTCTTCAGTTCGAGGAATATGTTCTTTCCATGGTATCAGCCGTGAAATATCATCTGTTTTTGGATAAACACCATGGATCGGATCAAAACCTATTTTTACCTGATATTGGTACGTGGTGCTCAATCCATGGATCATTTCAAGGATGTATCACTGATATGTAGTAGAGGGGGACCCGGCATACGATTTTCAGATGGATTGGGTGGATTACTGGAAAATGACAGAGAACTTCCGTATATTCCAAAAGTTCACTGGTATGGTTTCCGTTCAAGAGGCGGAAGATTCATCACAAAGCTAATCATTACCTGTTAGATTCCGAGTTATTCGATCTTGTCCCGCCAAAGCATGTGATGGCTGGTGGTCTTACCATGGAAGATGTCCAACGACGAATCGTCCAGTACGTATAACCTACAACCATACACCCACGCCATTGCTAACTTTTATAGACAAATGAGGGAACTAGGAGTAGACGAAAAAGTTAATCGTGGCCGAGAGGTCCTCGCCACGACATTGGCCTCAGGACGCACTAATGTTACTACAGTATTCAGCAACTTGTCGAAAAATGTAGAGAAGTTTAGGGAGCAACGGAGGTCCCAGGATGTTACTCCACAGCTCAACCCCGAGGTCATCGCAAGCCCGACAAGCGAGGGGTCACCGGCCATAGAACCTACCGCTGTCGTAACGGCAACTACTACCACAAGTGTAGCAAATTCTGCGACACCAGTGGCTGAAACAGTTACTCGTGCTGGGACATATTTCTCATCCTGGGCAGCTTGGGCTGGAGAAAAGAGAAAAGCCTTTGTTAGGCCTGCCATCCTTAGCCCTCCACCAGAGCCAATCATAGATACAAACGAAAAATCTCTACCCCCTGATCCCCCAAAGAAGTCTTTCGAGGAGTCTATCTTTGATGCAAGAGCAAGGGCCGCATATGGTAGCCCTGGCTCGCCGGTTATGTCACCTCAAGACAGTGGCCTTCCCTTTAGTACAACGAAGAATTTGGATGAAGAGAATGGTGTCGGTCTTGGAATTGCTAACTTAGAACCTAAAAACCCACCTGTTCCGGCTACTGAGCGGGCATCGTCCCTCAAATTAGACAAGGCTGAGCCTGCCTTGCCGGCTTTACCTGTGGAAAAAGAGGATGGTGAAAAAGATATGCCTCTTCTAACATCCGGAAAGGCCGTTCAATCAGCACCAGCCCAAGAAGGGGAGGGACTAGATATCCCTCCCCTAACGCCACCAAAACCAGCTCCCGTCAATGAAGATGGAATGACGGGCATACCCTCAATAACACCGGCAAAGTCAGTTACGCTAGAAGAAGAGGGAGAACAGAGCACGTCGCCTCCAACACCAAAGAAATCAGCTCCGCCAGACGAGGAAGAGAAAATGAGCGTAGATGTGCCGCCGGCAGCACCAGTGGAGTCAGCTCTGCCAGTTGTGGAAGAAACCGAAGCAGTTATGCCTCCCCCTCCGGCGCTAACTGAGTCAGCCCTGCCAGTTAAGGAAGAGGATATACCTCCTTTACCACCTGTAAAGGATGAACCGAAAAATGTCTCCCCGGCTGTGCAAAAAGAGGTTCCCCAGGAATCACCAGATACGGAGCCGAGCCTCAACTCCAAGTTGCCTGTAGAGAAAGCTGCTGAGTCTCCAGTATTGGAGCCTGAAAGTGTCGAATCTACTCAATCGCCTACACCAGCATTGGAAGTAGCAGTACCCACGAAGACTGAGGCTGATATTTCCCAACCGCTCGCATCACCAGCTGAGGATGTTGAGTCTCCGAGACTAGTCATACGAAAACGAAGAGTAGTGGCTGAACCTACTCAGCCATCTTCGCCAGTTTTGGATAAAGTAGAAAGACCTCTGAGACCGGGAAGACTTGCACAAACTCCTTTCGGGCCAACTATAGGAGGGACCCCTGAGATCTCTTCGGTTTCAGAAAAGTTAGCTAGACGTTCTATTCCAACTTTCGAGACCGCCATTGGCTCTATTAAATCTGAGAGGGTATCGCCGGAACCCATGAAAAGCCCTGATTACAACAAGACTACTCCGGCGGATATATTTTCGGCTAGGGCAAAGTCGCCCGAACCTTTTAGGGTTAACAGGCATGTAAGAGGCGAATCTACAAACCAAAACTCTCCCCAGGAACCCGTCATCAAGCCCTTAAGTCGTGCAGGAACTGAATCTGCAACGATCGGCTCTAAAATCTCAGGAGAGTCTCTAAGGTCAACGAGATTTATGAGAAGCGAGTCTCCTGTGACCAACACTGGAGAGCCTGTTTTTAAGCCCACAAGACACACAAGAAACGAATCCGGAAGTATGAGCCCTGCCATAGAACCTGCCCTGAGGCCTATAAGGCACGCAAGAACAGAGTCTGGAAGTATGAGCTCCGATAATAGCGTTTTGAGGTCTGTAGGAGTGGGGGTTGGGTCTGGAGGTATTGGACCCGATAGGGAGCCTGTTTTAAGACCCATAAGGCATGCGAGGACAGAGTCTGGAAGTATGAACTCCGACAAGGACACTGTTTTGAGGTCTATGGGCCATACAAGGACCGATTCTGGTAGAATAAGTCCCGAGAAAGAGCCGGTTCTGAGGTCCATTGGCCACATCAGAAGTGAATCCGGAAGCACAAGTCCAGAAAAACCAGCCCCCAAGCCTGAGCGGATTAAGAGTTCTATTGCGGAGCGTGCAAAGAGATTTAGTCAGCAGGAGGATCCATCTGACGCCCCAAAGTCTTCATTTGCTGCAAGGAGAGCTATGTTTGAGAAGAAGTGAGGTCTATTTAACCTATTATGAGCTTTACGAGAAACGGCTAGAGGTGGTGGTAAGGCGGGAGGAGGATGAGTGGGAGGAAAGGTATTTTTGTCTCAATTCTTCTATTTCATTCATCATATGTATCAATTATTATTATTCGTTCTAAAAAATTTTGATTTCTCTTTCTTTTCCTTTCTGTCACGGCGAGCGATGATTTGGTTTCAGCATATAAAAACTCATGTTCTACGCTGTGATGCATAATGGCTTTATTACATATATCGGGTATTTTGGGTTTAGTAACAATAATATATGTAGTGATTATGTTTTGAGATTCTTAATCTCGCTTCTTCTCCAAATAATTATTGCATGTATCATTAAACTTTAAAAAAGCCTGCGCCTATAGATGCTTTAGGGCCCATTCGGGCGCATTTATGAATTTCTATATATATTATATTGTTTTATTGCAAGCAGTCTAAATTGACGAGCCGGTTCTCTTACGACTTATGTTCAAAATTGGAGGTATCCTTATTTTTAGAATCTATCGTAATACACAGCTGTTTCTAGGAACCCAATAATTTTCTTCCTGTACATAAACACCTTTCTATCCCACACTATTTCTTAAATATCTCCGGGAAAATATCCCTCAATTCTTCTAAGTTTCGAATATGGTATGCTGCTACAGGTTGCTTAGGCTCTGGATCGCCGGGCTCCAACTTTTGGACTGTTTTCTTCCAGCCAAATCGTATGGCAGCTTCACAATTTATAGCAGCATCGTCCACAAAGTAGCACTTAGAGCGGTCGGTGATACCCGCATCTTTCATAGCTATGAATTTTTTAAACCATATTAGCTATGAAGCCACAACGTGTAAAGTCAGACTACATACCTTCTTCATACATTTCGAGCTTAGGCTTGCAGATTAGAGTTTCACGCCCGTAGTTACAATAGGTGATACCATCGAACAAATCATCAACTCCTAGCAATTTGACAACCCTCTTCCCGTGATTAATGTATGCATTGGTGAATAGCCATAGCTTGATCTTGCTCCTGTCGATGTCCTGAATTAACCTTCGCAATTCAAGATCGGGGTGTAGCACGGTTTCGAGTGGTAAAGCGTCGTCAACTACTCGATTGTACTCAAGTGGGTCGATTTTATGGTGGCGCACAAGACCCTCGAGAGCTAGTCCGTAATTCTTGTAGTAGGTTTCGTGAAGAACAGTAGCATCTGCACGGTCAAGATCTAGGGGGAAGAAGTCAATGCTTGAGCTTTGCGTCTGATAGAAAATGGAGGCGCGTACTAAGCTGTTCGCGAAAGTATTTATTAATTAGCTCTTTCATCATATCATGAACCTAGGAAAGGCTTGATATATTAGTTATGGAGCGCCAAGCCAGAAAGCTGTACGTTTTACCCTCTTGCTTCGCGGATAGAGCTATGTTTTTATGATATGAGTCAGTGCGATTGCCTTCAATGAAATGACTACATGTATGGGAGTGAGTGCTTACACAATTATCAATATCGAAAAAGAAAACAGGCTTTTCTTCGGTACCTTGAGGCATAATTCAAAATTTTCGCAGTAGTAGGAAAAATATTGCTAATAATGATTTTAAAAACGGATTTGTGGTGGCTTTATAGCACTGGTAATGTGAGCAAACGGGTGCCGTTGAGTACCCACGACACAAGGAAGTGATGTAACCACAACCCTATCTTACATACATGTACTTATGTATTTCCATTATTAGTTAGCGCTGATTACGTATGAGAGCACTTTGCTGGGAAACCCTAGCCCATGTCTTACATAGACAAACTTTATATATACATATATACATGTATAGCTCGATGCCAAAAGTCGCGGGACAACGGCCAAAACGCACCAAATTGCAAACATGGACTTTTTGCAACACTCTCCAGGTACCACCACCAATCGATAGACCTTGGCATTTATGATATAGACTCACAAGGCCTCAAAGTTCCCTCTGTAAACATATTTTGCGTTGATTCTCAATTACTGGTGGTGTAGCTCTAGCTCCCACTATGACCGAGATTCCCTAGCCTATCTATAAAAATGGTTATCACCTATGAAACAATGGTTTTCTTTTGGGTTTGCGCTCTGGTTTAGACTCCTCTAATGATTCAGTAGACTCTGATAAATCGCCATTCACTAAAATGTGTTGTGGTCTGGATAGGGTTTTAAGAGTGTACATTTTGGGGGTGTGGTTTGGGCTGTTGTCCCAGGACTTTTGGAAGTTTAGAATCTTGCATAACTCTCCTGGCTATTCCCTAGACGTTAGGTAGGTCAGTACCAGCACGTTCCGGGATTAATGTCTACCTTTACCCCGAGATATGGCTGGTTGTTAAAAAGGTGAGACCCAATGATCCCTACCTACTATATGCCTACGAACTTCAGAACGGCTGCGTTCCACTTTTTCAACTCTCAATACATACAAAGTACATATATATACACATTATTAATATCGATGATAACTTCTTGATTCGTTCTTGGCTAACTACATATATAGTTATAGCCTGCTTAAACCTTTTAAGTATAGAAAATTTCAAATCTTTCCGATATCTTTATAAACGACTTTCCAGCTTGTTTTCGATGATAGAATTCACTTAGATCTAGACAATAAGAATTTACCAATCTCAGCCAAAACTGTGGTAAACAGGCGAGGAAATGATCCGACCGCACATATAGATTTGAATTAACCCGGCCATGATAGCTACATCTTTTTCTTTCCCCACTAAATAAAAGCACTTTGGAGGTCATTGATGCAAAGTGTGATGCCGAACCGGATATACACCAATAAACACCCCGGGAGTCCATTCATTGATGAATTTACATTTTGGGCCATTGTATGGATTAGAACTCAATTGTTCTTACTCAAATACTCTAGCCCCGGGAAAATACCATGTATTAAGTTTAATAATTCAAAATATTACAGTTCATGATGCGTTCAAACCTATTCTCAATACGACCCTTTTCTTTGATGCCGCTCCTTTCTAATCTTTCGGTCTCGATCTCCCGGCCCTTAATCCTCCCCAATATATCTAGTGATCCCCATCTAGCTATGCCTAGAACTTTAGAACACTTTGTTCATGTATTTATCATGATTTTACCCTCTAGGTGCCAAAAAATTACCATAGCTAGAAAAGGCTGCGTGTACCTAATAAATTAATTAACTAATCCGGATACCAAAAAGGCCATTTACCTCCCCCACTCACCCACCTTGATTCTACCTATCCATATAGCAGTTCAGAGTCATATTATGTGGATCCTCTCCCCTATTTACTGCAGCTGAAGTAGTAGAACAGGTCATAAATCGGATTTGGGACATAGGTGCAGGCGGAACTTTTAAATGTCTCATCTCCATGCAAATTTTAGGCAAGTTGCTACCAGATAATACCAGAACAGTAATTTCTTCTGCCTATGCCGATGGCCGGTCAATCCTGTTAGAAAGAGGTCGGGGATATAATTATATGAGTATGACTAGCACCATGCAACTATAGTTTCTAGAAATTCTAATACAATCATAAGCCGCCTATACTACGAGTGTCGGGGCAAGTTTGTTGACAGTGAGAGAACCGTTGCAACCACGGACCCGTAGTATACATGTATGTATCACCGGGTTACAAAAATAATAACTGCACACCCAAATTTATATGGGAAAGCAACGTTTCTTTTCTTTAGGGTATCATCTTCAAAGATGTCACAATAAAGCTCATAACATCAAGACAATATCTTCATATTACTAGGAACACAACCATATACTTATCACAACTACATCTTATGTGGTTGTGGGGTGGTTAATTGAAGTTTTCAAGGTGAGCCTTTTTTCTTAGGGACGTGGCCCGCGTAGCAACCATACAAGGTTTAGATACATGTACATACATGTATCTATAATTACCGAATTTTAGAGATGTAGCACTCCTAGCATGAAGTTTTCTAGAGAAGAGACCCTCAAAAAACGTTGCTTTTCCATACAGATTAGGGCGCGCAGTTACGTATTTTTGTAACCCAGAAATATTATATATACATGTAATTAAACAACCTACATGTATGTATATACAAGCCACCCCCCCCCCCCCCCATTCCTAGTTTCTAGCCGAATAGCCAACAATTAATATAAAGAGACTGTAGATCTAAAGTACTTAGGCCCATAAATTAACCTGTAGATAAAATCGCTTCCGCTCCTAGTACAGCCCTGGGTAATTGCCGGGTGAGATACTCTCTTTCTTTCTAACTTACTCGGATGAAAGAGGTCTCGCAATTGAGCAATCTAAAGCGTTAGAAAGCTCAATTGATCAAAGCGCTCTCCCCTGCGTTGCATTCACGATAACAAGTAGTTAGCCGAGTGATAGTCTATGATTTATCATTGTACGAAATCAGACAAATATTTACTGGAAGGTTCATTGAAAAACATCATTCAGCGGCTATATCATAATATTATCGTAAAACGTAGAGCTAGGTCTTATATATACAACCATAAAAACCAATCAACAACTCAAAAAGACAATAACACTATATCGACTAATGAATGTTATTCATTGATCCTAGGTTGGGATCCGCTAATATAGCATCTCATGCCAATTAAACCGAATGGTGATCTCTTATAACGACTTCTTGGAAACCCTCTTGTTTGCCCAAGATAAACCCAGTCTGTGCAAGACAACCTCCTTGTCACTTTCCCCATCATTCACCATCTCCCAAATTTTCCTCATCACTTCCCTAAGATCTAAATCGCTTACTTCAAGCTCCAGGACTTTCGCATAGTGTTGATAACTGCTACTCGGGAAAAATGTTCTATAGAGAGCCTTAAAACCATCCGGGTCGCCTATTTTCTTCGGAAGACTCGAGTAATGGTTTATCGCGTCTCCAATGAAAGAATGGAGTGAATTGATGTCGAGCTTGGTAAAGTCAAGTTTTGAAATGTTGTCCGGGGGACTGGATCCCTCAGTGGATGGCGATTGAATCATAGAACTAGGCAAATCAGAACCGAAATTCTTAACAGAGCTCTGGCTACGAGTTTTGCGAGTCGAACTGGGGGCAGCACGGGAGCTGCCGCGGCCGCGGGCTTGATGGCCTTTGCGGCCAGATTTTGGGACCTTTGTCAGAGCTAGGTCTGAGGCCGTTGTCGCGGCCATAACGCCGAGAGCTTCACTGCCAAACCCTCTTCTTTTCTTATGAGAGGACTCTGAGTTGTTTGATTCCATTTCTTCGGGAGGTTTTTCATCTCTCTGGCGCTTTCGTGGTCTTCCTGGCCCTCTCCTAGGCGGGTGATGTTCTGCGGTTTCCTTTATCGACCTGGTCTTGGGGGAAATATTATTTTGGAAGTCGACGAGGGGAGTTTGCGGAGGGGGGGCTGAAGCACTCGATTCCGGGGTCCTTTCATCAAATTTGATTTTGAAAATCCTTTTCTTTTCAACTTCGGGTGTGTGAACAGAAGTTTTAGCATTTGCATACCGGGCTGGGACCTTTGATATACGAGAACTTTTTCGTGTGGTGCCGGGATGGGGCATCTTTCTGTGATTTGAGGGTTTGGTGTTAACTAGTTCTAGGCATTTGCCATCGGATTCCTTTGATATCGCAGTTTTTGGTTGGCCCGAGGTTTCGAAACCAAGTTTGAATAAACCGGCACCAGTTTCTCGTTCTGTTTTATCTTCAAGTTGTGACGGGGCCCCATCTCTCATTGCAGTTGCTCCACCATGCGCTAGGCTCTTCATAACAGGTCCCATTGATACCACACCAGAATGGCCATCTTTTGAACCTCTATCGATAGCGATGCTACTAGATTTAATTGTAGAAGACACTGGTGACCGAACCCCAGATCCTCTTATTTTGTTGCTTCGGCATTCGTCGACGGTGGTGTCGGGGGTTTCAGAGGATGACCGACCGTTAGATAGTAGCTTGGTGGTAGTTTCTGTATCAGAAACATTGAACAATATGGCAGTAGAACTCGGCATTGAGTACGATTTATGATGTTTTGGAGTTGAGGTATGGCTAGATGTTACTGGGAGCGAAATTCAAACGTCTAGGGTGCTGATTCGAGTATGTATGTGGGTTTAGGCGTTGTTGTCAGGTTACTTAGCTATATGTACCTTTATGTCGAAGGTTGAAAGGAGGGATGGTGGGATCTGGTGGGATCTGGTGGATTTATAGGAAGCTTAGGGCTAAGGATCTGAACTTCGTTGAGCTGAGTTCACCCTCGCGCTAAACAAGGCAATCCCGTGCTCAATCGGGCTCAGGAAATGCATGTCCCAAATCACAGTCCAATATGGAGCTTTCTCCACATTCTGTGATTTGTTCTTAATTTCACACTAGGCTGTCCTACCCGAGCTTTCTCTTAACTTTACTACTTACTATCCTGTAGCACTGCAAGCTTACATTACCAATATTACCGTAGCGCAGCCATTTCCATGGAAGATGATATCCGGTTGCTTTGACTAACGGTCCTCTTCACTTGAAACCACTTCAAGCCTTGAACATAGTAAATGCGAAAACTTTCGACTCGATGCTATCTATAGCTGCAAAGATCTCAACTAGATATTAATTATGGTAGCTTAGAGTGACATCGCAATAATATCGTCCTCTCCTCTTTATAAAGCTATAGCTGCAGTCGCTCAATCTCAGACAAAGCCCACTACCGAGCTATTCTGTCTATACCCAACCGTGCCAATCTCTTGCTTTTATAGATGAATAGAGCAAAGTTGACGACATTAAAGTTTTTATCGCCCTAACCACTGAAAAGATTTACGTGCGAAAGCCTCAAATCCGTGCAAGTCGCCATTGGCTTAGCATGCGAACAACATCATGTCAGAGCTACGCTTAGTAAATGTATAAATCTTGAGGGGAGCAGAGATTTTTCTTTTGTCAATATAAACCGATATAAACCAGTTCAATCCGCACCATCGCCCCAATGTGCCCATTTATAATCCCCAATGTTATCTCAGGTTATACTACTGAGTACATGTACTATAGGAGGGGGAATGGACATCGCATAGATATTAAGAATTTGAAGATAGCTTACGTTGGGGACTCGGGGCCTTTCTAATCTCTAGGGTTACTGGCTGTTTTCCATATCCCTTAAGATCAGTAAATGTTAACCCCAGCGAGAAGCAAAGATTGGTGGCTTTTGCTAACAGTAATTGTTATCTCTCTTGTTAAATAACTGATCCCCAATGCAAATCCTAACCCTCTATTACAGGGGGAGTTAGTATTGATAGACTAGGGGATAAACATGTTCTAGCTTAGCGACGCGTTTCATGGGGAAACCGAAGTGTATTAGTTTTCCGAGTGAGAGTCTATGAAGAATCCCTTGTTACTTACAACTGATTACAATATTTAATGATGCAAGGCGTCAACCGTCACTTACAGTGAGAAGAGAAATAATAGATCTTGCAAAATGTGGGGTCGACAGCATGTAGCACATATGCATGTCGTTCGTTCTTATGGCAGCGTATTAACTGAAGCTACATGTACATATAGGGTCCTTGATCTAATCTTGGTTCGTTTGTGTCTTGGCGCTCTTGGCATTGTTATCTGATGAGTCTCGTCATTTTGGCAGTTTGTCCTTTGCTTCCTCCTTTCCTTATCAAGCTCAACAGTGCTCACAGCCAGCCAGAGAACTTCAACGAACGAGTAACTACTCACAGGGTTTCTAGGAGTGCTATCCGCTGCTGCGGTGTTTCTTATCGCTGAAAAAATGGCTACAGACATTCAAATGGCCTCAATGCCCTCAAATAGCGCCGAGACTCAACACGAAATCCAGGAATATTTGAAAATCATCAAGCTTCGCGATGAAATATATGCAGGAAAACACCCCCGCTTTAAACCAGCTTCACAACCTGGATCAGTTTTGAGATCAACCGCGCAGCCCGCAAATTCGAGCTCTGGGACTTCAGCCGACAAGAACTACTCTTCAGGCCTATCGCGTAGTCAATCACAAGGTTGGCCTGGTTCTACTAGTCAAATTACAGAGAGCCAAATAAGTGACATTTTGTTGTCAAAGTCAGATGTTTTGGTAAATGCAGAAATAAAGCTGAAGAGGCAGCGAATAGAGAAGGAGTTGAAGAGGCAGGTCGAGGAGAAAAGACAAGTAACCATGAATGAGGACGATCTTAATTTGGAGGAGGTAATGGAGAAGGTTGGACTTTCGGTAACGAGAAGTACCCGTCCTGGCAATGAAGATATGGATTTGCAGACAGGAGAACCTGCACCAAGGAGGGCAGGAGTTCTAGAACAGGAACAAAAACCAGAGAGTTTAGTCGAAGCTCTGCGGAAACCACCTACAGGCCCAGCTGCAATGTCTACTTCACGGGAACAAGATCAATCCTCAGGACATGGAGAGCCAGAAACAACATCTCATAATACACGTGATACAATTCCCGAACGCGTCTATTCGCCGCCAGCCCGACCCCACTATTCTGCTACTAGCCAGCTTCGATCACCAGCAGCGCCCCAGCCAGTCCGCCCAGCAAATATGGCTCGTGTAGAATCACAGGATCAGAGAATGATAGTCGAGGTTGATACAGAAATCCCATATGGGAATGCTGGGAGAGCTCCGTACAGAAGCCGAGTTTCACCGGCGCCCTACATCAAACCCGAACCTGTATCTCCTGGTTATCGTGAACCGGCACCGCGAGTGCAGACTCCTGACAGAGGAAGATCTCCGGGCCGTGTTGGCCAATATTCAGATACTGGGAGTCGGGCACGCTACGAATACCCATATGTTCCCCCAGCTGGTTACTACCCTTCCCCACCCGCACCCCCTCTTGTATCAGCTCATCGCCCCTACGACCCCTATTCGCACAGAGAAGCAGATTCATATGCATATCCCCTTGCGCCAATTGATTATGCGCGCAGGTCTTACACGCCAGCATATGTGCCTCCAGTGGCATCAGCATATCCCCCACGACCACCCTATGATGAATATGACCGTAGGTATCCGCCCCCACCAGTACCAATACGCCAACCTTCGCGTGCGGGAAGAAGATCTACTTCGCCTTCGGGGCCGTACCAGCACCCTCGCCGTTCAAGTCGCTCTATCTCGCCTGCCGAGCGTGGGAGAAGAGCGCCACCTCGGCCAGTTCACGCAGATTATCGGCCACAGAGCAGAATACCCATAGATCCTCCTCGTATCGACCAGTATGGCAGGACTATGATCCCACCACCTTTATCCGCTCAGCAGCGAGGTAGTGAGATGTACGCTGCGGAATATGGACATCCCTACACCCCGCCTCGTGAGAGACAAGCTTATAGTGATGAAAGACCACTTTACTATCAGGCTCAAGCTTCTGTTCATTACAACGAACCGCCAAGACCAGAGAGTAGTATTATGGCCCGGGAAGCGGAGGCGAGAAGCTACAGAGACAGGGAATATTCTTATTCAGCAGTAGCAAGGCAATCTTTACCGCCACCCCCAGCCGTTGGGGGCGGATATCCTCCGCCACCTCTTGGATATACTCGAGCACCATCAAGAGCAGCCTCTAGGGCACCTGGGGGGCTACCCACGGAAATTCTGGATTATTCTCGTGGTATTGGTGAGATGGGTGATTATCATGATCGATCCCTTCCTAGGCCGGACGGGGGGGAACGAGATCATGGTGGGCGCGCAAGCGCTAGGCCTGATGAGAGGGGATATCTACCCATGAGACATGCTAGTGTGCGGCCGGAAATGTCGAGGAGCTATGGAGAAAGGGAATATGCGACAATCCGCCAACAAAGTGTGAGGCCCGAAGAAAGAAGAGACGACTCGAGGCAACAGTATATTGAACCTCAACCAATTACAGGGGGGTTTACTAGGGATTCAGGACAAATGCAGCCGCCGCCAAGGCTTCCTTATGCTGGAAGCGAGTATGGAGACTCTAGATACGGCGGGAAATATTGAGTTTTTCGTTCCCCCTCCCCTTCTTTAGTAAAGGGGAAAAGAATGATATTGTATGAATAGGTGATGGGCATATTGGTTAACTCCATCCGAGTAATTGACATCTATGGCTGGATATATCGTATTTACTGAGATGGTCCCTAAGTTCCTAGGACTGCAGATAATTATTAAGGTGGTTACCTGGTCACAGACATGTCTGTAAATAAATTTTGTTTTGTCAATTGTTCACGTGATCTCAGAGGTCCAACCACAATTTGTGGCCGTGATTCGAAGATTCGGCAACTACCGACGATTCAGAACCGTTAAGTGGCTTGTGGGATTGACACAGAGCCGCCGGGAACCGTTAGAAGCTTGTATGAGCATCGCGACCGAAGATCACGAAGCGAATTGTTTCGTTTGCGCCCCCCCCCCCCCCGATAGACGATGAACATCCTCTAGCCCTTTAGGGAGACGTCGAGGATGCTTAACATCTTCTAAGGTGCATGTAATATAGCTCTAGTATCCAAGCAAGAATACCGGAATAGGTTAACCATAATAAATAGCAGATTATGTGCAAACAAAAGCTTTGACGATTTTAGTAAGAGGAAGAAGCCCTTCTTTATCAGGCATCGTGGTGCCTATGACGACCGCTCTCATAAGATCCGGGGTGTGCATACATGTATAAGTGATGACAAGACGCTGATTATTTAGGCAACGGCCTACCCAAGTGCAGCAGCTCAGTGGGAAGCGTCAGAATTCCAGACTCCCTGGACGGCAAGTTCTCTCGTCACCCACGATGAAGTGCCTGTCTGTATCTGCAGGAGGTTCCGCCGTCGCGTCAGACTCGGTAACACAGAGAAAGAAGTCGTACCCGAAGAACCTGCTACTCTACAGTCCAATGTCATTCATCCATCTCCCCCGCGTGGTTTATCAAACACCAAGTTCTCTTCTTTTCTTTTCTTTTTTTCCCCTTATTTTTCTTTTTCTTTTCTTTTCGTGATAGTGAGCAGCGGAGGTGTGTTTTGTGGTTGTGATGAAAGGTACAATTGCTGTACTTATATTGGTGGTGTTTACCAACATCTTAAGGTTGTGGTGGCCTGTGCTCCACGTTTGGCATTCGATGCAGATCTCTATTTCCAGTTACCCACACCCTCATTCACATCGCCCAGAGTTTGTCGTCTTAGGATCCTAATCATGATCATCCATCTCCAAGATCCTGTGTTAGCTTCTTCTTCTTCTTCTACTTCTTCTACTTCTTCTCCATATTCAATTCATTTCAATTCAATTCCATCTCCTTGGCCTTAACTACAGTTGCACCCCCCCCTCCCCCCCCATCCTCTGAGCCTCAGATCAATCAATCAGAGAGAGCCCTCGGCTTCTCCGTACATACATGTATATGTACATTATACCTACGTATTGTACGCACGTGTATATACGTGCATGTATGTACACACTATGCTGTACCTAAGAAGGCCGCTGTACTTTTATAAATGATAGTGTTCACCCATTAGCTTTGCCTGACACCCGAGCGCGTTCACTCACTGCTGCAGTGTCTGAATGGGAACGAACAGATACACTTAGGCCAGCCAAATCAGACAGACATACCAAGTGCATAACAAGCGAACGAGGAAGGAAAAAAAAAAAGACTGTTCACACTAGTCAAAGTTTTATAATCCTTCCCTCCCTTTCGATCTTTCTTCTCGTCTTCTCCGAGCGCTGCTTCTTTTGAGCCCTTCCATCTGCCACCAACCACCAGCTCGTCCCCCACCCCCCATAAAAAGACCTTCAGTTCGCTTGTCCCAATTTCTTCTTTCGCCTTCTTAATCTTTTTTTTTCTCCTTCCCCTCTTCGTGTCGCCCCGCATTTTTGTGTCAGTTACGGTTGTCCAAAGCTTCCCACCCGCGTTGTTACTAGTATCAATCGTCACTGTTCGTTCATTATCATCACCCATCATCACCCATCATTATCTAAGGTCTGGGTGTTGAGAGCCCCAACTACCACCGTCACGTCCCCACTATAAATACCTGTGATCCCTTCGCAACGCCAAAATTCCGAGCCTCGTATTTATCTCAAAGAGGGGGTGTTTTTGTCAGAAGTAGAAATTCACGATGTTCAACGGCCACCACCAACATCACCACCACCATCACCACCACCAACAACCGATCCATGGACTGCCACCAAAACCTGTATTCGACAGTGGCTCGCCAGTTATTCTTTCTCCAAGCAGTAAAGGCCTCACAAAACCCAAAGACGAAAGCAACCCTGTCAGCTACTCTTTTTGCATTCCTTTTAGCATATTGCTAGGTCCGGACCCCAATGACATAATTGCGGCAAGCCCGGGAGCGAAAGAGAAATGGATACAGACAGTAGAACGTACTAATGATAACGACACTCCTACATATTCACTACCGATACATCAGGCGAATGTGGACAAATTGAGGAAACTATGCAAAGAAATATCCGACTCATCAGAATTCAAGTGCGAGGCGGCCCTGACGGTGTCTGAGCCTCAACACGGATCTTATCGACAGACTAAGAGGGGGATTATTACAAACGTATGGCTATCCGGTAATCCGGAGTCGGTGTTGCGGGCCAGGGGCTTGATTATGCAGAATACTCCAGTCGCACTAGTAAGTTTGGCCAGAGGATCTTGGGGGATGAGAGAATAGGTTAGTAATAAAAAACTATTTGCGCAGAGAACAGCCTACGTGAACATTGATCGTGAGCAAATTTATGACGAAGAGAATGTCCTCAACGAGGGCTTCTTTACTCATCTAGAGCACACAGCAAGCTTTACCGGAACGGACATCTTTCTATTGAAGACTCCCGGGATAAGCGCAGACGCTGCAGCGGCAGCAGATCTTGGAAACAGCACCAGCCAAAGCAACAGATTGCAAATAAAAATCTACGGCGACTATGAAAGTGTTGAGCATGCAAAAACAAGAGTCCTTGTTGCCATTGATGATTTGGTAAGCATATAACCCTCATCTCAATCTAATGATATCGATCTCATATACATCTTTTTTTTTTAGTTGGGCCAAGTATTGGATACTACAATTGTCGAATTGTCTACGCAAAGCTTAATATGTGGCCGTGGAAGAAAGAACATCAAGCATATCGAATCCCAGACTCGGACGGCCATTTATTTCCCGCCACCATTCCCGCGTATATACGGCTATAGACCCCCTTTTGCTACCTTACGAGATCCGGATCAGGTATTCATCACAGGTAGCTGCCGCGAGGATATTGCCAAAGCCGAAAGGATGCTTGCCAATATTGTAAGGGTAATGCTTATTTTGCTTGTCGAAATGATTGCTGATTGCTGCTATAGCGTCGTGGCTTAAGGCTTTACGTTAAGGACGTTTCCATCACAATGACGAAACTTGATTACCTTCTTCTTGAACGTTTGGATGATATCAAGAAAATTATGGAGGCGAACGCTACTTATGTCCAACTACCACGCCTCGGGTCTTTGGGACAACAGGATGTCTGCATGAGGATCCAAGGAACAGAAACCCTCAACATTGAGCGCACAGTCCGATCAATCATGGCTATCTGTGGGCAGTATTATAACGCTACCTGGTGGATGATCCCTCCAGACATGCACCATGGCGAACTCACTTCATTGCCGGCGCCACAGGATCTCAGAAAAATGATCACCGATATCTCAGCGTTTAGTGGTGCTGATATTGCTTTCAACAAGCAATCATTTGACATGTGTGGGGTAGACGACTGTGTGAAGATCGCCATGCATATCCTGAGCGAGGTGCGCCTCGTCAAGCAGTATCCGTTTCAGACCCGGGTAAAGATTGAGCTCGCCAACGAACACAAGGAGTTCGTTTCTGGTAAGAAGAACGGTAAAATCAACAAAATCATGGGTCAAGCCGGTATACAAATAGTTTTCGACGCTTTCAACGAATACAACTTCTTCATTGACGTTGTCTCCAATAATTTTGAGCAAGCAGCCTTAGGTCTACATTTGGTTGAGCATGAGCTTCCGGCATCAGTGTCTTTTCATGTCCCGGATTCTTACCACAAGCGCATCATAGGGATTGGCGGACAACATATCCAGAGGATAATGAAAAAATATTCGGTTTTTGTAAAATTTTCTAACGCAATGGAGAGGGGTTCTGCAGGGAGAATGGAATGCGATGATTCTAAGGTGGATAACGTTATTTGCAGGACGCCGGCTAGAAACGCGAAAAATCTTGAACTGGTCAAGGCAGAAATTATGAAAATGGTTCAACAGGCAGACGCTGAAATTGTGGAGGAAAACGTCATTGTACCACGACTACTCCACCGACCATTGATGGCACAACGCCAAATATTTGATGACCTCGAGGCAAAATGGGGGTGCTCGGTTATATTTCCGAGTACTGAATCAGCGAGTGATGTGGTAAAAATCAAGGGCCCCGAGTGGCAAATCCCTCAAGCCGTTCATGAATTCTTGGTATGTGCACTTCTAAAATAGTAGCACTCCCGACATCGCGGTTTTATCTAACAGGCTTAGTCTCATGTTCCCGAATCTCATAAGATTCAACTATCAAGATCAAGACAACTCGAGGATCTGATCCATGGAGAAGCGATCCACCACCAAGTTACTGAACCTATGCGAAGACAGTTTGGAATTGAAATGAATTTTGAGAGGAAAGAAAATTATGCGAAAAACCAGACCGTATCTTTTACTTATACCAGAAATAACGCAGGAGGTGTTCGAGATGCTATTGATATGTTGACAAACTTTCTTGTTGCAAATGGCGTTGATGCAGAACCGGTCAACGGTGCGCTTCCGCGCCCGAAATCAGACTCCTTTGAAGATTATGCGCCGTTTTTTGAACAACGTATCCTTCAAAAAACTTCTCCTGTCGGATCACTTGGTTCCAATACTGCTCCAGGAAGCCGACTTTCGGTAGACATGGGAATCTTGGGCGGGCCGATTCACGGCGAACCAGGTCCCTTGACAGAGGAAACTGAAGCTGCTTTTTATGAAGGGGATAGGAAAGCCTCTATTGTGGCTTCGGCCACATCATCTGATGCCGGATCTGCTGGGATATCAGCACCCGGGAGTGCTGCGAGTTCAAGTGCTCGTTTAGCCAATCATCAGAGGAGCGGGTCAATTGCCTCGCTTTCTGGGTGGGATGGAATTCCTGGGCCGTTACTTGATGGTGAGGATTGGACGAAATTGGAGGTCAATGATACCAGGTCAAGGTCTTCTTCTGTGGCTACGCCTTATATTTGATATACCCAGTTTTTATTATATTTCTCACTACATTTTTCTTTTTGGCGTCTAAGTCTTTGGGTGGGGGATTGTTTATTTGCGGTTATTCCCTTTGTCTTTATGATACCATCCCGGCCTTAACATGTCATTATGTGTTTTGGCGTGGACATTTCCTATGTGCCTTCTTTTCTGGGTTACGTCTCAAAAGGTTTGGGGTGGTTTACTTACAGCATCTCCCTTATTTATCCCCTCCTACCCCTTCCCTTCTCATATTTATTTCTACAACTACCATGGACGTCCTCTAAATGGGGGTAGTAAAGTTTTATGTTTGGGTTTCATCGATGGTGTATCATTACTTTTACCCAAGGGAACAAAAGGCGATAGAGCAGGGAGTAGGAGTTGTGTGCGTATGTGTGTATGCGTGTCTGTGTTGATCCGCGTTGGCCCTTGTATGCAGTTGTTCTGTTTTTACAATAGCAACCAAGTCAAATTTTGTAAGATACATTCTATGGAAATCAATAGTTATTTACTGCAAGTTTTTAGATTCTTATATTTTCTTCAAGATTTGTCAGCGAGAAATAATAATCTATAGCTCCCTATTGTCTCCCACAACTCCACAGGCAACAATGCGAATTAGAAGCACTCCTACCCCATGGCATCCATTAAAACGAACCCAATCTGCAAAAATGAGTTTCGGACTAAATATAATTCCAATAGCTACTTTTATAGGCCTAGGTACTATGTGCAACACTAGATACGTAACGCTGGCAACACCTTCAAGTTACATGCATCCACAAAACCTACAATGAACAACAGCGCTTTATTCATGAAATATCACTCGACGTATTCCGCCTCTCAAAACCACTTGACAATTGACCTATACTATCCGAGATAATATCAGATTCTAGCAATATGTCTATACCCTATTGAATCCTCGTCGTAGAACCAGATGCAAGTCTACCGCTTGTCCGAGTGATAGTTTGTGAGTGCAATTAACATCTCAAGCCCGTAGACACATAAAAGACAATTAGGAAGAATAATAAATACATGTATGTAGAGACGCTTTTGTAGCTACACGTCATCATTGTCCCGACAACTTATCGCCCAAATACCACTGGACAATCATATACGAATCACATCCACACTGGTTATCAGCAGGCTCGAGGGTTCAATCTACCCAACCAATCTAGGCTACATTATTGATGGATTTGTGCGTTAATACTCATATGTAGACAGGGCTAAAGATTCCGGGATTGTTTAGGAGCTTGTTCGATTTGTTCTGGACTTACCCAATAATGGGAGGCGCTCATTTAAATCAGATAGTCCTGGTTCGCGGCATGTTTCCGGTGGAGGGTCAAGTGTGTGCCTCTGGCATAGCGAGACAAGGAGGTAACTAATGCTATAGATACCCGGAGAGTGCTTGTGCTTAGAAGTAAGGACACGATCTGACCTATTGGACTATTCTAGAACCTCTTCTTAAAGTCTGTTAGTTCTGTGGTTGTGATTTTTTTCTGTTTTGCCACGATCCCTGACGAAGATTCCACGAAACAATCCAGGAGGGGTATCCACGAAGAACCCATGCGGCTATGAAAAAAAAACATTCTTGAACATATCCTGTATTTACGTCCTGAGGTACCGGCTATCAGCTAGGAATGGCAAAATTCTCGGGGGGAAGGTCTTAATTGATGATAGGTAATGTTTGATGAAATGTGGGCTTTCATTGATGAGCTTAGATAATTGGGGCACGGAAGTCCTAAGAGTGGTTTATGTTGAAAAGTGTGTACTATCTGATTGGTTATATCGACCCACGTGCAATCTCCCTACGCATGAAAGGTGCATGCACGTTGATACCTGTACCCTAGGTTAAAATAACTCCACTTCTGAGAACTGGTCAGCCATTGGAACTTTCACTAAAAAAGCAAAGATGCCATCGTATTGGCTGGTTGTCGCCGCAGCGCCTTGGAAAAAGCAAGAATTTGTAATACATAAATGTAGTTAGTGCTGGTAAGTTCACGCCCCAAATATGTATGTAGCCATTCTAGGATATGTACTTATTCGCCGTGGATGTCTCGGGAAAAGGTATGTCTTGCCTGAGTACTTTGACACTCCTCTACACTCAACACTACTTGAACGTGCGTTTTGGTTAAGTAACCAATGGTTCGTACGAACACAGTAAACCTCTACTATATCTAAGATGTATGTACTACTCTGTGTGCCCTGTTTATAACTGTATCTTTCAACTCTTTTTCGAGGATTGTGCCGCCTTTAGACGAAATCATGCCACCCGTTGATCCCGGACCAGTAATGATTACTTACATGTAGCTACTCAGGTAAGACTGGCTATCATGAAAAGGGTCGTCAGAAAAGAATCTAATTGTATGTTGCATCCCAGTGCTTCATATAAGCTTACGTATTATGAAGGGTAGAGAAGTTAATCGAAAGACTAAGAGCTAAATGCAACAGCGTATTATCGTCGTCGAAATCAACTTCAAATCAGACTATGACTGGTAGCCTTACCCCCAGTGCCGGGATTGTATCACAACATTGTTGAGCGTTGATGCTGCACATTCTAGCTGGCCAAGGGCAAGCGCCGAGGAGGTATATTGGTAGTACTACCAGTTATATATATGTTTCTTGCGCGATGAGGGAAGAGTCTAGGCTACACTGATGGATTCAGTGGCCTGTAAGATGAGGGCTACATGATCTAAGCTTCTGAGCGAATTCCTTGCGGTTGCTAATTCTCTCTGTATCACCCCGGAAACCGTTTGAGGTCTGTTTGGATACTTTATTTGAAACAGCGACGGTTGTTTCGTCAGATGTGGCAGATGAGGATGGTGGAATCTCCAACAGTCGGGATATGCATCCAACCGAAATCTAACACTTGATCATATATTTTGTCGATCTTTAATATATGTTGTGGATCAGTAATAGAGCCTTGTGTGAATGTGCGACTATATATTTCGCGCCTACATAGATAGAGAAGGGAGTGAAGAAATCTCAAAAAAAAAAAAAAAAAAAAAGGTGGCATTGGCTGTTAGAATAGAAGTACTGACCTATTAACTAGCGAACTGTTTTCCTTCTAGTCTACTGGGCCGTTTTAGACTGGGGGACCCTTGAAGATCCTCAGATCGTGGCGTGTGTTGCGTTATTTGGCGCACACTTTGAGTTGGTAGGAAAGATTCACTTTCGTGGTACTAGGACCTGAAAATCATTGGTGCCAAAGACTCAGAAGACCTGTTACAATAAGCTTGGCATATATTTATACTTCACAGCTGTAGAATGGAACAGTTAAAACAGCAATCTAAGCCCTACACTTACTGCAGTGCTATCCCGTTAAGTAATTATTCAGGAAATGAATTTCGGAATCTCAGTGCCTCCAAAAGACGCGTCAAAACCTAATATGGTCGTTTAGGCGCGGGTTGCGCGAAAGACCTCAGCTAGCCAGCCAAGAAGATTCCCGATCGATTGCGTTGATATTAGATATGTAAGTATCTAGCCCCTGGATTCCTGGAACGGTGGAACGGTGGAACGTGCTAGTGTTGCGAACTCGCTTCATGGTCCTTCCGCACTAGCGTCTTAATTTCACCTCCAGCAATGACCAAGCCTGAAAGCTCAGGTAATGGAAATTTCAGGTACACACAGGCGCGCACACACACAGGCGGGGAGGCGGGGACATGGGGGAGGGGGGATAATGATATCGATAATGTGGGTCAGTGAGGCTGCACAGGGTATCCATAATGCCTCAATAGAAGTACAAAGAGGGGGGGGGGGTGCTTCACTGTGGAGGAGCACGATGAAGAGAGGGGTGGTAGTAGCTACATGTACTCTAGTAGTAGCAGGTAGTAGTAGTATGTAGCTATTAATAAGAGGGGTGGTGGTGATCTTCTATCAGTCAATCAGGGCGGGGCCAAAGCAAAAAAGGGGCATGGGAACGTTCCATCCGACGATTAACTATATTCCGCCCTTCTATTGATGAACACGTTTTTATTTTTTTGTGTGTGTAAGTAAAAAGAATGAGTTAAAGGGCTAAAAAAAAAAAAGGAAACGTATGTAGCATTCCTTCACCGACAAAGACTTCCCTTCCAAGTTCAAACAACCCCTACTCTACAAGGCAACCCAATCAGCCGATTCCTAGAGTCCCAGAGCTCTTGCTTTTACTATCCAAGAACTACGATCCAGAGAAGAAGAAAGAGTGTTGGGCGAGGAAGAAGGAGGAGAAGAAGAAGAAGAGCACCCCACAGCAACAGCCGTATGTATCTCATTCGGTCGTCAACTGCATAGACTGCATACATAATACATACATACATACACACAAGCGAGAGCTGCTACCGCTGCTGCATTGCTCAGGGAGAGAAAGGCGAAGAAGAAGAAGTAAGGCTCCACAATCGTACCTGTCCAGTGCATTTGAAAGCCTGCCCTCTCCTGTAGCCGTAGCTGTAGCCGTGTCGGCCCACTAGACTGGAAACCCGCACTCAACCACCAAAAGAAGAAGTAGGCGGCTGAGCAGATAGACATCGCGGCTTTCTACGTGAAACCCCGTCCCTGACCACCACACCAATCTCCAATATCCTCCGCCATCATCAACGACGGGAATCTGGGGGCGACATAGGCAGGCCAAATTGCTCTCCAAGTAGTAACTCCATCTTTATACGTCTTCTGTATCCTTCACTACATTTACACTCGCAAAATCGTCCTTTGCGTACTCATCCTCCGCTGATCCCGGCATTACGAATTCACTTTCCCACCTAACACCCCCCTCCCCTTCAAAATACTCACACGGCCGAATACCAGCTCGAAATCTGTCCTTGCTTGTAGAGGAACTGGAATACATCTTACCGGTATCGTGGCTGCGGACCGGACACCGCGATTTAACGACTGTGGTCCGCGATTTAACGACTGTGGTACACTAGGAGGACGTACAATTCGTTGCAGTTATGGAATCCCCAGATCACGATCATGAACCCGAATCACCAGTCACCGAGGACGAAGATTCTTGCTTTCCATGTAAAGGATGTGGACAGGTACGGAACACCTGCTGCTATGTTGGAAACGCTCCTTGCTAACTGGCGAATAGATACTAGAAGAGGGGAAAGCTTTCGAGCTATGTAAGTATATTTGATCGGTCCAGGGCTTCTGCAACCATGGCTCTGTAATCTCTAGCTAACAGTACCGCAGCGGGGAACAGATGGCATATCGATTGCTTCCGGTGCAATAAGTGCGACATGTTACTGGACTCGGATGCTAACTTGCTGTTGCTGGGTGACGGCTCCCTGATTTGTAACAACTGCACATACAGTTGTGCAGCTTGCCAGAACAAAATCGAGGACCTCGCAATTCTTACGGGGGACCAGGCATTTTGCGCAGGGTGTTTCAGATGTCGGAACTGTAAGCGGAAGATTGAGAATCTCAAATATGCTAGAACTTCGCAGGGGATATTCTGTATGAGCTGTCATGAAACTATCATGGCCCGGCGACGGAAACGCAACAAAGCGGCAAAGACTCCAACACTAGGGAGTAATTCGGCATCGCCAATGCTTTCGTTGGACAAGTCTCTTCCTTCTTTACCAGTGGAAGATGACTCCCCCTCAGATGGCCATGTAACTCCAACGGAACTGTCCCCGCGGCCACGGCCGCCAAATAACAGAACTGTAACTTCAAGATCAGGCCACACACCTGATCAGCTATCACCGCTAGGGTTTATTCCCCCAGGTACAATGATAGGTCCGGCAAATTTATACAAAGCTTTATTTCTAACTTTGTGCAGAAAATCATCTTCGTACCACCCCTCGCTCATATAAACGATATTCACAAAACTCCCAAGTCTCTGAACACTCGGCGGATAACTCAACGAACAATGGGTCGTATGATCCATATTCATTCATCCCAGTTGTTCTAGACCCTTCTCCACCTGCTCCGGATCCTCTCCCTAGCACAACTTACAGACCAAATCGATCATCCTCATATAATATCTATCAGGATCTTCACGGCCGAGACCAAGGGCGAAATCATCTGGCAAACACCCGTCCTTCCTTTGAACGCAATATATCCGAACCATCAATTCACTTGGATGGCGATAAAGTAAGGCGCCCATACGCTCCGGCCCAAGCTGGATCTCGCCAATACCCAGGCGGCGGAGATGGGCAAGATGTGGGTAGAAGATCGCATGATTCCGGTCGGGAGAGATTAGAAAAGGAATACCTTTCGAGTGAGGCTTATAATCCATCCGCGTATTACCCGAAAGAAAATGAGGTTACTAAGGTGCCGTCACAAAAATCCATGATTTCTCAACATCAAAATTCCCCAGAGAAACGAGAGGATTTCAGGCTTGGGGAGGTGCCAAATGAGAGAAAGAAATCGGTGGGAACCATCAGGTCTGTAGAGGATGATCTTTCCCATGAGATCTCAATTTCATTTTCTCCATTGGACTTGGATGTGTCGCCGCCAGCAGCACACCCAGAAATACCACCTAGAGCAGACTCATACAAGCCACCTGTGACATCTCCGGCATCCGTGCACAAGAAATCATTCGAGTCGCCTATCCATTCAAACTCTTCATCGGGCCGCTCCCAGCGATCTCATGGCACATCAGGTTCTAATGCATCTGCCATAACTGCTGCCGAATCACCGGAGGTTACAATCTCTAATAATGCTCAAGGAGCTAGCGAATCTAGGCCACCTGGTATCAAGATTAATACTGGGGCCATTGTTCCCAGTGTGAATTACCAGGACACTCCTTTATCTTCTTCGAGCCAACAATTACCCTCCTTTCTGGCAAAACCCATATCTCATCCTCGCCCTTCAACTGCGCATGCTACTACTACTCGCAGTGACAATCTAAATTTAATGACAAACTATGATCTTTCATCAACAATCTTACCACATCCCTTCAAATCCCCAGTAAGTGATTTGAGTCTGGATGAAGATATCGCAAGGGTCTTTGGTGTAGGTGACCAGGCCTCGATTCTTCGAAGAGTATCGAATGCCGTCAGACACGGGCGGAGTTTTAGTGATTTGGCGGCTAGAACTAGCTCGTCGCCAAAATGGCCAAGATCACCAAGTGCCGGCCATCCAGGATACATTCCATATAGTACAGATATCAGCCCGGTTTTGTCGCTGGATACCAAGGAGGAGAATATCATTCTAAAACAAGAACTTCGGCGCGCGATGCTAAGGGTTGCCGAGCTTGAGGCTAAATTGACTGTAAGTTAACTCCCTGAGAAGCATCTTAAAGCTTACTAATAACTGTATGTAGCAAGCGGGAACTGCAAAGGCCCTGGATTCTAATATCACTGAAAAGAGGAACACGGTTGCTTTGCTTGAAACCGAAAGAGAAGCCTTTTTGCGTGAACTTATGGTAATCAAAGAGAGGGTTGATGCTGCTAAGGATGGGTCAGTATCCTTTGAAATCCCCCCCCCCAACAGACGGATGTTTACTAAACATGTACAGGCAACTACTTAATGTGGAAGAACTGAAGTCTGATCTTATTCGTGGTGTAACACGGGAGTTAGAAGACTTAAAGGCAACCCTGAAAACAGAAATCCAACGCCTTGTAACCCAAAGAGATCAATTAGTTGAAGAGGTCAACATGTTCGCTCATACCCGCGAACAGACAATACAGGATACCGAACAACTTAACTTAAAGAATGCGCAGCTAGCCGATCTTAATAATGAACTTACAAGACGGATTCAAGGTCAGTTTAAGGCTAATAAAACACCAGTGAATGGTTTGGGAATTTTTACTGGAAATCCCATGGATATTTTAGAAAGCATGAAGGGTTCATCAGATGAAAAACGGCCACCGACCGCCAACACATCTTCAGCATCGATGTCAATGTCTAGCATCTCAATCCCCATCCCTGCTCAGGACTACCAGCAGCAGGCGCTACAGCAACAACCAACCCAGCAATTACAATCTTCACAATCGCAACTTCATGCCAATGATGGCGCCGAGGTTCTTGTAGCTCAGAAGGTTACTACGTTGAAAAATGGTGCACAGCCGAAGAAGACCTTCTGGAAGAAGGGGAGCGCTTCAATCATGAAGGGGGCTGGGAAAGGATTCAATAAGGTTTGTGCCCCGAGAAAAACGGAACATTATCAATTAGACGAATATACTAACTCTACTGATTTACCGAAGGTCACATCTGTAGCTCCAGATGCGCCCGGTGCCAAGATTTTCGGCGCACGAAAAGGCTGGGCGAAGAATAACAAGAGTGGCACAATCGCTTTAGGCGGGTCTGGATCCACTAATGCTCTTGGTGACAATGGCGTCCGTACGTATTCCTAAATTCTTGTTAATTATCCGCTTTCCATTCCCTAACAGTCACAGTTGGACTTTTTGGTACCGAACTCGAGCAACGAGCCGAGTACGAGGGTAATCGGATACCTAATGTTGTTCAAAAATGCATCCAGGAGGTTGAAATTCGAGGAATGGACTTTGTAGGGATATACAGGAAGTCTGGAGGTGCCTCGCAAATGCGACAGATTCAGGATGCCTTTGAAAGGGGTGAAGATCCACACTTCGATAGCAGTGTTGACATCTGCGGTGTAACAAGCGTGCTTAAGCAATATTTCCGGAACTTGCCAAACCCTCTCCTTACTTATGAGATCTACGAACGTTTCGTTGATACAACAAGTATGCCCTTACTAAAACCCCGGATCGATTGTTGCTGACTTCTCCACAGATGAACCCGAAGATGAAAAGCGAATAGAAATCATAAAAGATTTGATTGATGAACTTCCTTCTATTTACAAAGACTGTTTACAGTTTTTAGTGTTCCACTTGGCGAGGTAAGACCATACAGCTTTTTGCACTTACTACTGGCCATTTGAAGCTTAATGACATCATCCAGGGTCGCCGCAAGGGAGAAGGAGAATCTTATGACAACTAGAAATCTGGCAGTCGTTTTCGCACCAACGCTATTGCGGCACACCACCGACGAGCGTGAGATTTCCGACATGCACGCGAAGAATAACGCCATCCAGTTTCTGATTGACCATAATGAGGTTATCTTTTGATTTTTTTTTTGTAATGACTGGGGGCTTATCGGCCTATTTGGCGTCCTAAATTTCAATCATTTGCTTTTATATACCTTCTTGTAACTTTTTCCCCCCTCTGGTCGTTTTATTGGTTATGTATGTGTGAGCGGACAAAGGGCGTTCTTTTTGTTTGTTTCCCTACATCCTCATAAAAAATTCTTTGTTGACTTTTATCGCGATCGCATGGGAATGGAATATTTCTCTTTCTTTTTTCTATCTTGTTTCTTTTTGGGGAGCGAAGGTAGGGGCGATTAATGTCTGGGGCGGTTTGAGGGGGGTGGGGGGGGGGGTAGGAAGTAGGAATTTTGAGGAGGTTATAACCTAGCTGCGCTATGCCGATTATGAAAAAAGATATGATATGTTTTTCAAGAATCGAGGAGGGAGAGGTCTAGGGTTCTTTCGTATTTTGATCTATCATTTTGAGTTCTGTTGTATGAAGTAGTCGCATTGTATTAAAGGCACTACTGCCAAACATTGATCAAGGCGTGCCCTTTTTTCACCCCATATTTTATGCTTACTTGTATCCCCTTATTAGATTCCTCTAGGGACATCAAAAGGTTACGATTGTCCGCTAGCAAGCGAGTGATATATCGTGATCCATGTGTCGTACTCCTACTCTAACAACTGGTGAATGATCGATAGTGAGTAATTAGGCTCTCTTCTTATTGTTGGGGCGCGGGCCCTAGAAGCCCATAACACGCCCACAGCAAACGGTAGAAAACTGTGATAGTGGCGGGAGAGGCTGTAGCTTTAAGTTTGCGCTTTGGAATAGCAGAAGAGGGTCAACGTATATTAGCCAAAAGGTAGGTATTGTTGTTGGGTTGGTTTATGTTGAGTAGCAGTAGATACATAATACTAGCTGCCAGGGATTCCAGTGGTCGAGTGGGCATAGCGCTTCGACTGCTGGCCCAGCACCGAGAGTTTGGACATCCTTCATTGAGAGGTGATGAGTTAAAACTTGGATGGGAGTTCATCCCCCCTAGGCTCCCCTGGGCTTGACTTTTTGACCCCCGTTTGTACATACATTTATCCCGTAAGCTGTCAGTAAATGCTGACCCCCCAGCCAAAAAAAAAGCATAGGTTGATGGCACTTGCTAGCAGATCTTGTTATCTACTTGTATCTTATCAAATAACTGATCTTCCATAGGGGGGTCTAGTACCGATAGCTTAAGAGATAAGATTCTCGGGGCTAGATTGGATCCGTTTTCTCCCCCCTAGATGCAAATTAGGTTTAAAAGAGTGAGGATTCTTGCAGTTTACAGAAAGGAAACGCTGCCTTTTCTAATCTTATGCACACTACTAATGCCCTCCAACGCCGCTCGTTATATACCTTTCTTTTTCTTCGTTTTTTTCCTTCTGTTTGCTTTTTCTAATTAAAAAAAAAGATTCACTTTACGTATCGGAGGGGGTTGCTGCCATCATGCGTTGTGAGGGTTAGGGGTTGTGGGTTAGGGGTTGTTGGGTTTAAAGGAGCAAAGAAGGTGGCCACCGCCATGCGTTGAGAGGCTGTGGGTTAGTTGGGATGGAAATGGGTGGAGGAGAGGTTCCCCAGCCGCGCATGGGGGGTGGGTTTGATCCCCACCCCTGGTGGACTAACTTTTTTTCCCCTTCCTTTTCCTTTAAGGGCTAATATAATAGGACTGTGGGGTCACACAAGACCCATTTTTGCAATTGTTCTACCAGATTCTATATCTATCCAATTCTGTCCAATTCTGTATATCTATCCAATTCTGTACATCTATCCAATTCTAGCCCCGGGTATCGGTACATTTGGTTACCATGGTGGGTTAGGTTTATCACTCTTGGCCAATCAAGTGCCGGAAACTCTATTCCAGTAGAGAGCAAACATGTATTAGACAGTTGCATGGCAAGGTTATTTATTCTCTCCCACCACAAAGGTAGTTGATGAATTTATACACAGAGGGCCAGGACTCGAGATGTTCCCTAAGAGGGACTGGCTAGGAAGGCTAATTATATAATGTGAAGACTTGACTCGTGCTTGTGGATTCATTGATATGTATATTTATCCACCTCTTGAACGACGGTTCCTTCAAATAATTGTTCAGTCACATCTACTATAGTTAAGAGTTAAGAGCCCTCTCTCTCAACATTAATGAATCGCTACAAACGACGAGTGATATTCCATGACGCCACACACGCACGTGCACGAGACAACGCTAAGCATCAACGTCGTTCACATCTCATCTCATCTCCCCCTCCCCCCGCCCTCTTAATTCTTCTTTCTGTCTTCTGTATATATTAGTATTTCTATCCCACCACACTTCATATAACCTCATATACTACATGTAGGTATATATATATATACAACTGCATCATAATAGACAACAGTAGCGCCCCTCTCCCACACCCCCCATGTACCTGTACCTGCCCTACCTCCACCACATCTCAAAGAGATACTACTCCTCCTCCTCCTCCTCCTCCGCGGTCACAAAATCGATATCCTCAACGACGACGACACGCATGATGCCTGGTGGTAAGGTCCTTTGTGTTGCGGAGAAGCCGTCAATTGCAAAGGCGGTCTCGCAGCACTTGAGTGGTGGACGGACTACTGTAAGTTACTTGTTCTCTCTGGACCGTCTGATTTTTTGTGGTTAGGAGGGTGCATTTGGATTAATTACGACGGGAGAGGAGGAGGGAGGCAGGTCAGAAACAGCCAGAACAAATACATCAAGAACTACGACTTCACCTACCGCTTTGCTGCGCCCTGGGGCGAGTGCGCCGCTACAATGACCTCGGTCCTGGGACACACCGTCGAGTGGGACTTTGACGACACGCACCGAAAATGGAATGCCTGCGCTCCCGGCTCTCTCTTTGACGCCCATACCGTCCAGGTCATTGGGGTATGTACCCCCCCCCCCCTGCAGTACCCATACCTAACACATCCTCCCACCCCAAAGGACAAAATGAAAGACGTGGCGGCCAACATCAGCCGCGAGGCACGTGGCGCCAGCGTGCTCTTCATCTGGACGGATTGCGACCGTGAGGGCGAGTACATCGGCACGGAGGTGCGTGACCTCGCGCTCAAGGCGAACCCGCGCATAGTAGTCAAGAGAGCACGGTTCTCAAACATTGAGAGGGCGCACATACTGCGCGCCGCGCAGAACCCGGCAGAGCTCGACGAGAGGCAGGCGGCGGCGGTGTCGGCCAGGATTGAGCTGGATCTGAGGATTGGGGCGGCCTTCACGAGGTGGCAGACGCTGGCGCTGAAGTCGATATTGGGGAACGACCAGAATCAGATTGTAAGCTATGGTGAGTTGTGGTTGCGGTTTGTGGCAGGCTGTCGTGGTGAGGAGGACGAGGGGCAGGATAAGGGGGGGGGAGGATGGGGTTGCGAGTTTGAGTGCTGATGGAGGGTGGAAAGGGTAGGGTCTTGCCAGTTCCCGACGTTGGGGTTCGTGGTGGACCGGTATAATAGGGTCAAGAACTTCGTCGCGGAACCATTCTGGAGCATCAAGGTCGTGCACAAGCGGGACGATATCCATGTCACCTTCAATTGGGACCGAAACCACCTCTTTGACCGCATGAGCACCGTCATCCTATTTGAGCGCTGTCTGCTGGCCAAATATGCCACCGTCACTAGTGTAGTGACGAAGCCGACTCGTAGATGGTAATATTATATTCATATTCTCTACCCTTTAAGTTGAGAGGCTAGACGCGGTGTTAACAGGATTAATTACGTGTTGATAGGAAGCCGCTGCCGCTGACGACGGTGGAACTACAGAAGCTGGGGAGTAGTCTGCTGGGGCTTTCATCGCAGGTTATGATGACGGTAGGTGTATTGGTGCTAGGGGGGTGGTGTGTGTGAGTGAGTGAGTGGGATGACTGACTGTGAGCGAGGTGTAGATTGCAGAGAAGCTGTACATCTCCGGCTTTATCAGCTATCCAAGGACAGAGACGGACCAGTTCGACAAAGCGATAGACCTGCGTGCCCTCGTGGAGAAACAAACACAGAGTGAGAACTGGGGGCAGTATGCTCAAGGGTAATGATCAAGCTTTCCCCCCTCCCAAAATATTCCGGAATATTGATCACTGACCATGTGCAGCCTCCTCGACGGTGGCTTCTCCTCCCCTCGCAACGGCAAAAACAACGACAAAGCCCACCCCCCAATCCACCCCGTCGTCTTTGTCGCCCCGCACGCCCTCTCCTCACCGGACGAGCGCAGGGTCTACGAATTCGTCGTCCGGCGCTTCCTCGCCTGCTGCTCCGCCGACGCCCTGGGCCAGTCCACAACCGTCACCATCGCCTACGGCGGCGCGGACCCAGAGGAGTTCCACACGTCGGGCCTGGTCGTGCTCGAGCGCAACTACCTGGACGTGTATGTGTACGACAAGTGGGAGTCGTCGCAGATGCTGCCGAGTTTCACCGTCGGCGAGAGGTTTGTGCCGACGGAGGCCAACATTACGGAGGGGAAGACGAGCCCGCCTTCTTACCTGACAGAGCCCGAGCTGATTGCGCTCATGGACGCGAACGGGATTGGCACGGATGCGACAATGGCGGACCATATCTCAAAGATCACGGAGCGCATGTACGTCTTTGCGCAGCCCAAGGGGCGCGCCGGCGGCTTCGGCGAAGACGCTGAAGACGCTGCACCAGCTGGACGAGGGGGGCGCGGGGGGCGTGGTCGAGGCCGAGGCGGGAGAGGCGGGAGAGGCGGAAGAGGCGGAGCGGCAGCAGGCGGCGGCGGAAGAGGCGGGATGCTAGAGTTCATACCGAGCAATCTTGGCATCGCGCTGGTAGAGGGGTACGACAAGATTGGGTTTGACAACAGCCTGAGCAAGCCGTTCCTGCGCAAGGAGATGGAGCAGATGATGGTGAGGGTTTGCGGCGGCACCATGACCAGGGGGGATATGGTCCAGAGCAGTCTGGAGCAGTATCGTGAGATGTTTGTAAAGGCAAACAGACAGGTGGGGGTTTTGCAGGAGGTGAGTTTTTTCCATATGTATTTTTGGGCGGGGAGAGGGAGTTGTGTGGTGTGGGTATGGTGGATTGCTAATGCATGTGGTGGCTAGAGCGCGAGAAGGTATTTAGGACCCGCGTAGGAGGACTTGCGGGGGGGATATCGCCGGCCGGTTGGATAGAATGGCCTAGATTTGTGTTTGTAGAGATGGAAACAAGAATAGACTACTACTACTACTCTAATATTACTGATACTGCTACTGATACTACTACATGACAAAGACGTATAAGGGTAGAGTAGAATAGAATATATACGATTACTGATGTAAACAAAAAAAACAAAATCCTCGTGCATATGTCTCGTCACCGAGTGATATCCCATGACGTCCACTACGAGGGATGCCTACATGTTAGTTTACTACACAAACACGCACACACAACAGCACGGTCAGGGCTACTTACATGTAACTTCCAGCAGTGGCCCCTAAACTAACTACATGTACATGTACCTACCGGCCGGTGGCGGACGTGCATCTGGCGGGGGTGCGGATCATGAATTATCACTCGGGGTTAAGTCCCTAGCTGTTGATGCCGGGGTGCGGGGGAGCGCCGGGTATTTATATTGATATTGATTGCTGTGTGTATTGTGTTGTATTATGAGCCCCCCGCCCGCCGCAGCGGCCCCAGTTCTACAGAGGTGCATGAATTATTGAGATACATGTACGTTGCCCCAAAGACAGAGAGAGAGAGAAAAAGAACACCGCGCCCATCATTATCACCGGTGACTAGACTACCGCGCGCAAAACAAACCCAAGGCCAAAAACGAGAAGGAAAATAGTACCATATCTACAAAGACAAGAGACAAAGCGGACAGCAGCAAACGAGAACAAGCCACTAAAAAATATCCTCATCGCTATCCCCCCACCTCCCCTCCCCCCTCCCACTCACAAACGGTGGGCTGCTAAAGCTCAGACTATCACCCCCCTGCGCGCCCCCTCCCGGCGCGGCCCCCGCCGTCACCAGTATGTCCTTCACGATGCGCCGCGACGCCTCGCGCGCCGGCGTCGCCAGAAGCTTGCGCTGCGGAAACGAGAACTGGATCGTCTGCGGTGGGCTGTAGCCGAGTATGTTGTCGTCGTCATCGTTGTCGTCGTCCTGGCTCTCCCAGGGGTCTGCTGCCGCCGTAGCTGGCTCTTTGCCCTTGGGGGTCTTGGGGCCGAGGTTGAGGTGCGCGGCTCGCACGGGGGACGGCGAGAACAGGTGCTTGGTGTGTAGCTGCGGCTTCTCGGGGGATGCGTCAGAGTCGTCGTCGTCGGGTAGTGGGTGGGCAAATAGGCGGCGGGTGCTCTTTGGGGTTGCGGCCGTGGAGGCGGCGGTGGTGGTGGTGCGGTATTTGGTTGCGGGGGCCTTTCCGAGGGGTGTGGCTTGGACGCGCCAGTTCTTGTCGAGGACGCGGTGGAGGAGGGCGTCGGTCTTGGGGTCGCCGGGGGTCTTGCGTCCGAGCGTAGTGGGAGGGAAGAAGGGGGAGGAGGTGTTGATGGGGGTTTGTGGGTTGGCGGAGGGCGGTGGTCGCCGGCTGCGGTTGGTGGGAGGGGTCGAAGGAGGGAGAAGGGAGTCGTCAGAGTCGGAGTCGGCGCCGCGATTGTGGGCGTCGGAGGGGCCGGAAGGACCCGAGGGGAAGTTGTAGGTGTGGTCAGTGGTAATAAGCTCCTTCTTGAGCGTCTCAAAGGGGGACTCGATATCTGCCCATTGCTTCTGCTGCTGCTTCTGCGCGGGCTTCTTTGGCTTTGGCGTGGAGTGGTGGGTGATTGCGCCAGTGAGGTTCAGCGAGTCGAGCATGGAGTCGTCGAGGAGGTAGTCGTCGTCGTCGCTATCCACATGTGGCTCCTCCGCCGTCGCGGTAGTAGTCACGGTCTCGTCGGCGGCATCCCCGCCACGGTAGTTGCCCGGCGACGAGTTCGGGAATGCGGACGAGTCGTGCGTCACGTATGTAGTACCCTCGGCGATGCTCGTGGGCTCGCCGTAGGTTGGCTGCTCCTCCTCCTCTTGGTAGTTTGAGAGCGCGACGTTGGCAGAGGCTTCGAAGAATTGTTTCCAGAACTGTGGGGGGGGGGGTCAATAATTGTTCCCCCCTTGAGAGTGGGGGGTGGGGGAGGGGAGGGGAGGTGGGGGCAACCTTTGAACCTTCCCAGACGGCGGCGGATTCTTTGGCGTAGCGCTCGACGATGGGGATTATAGAGTTTGTGACTATGCGGTGGGTTTTGCTGAAGTTGTGGTCGATCTCTGGGGTGGTGGTGTAGTGTTAGAATGGGATGTAAGGGACGAGAGCGTGTAACTTGCCTTGGAGAGTGAGCGTTATGCTCTGCTCAAGCTTCTCGAGCTCGGCGGTGAGAGTGAGAGGGGGTCTTTGAGCCATTTGAGATGGAATTGGGGGGTGGAGGGGGATGGTGAGGGGGGTGGTGAAGGTGGTGAAGAAGAAGATGATTGGGGGGAGGGGGATGAAGGAGATTTGTGGTGGGGGGAGATGATGATCTTTGATTTTTAATTTGTGGTTGTGGTGGGGAGATTTTGTGTGTAACGTTACAAGCAACCCTTGAGGCTCTTCCTCTTCCTCTTCCTCTTCTTCTTCCTCTCTCACTCTCCTCTCTCTCACTCTCTGGACGAGCCCACAACTCCAACAACTCCCACACCCACAAACCCACTCAATACCTCCCTCATAATGGCTGACCGTCTCTCACAGCTCCAAGATGCAATCGACCAGGTAGGCACACCCTCTACTATACTCTCTACTCCCCCCCAGCGCACCCACAGCTCTAACACCACCACCACCACCACCACCACCAGATGGCCACACAGCTCTTTAGCGCCCTCCGCTACATCGGTACCCACCACGACGCCGTCCCCGCCGGCAATGAAGCTAAAGTGACTGACGATAATGGTCTCTCCCTCTCCTCTCGCCAACCAGCAAGTAAAGAAAACTAACCCACACCCACAGTGGTCATCGACGACAAAGCCACCTTCGACGGTACCCACCACAACCACACTTAACCCCTCCCCCCACTGTATCGCGGAAGCTAACAATCCCGCGCACCCCCAACAGCTGCCAAGATCGAGCTCGCCCGCGACCTAGTCTTCAAGTCCAAGCAGATCGAGTTCCTGATCACGTCGCTACCGGGCATCGGCGTCTCGGAGGACGAGCAGCAGGAGCGCCTGCGAAACCTCGAGAACGAGTACAAGGAGGCAGAAGCGAAGCGGCAGGAAGCCATCAAGGCGCGTGAGGAGGCGGCGGAGAAGTTAGATATGGTGATTAGGAGCCTAAGGAGGTCCTAAATATGTGGTGGGGGTCGGGGGATTGGTAATTAATTTGGGTTGTTTCTTCCTCCCCTCCTTTTCTTTCTTTTCTGCGCGGAGGGAGTGGCTTTTTTCTTTTGCTTTCTCGATGTGTTTTTTTTCTGGACTGGACTGGACTTGTGGTGGCCCCGTGGGGCGTTTGACTACTATTTTGATTCTATGGGTGTTATATAGGACAAGCGGGGATAAGGTAGAGCAGCTCCCCGATGCTTGGGGAGCAGTTTGAGTATATATCTAGGGCTAGTACAGCTGCAATACAGGCGCCGAATACCCTCCCCCCCCAAAGAAGTCTTCCTCCCCTCACAGCAACAGTCCCACCAGCCCGCATCCCAGGAACTATAACTATATATGTAGGCATACACAGGCCGGGGTACGTGTAGAATCGGGGGGTTATATATACAAGCAGGGTACCAAGACCGACCGGTCCTTCAATCGCGGACTAGAACGACCTAAAGGTAAACGTAGGCTCTTGAGTTGTCCCGAGACACGCCAGTTCTGTTGCCCTGTACCGCCTCTGGGGGAATGACGCCCTGGTCTGGCCAATACAGCTTCATTCGCTCCAATCTTGGTGGCTGCTTCGGCACGTAGAGTCCACTCTGTATGCGGTAAGTGTATACTGGCGGCTCACACACACCCATATCACGGCGGAGTAAGCCAGGTAGTGGTCGAGTGATGGGCTGTGACCCACGATGCAGGGTGAGGGGTGGGTGTGCTTCTTATATAAACACCCTGGCTACGGTGGGAGGCGTGTGCGCTTGGGGCTATGTAGCTGCCTTCGCGATCGGTGGGAACAGATATTAATATCTCAGAAATTAGCACCACAGCTGTGAATGTAGGTAGTACTCGATGAGCGGCCCCCACGAAACGGGCTGCGTGCTCGGGTCCGAGTGATGGTTCGTGATCGTTGCACTCTGCACCCTGCGAGTAAAGTAATGCTAGCGCGGTACTGGATTGGCGTGTATGTATGGTGGTCGGTTAGCCACTGGGTTCGGTACACCTGTAACTGGCTGGACCCCCTGGAGTACTACATGTATGTAGTTACGGTCCTGTAGGGGCCCTTCAGAGTAGGAGGTTTAATAACTTAGAGGCTCTGGTGAAACATCTCTTCCTCTGCTTCTGAAGTACATGTATGTATGCCTTTTGGAAAGCATTAAGGCACTAGGGTTCTCTGGGCTGCCCCCTAACTGCTAAATGTAACCATGGTAGAGGAAAGGAAATTTTTGGTGTCAGATATACACCAGATTTTCTGTGTACCGGGTGCCTCTTGAATACGGGACTCCCAGCACCGAATATGGGCTCTACTGGATGGCTCTGTACCCATTGGCCGGATAAACCCGTTTCCTCGTAACTTCGGTGTATGGTCCAACTTCATTAGCCGTCTGACTTATAGGGCTGTCTAAATGGACTACGGTCAAATATTTTTGGGTAGGGTTACCGGGTGGGGTCTTGATCGTTTAGGTTTCCAAAGATTAAAGGTCCTACTTTTTGGACTAGACGTCTTCCCCCTCCACGGGAACAACCCCTCAGCGGGACAACTAACCCTAAAAAGGGAAATATCGTCGTTGTTACTGGCCTCTTTACCTCTTGAACCGGTTTTACTAATCAAAAATCAACCAACCAATATCCGTTCCAGTGAGGGGGTGTTCCAGTGGAGGGGGAAGCTGTCTATTTGGCTTACCTGGAGTACCGTAGCTACCAAACCAGCCTGCGGTTCCTGTTGGAAGTGCCTGATCATAGGAAATGGTTCGATTGAGATCCAGGCCGGGTAATGAAACAGGGCATGTGATGGATGGAGCAAACAGGTCCACGTGATGTCATACAGAGAGCAAAGAATTAGTTTTTCCAAAAGATTTTTTTTTTCTTTCTTGAATTCGATTCGTACGATTTCCATCCTCCCCCCTCCCCGCACAGACAAAGCTCTGGACAACAAAGAGGGATTTTTGCTTTTTTGGTTTGGTTTGGTTTGGTTTGGTTTGCGGGAACCAGTTCCTTGGGAGCTATGTATGTACATATGTAGGAGGTGATGATGAAATCGGGCAGCAGCGAGTCGGTTTGTTTACCCACCTACGATCTTTACTAATGGGACGAGATTTGCGGTTGTAAAAAAAAAAATTGATAGCCAGTCAGTGACAGCTTGGGGTGAGGGTCTTAATCTCAATTTGTACCTACTAGAAGCTTCCAAACAAAAATCACCTGCTGACGGGGTTTTTTTTCTTCCCAGGCTTCTTGCCTACTGGACAGTGTTCGTTCTCCAATTGCTGGACACGATTTGATCGGTGCCTTAATATATATGCAACGGCTTTTGCAGGTCACTAGAGTGCTTTGCCTGTCACTCTGTTTCAGGTATTGGGCCACGACGCTTGGTGTCGAGCGTCGATCCGCGATGCTGAAAAGCTCCTACTGGGTCGAACGTTATCGCCTGCTGCGCATTTCCATGTAGAGTGCTCTGCTTTGGGATTGGCTCGGAATATGATCTGAGATGCTTCCACTGTGGGATATCGCAATCGATTGCAACACCAAGATACGACCAGACCACGGGAGAGGGAAAAAAAAGTTGTTTCAAGGCAATATTATTTGAATATCGCAAAGGGACCACCCAGTACTGCTACCCGCAGTAACTCTTATGAAACAAAAGACGCCAGAAGATAAGAAGGAAAAATAGTGTAGCCAGGACAGCTGGGGAAATAAAGTAATAAACAAAGAAGATAAGACAAGCCAGCCAGCCGCAAGTTAAGGTAGGACCAAAAAAAAAAGATAGATACAAAAAAATTCAAATAAGCCTGCCCAACGAGTTTACCGTCAAATAAATCCTGTAAGAGTACACTCCGAATATGCTACCGCCCCGAAAAAAGAAAGAAAACCCGCAGATGATGACTGATTAAAAGGGGAAATGTAGGAGAATAGATCTAGAAATCAAGCGTTGATCTCTTTCTGCTCTTCTTCTCCGAGACTGATGGCTTCTCGATAGCGTTGTCCCAAGGCCATTTTACCGTTCCAGCTGAAGGGGTCGACTCGGACGTATTTCTCGGTATCCTTCACTAGTCGTTTGATGTCTTTGATTTCGTCACCAATCCCACCAATCAGTTTCTCTACAACCCCGTCCATCAAAGCCGTCAGTCTGTTTTCGAAAGCATCTTGACTGTCGGGGCCAGAACCCGTTAGCTCGAGAACCATCGGGTGTCCAAAGAAAGATATCAACTAACCTATCACTATCATCAACTCTAGCCCTAATGTTCTTTCCATCTTCTACAATAACTTCGGATTGTTGCAATAGCGTGCTAATGCCCTCATCAATTCTTCCGACTGTTTGTTGTAACCAGAGTTAGCGTTTCTTCAAATGGCTTATAGTTAGCGTTTTTTTTCGACAATAAGCTTACCTCGCTGCTCTAGTAGGCTCATTCGGTCGAGAATTTGCTCTTGCCTCTCAGCCAAATCCTTCATTGTGCTCTGCATTTTCGTCATTGCAGTCAGGATATGTCGCATGACCTTCGTATCTGCACTGCACCGGTCTGGGCTTGGTGGTGTTGGGGGAGGGTTTCCGTGGGGGTGATGCATTATTGGACTTGGTGGTAAATGTGAGTGGGTAAGCAGCGGGCTTGGACCACTTGGTGGCGTCTGTTGCCCCATAGGAGCCATATGTGCATATGCGATATTTGATGGGTAGTATGGTTGATAAGTTGGGGCCCCTGTTTGGATTCCGGGAAGCTCTATTTGGTGTACTTGAATTGCTTGGATCGGCTGTGGCTGAGAAACGACGTGATTACGAGGATCCGGGCCGTAGATATAATCCGTGGGGTAGGAAACAAAAGAGTACCCAGCAGTGCTAGGTGGTGTTGTTGGGTGTGACATTGTTACTGGAATATATCGTTTCGCCAGCGTGATTATTTGGTGCCTCTTGATGAGAGCAACCCCTGCAAAAGGTTAGTAAATGGGCGAACTGATATACAGTTGAAGTTGAGAGAGCCCAGGCACTGACCAATGATATATATATATATAAGATTCTCTACAGTCAACTTTCAAAAGTTATCCGGGGCTTTGGTAAGTCTTTCGAGTTATGGGGAGTCTTGGAAGCCGCCGGCGGTAACTTGTTTGTTTTTTTTCCCGCAAAAACGTTGCTAGTTGGGTTGTTGACTTTAGTCGAGAACTTTTTCAGGGCAACGTTTCAAGAGCCGAGCGATAATTTATTTCTGAGCTGATGAACTAGGTTGAGATTCGTGTTGTTCGAGGCAGAATTCAACTTCAGACGAGAGTCGCAGGGCATTTCTTATATCTAACATTTTGTTTGGCAGCAGAGCTAAGTCCTGACGGGGGAAGAGAGGGCACCAGTACCGCACTAGCACTAGTGCGTTCATGCAGTCTATGCAGCTCACTACAGAACGACCACGAGTTGAGGAGGGATTGGTTCGGCCATGTTTCTCTGGTTGCTGCAAGTCAGGACGGTGTGGAGTGCAGCCAGCAAATGAAAAATATGACATGGCAAAACGAACGACTGGTGGTGGTGATGGCGAATAATTGCAAGGCACTGGTTTGAGCCATGCACTGCCAGCCGAGCTACAGCAAGCAGCCTGCACTGCACTATTCCACTCCTACATATGTAGGTTATTGAAGGATGGTGGGAGACGCACGGCTCAGCACTGAAGATAGAGTATGTACCCTCAGAATGCGAATACCTCAGCAGGTCACGTTCTGGAAAGGGAAGGAAAACAAAAATTGACAATGGCCGTCCTTATTGAAATTCTCTCCCCCCTCAGGATCAGCGGGCCAGTTCTTATCAAAGGCATCGTGAGGCTCTTGAAGCTCGGGCCGCCCCCACCCACGGCTGTTGTGGACTTCTCCCGATGCGCATGTCAAAAATACAATCTCTGCCAACTAAATTCCCCGAACGTTGTAGTGCCGCTGCTCCGCACGACTGGGTAGGTAGGCGAACGAGAAGTTGAACGGGGATGCTGAGCTCCTGCGACATCTCGGCTCTGCTATGCCCATACGCCGCGTATGTCTGTTGACAATCCTTACAATCTAGACAGCCCCACGGTGCGACTTCGTGAGATGATCTTTGAAGGTGGAACAATTGGCACAACAGTAGATAGTATATCACAAATTCGCGGGAGATACACCCAGTTTAGGACGCTTAAAGCATTTATGGTGTACTAACAGTCACAGCTTCCTCAAAAAAGTGTTATTACCTTGTTACTCGACCTGTTGGAGGTTACTGAAAATAATTCGAGTAAGAAGATAGCATTGTTGCTGTACTTCATGAAGGGCGGTTTCGAATGGGCAAATCAATAGTTGGACTGGCCCGTTTTGTCCCCGGCGCTTGGAAGAGAGACAGCAATTGGTCGTTAAGAAACCGCCCCAACCTATCAGAACCGCCATTAGCAGTGCGAAAAAAAAGCAATTACTCCCCCCGCAATAATACCAACCATGCCACCGCACTCGTTCCACAAAATATTCAAAACACCAAGACTCCGAGAACCCCACTATGCTAATAGTACTCGGCCTGCCCTAACAAGCCCTGTTGTGCACCCTCATAGCATCCGTTAAACAGGGTCTTCACCGCTGAGGATCACAAGCCCAACGAAGTATTAATTCACGATAGTCAATTTTTGCAAACAGCTGTTTCTACGAAAATTAAAGTGTTTTCGGGCACTGACGCCAAAAATATCGATCGACGAACTGATACGACCAATATCCGAAAATACGTGAAAATCCTTGTGGGCCCCGAAACGCATACCTTCTGCACCCACTCTTTCCCCCTCTACCCCACCAAACTTCCTCCCCCCACCCATTATTACAATTGTATTACCCTGGTAGCCACGATACCTGTGCACTACCGGACCCCTTAAAGCGTAAGGGAAGCATTTGTTCCTGTCTCTAATTATCGGGTTGCTAATTGGCTGTGAAGCTAGTCTCTGTTAGATATTCGTTTTTCAGTCCATACGAGCTGACAGCATCGAAATGCCCCAGGCCCAAGTCATCGCGCTCATCGTTATCCTGTTAATCGTGTTTGGGTGTTTAGTTGGCTATGCCATCTACAAACTAAGATTTTTATTAAGGTCGTCGGCAATGTCCGAAGACGAGTAATGTGAAAAGAAAACCTCGTATTGTTGAATTTGCTATCCATTTGTTTGGAGTTGTTTACTATACCCATACGTGGCAAAAGTCATGATATTCTTTTATTCCTTCTTTCTAGCTTTTGCCTTCCTCGACGAGCTAGGCACTGATGATGATCTGTAGTAAGAAGAAGTCACCATTCTTCCTCTTTGTGCACATGATAGTTCAAGCTGCCGCTTGAACCGCGTTGGTCAGAAATGCCGGTATGGTATTCGCCTCGCTAGATATGTAAGAGTGCAGTTATCAGCAGATGGAGTGTGGGATCCTCTGCTGGGGGGCAGAAAAAAAATACTTGATTGGGACAAATGATCACTGCGTCCACATCCCCGTCCCCAGCGGACAATCTATGTTTAAATATGACTTGGAAACAATCCACAAAGGTCAAATAATACCAATCCCCCCTCCATTGACATTGTGAATTAGGGCATATCTACTGACTGCTCACGAAACAATAGAGATCTACTATATTATCTACTTCGGGATGATGATCCGCGAACAGTAAGCAAATAGTTACGAGCGGCTCTTTTTGTTTTTAAAGAGTCGGATAGACACAGCTACCGGTACCACTCCCTGCAGTTACATATGTAAATTCATGGCACTCTGGAAACCTGGTCAGTGGCATCGGCCAACGCACCACCAACGATGGACGGGCGCCCTTACCTTCCTTGCCCACAGGACAAAACGCTTCTATGAGAGATTGTTTTCTTGCCCACAGGACAAAACACACACGCATATTTGGGTACATGTCCAGTCAGAGAGTTTCGGGGAAACACATGCTTCCATTTCCGGTGCACGGTTGTCCCCCTTTGACGAAACATGTAAGCCTGAGATGAGGTGTGCCAGAACTGCCAGACGGATATTGGCGGGAAGCAGAAGACGACGACGAAGAAGAAGAAGATGTGCGCCTTTTTACCACCTATCCAGAATATCCTCGAGCATAAACCTCCCCCCACCTTTCTCTCATCGCCTTTCTTTGGAGCGTGTAAATGCCTCGAGTATCATACATACGGGTAGGAGCCTCGTTGAGCACTCATTCAGTCAAGGGACGAGGAACGAGGCTTTACTGAGGCGAGATCCATGGGAGAGGTACCGAATACTCTGTTCTACCGATCCCGACAGCGACAGCGACAGCCTCGTACGATAACCTTTGTTAATTAGCTAAAAGGTCGCGATGGAAATCCAGAGGCAAAGAGCAGGTATGTATGTAGGTAGGGTACCTTGCCCCTCCTCCAAGAGTAAAGCACAGGGCGACATCAACATCCATCCAGTAAGTACTCTCACTCACATACACACTGCATACATTGAGTAGGCAGACTGCATAATGTGAATATATAGTAAGGTCCTATTACGTCTGCGGTTGCATCATTTCCCCTCTCTCCCTAGCTTTCTTTCCTTTCTTTTTTTTCTCTTCCTTTTAGACCGTATTTTTAGTCAACCCATCGTGGGTGCACGTTCCTGGTGCTGGGTTCAGGGTGTAACGGCGGCGCGATAAGATGCAATTGGACCCTTTCGATCTACCCACCCCTCCCTCCCTCTCTCTCTCCCTTCCCCCGCTGCCGGTTCTTGGCAAGGCTCTACCTACTCGTGCTCTAGTTGCCCTTTCCAAGGTTGCCTATCTCGGAGATATGTTGAAGTGTAGATAAAGTAGTGCAGAGCGAAGCACACCCTGGTTCATCCGATCTTGCGCTTACTGGGTCCCCTGTAATGTCTCTGCGGCGGTGAGAAACCTCATGCTCAGAGTATGTACCTACATGTCTGCCTAGAATAGAGGTAGAGATGTAGGGCTCTACTCTATTTTATTTTTTTCCCTTTATTTTTTTCCCTTTCTTTCTTTTTGCCAGCCTTGGAACTCTTCGATCCGAGAGTTCTGAAAAAGAAAGCCACATCATAATTGGCCGTCACGAGCGTAGGTACTCTATCTACCTACATGTAGGTACGTAGAGCAGAGAACTTTACGCACATACGTAACGTAGGTACTCTTCTCTCCACTCGTATGATGAACGGGAGACCACTCCACGAGTCTACAACTCCCCTCACCACATATATGTACGTCCATGTGCCCTGTCTGTCTGGGTACTCTACATAGACTCACGATACCTGTAGGTGCCATACATCCGATCGATTGATGACTGGCTCCGTTTTCATCCGGTTGTTCCTCGTGTCTCGCTTTGCTTTTTCTTTTCCCTTGCTTTTAATTTTTCTTTTCTTTTCGCCTGCCCGCTGGCGAGCCCGGATTCACCTGTCTCGGGAAGCTCTGGAGTACATACTCTAACTCTAGGTCCCGTAGGCAGGGTTCGATCCTTTTCAATTGCTTGCCATTGTCATTGTCCAGGGTAGATGGGAATGGGCATTTACATATCAGGAATCAGGCGCTGAGGTAGCGAAAAAAGAAAAAAAAAAGAGAGACAGGAAAGCTTGGCTTTTGAGGGATTGCCCTCCGGATCCCCTCAAGGTCCTTGGTAAGGCTATCCAGCAAGGCCACTACCCTGGAAATGGATGCGAATTCAAGCATTGGATCGGACTGGGGGGGTGGGACTGGGGAAATGATTTCTGAGACCAGTTTTGGGTGTGTGTGTTTTACGACGGGATGGAGGAGAGTCACTGCGGTTGCTTTGGAGACGGACGGGACGGGACGGGGGGAAGAAAAACATGTCCCGGCGATCATTGTAATCCCCACCAGCCCAACGTCATACCCCAGGCCCATATTTCATTCATGGATGATGGGGCGGGAATTAAAGGGCACATTTCCCTATCTACAAAAGTGCAATTGCGCAATCTCATCGCGCGCGCGCCGTCTCCTCCTCCTCCTCTGTACCGTACTCTCTCTAGAGTAGAGCAGATGTGGTGGCTATTCTTGGGGATCTACGTATATAGCGCCAGGTACCTCAGCTCTCAGCAGAGTATGTTATGTAGCGCGCAAATCAGGTCAAGATCACATGTGCTGTAGATACTGTAGATATGTACAAAGCACCCATATATACATACACGCGAACCCAAAGCCCCGGGACGACCGGCCCTTCACCAGCCAGGGGTGTGTGTGGGTGGCCATGGACCTACATACCCCCCCCCCCCCCGGGCCCGAGTTGTGGATCACAATGCGAAGAAAGTAGGTAGGGCTATGCGCGCACACTGCGCGCCGATTGGAAGATTCACAACCGATCACTCGGTATCTTTCCTCCCCTCCCCTCCCTCCCCCCCGGCTCAACGGGTTGATATGCAGGGTCCGATCGAGATCGGGAGAGGTGGGCTGGCTGGCTGGGATCACGGTTTGGGGGGGGTCCCGACTGGTGGAATGGGGGTGCTGGGACGGGATTGGGGCGGGGACGGGGACCGGGAGGGGGGGTTTGGATGTTTATATTTAAGTACATAGAATATCTAAGGTATCTTGAACCATGGGTACGTACCCTCCTCCTCTTCCTCCCTCCTGTGTAGCGGTGGTGGTGGTGGTGGTCTAAATGGAAGGTCTAAAAAGGGATAACCCAACCCAACCTTCCCTCCCTCCCCTCCCTCCCCCCCATCCCCCAGTTCGATTCAAAACACACAGAGGGAGGGGTGGCAAACAAAATGTGCACCGTGCAAAATGAAAAAGGAAAAAAAAAAAAAAAAGATCCGCAAATCTCGATCGTTCTAACATTCCGAGATCATGGCCGTCTATTGGTGGTGCAGTAATTTGTTTTCCTCCCCTCCCCCCCCCCCTCTGGAATTGCCGTCGAGGAGTGCCGCCGCCGCGCCGCGCCGCCGGGGAGGTAGGCAGGCAGTTGTGGATGGATCGGGGGAGGGGGGATTTTATCCATATGGATTTTTTGATACTGGCTGGCTGGCTGGCATGGCGTGGCGTGGGTCAATGATTGTATTGCCCACATGGGACTGTAAAGTACCCACCCACCCACCTACGTATGGAATTAAATTAAAGTAGCTCAATGTAGTCATGTACTCTACGTACGCACGTACTGTACTGACAAATAGATACAAATAGATCCCAGGAAAGAGTCATCAGCAGAGATCTAAATTTAAAAAAAGAAGACCAAATCAGGATAATAAGTACATGTAGATGTTGCAAATACAGAGCCGGTCCTGGACTTCTTTTTAATTTAATTTACCCTCGATTGACGTCGTCGTCGTCGTCGTTGTTGTTGTGGGAAATACCCGGTATTGGATCAATGGATGGCCCGTGCCCCGTCCTCTAACCCTAACCCCTCTCACTGTTAACGACAGTAGTGGTAATAATGGGTGATAAGAATAGTAGAAACTACATGTATATATGATTTACTCTATGCTCTCTCCTCACTGGCGCGGCGGTAAGTGATCGCGACAAACAAGTACAGTAACTAATGGGATGGGATGGGTACTGCTTCCGCCAGATCTCGATCACCCATATCTATGTAGGTACCTCATATGGTATGGCCGGCCACCAGCCACTCATCACATCACATCACATCACAGGTCAAGTCTCGAAAGTCACGCCGGCCGCTGATGTGTGATTGCGCGAGATCGCTGGGAGATGAGGCCCGCGCACTGTCTTGTCGGTCTGTCTTGTGAAAATGGGGTGCTCGAGTTTCAGGAAGTGGCGGCCCTCACTCAGTAGGGACTACCATGGTGCACACACACACACACACACAGTCAGTCATCTGTAAAGCCTCGAGATTCCATAGCAGGTTTAGAGTGTGTAGTTACCTAGCCAGATACATACTCATACTCATGTACCTACCTACACGGATCCCCCAGCTGAAACCCATAGCACACACACACACCCAGTTTCCAACAGCGCCAGGCGCGATCCGAAGCGTCAGATCTCGCAGCAGAGGTATCGTGGGGAGAGGGATTTTCAGAACCTCGTCCTGCGCTCGCTGCGCATGTGAAAGAGGTCGGTCAGGTCAGGAACGGGGTGCATAGCCGGGGCATCACCACCGTCGTCATGTAGGTACTGAAGGAAGAAGGAAGGTTCGAAAGCATATATCGGGGGCAGGTAGATGAATTCATCGAGTAACTGGTAATGACGGTATAGAGCATCCGGGTAGTATAGAACACGGGACTTGTGCCTCTGCCTACATGGAAGTGTGTATTCTCCTTCATACATCAGGTACATACATCAAGTGTACCCCACCATCATCACCACCGCCATCACCACCACCCCGCCAGATACAATTAATTGCCCCTGGCAAGGCAATTACAGTCAATCCCCCTCATCATCATCTCCACCGCCCTACGCATGCACTCATACACATATATATATTGTATATGATATGCACCATCCAATTCTCCCGCCGCCGCCGCACCGGGCACCGGGTGTATCACCACCCGCAGCCCCCACAAACAAAGCGCACTCACCGCAGGATCGAGCCCGCAATATGGAATCTCGAGGGAATTATCTAGATACTTGGGTATGTAGGTACGGTATGTAAGAAACCACACTCTGCTTCGACTCATACCCTACTCTGACCGGGTATACTCTCTACCTCCCTCCCCCACCACCTCCAGTGCATCTCGCATCTCTCGTGGCTCTTCATCTACGCGGTTAAGCACACAATCGGATCGTGGTTATAATACCACCATCCCCCCTCCTCCTTCTCCCTCTCTCTAAGGGCTGGGGGAAATAAACGGTGCGGTTAAAATTAGCTATTTCTGGTGTTGTAACTATCATACTCTCCTCTAGCCAGGGTTTGGAGGGATATGGGATATATGCGTGCATGCATGCATGTATGGAGCAGGACAGAATAGAAAAAAGGCTGAAAAAGATAGAAAGAAGTTGAGAAAGATGATGTGATGGTGATACGTGCGCCGGTAATGTACAGTACGGACAAAACAGAAAATAACCGGAGACAGACAAGTACAGGTAGGTACAGGAAACAGAGAAGAAAGGAAACAAGGGGAGAAAGAAGTAAAAAGCGGGGCGGAAGAAAGAGGGAACCCCCCCCCCAGCTACTTCTTCCTCGTACTCCTCCTCACATCCCCCCCCCTCTTCGCGCCCCTCCCCCTCCCTCTTCCCCCTCTCCCCCGCCCACTGCCCTTCCCACGACTACTCACCGTCGGCGCCGGGCTCTCTGCCGCCGTCGTGCTCTCACCCCCATCGCTCTCGGCCTCGCCATCGCTCTCGGCCTCCACAACCTCCTCGTCATCATCGTCGTCCGGAACGTCGGATAGTTCGTCGTCAGAAGCATTGTGGGCGCTCTCCTCGGCCGACTCCTCCTCGGCCGACTCCTCGGCAGGCTTGGGCGTAGCAGGTCTTCGCCGCGGCGACGGCATCTTCTTGAGACCGCGGCCACGACCCTTTCCGGGGCCGGGCTTGCGGCCCCGTGTGCTGACAATCTTGGTCTTGCGCGGGACGGGGGAGGCGGATTTGAGGGATAGTTCTGCGGCGGTGGTGTTAGTAGACTATAGTAGTAGTAGTAGTAGTAATGTAGTGTAGTAAATTGGGAAGATGGAGGCAGAGAGGTAGTAGGTGTAGGGAGAGGTGTGTTATACCGTCTTCGGTGTCGTCGGGAATTATGCTGTTTGTGCGAGGGGTCCTGGAGCCGTCGGCGCTGACACTGCGCATTACCCGTCCCTTCTTCCCACGGGGCGCCGGCGTGTAGGTGGATGGTGGGCGCGGAGGAGAGTCGGTGCTGTTGGGGTCGAGCCTGCGCGCGGTCATGAGGGTGCCGAAGTCTTCGTCGGGGAGCGTGAATTCGGTCCCGGGGTCGGGGGAGCCATCCTCTTCAAGGTCTTCCTGTGCGGGAGGGGGGATTAGTCCATTGAGTAGGGGGGGTAGAGTAAACCAGGTGTAGAAGAAGAAGAAGAAGAGGGGAGGTACCCGCTCGTCGAGCCCCTCGAGGTTGTAGAGTGACTGTAGCTTTCGCCAGATTCCTTCGACACCGGTGTGGATGTCCGAGACGCCGTGGTTCTTCATGAGCTCGGAGATGCCGATGATTCGGAAGTGCTTGTGCATTCCTGGGGGGACATTAGTTCTAGATGCAGTGTCTGGCTCAGCAGGAGAAAGCTCAGCTCACCAGCGGGCTTGAGGCGGTAGACGGAGATTGCTTTGAAGAGGGTGGTTTCTTGCTCGTCGGTCCAGCCATCGAATATGACGGGCTCTGGGGCTGGTGAGTCTGCGTCTGCAGCACGGTTGGGGGCCTTTGACTTTTTCTTTGGGGGCATGTTTTGTAGATTTGGAGAGCTGTGGAGGTTTGGGGTTTGGAGGTTTGGAGTTGGAGGTTTGGAGGTTTGGGGGTTTGGGGCTGCGGTATGGAGGGAGAGTCTTTGATGTCTGATGTCGTTGGTGTCGTCGACGCGACTTTGCCGGGGAGACAAAAACACACGCACACAACATGTATTTAAAACATTGACGTCGATGATATGAAAATACAATACAAACCATCAATCAACCCAATCCACACACACAATGACAGACTACACCCCCATATTCGCAGACTCAGAGAGATCCCCAGACGCTGAAGTTTACCCCTTCGCCATACCTGATCTCTGGCGCTCTTCTTATCTCGCCCCTGACCTCTCCCGGGAGTCCCAGCTCTTTCCAATTGCCCTCCTCCAAGGCAAGTAAGTTCCATCAGTTCCCCCCTTGGCTAGCTAGTATATATATCTTCATCCATCTACCTACATCTACAGATATCTAGCTAACTCTCATATGCACAGCTGACACAAAATCCATTGACTCTACACCTTCCCCGGCGCCCCAATCCTCTCTCTTCACTTTCAATCCCGGATTCTTATCCACAACCACCGCCGCCACCCCCGAGCCCGAGCCCCAGCCCTCCGGCGGCGGTGACTCGACGCAATCATCGACTGGCAACGGCGACGACGACGACAACGACGACAACGGTAGAGATGGGTCCTCGGATACAAGTGTGGACCTGTGGGCGCAGCCCGACACGTGCAGGGCGCCGGACAAGCCCAGGTTCCAGACGTGGGATAGCTTTCTTGTCGAGGGCGCGGAGGAGCCTGCGAACCCGTATTTCACGGAGGCGGGGCCGCGAGTGTTTGATGCGGCGTGGGCAGAGTTTGTGCAGCGGCAGCAGGGACAGGATGTGGGGGATGTCGTCGTGAGGAGCGATGTGTTTTGCACGGTTAGCTTTCTTTCTGTCCCTTGGCTCTTGGTGGGGGGTGCTAATGGAGAGAGAGGGTAGTGCTTGTTACATCTGGGGCTGGGGCGCTCGAGTGTGCTGTTTGATTGGGATCCGGTGCTGAAGGAGTTTAGGCCCGTGAGGCCGAATCTGAGGATATCGGGATGCACAGCGGGGACGGTGGAGAGGTTAGTCTTTCGGCCCTGGTAGTCCTAATGGAGGAACTGTAGCTGACGGGAATGTAGTATCGTCACATCCTTTGCTACAACAGGCACAAAGATCCATTTCCTCGAGTCCTACACATCCTCAATCTACGCATCCCGCCCAAACCCGTCCACGATCGCCCTCGCAGACTGCATCACCTCGATCCTGGAGTCGATCCAGGCCCGGCTCAGCATTCCGCCCTCCACCATCAGGTCCATACTGCACCTGCACTCCCTGATCCGCGAGCCCGCGCTCATCATAAATACCTTCCATTCGATCATTACCAAGACCGCGGGCGCCAAGAATGACTCTGTGCTGCTGACCAGGCTGTTTGATGTGGTGCAGCAGGAGCAGCACCGGAGCGGGTGGCTGAGGCCGCTGCTCATGGAGACGCTTGCGAGGGTGTCGAGGCCGTGGTTGGGCTTTCTGGAGGAGTGGATCGGCCTCGACAGGCCTATTGGCGGTGAGGGTATTGGGTTTGAGGGACTGGTAGAGAGGGGGCTGTTTGTGAGGGTTGAAGAGGAGATGGAGGTGGATGAGCGTGGGCAGGAGGTCACAAGAAGGAACTTTGTGAGCTTGATTTCATTTGGTTTCATTTTTTTGTCGGGGGTGCTGATGGCGATGATAGGTATTCGACAAGAAGAAGGTGCCGAGCTTTACGAGCGTGGAGACGGCAGAGAGCATTTTCGAGACGGGCAAGAGTTTGAGGTTTCTACAGCAGTTTCACCCAAACCACCCATTGAGCAAGCCCGGCGCAGTGGAGGGCGTTAAAGCGCCAAAGCTGGAATGGAAGTTCTCGTGGGAAGATCTCGAGAACTTACAGGCACAGGCAAAGAACTACGAGCGGCAGCTACAGACCGCAATCTCGAAATATTCCTCCGGTGGCTCCATTGCACTGCCCGCATGCGCGCTCCGTAATGACACCCCCGTGGACTTTGAGGCCTTCCCCACGTTTGGGAAAAGTAAGGAGGAAATCATAAGCATGATCTCTCACTCGGCCTCCGCCATGAACGCCATCCTTCCTCCTCCTCCACTCTCAACCTCCCGCACAGATACCCTTCGCCGCCTCGTCCTCTCCATATCCCGCCTTAGTTCTATTCACAAACCGATCACCACCAGTGGGCGCCCCGCAGAAGGAGAGGAGGAGCAGGAGGAGCAGGAGGACCATCTCACGACCTTTGCGCCCCCAATCTCCATAACGCCTATGCTCTCGTTCTCGCACCTCTTCGCCGCCCAGGCAAAACTCATCAACATCGCCTGCCTGCGCATGTTCTTCCGCGAGCACGATATCCGCACTCATCTGTCCCTCTTGCGGCGCTTTCAGCTCTTTGGCGACGGCGTCTTCTCCTCTCGCCTCTCCAACGCACTCTTCTCCGACGACCTCGACACAACCGAGAAGCACCCTGGCCAGTACCGCACTGGCGGCAGCATGGGCCTCAAACTTGGCTCGCGCGACACATGGCCGCCGGGCTCCTCGGAGCTCCGACTAGCGCTCATGGGCGTCCTCACCGACTCCTTCCACGCCAGCAGCCCCTCCGGCATCCACACGGCCGGCAAGGAAAATGCCCTCCCGGGCAACCTCAGCTTTGCCGTCCGCGACATGACCCCGCCCGAACTCGCCGCCTGCCTCGACCCGCACTCCATCAGCGCCCTCGACTTCCTCAAGCTGCACTACACGCCGCCGCCGCCACTCAACGCCATCATCACGCCCACGGCGCTATACCGCTACGACCGCCTCTTCCGCCTCCTCCTCCGCCTGCTGCGCATGCTCTTTGTCACGGCGAAGCTCTACCGCGACGCCACGGCCCGCGCCTCCCGCTGGCCGCGCAGCAGACAGTCGCCCACCGCGCAGCGGTTCCGTATCGATGCCCGCCACTTTGTCACTACGGTCGCAGCCTACATGTTTGAGACGGGAGTTGCGGGGCCGTGGCGGCGCTTCGAGGAGCGGCTCGCGGCGATCGATTCGGCGCTGGGGGACGGTAGCGGTGCTGGCGAGGAGGCGCTGGCGGGAGAGGGTATTGACCGGTTGCGGGCGTGTCATGAGGGCGTGCTGGATAGGATCATGTTTGCGACGCTGACGAGGCGGCGGCAGGCGCCGGCGATGAAGCTGGTGGAGGAGGTGTTTGTGGCGGTGCTGGCGTTTGCGAGGTGGAGCCACGAGCTTGCGGAGGGGGGGCACGCCGGCGGTGGGGAGGAGGAGGAGGAGGAGAGGAGGAGGGATGGCGAGATCAGAGAGCTGTATAAGGTGTTCCGGAGGAAGGTGGGCATCTTTATCAGTGTGTGTAGGGGCCTGTCGGAGAAGAGGGGGTATGGAGACGGGGTGGGGGGCGCCGGGGGAAAGGGGAGGGGCGCGGAGGAGACGAATGTGTTGGGCGTGTTGGTGGTGAGGTTGGAGATGACGGGGTATTATACGGATGTGGCGACGGGTGGGGGCAGATAGTTGTGTATTTTTTTTTATAGTTTTATAGTAATTGATCTTTTTTTGAGTCTTTTGGTTCTACTGCTGCTGCTTGTGTGAGGAGGAGTGTAGTAGTGATCTCTCTCTACATAAAAGAGTACCAAATACCCAGCCCATATACATCAATGACCGATCTGCAGCATTTTGCGACAATGGGTGGGGGTTGTATTAGTTTTACTCCCGCGTAGGTACGTACGCTCATGTCAGTAGTCGTCTATGTGCTCGTGGGTACATGTATTTTATCAGAACGTTTTTTGGGGGAGGGGCAGTGTGTTTTGTGTGTTTGTCTCTGGCGCGGGGGGTTGACTTTGCGGTGCCTTTGGGAGGGGCAGTAGATGGGGCTGCGGCCGGCTGGGTATATCATGATCACATAGGGCTCTGCCTGGTTGATTGACTGATACTTATGTACATGCAGCTCTTACCCCCATCGTCCCCTGGGAAGCGCGAATCGTGGGCTCTACCTAGCTCGTGGTGTGCAGTACTTTACCTCTCTCTCTCTCTCTCATATATACCGAGCTTACCTTGACCCAAGGGGGGTGGACAGTACAGTGCATGCACCTACATGTTGGATGTGACGGTTCAAACCCGGGGTACGTTATATTAGTTCACCAGGGCGTGACATTTTGACCCTCTCTGTGTAGCGCGATTGACGGCTGTGGTCGGTGGCAGAATTCAGGCCATTGCCCGTGCCGGTATCTTGGGCGGGTTGTTTGTGTTGGTTGCCGGGTGGGTTAGGTTTGTGATGGACCCGAGTGCTGTCCTGTGATCCGCTGGTCGGTGTTGCATGCATAAACATCCCGCGGAACAGACAAGAGCACCCTTTGGGTCTTTGGTCGATGACCAACCAGCCCCCCCCCCCGAGTCGGTCCTCGGTTGGGGAGGGGACCTGCATATATACCCCACGACGGAACTCCGAACGCTGGCCTTCGAGATAAGTACATGTAGCTGGACCGCGGTGACAAGTGATTGTCTATAAGACGTCAGTGATTGGCAGTTGGCTATGGATTCTGCTGGCGTTGCTGTGATTGAGATTGGAGTTGAGCCTTTCGCCAAGAGATGGAGGTGGTTGACATGTATGTATCTTGACTTTCAAAGTCGGTGAGGCTCTGCAGACGAGACATCTTTAAACCATATACATGTACCCTTATGCATATAATAGTGACCTGGTCAATATCGATTGGGAAGTATGTTGGTGTAGCTCTTGTTCAAAAGTGCTGGGACAACGCAACCGCGAGGACTTGTCTCGGGTTTTTTTGACATGGAGGTATACAATTCAAATATACATGTAAGCACCCATGAGTGTTAGCGGGTAGCAAAACTATACATGTAGTATCGCACAAGTGCTTTGTCTTTGATAACACAAACCATAGTTTTTCTGTTATAGTGGGAGTTAACCAATCAGTCTACGGTTTTGTTGGCTACTGTACAATGACACCGTATAGGAATACTGAATTGAACTGATATCTTTCAAGTATTTACTTGGTTCGACAGTTTCGTGCGGCTATTTCAGCCTCCTGTTGCCCCGCTGGCACCAGAGTTTCGGAGAAATGGATGTGCAACAACAAGACATCGCTATAAGGACTGGGTAAGTGGCATTGTGATATTACCCGCCTAATAAGAGGTCCTACACTGAGACTTTGTACTCCACAGGGCTTGATGACATTGGTTAAACAAATTCCCAATATTACGTTGGGCCTATATACCTTGGGGCTATCCTGTACCTGCAAAGAAATATTTTCGTCACGGGCCATTGCAGTTCGGCTTGCCTTGTCACATCAGACCTGGGGACCTCCGGGCCGTGCTACCCCCCAGCGTTTACACAACCTCTTTAGCTAAGAGGCAACTACCTAGGTTAAACCAGCAGAAAGTTGAAGCCGATTAATCCACGGTTCGTACTGTGGTGGCTTATGCGCTTTGGTCTTGGCGTATTATTACCCCACGGTGCTAACTCAGCACCTATTCTCGCACCTCGGTATTCAATATGACAGGGGGGGTGGTTCCGTGAGCTCTCAAGTTCATGAGCCATCACTCGTGGGATCGTCTCGTAGGCCCTTTTGATTCGTTGGAAGTTGGAACTCTGCATGGAGACCTCTCCCGTACTCACTCAACTGTTACTCCGGCCTCGGCTTGCGATCCACCACTCAGTAATCAATTGATGATCCTTAGTGTCGGAATTATTGTTATTCCGCCCAGGAACAGTAAACAGTTAGACTGTACCTGCCTACTGTGATTAGCATGTGAATATGTAAGAAGGGGGGGGGGTGGTTAGACTTACAGTGAGTGATTATACATAGAAGAGACAGAGGGCATATGACACTCTAAGTAAAACCAACTCTAACCAGTTACCCTCCTCGAGTAGCACGTGTCCCCCACCACACCCCCGGAAACAAGGAAAAGGAAAAAAGCTGGGGAAGGAAAAAAGGAAAGTGCGCCGCATCTCAAGTGCAAAGCATGTGATAGAAAACTCATAAACACCGTGGGGGAGAAAGTGAATCTTCCTTTACGCCGTGCCAGTCTACAGCACAGCTACATTTCTGTAGATGTGACTTTCTCTTCTCCACATGAATTCATTTCAACCTCGAACCGATAGGTTCTACAAATTCCCCTCCTTCCACTTCCCCTCTTCCTCTTCCTCTTCCCCCTCCCCCTCCCTCCCCTCCCCTCCCCCCCACGTTTTCAACTTCATGAAGCCGCTGGACCGAGGATTCAAGTATATATATAAAAAACTGTTGCCCTCCCCTCTCTTCCCCTTCCGTTTGATTTTGCGCACCTGTTACCCAACCCCCACTACTAAAGACCGAACTTCCTCGTCCTCCTCCAACTCCCTTTCTTACCACCCCCTATTCCCACCCCCCCGTCCAGTTTCGTCATCAAGTCTCGCATATGTCCTCTTCCGCCTTTTGCCGAGGCATCTCTGTCAGGGCTCTAACCTCGGCCTCCCTGCGTCGACCAGTAACTTCTCAGGTACTACTACTACACCTTTAAAACCGTTCAGATTCAGCTTGAGAATAGTAGTAATAAGAGTCTTTTTTCTTGGGACGTTTTTGTACAGATTAGAAGAATGGCCCCCGTAATAGCAAGAACAAACGCTACAGCTGCCGTTGCTGCAGGTACGGATCCCCCCCTATACGTGCTATGCTGTTGTTGATTTCACATGTATTCGTATTGACTAAAGCTCGTTCTTCTTCAAAGGCTACAAAGAGGATCACTCAAAGGGTGCTATGCTGCGTTTCCAAGAGTCACTCCCTAGACTTCCAGTACCAACACTGCAAGAGACTGCAGACCGTTACGTCAAATCAGTGCACCCTCTCCTCTCTGCTGAAGAGTTCGAGTCTACAAAGTCTGCTGTTAGCGAGTTCATTAAGCCTGGGGGTATCGGCGAGGAGCTTCAGAAGAAACTCATCGCGAAGGCTGAGGACCCAAATGTCAAGAACTGGCTCGCGGACTGGTGGAATCACTACGCGTACCTAGCGTACCGTGACCCTGTAGTTCCCTATGTCTCGTACTTTTACTCGTATAAAGATGATAAGAAGAGGCGTAACCCGGCAAAGAGGGCTGCGGCCATCTCAACTGTGGCATTGGAGTTCAAGAAGATGGTTGATTCAAAGTCTCTGGAGCCCGAGTACATGAGGAAACAGCCCATGTGCATGGACTCGTACAAGTACATGTTCAATACTAGCCGTATCCCCAAGAAGCCTGCCGACGAGCCGCTCATCTACCCAGCGTCCGAGCACAAGCACATTGTCGTGATCCGCAAGAACCGCTTCTTCAAGGTTCTCCACGAGGTTAACGGGGTACAGCTCAACGCGCAGGAGCTAGAGGCACAGTTCAACCGCATCTACGAGATTGCAAACTCCGGAAAGGCCCCCGCCATCGGAGCCCTGACATCGCAGAACCGTGATATCTGGACAGACGCTCGCGCGACCCTCATCGAGGCTGATCCCCAGAATGCTAAATCTCTCGCCGAGATTGAGTCTGCCTCGTTCGTCGTCTGTCTCGACGACGCCGCCCCCGTTACCTTTGAAGAGCGTGCGCACCAGTACTGGCACGGTGATGGCCAGAACCGTTTCTATGACAAGCCCCTTCAGTTCATCGTCAACGAGAACGGCACCGCCGGGTTCATGGGCGAGCACTCGATGATGGACGGTACCCCCACACACCGCCTCAACGACTACATCAACGAGGTGATCTTCAAGAACAAGATGGACTTCACCGCCGGAAGCATTCGTAGCAACCTTCCCGAGCCCGCACCAATCAACTTTGCGGTCAACGACGCCGTCAACAGCGACATTGACGCAGCCCAAAAGGCCTTCCGCGAGGTTATTGGCAAGCACGACCTCCGAGTCCTCGCCTACCAGGGCTACGGAAAGGGCCTCATCAAGAAGTTCAAGTGCTCACCAGATGCCTACGTCCAGATGGTGATCCAGCTCGCCTACTTTAAGATGTACGGCAAGAACCGCCCAACCTACGAGTCCACCGCAACCCGCAAATTCCAGCAAGGCCGCACCGAGACCTGCCGCACCGTCTCCGACGAGTCCGTCGCGTGGTGCAAGGCCATGGCCGACCCAGAAGTTGACGCAAAGACCTCCATCGACCTCTTCCGCAAGGCCATCAATGCCCACGTCAAGTACATAACCGACGGCTCCGACGGCCGCGGTGTCGACCGCCACCTCTTCGGTCTCAAGAACCTCGTCCCCAAGGGCCAGGAACTCCCCGCAATCTACAAGGACCCCGCCTACGGCTACTCCAGCAGCTGGTACCTCAGCACTAGTCAGCTGAGCTCGGACCACTTCAACGGATACGGGTGGAGCCAGGTTATTGACGAGGGGTTCGGAATCGCCTACATGATCAACGAGACGAACCTGCAGTTCAACATTGCGAGCAAGAAGTTGGGCGCCGACAAGATGCACTTCTACTTGACGGATGCGGCGAACGATATGAGGGAGTTGATGGAGACGGAACTTGTAGAGCCTACCAAGTCGAAACTGTAATTTGTAGATTCCCTTTCTTTTTTCTTTCCCCTTCTTCCCTCCTTGGAGAGCGGGGGGAGGGGGCACCCTTAACCCTACTTTTTTTTATGTCTTTTTTTTTTCTTTCTTGGGAAATTGCGATTTTTATGTTTTAGTATTTTATGTATGAACGGAGTTTATTGTACTTGTATGCTATGTGTAGCGCGCATTGATACATGATAGATGATCCAATACATTTAGAGATATCTACACGAAAATAAGTACCTACTACTTTACTTGAGATTATGAACTATTGTTTTTTTGTTTTTTTTTGCCTGACTTTTGGTTATCCTTCTTTATGTATGGGCTACATTGGATACTGGTCATATGATGTAATAACCAAAAAAGAAGAAGAATGCCGGTATGGAAATTGATACCTATATAACTAGAACCTGACCAATCAAAACCTCTGGAATCCAAAAAGATACCTATATATGCTTATCCCAATTAACAGCTTGAATACCCATCAAAGGAAACCACAAATATTTCGTCACTAATGTCATCAAAAAATTTTACTCTCGAGTTTCTTGCCCCAGGAATGCACTAGTACAGTAGTTTTAAAAGATTGCCAGTATAAATTCCTTCTAAATACTGCTCCCCGGTTCTAAATACTAGTTTGGCCCATATAAAACCATACAAAGCACGTCCTTCCGTGACACACTCAAGCCAGAACTTTTTCCTTCCTTCAAGAATACAAAAAAAAAGATTCGACTCTATTATACCCCCACCACCTGCCCCATTATTAATATACGCCCGTTGCATATACAGCTACAAACCCTAGGTTAAAAAAAAGTAAATCCCCCCCAAGACCAAAAGTGCCCTTGTCTATTTTCCTAGTTCGTGAAGGATGATTTTTGCACCTAGGGAGGGCAACATTTGAAGCAATAGGGAGACAAAGAATCATAAGTTGAAGTGAAAGAAAAGTATTGAATCAAAACACATTATTCACACATAGACTGCGGTTATATCATGAGGATTTTGGCGGTGTCAGAGGAAGACGTTCCTTGAAAACAAGATGGCAATCATCTTCAGGGAAGATTGTTGCGAAAACCTTGATATCTTCGGATTTAGGTGTTGTGTGGTGTTCCCAGTCCATCATTAGAGAGGCTTTACCAATCATGGCCATGAAGTTCATGATCGCATACTGCAAAGTGTTAGTTCAAGTCCAACCAGGTTATCCTATGAAAGATATTCTTACGTTTTGACCAAGACAGACATGAGGTCCAGTACCAAACACAAGCCAGTTCTTCTTTGCAGCCTCAGCTTCACCACCTTCCAACCATCTGTCGGGGTTAAAGGCTTCGGGATCGTGGTAAACCTCAGGGTCATGAAGAGCTGGGTAGAGGGTGGGGATAACCATGGCGCCTGAACCTTATTAGCCTTTTTTGCTTTCTCTACACGAAATTCAAGAAAGTAGTACCTTTGGGAACGGTGTAATTGTCAGAAAGTTTGAAAGATTTCTTGACTTCATAGGGGACCATAATAACTGGGGGACGGTATCTGAGTTGCTCTTTGACGACGGCGCGAGTGTAGACCATCTGATCAATCAAGTCCAAGTCGAGGCGCTTGTACGGGTCACCGCCACGAACGCGAAGCTGCTCTTCGCGGACCTTAGCCATAACATCGGGCCTATCAGCAAGAAGCTGGAATTGCCAAGTGCTGGCGCTGGAAGATGCGTCCTGGGAGGCGAAAAGGAATGTAAAGATAGTCATGGAGATCTCCATATCAGAAAAGACACGGATTTTAGAAGAAATCTTCTGTCCCTCCTCCTGTGGAGCGTCTCTGGCGTCGATCATGGACCTAATCCAGGAATCCATAGTGCAGCCAGGCTCCTTCCCAGCCTCCATAGCAATCTTGGAAAGAGAAGCGCATCTTGCAAATTCATTAAGAACGAAATCGGCGCACTTCTTTCCGTACCAGGTCTTGGTGAATGGGATGATGATGGGGAAGTTGACGAGTTCGAGTGCAGCAGTAATCTTATAGTAGTTCTCGGAGATTTCCTTGACAGCTTCATCGGTGATATAGTGTCCTACAAAAGTGCGCAAGGAAACGGCGCAGTTGATGTCACGGAACTCGCTCATGTATGGGATAGGTTTGCCATCCTTTGAGAGTTCCAACCACCTCTTAAAGTAGGTGTCATAAATATCCTCCTGGCCAGGCAAGTACATGCCCATGGCTTGACGACTGAACAGATTGTTGAGACCTTTACGGTATTCGACGTGTTGCTTTCCATCTAAGAAAACCCAGTTCTCGGGTCGGAGAATCTTCTTCGCTACATCAACAACACAAGGGCTGACATATGCAGGGGAGTTGAAAACCTTGCGGGCCAAATCTCTGGTTGAAGCGATGACAACAAATCTATGGGCCAATTAGCGAGATTCTTCCTCGGGATAAATTCAGTGGCATACTTGTGGAATACTGAAACACAACTCAGTGGCCCGCTGTTCCATTTTGCAAGATATTCGCTAAACTTTGGATTGACAGATTCCAAGAAAGGTCCCATGAATGGGATCTTAAATGCTGGTCCAGCAATGCTGCCCTTTTGCCAGATGTAGCGAACTAAGTGCAGAAATGCAGCGTTAGCTTGGAATACTTGCACTTATCACATTTTTTTATCACAATTTCCAGAAAGGGGTGAATAAGAGCAACAAACCTTGATCATAGGTCACAGATAACAGTACAATGGTAATGATTGCCTGCCACGCGCTTATTCCCTCGAGGGATTTCCCCAATTCTCCAACTGTGTTTACAAGGCTTTGAAAAGGCTGCTCAGCCGAACTGACGGCCGAGGGGTGCGCAAAAGTGGATGAGTTGGCTGTTATTTCTGCCATTGTTCGTTATCGATGGAAAAGTAGGAAAACGCAGCCGCGTGTATCCTATTTTCTTGATAGATACGATACAAGGTCAAAACGGGATCTAGCTGTAGCAAGCGAGAACAGTAATCTGATGAAAAGGCTTGGGGAGAACAAGCCCTTTGACGTAAAACAAACAAGCAGAGACCGTAATGGACAGTCTGAACACCAGCGACAACAGATGGAGAAACACTCAGCCGGTGATGAAGAGGCCGAAGTAGATGGTAAAGAAAGAGGAGGGAAAGGGTAAGATAGAAGGGGAAAGGAGGGTATGATAAATCAATTCCCGGGGCCGATTCTGTTACAGGCAGAGGTAACGTCAACAACAACCGACTACTCAATGGGAGGTTATCACTAATGGCAACGATAACATGAGTTTTCTTCCCCTAAACAGAGGCCCTGTCTGTCCCAATGGTTGAGGGGGCTTGGCTTCTACAACAATCTGATTATTGAGATTATCTACACAGTTACGGCAGGTCTCACTCCCGAATTTGTCCAATCACTGCAGTCAGGGGTAATTTCTTAATCTCAGGGTTCACAGCCCACAACATGATTCGACCTGCTGTGTCCATATATGCTCGCATCCAATGTACTTACATACATGTACTTACTTATCCATCCGGCTAATTGGTAATACCTAACCACCCTGATTCTGATTTTATCGGAGGCCTCGAAATCATAAATACTTGCATCTACCTCGACTATGTACCTCGATAAGACTTGCACTCTATCTATGTACTCCACAGTATGCAGAGTACTATATATTTCGTATTCGTTCTCCCACTGACATGGGTTACTGGCCATTGTCTGATATGTGGAAACCCATACCACTTTAACGTATGTGCGTAATGAGAAAAAATAGGGCACATACACGAACGTTTCTTTCTAGAACTCACGTGGTTAATGGGGTCATTTAAAGACCACACTCTCGCGCACCCATTTGTCGTCATCCTGGCTACTTCTCCCTCGGCTAACTCCTTTCCGGGATATTTCGCCGAGCACTGCAAGACAAGCAATTGAGTAAAGTTTCTGTGTTTGCCGTACTACCGGCGGCTCAGTACGAATAAAATCATTGACTGCATACCCTGCAAGATACTTTGTGTCTTGTGCGAGCTCTGGAAACAGCAACCTCAGCGTCCCCCCTACCTCTAAAGCGGATACTGACAGCATCTCAACATGCTGATACTATCCTCACAGACTATCACTCGCAATTTGCTGTGCGTTTTATGGGTGTGCTCAGACCACTGAGCTTACATGTATTTCCAATTCTTAGTCATTAAACCGAGCCTTGCCAGGGTATCTGCTCTGTGTATTCCATGACTAAAGCTTTACCCTATCCGAGACAAATAGTCCCACTAGAAAGTGGCACGGCACAGACTACAAGCCCGATAAGTTCTCGCCCGTTATAACAAAGGTTATAATGGCGTATACAGCCCCACGAAAAGACGTCAAAACGCAAATAGAGTCTTATAGAGTACAGCCAGATATCGACCTAGGAATAGGGGCCTGAACTCCTGCTAGATAGCGATTACCATCTCGCTGCCGGACTAGTTTTCCAGCTTGCGAACTGCAAAGGAGGTCAGGGTGCACATGCAGCCTCCCACCCGCAGCGCACAGACCAAGTGCGAGTGATACACTATGAGTATGCCAAATTATGTCTCTTTCTGCAATGGCAATTACACAACCGATATCTTCAAGTCTTTTATCTGATCAGAGGACCATCAAACTTTAATTTGTATTATAAAAACCATCACTAATATAACATCCTAACAGGACAAACAAACCCTTCCCTCGACCATGTTTGTTTTATACGACTTCTGTTTAATCCTACCTATTGCACTAGTCTACGTTGGGGGCACGATTGGCTAGTTACAGCCATGTTGTAAGATCTTATCATATCGCCCAACAAACTCAAATCTTGCTGATACGGCGGCAATGGGCAACCTTTTCCCTTCCTTCTTTTCTGCTACCATCTATCTAGAGTTGAGGCTATGTGAACAGGTGTCCAGGTGTGCATAGTAACTAAGCCTGTTGGTGTACGTATGGTAATGATCAATGAGCTCATTATTATGCATGGCCTATATTTCTTAATATATGATAGTATCAAGACCTGCAGTATATACCCAGGCCCCTAACCCATCTCCGTCCCATCACATTGGATGAACTAAATAGACAAACATAAACATAAACAAACAAATGTATCATATTAAATTTAGTACTAAAGCGTTTACAGACCTTTTGCCCAAAGGGGGCCATATATATCAACACGTCATTCAGTGGTAGGTACTGGACATTTACTTAACAGCATAAAGACTGAAATTCAGTGTTTATATCACTGGTAGAAGATTACTAAGTATGTACTAGTATAGTGTGACACGAGGACTGAAATTCAGTGCTTATACCGCCTCTGGTAAAATTACATTTGATAAATTTACCGCTCTATAAATCGGAGCGAATTGACGGTAGAATAGGCGTCGAAATAGGAGCGGTGTCCTATGAAAGAGATGTTGAATAGAAGGCTTATCTTCAGAAACAGAGACTTGTATCATGAAGTGTGAAGTATTGCTACAAGAGACGAAGGGGGGGGTTCCTTTTACGCTAAGAAAAGAAAGGTAAAATAAATACGTATTACAAGGACAACACAAACGTTGCCCTACTATGTATACAAGTTCATAGGTTGCAAAGTGCGATAAAAACGTCGGGAGATACTACGATCTGCACATACATATACCACATAATCGAAGTGATAAGTAACCAGGGACGTAAATTAACCAGAATGCTTCGGTCACGGTGTATCACTCGCAAGAATTCCTTTTCCATGCCCAGGATTATTTATACCATGTCCCAGGATTAAGTAATGCACGTGTTAAAAATCACGGGATCTTACCGGCATTTTGCCAAATACAAATAACCCCGCTCTTCCTAATAAAAATCCCAATACCGGATTGTATTCCTCGCAGCACACTTATCATACATATTACCTCACACAACCTAATTACTAAAAACTCAAACCAAGAAAATGCGGTTATTGTTGCCCTGCTATCACTACCATACAACACCGAATACTATTCTTTCCATCTCTACTTAGAGCTCGAACCCTTTCCCACATTACTAGTAAGAATCAGCGCCGAAATCAGCTGCACAACATAACTATAAAAAAACAAAAACCAGGTCCTTCTCTTCTTCCTCTGTCCCCTAGGCACACCAGCCGAAGAGCTGTTTGTATACACATCTCGTCCATCTTGCCCGCTTTCCGATGGTAGTAGCACATATTTCAGGCTCCGCAACTATCGTGTTTATGTTAGAAATACTCAAGAGGGATGTATGAAAGAGAAGATCTTACAAGGAAAAACGCATTTGCGGCAAAGAAGTACGCAAACACAGTCCAGGAGATCCAGCTATTCATCCCCGTCACCTCCCCAATGAGTATCGTAAGGATTGCGCCAAAGAACTTATACCCGCTGTACCCCAACAAGTCCAAAAACTGACCCTCACCACCGTTGATGTTCAAAAGGTAACTGCCCATCTTGAGCACCGCGAGCTCAAAGAAGATGATCACAAACGCCGTAGTGGCAGTTTGTGCGAGCTGTTCAGGGTGGAAGTTCCCCGAGATTCCGGTGAGAAGACTGTTGAAGAGGATGTACGTCACAAAGGACATAAGCGGAATGTAGTGGTCTGGCGCATTGACATCCTCGCTTGGCGGTAGATACGAGTATTCTAGCGGACCCCCGGGAGTGGTGGAGGGCCGTGTGGTGGATGTGCGGAACCAGGGAGTATGCGAGAATGGGAATAGAAGAATCCGCAGTTTGCGAAGAACGTAGGTATTTGTCACTGCGAAATATGGTTTTAAAGCTGAGATGTAGCGGTTCAGCTATGCGGTTACTACTATCAGTCTGACAGTCCAAACAAAAGAGCGGGAAAAGGTAACAAAGGGGGCCTACGTTTTTCTCAGCCATATCCGTCCCTCGGGACATTGCAGCATTCGCGACAGAGAAGCCCATCTGCGCTGTTGGGTCGGAGAAGAAATTCCCATTCATGTTTTGCGGCACCCATGACGGGTATGCAGCGGATTGGGGATGTAGATTTCCCCCGGGGATGCCGCGGGCGTTTGGTTGAGAGTAGCTAGGGTTGTCATATGGAGAGTTGTAGGAGTTTGAGGATGTGGGTGGCGGTGGTGGAGAATGCATCACAGGTACCTGGACGGGTTTCTGGGGTACTGGATGATGTAGTGGAGGGGTTTTGGCGGGGTACATTGGGCGCTGCATAGTGGACGTATTGTTAACAAGACTGTGGGGAAATTTTGGATGTGAGTGTGAGGTAGATAGCTGGTATACGGGTAGCTATCTGTAGTCCAGTGGTAGTCGAGTTCAAGAAGGGTTATGAGAGGTAGAGAGAGTTGTAAAGGTGTTGTTATGTATTTAGGTGCATGATATTATCAGAGCAAGCAAGGGGGTGGTGGGCGAATTAGGTTGTCTGGGGGGGGGCGCGTGAGGCTGAGTTTGGGGGATCCTCTGCGTGACGTTGCACCGCCGAGCCTCATAGAAAATTAATTAATCTTTCATTTGTTTAACTTCGGGTTATCAGAGACAAGCTTTCCCAGTGAAAAATAATGGAACAAAAAAACAAAAAAAACGCCCAATCTCTGAATCACTGATCATCCATCCACATGCAAGGAGGGATTTGTTCTATTACGCTAGTTATTATTTCTTAACCACTACTTTACATAGTTAATCTACTACCTGCCTGCCTTCCATGACGCCCTCACCAATCCCCCTCCTCCTCCTCAAAACCCGTTCAAACCCAACGGACCCCTACGAGGTCTATTTCTCTCAAAATCCCTTCCGTCCTGCCAACGGGGGACCTGTAGTGCCATTCCAACCGATCTTTGTCCCCGTGCTACAACATAAACATATCAACCTTGATTCACTAGAGTCGGTCATCACTTCGAGCAAACTTGAACAGGACGCAGAGGCAGGATATGGTGCGTTGATAGTCACGTCACAGCGTGCAGTTGAGGCACTTGGGGCGGTGCTTGATAGGATTAAAGGTTTAACTACAATCCCCTCCTGTATATAGGACTCGAATCTCAAATTATATACCACCCGCAGAAAACCCCATATGGGAGGCCAAAGTGGCGTCTCTACTTGCAAATACGGTCGTTTACGTTGTCGGCCCCGCTACTGCCTCAGCGATAACCAAACTTGGCTTCACCGCCTCCAACATCCTTGGTGCTGAATGCGGGAACGGTGAGGTTTTGTCAAAGTTTATAGTTTCCTCCTATAGCAAGCCTCAAAAGCCTATCCTCTTCCTCGTAGGCGAGATTCGCCGCGATATCATTCCCAAAACACTTCGAGAAGCGAGCATAGGCATCGAAGAAATGGTAATTTATGAAACCACCGTTGAGGAAGGCTTCCGGGAGGAATTTACACAAGTGGTCAAGGAAACGGATGGGGGCGGGAGCATGAGATGGATTTGTGTATTCTCACCATCGGGGGCAGATGTGGCTGTTGACGTTCTTAAAGAGCATTGGGCATCGGGAAACGGGAGTGGGTCTTGCATTGCAGCCATTGGACCGACAACTGAGAAGTGTCTAGAGGATGCGTTGGATCGAAAGCCGGAGGTAACAGCAAAGAAGCCGAACCCTGAAGGATTATTGGATGGAATTACAGGATTTATGGAGACCCAGTCATAAGTGTAGCGTGTGCTTAGGCTCGAATGGACAAAGGGTCTCAGCATTATTTAGATATCGAGTGATGGCTCATGATTGGCCATTTCCCCCCCTTACTATTAGCGATAGCCATGAAACCCAGGCTAGTATTGGTCAATATACTGTCTTGTCCCACCGGCATCGGCATCATAGTCTACCGGAGATATTGAAGTTGCAAGTTGTTTACTCTCCGGCTTGAGAATAATATGGCAAGGTGCCCTCGTAATCCTTTACCTCATAACCCGCCCCTTTTCTATACATGTACATGTATGTTTGGAGCATAAAAGAAAGGGCTGCCGTATAGATCCTTGCCACATTCAGTACCGGGGTCACAACTTTCGCTACGACTTTCCAGGCAAACCAAAAAGAAAAAAGAGAAAACCAATGACCAAAACCGTGGGTATTTTGCCTAGATAAATCCTACTCTTTAGATATACAATACACAGGCTATGTAGAGTAAAATCTGAAGGTAAGAGGGATTATGATAAAAGAACTGCGAATTGTAGTATAACCCGCGTGTAAGGACATGATATTCGCCGTGAACAGGTATTTAATGAAAAAGAACATAAGCCGTAAACCTCTTTTACCGGATCAACTACAACCTATACACAAGGTTGCCGCCCGTAAACCTATTAAAAAACGAATTGTTAGAGAAACTGGCTATAAAAGACCGAGCTTTTATCGGCGGAAGTAAATAGGGAAAGTCATACATAATCTGGTTTCTTTCAGTCATCACTTGTAGTGCAGCCTCTGCCTCAGCTCTATCAAAGTTTTCCTGCTGCCCGATCTTGGAGTTGACGGCCGACAGCATCTCGTCAAACTGAGCTATACCGTCATCTCCGAATATAGGGCTCTGGAGCAGACTCCCGAGGGCCTTCCTGAACACCTGGAGCCGGGCTGGGGATACCACTTCCGGTTGTGCACCCACAGCAGCCGCAGCACTCGAAGAGCCTTCACCGGCATCTTGCGACTGGACCATTGATGAAGCGCGGTGGGAAGATGCCCATGAGTCCTGCGACTCCACTTGCGATGTAGTCCCACCACGTGTAGGCCTTCTGGTGCGAGAGGAAGATGGGGCAGTGTAAAGATCGTCATCCCCGTCTTCATCTGCATCCATCTCATCGTCGTCTTCATTGTCATTTGTTGCCTGGGCGCGAGTCCTTCTGGACGCAGCACGCCTTTTCGATGCAGCACGACCCGTTGGTTGGGTCTCTTCCTCCTCTTCCTCCTCTTCGTCACTTGAATCCGCAGTGGCCTCGGTACCAACCCTCCGTCTCTTCCGTCTCTCGTCTTCCACGATTTCTTTAAAGAGTGCAAACCTTAAAATATCTTCGGCGGCAACCGCATCTCGCTCGTCAACGCGGTTGGAAAGTCTAGCTTTGGCATGAGCTGTCGCCAGACGAATCAATGTCTCCAAAGTACGAGCAGTCATTGGAGACGTCCTTCGTTGGCTTCCTTCTAATTCATCATTCCGAAGTGCCGAGTACGTAGCTACAATATGATCCGCTGCACCTTTGGTCAAAACAGGCTTTATACGGGTCTTGGCGTATTGGATGTATTTTTTGACGAAACCCATGCTCAGTACCTCCACCTTCCTAGAGTTTCCTCGGCCGGTGGTGATGGTGACTCCAGCATGTAATAGAACATCGTACTTCTCGTAAACCTCTGTGGGCCTTCCGGATTCTGCATTGTCCTCATCAAGGCCAACACCAAGTGTCTGTCCGGGACTCTCTCTAACAGGGGCACCTTCTTCAGTCCCAGGTTGACGGTATCTATGCATCCTCAAAACGTGTTCTGATACCTGGCGGTCCCGGACATCATCAATGTCATCCGTGACGACAAAAAGCAAATCGAAACGGGACAGCAAAGAGTCTGGAAGGGCAATATTTCTGTGGGGGTCCTTGTGAGGATCATACTGCCCATAAATTGGATTGGCAGCAGCAATGACACTACATCGAGCATTAAGAGAGGTATGAATACCGGCCTTGGCAATTGTGACAGTCTGCTGTTCCATGACTTCATGGATGGCCACTCGGTCGATATCGCTCATCTTATCAAATTCATCGATACAAACCACACCACGATCAGCAAGAACCATTGCACCAGCTTCTAATCTTCGTTCACCGGTCTCCTTATCAGAGGTTACTGCGGCCGTAAGACCAACACCCGAGGATCCACGACCAGTAGTCGCGATCGCAAGAGGTGCTGTGTTGAGGACAAATCGCAGGAGCTGGGATTTTGCAGTCGATGGATCACCGACCATTAGAATATTTATATCACTACAGCCGTTAATTATATATTTCTCCAATTAGGTATGGAACAACAAACCCTCTCAAATGTGTTCCATTATCTAAATTCTTCTCCATACCTCCGAGAAGCATCAACAAGATGGCCTTCTTAATGTGATCATGCCCATAAATACTAGGCGCCAATGATTGAGAGAGTAAACTAAAGATATTTTTCTTTTTTGAGATCTTGTTGATGTTACGAATGTCGGTGTCGGTGATTGTAGCTTGAGCTATTCCACCACCAGCCTTGGAAGAAAGCAAGATGATATTATTGGCAATCAAAAGCGTTCGAAAAGTCGAACTACCTTGTCCAGCATTTCTGTTACCAAGAGAGCGGTAAAGCCCCACCAATTGAATACGATCACCAGGCTTCACTCGATCAACGAGATCATCATCCATGATAACATCTACACTACGAGGGAGTTGTCCGGCAGGGGCACGTTCTGGCATTTCCTGTATAGAGATCGTTTGGTGGTCCCGATAAGTACAGTACCCATATTCTGTAGTGAGTGGATTTCCTTTGTCGTCTTCAGTGGGGTAGACACTTGAAGAGGCCGGTGCATTGACCGACATTGTCTGGTCCTTATACTCGCGCCACATGAATAGCTTTTGCGCTTCATTATAATGAACACTTTTGACCACTTTGGGTCTTACGAGTGAGCATCGAGTAACCTAAGAGAGATGAATGTCAGTGCTTGATGGACAATACAATAAGTGGGGAGAGTTATACAATTCCCTCAAGAGAAACAAGGCGATTGAGATGCTTCGAGCTCAGTGTTCTGGGATTGACCGCATATTCTCCGAAGCTTCCTGTCAATGCAGCATAAAAAACCTGCGCGATAGATAGATTAACAAACAGCTCCAGGTTGAGCCCTCACAAGATATCCCTACAGTTTCTTCGGTAATATTATGACGTTGGCGGTCCCTCTGTGTAAGAGCGAACTCCTTCAATGCTCTATCTAGGGCTGGGAGATACTCGAAGGGAGAATTCAAGAGCCCTTCCGCGAGCTCCCTGTTGTGATTGCGAATCTCATCTATATTTACTGGTAGGCGTCGCTCCCCACGGTTGAGCATCAATTTTACTGCATCTGAGTAGCTTCGCGCATCGTTGTCATTGGGATCTAAGAATTCTGTAAACTCTCTGACGCGGCCTGTTACGAACAGTCAGCATCATGGACTAGGGTAAACCGGCAGAGCCCGTCAATACCGATAATAATCTCATCCAGAATAGGCCCAGAGTCCATGGCTCAGGCAGTGTTATGAGTTGGTGAATGGTTAGAGGGTTAGAGGGGCTACATAGTATGCAGTTCCCACAGTTGAGGGTTAGCACTTGTGTTTCAAGAACAAAGGGAAAGCTAGCCTCCGGAGATGTTGAAACAAATTGAAGGAAACGGAGGGGAATTACCAATAGTTGCTTTGTTTTCTCCTTCCCGATAAAAAGACAGAGGCAGATGATCGAATTGATTGTTGGGGAAAGAGGGGCAGAGTTGAGGTGGGACGCGTAAAGTGGTTGTACAGTCTTGGCATAACTTGGCCTATAACCAATCCCTCCGAGTGCATTCCCATGATCAAGTGCATTGACTTTGTGACCTTGCTGAAATCCTTATAGATATTCAGTTCTATTTGTGCCATTGTCTAGAGCGATCTGCATAGTATGCAAAGGAGGAGTTTTCTCGTGGCTCCTATACTCGTATAAAATTTACACGAATGCTTAAAAGTGCTCCCATAATACCAATTAAGCTCTCTCTTTGAATGGTGTAAACCGCACTTTCTTAATTCAAACATCTCGGGACCCTGTCAACGCCAAGCCGCATGTGTCACACAGAGCCGCAAAGCTTAGTTTTATAATTTTAGTTGCCGGACGTCACCTGTTGATGCTCCTCCAAAAAGTTCAACAAACTACAGCACAATAGCGCAAACACCGGACCGAGTAAAATGAAAGTCCTTAACCCCTCCGAAAGCTTTCTCTGTGATCATGAGGTCTTAAAACACCTCATTGGGATGAAAGCCCGTTACACACACGTTCACGAGACCCAGGGCGCTGTCCACGCTATGAAGGCCGGGAATCTTGAAACCGTTATGAAAGAGGTTCTTTTCTCGTCATTAACCCCTGGTCGAAATGCTTCTGACTTTGTGGGTCACTAGGTAAAGGACTACCTATCCACAACACCGGCGGCGACACAGACCCAAGCGGACATCGACAAATTCATGAGCGCCGTGTCAAAGTTCGCACTAGAGAAGGCGGAGTTGCTGATGATCATCAACTCACGGCCTTCCAGTATCGCTGAATTAGACTGCCTAGTTGAAGAAATGGACGCCCGGTTCGATGACCAAGGAGCTCAGGAACTACTGCGCATAGTCAAGACAACCTTGCCGGCAGGTCCAGTGGAAGGCGCAGAAGGTGAAAATTCAAATTAAAAGGTTTTCTTTTTATGGGGGCGCAAGTACATGTACGTGTTTCCTTGCTTTGTAGGGACTTTGGAGGATTTAATTAATTTTATGACACAATATGTGAACCCAAGTTATTAGCATATCTAGAACCTACATATCTTAATAAGCTGAGAGAAAGAAGTATGCAATTATGACACCAATTTTACAGATATATGTTTTTACATGACTGGGTTAGACGGTCGATCATGAGATCCTCTTAACTCCTTCAAGAAGGGCGATACTTTATAGCCCGTTGTTCGCAGCTCTCGCACTGCCGTGTGATACCTGTTGTTGTCCCCCACCAAGTAACACTTGGTAGCCAGAGCTTTGTACAGACTCGGTGGCACTCGTCTCCATTTTACTTTCAGTTCTTCTAAGTAGATGAATGCATCCTCGTAATCGTCCTGTGCCAGAGACACATGGAAAAGATGCATATAAGTTTCTATGCTTGGTTCAATCCTCATCTCCTTCATCTCGCTAACAAGGTTCATCGCAAAGTCCTTCCTAGCCTCTTTTGCAGCAATCCCCAAGAGGAGATTGAATGTGTCTATATCGGGCCGCATGTCGAACTCGGGCATTTCTTTGTATATCCCAAACGCCGCGTCGATGTCGCGGCGAGCAATATGTGCAGCGATCAAGGCATGAATTGCCGCAAGGTCAACATCTCTACCGGATTTTTTCAATTTTTTCAAGAGTTCCAAAGCATCCTGGATAGATTTTTCGTCGTGAAGGACCTTTATGATTGGTTGGGCCGTATTCTCAGCTGGAGGAACATCTGACTTCCGCATAAGAGCCAGGATCGAAAATGCAGCCGTTAAGTCACCAGAAACGGCATATGATTCCAGAAGAGCAGCATAGTGATGCTCCTGGTACTTAAAGCTGCGGTTCCAGAGAACCCTAAAAACGTCAGACGCCAATTGGGGCTGCCCATATCTAGCTGCAACATTGAGTGTGGACAAACAAATTCCGTCGTCGGGGGTGAACATCTCTCTGTCGGTGACCATCTTCCAACAAAAAAGAGTAGCTTCAAGCTAAATATATGCAAAATTAGAAATGGACCACGATAAGCCGGTATTAGGGGGAAACGCTTACATGAAGCTGTTTTGTGGCGGCCGCAAGAATATTGTATATTAACTCCGGGGGTGTGACCCAAGTGATTTCCGACTGTAATTCGCGAAGCAAGCGCAGGGCTTCGTCAATTTCTCCAACTTTACAAAGACCTTTGATTGTGTCGTTGTAGATATTCCGATGTAGAACCTGGCCGCCCTGCCGCCGCCTCTCAAGGATTTCCAGCGCCATCTCAAACTGACCACCCAAAATATACCCTGCAATTATATCTTCCCAACCGCTCTCCGACACATCGTACCATCCTTGTTTCATCTCACTTAGAACCTCTGCTCTCTTGAGGTAGTCCGGTGACTTGGCTAGGAGCTATTTCATCCGTGAAATAGATTAGCATTACATTCCACAGGCAGCGCGTAACCACTATAGACACCCCACACAACTAACCAACCTTCAGAAGCGAATGGTAGATCTCCGAGTTCACCTGTAGCTCCCTCTCTCTCATCTCTTCGACAAGGCGAAATGCTAAAGGCTGTAACAAGCATCCTTGGAAGTTTGCACACGCCTCAATCAAGGCCGCAAAGAGCTTTGAATCCGGTACATATCCCCCTCGCACCAACTCCTCTGCTGCCTTGAAGACCCCTGGGTACATGCCCCGCTTCCCCAGATCTGCCACCTTGTCGACCCCCGTGAGTTCCGGAGAGCGAAACACCACCGGTGCGGTTCCAATGTACCGCTCTCGATTTACTCGCTTGGCATTGTCATCTTTTTTGAAGGCCACCTTCCGTATCCTCAAGCCGGAGTATTGGTATGTGATTTCGTCTGGGGGTGGCTCGGTTTTGCTCTCGGGGGTGCTGGGTTCGCTGGGTGTTGAGAGGTTTCTGACAATTGACAATGGGAATAATCGATTTATATTGAGGACTGCTGTTGGGCTATGAGCCTGTCTATGTAATGCTTTTGATAGTTGTGGGTAGAGATGGCGCTGGACTATTAGGCGGCGCAGGGTCATTGCTATCGATTTCTCGCTCAGGTGGGGTTGGCGACAGAGGTTTCCTGTAGGTACATACTTTTCAACGGCGTTGGTATGCTCTGCAGATCTACAGAGCAGGGATCACCCGCTCCTCCTCCCACAAATTTTTTGTTTCTGATGCCCATCTACGCATAAGGCATATGTTCGCCTTCACTCACACGCCCTCGCACGATCGTTCTTCATATATTCTATCATGAGACTGATATATTTCAGCCATATAAACTATATTGGACTTGTCCTTCTCTGCTCGACTAGCCAAAACGAGCCTACAGGAGCACCTGCATCTCATGCTCATCGCAAAACGCCCGAACCTACAAAACGGCCCCACGCAGATATTACAAACAAAATAGTCCAAACAGATAACCACCCTAAATGCATAGAGTTCCAACACGTATGCCAACGTTGCATTAATCAAAGTTGTAATGAAAAAGGAAAAAGGAAAACAATTAAAAGGTCGTATGTAAGATCCTCGATCGCTCCGATGCACCCGCTATTTTTGAAATAAAAACAAAACGCCTCCCAAACACCGAGTTCACAAACAGTTAAAGAAAGATGCAAACGAAATTTTTAAAGGATCGACGGGTCTCTGGTTCGAAGAGGTAGTCACCGGATGGCGAGGTCTTCCATCTCATGCAGCGGTTCGAACATGTCGTCACCGATCACAGGGTCCAGAGTCTGGGATAGGCGCGGGAAAGCGGTCCTCGCAAGGCTTTTAGAAGGCAGAGAATTGACCTTCGACTTCTTTACCTGTGGAGCGGCCTGTGCGCACCTCCTCATCTCGGCTAAGGAATACTCGATAAGTTCCGTGGTACAGATCGAGGCGACAGAGAAGTTTATGTCGTCAAGGATCAGCATTTCAGTTTTGTTCAGAAGACGCGACGAGAATAGACCGCCTGCAATGTCCCTGGCCCACATCCTTACAGAGAAGGACTAGTCTAAAGTTAGTACAACAACGCAACATAAACATATAAGAGCAACTAACCGTGTCTTCTAAGAACTTCAATGCAATTGATAGGGCTGCTACTGCTAAAACCTCGCATCCTTCAACCGACCCTGTCTCTGCGCACCACTCTTCCCTCCACCGGCGCACAAAACGCGACGATAGGCAATCCAAGATGCAGCTTCCCAGTCCGACGGTCTCCAAGCTGACATTTGCTCGTTGCAAGATTGACTGAAGCAGATATGCCGATGGTGCTTCGCGTGAGGCGTTCCGAGGTATCATGCTACACAGATATGTCGCGGGACCTAGTGGTGGCTGTTAGCCTTTCGTCCGAACATCAAATATCAACCAATTGAAGAGGACAAGACCCACCAAAAAGCTCTGGGTTCAATTCCTCCTCAAAGTCCACCTCAACCAGCATTTTCGGAGATGGGTCCGATGGTGGTGGCGTGGGAAGATTGGATAGTGGGAGATATCTTTCAAACTCCTCAAAGGAAGAATCCAAATCAAGGTCCAGGGAGCCCGGGGATCCTGGGGAATTTGTCAAGTTAGGCGTTGGAATGTGGCACTCCATCATGTTGTCTGTTGATGCCTCCTGACACATTTGATCCTTCTCTCCGGGGGTATGGCTGTCCTGGGTGTGGAAAGGGAAGACTGGAGTATCCGGCGTCACTAGTCCTAGCTTTTGGGCTGTTGGAAGGCACGATAAAGATCGCGAAACGAATTTATGGCTGGCTGTGGCTGGGTGATCTGCAAAAACGGGAAACGGGGATGGTCTGGTGCAGGGAGCTGAGCATTGAGCAGGAGGATTTGCAGTGGAGAATGACGGTGAGGAGGAGGGGGAGGAAGAGGAGGAAGAGGAGGGTGGGGATGAACATATAGAATGGTAGGACGGGAGTACAAGAACGAGCGAGTGGGTGTTTCTCCTTGACATGATTAACGACTTAATCCTAGTTTGTTCTATGTATGTATGTAGATTTGCGCTTGCGTGTCTGTGCTGATGCAGCTGCTGGTAGTGTCTGAGAGTAAAAGCAAGTATGTCTTTTTTCTTTTACTCACATATACCTCTGTGTATTGAAGGTATTGACTTATTTGTATGTACGATACGGGAAGGTATATGTAGTACTTTGGGGGGGGGGGGGGAAGGATAGAATAATCTGAATAATCTTGGAAAGAGAAGGAAGGGAGGAGGGAAGGGCAGGGTATTTGAGACAGAACTGCAGGCGAAGAAATGTGTCTCTGTCCAGTAGGTACTCCCTCATTCACTATCACTCACTCACTCTCAACTCACTCTCTGCTTTCTGGCCGAGGAAGTAAGGTCGGGACGCCGAAGACCAGTCCTTAAAACAGGGGGCAAGGAACGGGCGGGGGGTAGAGGAGAGAAGTACGATAGCGGGGACGGAAACGAGAGCCCGTCACGGTACACACGTACTCAACTGGACGAAAGCTTTTTTAACTCTACCTATCTCGGGCTGAGCAAGGACTTTACTGCCAGCTCAACACCAACACCACGGCCGTAACGAGATCCCAAACCCAGGGTGGATCGTGCGCTATGCACAATCAATCAAGGCTTTCAGGGCACAATGCACTTGTACCAGGTAGAAAACAGACCAGTACTGTGGGGGTGGGTGGGGGATGGGGAGTATTTTTTTTTTCTCCCTCCAGCTCTTTTCCACTTGTTCCGTGCCGATTATCCCCTGATTTTTTTTATCCCCCAACCTCGTTGTAAATCCCTAGATCAGGTCAGACCAAACACAGACGATTCTTTTCGCGTTCGGTACGAGAGACCCAGATCCACCCGCTTGGACCCTTGGAGGTTCCGTTCGGGACTAGGCACCGAGCCGTTCTTCTGTATGTATGCGCAACAAATATAGCAACCCGAGTACGGGTATGGGGAAGGATTCAATAACGGGGGGGATTATATGCAATGTGGGGGTGGTCTCGAGATTTGATGTAAAGATCACACCAGACGAATTTCTTTGGCTCACTGTGTTCAGCTTCCGTTTGGGAGTATGTGGAAATATGGGCAGGCTGATCGAGATGTAGGATTATGCGGGAATAAGGAGGTACCACGACGATGTGACATAGGATAGTAATGTTGCTTCTTTGCCAGTAGAGAGAGGGAAGGGAGGCACATGTTTTATACTTAATTTCACGGTATGAGGACTTGACCAGGGGTATATTAAAAGTTGGTGGGATGCGGTGGAGGTGGTGGAGGTGGAAAGTTAACAACAATGGTAAAGAAAAATGGTGTACTACTACGGTGATATCGTAGTCAAGCAGGTACACCGTATCGTAAAGTACAGTAGGGAATTATAGTACATGTATGGGAAACAAAGTAAAACAGGCATCCGCACACGCGACCAGGTTCGATAAATGGGTAACCAGTGCAAAAACAAAACCGGCCTGTCATCCATCCCCAGAAAGAAAAGAAACCCAAGATCTTCCCACTCCCCTCTCCCATTCACTCGCTCATTCCTCCAACAACAACAGCCATAAAGCCTACGGGTATGTATGTAGGCTTGGCCCATGTATGTAATAACGACAGTGTTGCTCCCAAAGTAACACAGTTAACGAGGACAGCCTTCTTCCTCACACGGACATTGATGAACCATGGATTCCAAGCCACCACAATTACATATCAAATGGCAGCAGCCTCAGCCCTCCATTCGAACGGGCGCAGATCGCTCTCTCTCCACGATTGTGTTTCCGCTGCGGCTGAGGTAGACCTAGCACGTTTCTAGCATCGGCAAGCGACCCTGGTGGTGATTCGGCCTGCAGACGCAGGGATTGGTTTTGAGTTCCCATCTGGAACACTTATTCGGCGGGCACCACCGAGGGTAAACATCCCACCACCTTTTTTTTTTTTTTCCCTTTCCTTCCCTGTTCCACAAGGCACATCCACCATTCATCGCTGCTCAGAGCGTCATGGTGATAGTGGCCAAGCGTGCCTATGCAACGCTTAGAATCGCGATGCAGCCGACAAGCTAGAAGGCTTTCTGGTTGGGGAATTACAAAGAGTGCCAGTACCTACATAGGTTAGAAAGTTATACCCAGGGTCCACGGATTCGGAAACGGCACAAATCCCATAGCCAGGCAGCTTACAAGTTACAACAAGTAGAGTCAGTCACTTGCATAAGTGTCACCTTCCCAGTAATAAATAATCCGACATGTGTGTATGTAGAGAGAGAGAGCCTTTCTAAATAAATTGCGTGAAAAATGCATTCACATTCCAGAAAGAAAAAAAAGAAATAAAGTACAGGTAGGTAGATAATCGATCCGGTGATGCGTGATGATCCAACGAGTCCCCCCAGTAAGTACAGGTAGGTATTAACGCGTCTAGTGTTTTAGAAAGTCTACGACTGTAACCCCCCATCAATCGAAAAATCTCTCATGCCCCCCCCCCCCCCAAAGACCCTATTTTCGATCCTGTTGCACCTTTTTTTGTTCGAGAGGGAAATACATATGTATCTAAACAAGGTAACACTTTCTTCGACCGGTCCACTCGGAAGCCTGAACCTTTACTCTCCGGTGTTTTGAAGTTGGCACATTAGGGATAAGTATGTGTCTATCTGCCGGTACTGCTTGCGCGATCGGCCATTGACAGTTGAGAACGTGCTCCCCAGGGATGCTGGTGCCATCTTTGCAGAAACATCAACAGAAGGGGGGGAGGGAGACGGAGACACTCTACCGCGCCGCTTGCTGCACCTGGCGCGCGCTCTTCACACAAGATCACTCATACCCTATTTGCACGTTAACCAGCCAGCCAGCGCCAACCAAAAAAAAAAAAAACTTCACGACTTCAAAGTTATGTGCAGGTTTTTTACCGACAAGTGGTAAGCGCTAGAGTGTCCAGAACCTCCTTCCGGTCCTCCTCCGGATTTCAGCTCAAACTCGGTCTCTCCTTGCTGTTACTGCTGCTGTCTACCGGCATGTACCGGTGGTACCTATGGTCGTCAATAAGACACCTTTTACTATCATGACGACACCTTTGTGCAAGAGGGCATTGGATAATTCTCGTCAAGACATGTAGATCAAACTTGTGATCGTCACTTGGGTAATATCATCGTTCCCTTCGCCCACCGGCTTCACATATATCACAATTAACACGGGTTAACAGGTATGCTGGGACCAACCAAAATCAACTAGAATAGTTGAGGATATCTGACCCAATTGAAAACTACACTTTGTAGTGGATATTCTTATGTATTCTATATGCAACAACAACAAAAAAAAGAAGAAAAAATTTAAAACGACGACGTCCTCGTCGATGGTGTCTAAAATGGGACTAATTATGTAAAAGGGCTACATATCATTCCAAACCGTGCCTCGCGAACAAGACCGGTAAGGTATCATGAGAATTCTAGGACGCACTAACAATAAGTATTAAAAGAGAAGGGAAAAAAAACTTCCCTGTTGTAAGAAAGTGAGACATCATGAGAAATGATCATGAATACCATGTCTTCTCTGGGTCTCTTCGTGGTCCGCCTCGTTCTCTTCCGCTTCTCTCCTCAGCCTCATCTTCTTCTTTCTCTCATAAACCGCCCTAACTGTCCTCTTAAGTTTATCGGCGCTTTCATCGAAATTTGCTTGCGCCAACGCCACAGTCTGGTCAACCTCTTCCGGCGTCCACTACACCGTAAAAAAAGAGGAGGTCAGATTCCGTTTTTTACTTTCAGCCCAATGCACAATCCGGTAACAGCTTGAGTAAAAAAGGACAAAGAAAAAAAAATGACAGCGGGGCAGAGCAGGCAACAATGCCAGAACGGACAAATAGGAGGGAATCAACCACAAACCTCGAAGTTCCACGTTGAGAGATAAGGCGACCGTTCGGGTTCTACACCAGGAACCTTTTCGTTCGGAATGAGTGGAAAGTAAGCAACAGTAATCCCTGTTGGGAATCAAAGTCAGCATCAGCCCTATCGGTTATTTAGAGTGCAAAAAAAGAGGCAGTTTTTGAGTGGCTGCGGTGAAGTTTGGGCATTGCAACAACGCCTCAGTCGTGGTCGAACTGGGCCAATGATATCCCAGAAAGACATAAACAACACATGTCAAAAACCCACAATCATGATAAACCCCGCACTCTGCGAGGAATCTCGATTACCCAATCTCGTGACTGAGAGAACACTTCGATAAGGTAGTGGGGGGGAGGGGTAAAAATAGGGCACACGATGCGGGAACTCCACTGACCAGCGTCTGGATCCATCAACTCCCAGTCCTCCTCCACGGCCTTACTTGGGGGCGGTTCCTCATCGGTACTCCTCTCCTCCTTGCTACCGACCCAAACGGTACAGTATCCAAGTGCAGTCTTTTCCCCCTCTTCCTCCTTCCTCGTGGCAGGTGACTTGCTGGCTTTGACCTCTTCATCCTCTCTCTGCGCCTCTTCAAGCTTTTCTTTCGCCTCTGAGGCCGAATGGGCCTGCGCATCCTCTAGTTCCTCTTGGATGGTGGAATCAGAATCCTCTTCCCTGGGCCACCCAATGGACACGGGCCAGCCTTGGACTTTGCGCTGCTTTGCGTAACCTTCGGCGAAACCGAGCCAATTGGCGGTCTGGATATCGGCCGAGGAATCGAATGCTAGGAGAATGTCGACGTTGCGGCCGCGGCGGAGGAGCGGGTAGCATGCGAGATTGTTAGACATGCCTGCATCCTACATTGTGAGGGCAAAGGGAAGCGATGTTAGAGGACAGGTCCTTTTATTTTTTTATTTTATTTTTCTTCTTGGTTCATGCAATAAGTATACTGGATTTGGACAACACATACCATCAGCTTCATTCCCTCCGACTCGTACAGAGATTCCGGACACGTATCAGGAAGTGAATCCTTTAGGCCTTTAACAAAATTTGGCATCTGCGCAGGGTCGATGGGGTGGACTTTGCTCAGGTCGTTGTTCCGCTCGAGAACCATCTTGTCGAGCGCCAGAAATAGATTGATCGACGTGACAAACGGGCGGATCTCAGCATAGTAATGGCTCAGTGTTGCACAAAACGCGGAGCCAAATATACCAAATAGTAACGGGAGTTTGACCTCCGGTACTTGGCGGTCGACGTTGACGCCGTGTTCGAAGCGGCGGCCCATGGACCAGGTTGGGATACCAGCTGTTTATTATTATATAATGAGGTACACTGTTAGTTACTAAATAAAAAACCTTTTTATTTTATCTTATTTTATTTCCAAACCTCGATCATGGACTGTCATTCGGGTTATCATACCTTCTAGATCTTCACAAAAGAGCTCGAACGGCGTTACCTCGAACCACTGAAACCATGCCTCCCCAGACTTACTAGCCTTCTCCTTGATCTCCTCGGTGATGTTCTCGCCCTTCTCGTTCTCCCCGCCCACGAACGGGATCTCGTGGCGGACGGCGGTGTAGATTGGCAGTGGCTGCTGCCCATCCTCCAGGTAGCGCCGCTGGTTACTCAACTTGAGATCCTGATCATTGACCGCCGTCTCGTCGCTCGGCACCAACAACCGCGCGCCCAACAGCAGCCCATACAGATCCACCAGTCCAAACGACGAGTACCCTGTCCGCAGCCGCTCCACCACGCCCCTGAGCAGGTACTTGTTGACGGGGGGCGTGGTGAGCAGCTCCAGCGCCTTTGGCGGATACGCAATGTGCACACAGATGCGGTCTTTGATGTGCTGCAGCACGCGGTCAAAGTCGCAGCCCCCGATGCTGGTCAGATATAGCGCCTGCAGCCAGCAGCTCCCCGACACCCCCGCCGTGTACGTCGCGCAGTCGTACAGCCCTGCCCGCGTCAAGGCGCGGTAGTATCCCGTCCCCGCGACCATGGCACGCAGTCCACCGCCGCTGCCGGTAATGGCGATCACGGGAACGTCGTCCTCATGTATCTCCGCCTCGGGGATGTCAAGGTAGCGGGCGAGCGCCCGCCGGGTGTGTACACGCCGGCGCGAAAGGAATGTCTGCTCCTCGTGGCACAGGTCCGGCCCCTGGCGCACGCGCGCCTCCCATTCGATCTCGGGCGTCAAATGGGGGTCCTTGGCTTCCGCCCAGAGCGTCCCTGCGAGTGATCCGTCCTCCATGCTCAGCCCGCGCTGGAGCTCGGTGATCCATCCGGGAAGCCCCACGGCCCAGGTCGGGAAGACCTGGGTGAGGTCCGTTAGCTTGCCCCATTCGATGCTGATGATGCTCTCCTTTGCGGCGAGGAGCTTGGACGAGAAGTTGAGCCATTGGGTGGAGTTTGCGCTCTCATCTTTGGAGGAGGTAGCGGCGATGACGGAGGTGTCGGATCTTTCGGGCGCGGGGAGAGGCTTGACGGAGGCCTTTTCGGCGCGGAGTTGTGCGGAGATGGTGGATGCGGCGGCGGGGTCGGCGGCGGGGTCGAGGGTTGTGGCACGCTGGCGCGATTGGGCCTGGTAGAATGTTATGAGGACGGTGGCGGTAACGAGGGCACCGAGCCCGATCTTGAGGGCTGTGCTGCTGCCGGCCATTGGCGGAGACGATCCAGCTGCAGCAGTGGTGGTGGTGGTGGTGCGGGGGGACGGGGGTGGAGGTGGAACAGAGGCAGAGTCGGAAGAGGAGGCAGAGGCAGAGGCAGATCGATTACTACTCCGAGTCGGTTTGCAGAAACGTGAAGAGTAGGAGGAAGAGAGGAGGGTCAATGATGCAATTCGGATTCGTGGGTGGGGGGAGCATCCCCTACCCCTACTCCTCCACCACCATGCACCCCAGAGAAGACGGCAGTAGCATGCTGCTGCCGATGGCGATGATGATGATGGTGATAACAATCCTGGGGCCGACAGAATGCGCATGGGGAGGGGATGTGCAGAAGCATGTGCCGATCCAATCCAATCAATTATCGGTCAAGAGGTTCTATTGGGCCTGTTTTACTTGTAGTAGTAGATGTATTATTATCATTTGTCGTCCTTGTCAGGAGGAGGATGTCATATGTGTGGTTTGTTTTATTTTTATCCACAAAAGAAAAAATGACATGCCCCGTTTTCCCGCTTCCTTGGCCACAGAGATTTGTAGTAGTGAGGGCTTTTTTTACTAAAGGGAATACCAGTTAGCCACAGGGGTTGATTGATATTGAGAAAAGGGGAGGGGGGTTGAGCCACAAGTCCGTCGTCACTCGCCAGGACAGAGCGGGGGAAAAGGTGGGATGAAATGAGGTTGTGACGTCAGGTGTGGTGGGTGGGGTTTAGATTAGAGTAGATACTTTACCTGCAAATACAAGATAGAGGCGGGGTTGCCACACACAGACTCTCTTCTCTCTCTCTCTGTTACACGGGCGAGGTTGATTGCTATTTTTGCCCGATCCGCGAATCTCGAGATTGAATCCACCCGACATGGCATGGCATGGCATGACATGCCCCTGCCGTTCTCTCGTTACCCCACCGAGGACACGAGTGATGCTGCGTGACTACACTTGCTCACCTTCACTCAGTGATTGTGCCCATGGGAGGTCCATACACACACACACACACTGTATCACGGGGAGGGGGAATGCGCCGCGACGTGGCAGCTGAGTGGGTGAAGGATGGTAGACTGAGTGAGTGAGTAGAGGATGTACAACATATTTGCACAGGGTAAGACAGTGAGGTATAATGTATGTTTGAGACAGGCAAGCTAGGCACCAGCTGAGGGTTGAGTTTCACGGGTTTGTGCCGGGTGGCGAGTGACGGGTCATGAGGGCGGGGTGAGGTTCTGGTGTGCTGCGGTGTGGTGGTGGTGGTGGTGGTGCATGGGGTGTCACTCGAGGAGGAGTCTGCTACATGAGGTTGGAGTACTCTAGGGACGGGTACTGCTACAAGTATACAAGTCTACGGGTCACACAAGTACATGTCTGTACCTGGGGACCAGTACAACTACATTGTGTCTGGGCACTCCACGAAACCGTGCACAAAGGGTCAAAAAACAGAAAAGAAAGAAAAATCCATTTAAATTTCAAAAGAAAAAAAAGAAAAAAAAAGACTATAACGCCAAAGCACTTTTTCTTGCGTGTGTGTGTGCAGAACCCCCCGTCCCCATCCTAGTATACAGAAGCCTTCAGTTCTTTCCGGGAGGGAACCATATCCGCTCATTACTAAAGGAATTTTGATTTGGTCGTAATCGTGGTGGTAGTAGCAGTAGTGGTAGTAGTGGTATAGTGGTAGTAGTGGTATAGTGGTAGTGGTAATGATCATCAGCGCAGGTTAGCGACCTACTCCTGCATCGCGTTCGTCCCGCACTCCACAACCTTGAAATCCGCACTCGACCAATACCTACTCCCAGTCAGCACATCCCATCCCACCCCCATCCCCGGGAAAAACTCACGCAACAGGCTCAACCTTAAACTCCGCCACCGCACACCCAAACTGCTTCAGCAGGTTCGCCTGCTTCGAGTCGAGCTTCTTCCCCTCCACACAGACCGTATACGGCTGATCCAGGTGCACCTTCCCCTGGAGGAGCCTGGTAGGCATTCCCAGCGCCCTGACGGTACTCTCGAGCGAGTGCGCGAGCGGCACGTCCTCCTCGGCCGCCGCCTGTCCGCCCGTGCTGTACACCGTGCCCTCGGGCACGACAAATGTCAGCGGCGCGATGCAGTTCATGCGCGCGTAGTCGGCCTTGACGAACGTCGAAAAGTACTCGATGATCTCGGTGGCAGCCCGGTTCGTGAACAGGAGGCCAACGTTGCCCGCTAGGTGCGTCGACAGCGACGACAGGTTTTCGCGGTATTCGTCGGCCGCGCTAGTGCCGAGGGCTTTGGCCATCACTTTGGTCTTGCCGAAGAAGAGTCTGGGAGGGGGGGGGGGGGGTTTGTTAGGCAAAGTTCGTTTTTTGGGTTTGCATATTTATATTTATAGATATTATAATTGTGTCTGTGGGGCAATTGGGGAGGGAGAGACTTTGGGGAGTGGGAGAGAGAGGGGGGGGGTGGGTGGCTTACCTGCAATCGCTGAGGTCTGTTCGCACCTCCTTCAAATGGGTATTGCGCATGTTCTCGACAGAAAAGACAAGACATGTCTGGTACTCGTCGAGGGACTCCCGGACCTTTGTGAAGAGACGCTCATTATTCTCTCTCCCGGGCTTCTTTGCCGTCTTTGTCAATGACACGACCTTTGATCTCTTACTGCGAGGCATTGCTGTTGTTTCTGTTTTTGTTGTTGTTGTAGATTATTTTTGTTTTCTATATCTGTTGAGGTTGAAGGCTGGAGGTGAGATGAGAGCTTTACAACTTTTTTTTTTTCCCTCGAAAGTTTCTTCTGTGCGTTGCGGTGTGGGGTTTAGACCGTTTGGTTTTTGGCTGCTGCAACGCCTTACCCCATTTAGTAAATGCCAAGCCCTTTTTTAATGCTGGAGCCTCTTTCTTGGAGCTATTGGACCTCCAGGGTGTTCCTGCTATCATTGACACTCCGGGGCCCAACCTCAACAGCACCATATATACAAATTCCACAACGAACCCCCCCCATTACTCCCTCCGAGAAAAAGATATGCTACCCTACATGGACTACATCCAGAATGCATTCTACGAGGCCACAGACTGGAACCAAGACAACTCCTATGCGCAGCTCACGGCCACCGCTCGTGGTATTCCCCCCCCCCCCCAATTGCATTCCCAACAGCAGGGCAAGGAGGCTAACAAACACCAACACCACCATCAGCGCTACTGGACTTTCCAACGCCCCGCGGCCTCAAGATGAATCTCTCCTCGCTCTCCTCCCCCAACTTCGCCACCTCCTACGGCTTTGGCAACGTCGGCGTCGTCGACGGCTCCGTCTCATACCTCTCGTCGTCGTTGCCGCTCACAAACGTGCACCGCAGCTGCGACGTCGACCTGCACGCGGTGACGCAGGGGTATCGGCAGCTGCAGGAGCTCAGGTGCCCCGAGGACCCGCGGTACTGGGAGGTCTGGCAGGGCGGGATCAGGATCGATAGAAGAGGTGGGCGCCACTAGGTGCATTTTTTCTGTCCCCCCCCCCCTTCCTCCCCCTAGACAACCCCAGGGCCCCGTATTTTTGGGGGGGCGTGTGCTGATTCGGTAATGACGGGGAAAAGCTGCGCTTCTGTGTGGGAAGATGTATTTGCCGGCGTCGCAGCTGGAGGCGCTCTATTTGAGGAGGATATCACCGACGCAGCAGGTCAGGCTCACGGCGGTGAGCGACTCAAAGCTCAAGAGCGGTGGGACGGTATGTAAATCTCCTGTTCTTTGCGTGAATTGGAGGGGACAACGAAGCTCAATTGGGAAGGGAGTCGGGTAGATAATGGCCATGCTCCAACAAGACACTGGCAAGTGGTGCTCCGAGTACCTCTATATCACCGATGGCGCCCTCATTGGCGCCCGTGGCCTCTACAACTTTGGTCGTGACCCCCGCAAGACCGACCCCCCCACCACCACCGCCGCCACACCAGAGTGCTCGGAGTATTCCGGGCGGTTCAGCATGGGTGCCGAGCTCTACTACGGGATCCTCAACAAGAGCGCCGGAAGTCCGTAACCTCCTCTTCTCACCTTCATCTCTACAATATATATACACATATACTGAGACGCAACCCCAGTGTCGACCGGTTTCCGCTACAGCACGCTCCCAAACCACCCCGGAACGCCACTGACAATGACCCTAACCCTAAACCCGCTCATCGGGCATCTCTCGGCCACCTATGCCATCAGACCGGTCACCTCGGCCGCGTTTTGCAGCAGGTTCGAGTTCAACATGTACTCGTACGAGAGCGACCTGTCAGTGGGATGTGAGCTGTGGAGACGCCGCTCGGGCGAGGGTAGCAGGACGGTTGGCGGCGGTGGCGGCGAGAGGAGGTCGCAGAAGGAGGAGGAGGAAGAGGAGGAGATTAAAGATAACTTTGCCGGTGTCTTTAAGGCGAGGCTTTCGCAGAACTTGGGGCTGGGGCTGCTATGGGAAGGGAGAATCAAGCATTTACTTTTTAGCGTGGGCGCAAGCATTGATCCGAGGAGGAGAGATGCTCCATTTAGATCTTTGGGGCTGGAGTTTCAGTACTCTTCGTGAGTCCTGTGCATGTATGTGTTTTTGAGGAGTTGGTATTTGTTGACCCCTGCCTGCCGTAAATGATAGTTAGAACGTGTTTAGTAGGAGTCCTTATAAAAAGGGATATGGGCTGATATCACGGGGGGAATTAAGAAAGTAGATGTTCCAGTGATAAAACAGACCTCCTCTGCCATAACCTCAGTACCATATAACACTGCAGTAAAATAAATTGACCATCATTCCCTAATAATCGTTTCGTCTTGGTCGTTGCTATGGTGCCCAAAAGTTCGCTCCGGCAGTACTTGTCAGCACGTCGGACCCTCTGACGCCGCTTTACCAAAAAAGAGCCCCGCAGCCAACCTCTCATCCCGCCAAAAAACATCTCCGACTACCAGTTCCCTAATCCCCACACCAGATATTATAATCCAAGATGACGAACATTTTCCAAGCCCCTAGAAACAACGGAACCCTTTGTACGTGCTAACGCTTTTTCAAGGTTTCGATGGTGAATCCCTTGCTGACATACACGCAACAGTCTTAGGAGGAGAGAAGATCACCGGCGCGGAGGTTCGAGATCAGAATGGTAAGGGGGGGAGATTGAACCAGTGTTTCCATCGGTTAATGGGGGCTTGCTAATACGCTTCATTGAAGTTCTTGCTACCCAGGCCATTGCGAACATTGTTAAGAGCTCATATGGACCTTCCGGTCTCGACAAGATGATGGTGGATGACATTGGAGATGTGACCGTGACGAACGATGGAGCTACCATTCTGAGTCTGTTGGACGTTGAGCATCCCGCCGGAAAGATCTTGGTGGACCTTGCCCAGCAGCAGGATAAAGAGGTTAGCGATAGGTCCCGATGGAAAAACAATTCATCTCTCCTGGATGGTTCTTTATCTACAATGCAGCTACATTTTTTTCTAACACATTGACGGGTTATTTACTTAGGTTGGAGACGGAACTACATCAGTCGTGATCATTGCCGCCGAGCTCCTGCGAAGAGCAAACGACCTGGTCCGGAACCGGATACACCCCACTACCATCATTACCGGGTACCGTCTCGCCCTCCGAGAGGCTGTAAAATATATGCAGGATGTCATGTCCATCAAGGTCGACTCGCTCGGAACCGAGACTTTAATAAACATCGCAAAGACTTCCATGTCATCAAAGATCATTGGTAGTGACTCTACTTTCTTCGCCAAGCTGGTAGTCGACGCGATGCTGGCTGTCAAGTCTACAAACGGCCGGGGAGAAGTCAAGTACCCTGTCAAGGCCGTCAACATTCTTAAAGCCCACGGAAAGGGTGCTTTAGAGTCCATATTTGTTAGGGGATATGCTTTGAACTGCACAGTTGCTTCCCAGGCTATGCCGACCCGTATACAGAACGCAAAGATTGCTTGTCTTGACATAAACCTCCAGAAGGTACGCATGGCTCTTGGCGTCCACATCACTATCGATGACCCACAACAGCTCGAGGCCATCCGGGAACGTGAGGCTTCAATGGTTCTGGACCGTATAAAATTAATTTTGGATGCCGGTGCAAATGTTATCTTTACAACCAAGGGAATTGATGATCTTTGCTTGAAGACCTTCGTCGAGAAGGGCGCTATGGCTGTCAGGCGTTGCAAGAAGGAGGATCTGAGACGGATAGCAAAGGCTACTGGGGCCACTCTAGTGAGCTCGCTCTCAAACTTGGAGGGCGAGGAGGTGTTTGAAGCCTCATCTTTAGGAACAGCCGAGGAGGTTGTGCAGGAGCGTATCTCCGACGATGAGTGTATCTTAGTCAAGGGTACCAAGGCGTTCTCCTCAGCCTCTATCATCTTGCGAGGCCCCAACGACTACCAGCTTGATGAAATGGAGAGGTCTGTTCACGATTCTCTCTGCGCTGTCAAGCGAACCCTTGAGAGCGGAAAGGTTGTCCCTGGAGGCGGTGCCGTTGAGACTGCTCTGAGTATCTACTTGGAGAACTTTGCCACTACCCTTGGGTCCCGTGAGCAGCTCGCAATTGCCGAGTTTGCTTCCTCCCTCCTTGTCATCCCTAAAACTCTTGCTGTCAACGCCGCGAAGGACTCTTCAGACCTTGTCGCCAAGCTCCGGTCGTACCATGCTGCTAGTCAGACGGCTGACGAGACCGAAACAAAGAAGAAGAACTACAAGAACTATGGACTAGACCTTTTGAGGGGTAAGGTGACGGATGAGGTTAAGGCGGGTGTTTTGGAGCCAACTATGAGCAAGGTGAAGAGTTTGGTACGTCATATCTCCTCCATTTGTTTGGCCCTAGAAAAGCATTATACTTATAAATTTTGGTGATGTAGAAATCAGGTGTTGAGGCTTGTATCGCGATCATGAGAATTGACACTATGATCAAGTTGGATCGTAAGTTATCATTCATCGACATATAGACACCTATTAGATATCTGGAACTAACTGCCTCTTTTTTCTTTTTCACAGCCGAACAACCTCAAGAGGACCCCCACGGTGACCACTAAATTGTCGTGCATAGATGATTTTAAAGGTGGCAGGAGCCTATTGATGGAGGAAACAAAAAATATAAGCGTACTTACTCTTTTTTCCTCATTAATGCTGTATCTTAAATGAAACTAGTTGGCTAGAGAAAATTAAACTGGCACCTGCTTTGGGTGGGGAAATAATATCCATCGTATAATATCATGACCAGGATATCCGGATGCGTAGTATTGACTGGGGTGACGGTGGTTGGTGCAAATAAAGTCGAGGTTATGTATTGGGGACTCTTGGTATTACACGGTACTTGTAGCTTTTTCGGTCATCCCTAGAGATATCCCCCCGTGACTCTTTTGTGGGGCTCGCGGGGTTGTAGATACGGAACGGGCCTATAAGTCCTGACAAAGGGGAGTGGCCAGCCGAGTCTATAGAGCTGGCAGCCAAGCTCGGGGCGGCCGCGTTCGTGCAGAAACCCAAGGCATAGGTGACACTGGCACAGGTGATTCGGCCTGCCGGAGACACCCGGAGCACCTATAACTTGTAGGTTGGTACTGCAAGGTGGGTCACGATGCTGGTGTTTGAGGGTGAAGACAGGATACTGAGGTTCATGTGACTGCTCTTTTTTTTCATGTCCTTTGTGATAGACTATATGGGGGGTGCTTGTTTGTTACCCTAACCCTTGCACATATGTGTTTACCAGATGTCAAAGGGTGGGATCAAAACCTCTATTAGAACAAATATTTGGGGTGCATACATATTTCGGGGCAGAATTGTGATTGATATCTCCGAGTGAGAATATGTGATTCTATGATGTGGCCGTGAGCGAATGCGCGTGAGCCCGCATGGGAGGTAGATCATACTCAAGTCACAGTTAAGACCACACTTAATGCGTAAGGGACCCACAACCCAATTGAGCGCATCTCTACTGCCGGCTGGAAGACGAAACTAGTTATTTGGTGGGACATATATTTTTTAAGTTGAATAATTTAATCTCTATGTAGTATATCTTTAGGCAAGTCTACCCTCAGTCCCTTCGGTCACACAATCATAAAACGTCCACTTAGGGTCCTCCAACTCATCTATATTAATATTAATATTAATTCTCGTAGTGGCAATCCTCACCCTGACCCCCTTTAGCTCTTCTAGTTCTACGGGGCCTGCTTCACTGATGTCCTGCTCAAAGATCCACCTTAATCCGTGCGCGCTTCTTAGCCATGGAAATACAGCTTCCTCTCCTAGCGATCCTAATCTTTCGAATACTAATTTCGTCAATGGCACCCTCCCATGTATATCGCCCCTCTCTGTTGCGTTAATTCCATGGCCACCTATGCGAGTACCAGAAAGGAGGACATGGAAGGAGAACGGCAGTGGTAGAATGGCAGGTCGGAATCTATAATGAAGTTGATAGGCCGTGTAGCTATCTGAGTAGAGACAACGAAAAGCAGGGGAGAGGGTAATTGTGGTAGGAAGACAATGTGGAGGTATGAGTGTGATGTAGGAGAAACGTTGGCGTGTTGGAGAGCAGTGAAAAGAGGGACGCCGTGGGGGATAAGGGCTTTTTCTGGGAGTAATTACCACACTGAGATCCGTGGCTTTCTGGTCTGGGCATTTAGGTGTAATGGATTCGTGTATATCATCATTGGGGTTCTTTGGACCCTCGAAGTCTTGGAGTGTAGCACTCATTAGTGGTTCTTTTGTTTCTGGTTGGCCTGTAGAAAAACGATGCTCAATTACTCGATTGATTCCGGGAATTCTGCTTCGAGTTGTGTGTTTCTCGTTTTGGTAATCTCGGAGGACATTACTTGAGAGGCAATGATAAATTTCCCTTTGTTCCCCTCTGGATGTAGAAATTCTTACCATTCCAGTCTCTCGGTCTCGGTTATATGTTGACTGGGGGGGAAAGCGCCACCCAGGCGAGACACCGTTCTGGTAGCGGGCTTGAAAGAAAATATTAAGAAAACATTTGAACAAGTACATGTAGTTAGTGTGACTCCTGCCAATATATTTGGAGATTCCTTTGTCTGGTGGCTGGCGGATACAGCCTGTACCCACATGGGCCCTATTAGTGAGACAAAGGCACGGTACTAATAGTTTTCTAGGAGCCTGTTTGTGGGGAATGACTTATCCGTGAGATATTGACTTATTGAAAGTTTTTATAGTATATTTGTAATATAAAAGCCAACCAAAGTCAATAAATCGTCTTAGCTCTGCTTTTTGTTTCATACATGTATAGTACAATACCGTAGGTAGTACTGCATGTAGTTCGTTCCAACCCGGGTTATGTATATTTTGGATAAGTTTGTTACGATGCCTTAGATTGCTAAACGGGCCCCAGGTTATGCTGTAGACTTGCTCATGGGTATGTGGTGACCACGGGTACGTGGGGATCGATCTTTCTGTCTCAACATGGTGAGTACCAAAATTAATTTGCAAAAATTCATAATGAACTACCCAAACCTTATACGCTATTTCGCATTTACTTGTTTTTATAAGTTTAGCTGTCCTGTGGAAGGAAACAAAGTAAAAATTCCCGCGCACCCGTGGTCGCCACATACCCGTGAGCGACTCTAGATATTGAGTCATGTATGTAAGTACATGTATTGTACATACTCTACGTAATGAAATCAGGAAAGATACAACCCTAACCCTGTTCCAAGGACCACGTTAAATATTTTGACTCCTGCTAAACATCAATGGGCGGAGAGTCATTCTAGATCTAACTTGGTTTTCCGGTGTTGAAAAGGTATACTAATGTAGTAGAGACTTTGAGGAATACACGGATAGAGGTATGACTCGGAGGTCTTGAAAGGCGATCTAGGGTTCTTTGCTAAGGCTAGGGTTCTTTAGCGAGATGTAGGTACAAAACGAGCTCTAGTAAGTTTTAATAGGTATATGTGTATGTACATGTAGTACATGTATTGTAGTACATGTATTTTCCAACTTCTAGTGTTATGACACATTCGGTCAATGATAGATTAGAGAAGCCGTATTAGTTGCGCTAATTTTAAATCAAGTCGGTTAAAGACGGGAATTTAACTCAAGGGTTCGCAAAGTACATCCGACATAGAGTAGGTAGTAGGACCTCATTGATATCAGCCTCATCCCAGGCGGCTCAAGCTTCTTCCCTCTTGGCGCATGACTGTTCTCACAGCCGCTGTAAGTAAAAAAAGTTGTGCCAAGTCCCCCAGTCAACGACCCCTCCTAGATAAACTGACTCTTCTGCTCCAGAATTCCTTCGTTCCTCCTCTACTCGAATTCCGCTGGTCTATAACAAGGAGTCTCCTTAGGATAGCAATACTTGTCTTTTTTTTTTTTACCAAAGCACCTCCCTGTACTTTTTAAATAATTCTACTGCTCCAATGGCTGACAACGGCATTCCCCCGGTTGAGGCTGGTACTGTTGCTGAGGTCCCGGTAGATGACATCAAGATGGAAGGTACCCAGGCCGAGAGTGCCGAAAAGGCTGACACAGTTCAAGAGACCAAGCAAGAGCAAGGCGAGGCCAAACAGGAAGAATCTGTTGATGTCCAAACAGAGACTAAAGACGAGCCTGCTGCCGATGCTAAGGAAGAGACCAAACATGAGCCCGCTGCTGACACCCAGAAAGAAGTCAAAGATGCACCTGCCGCCGTTGCTAGAGTGGGAGAATCAAAGGCCGGGGAAAAATCCAGAGACTTTAGGAGCATCATGAGGAAGAAGTTCCAGGAAAACGTCAAGTTCGATGCTACAGTACTTCCTGAGTCAGACGACCCAGCCGAGATGCGCAAGCAGGTAGCACCCCGACAAATTCCCCCTAAAGTGGCTTTTTTATATTGCAAAACGCTGAGAATGCCTCCCATTTTGTGTGTTATAGGTAGAATTCTACTTTTCGGATTCGAACTTGCCTTACGACAAATTTCTCTTCGGCCTTGTCGGTAAGGAAAATAAGCCAGTGCCCCTCAAACTTATCGCATCATTCAAGAGGATGAAACGTTTCGCCAACCGGGATACGCTTGTCAAGGCTTTACAGGAGAGCGAAGTCTTGGAACTCGCCGGAGACGCTGGAGAGGAGACCGTTAAAAGGAAGCACCCATTGGACATCACTGAGGTCCTTCCCCGGGACACCGAGGATGAAAGGTCGAGGGGACCAAAGGCTCATGTTGAGTCTGCTACCGTCTACAGCAGACCCATCGCCGTCGGGCCAATCACTGATAAAGCGATCAATAAAAGTATTTATGCGGTATGTTTTTGGCACCATCTTAAGTCTAGTATATATCTGGGAAGTGCTTGGCTCATGGCTTTGTTGCAAAATAAATAGAAAGGATTTGGCCAAGAGGGTTCTAGTACCCAGGTAGACATCGAAAAGTTCTTTGAGCCTTTCGGTCCTATCTGTGTAGTCAGGCTTCGTCGCCACGCAAATGGAGTTTTTAAGGGGTCAGTTTTCGTTGAGTTCACCAGCGACGAAGCCGCAGAAAAATTCATGGTATTGGAAGAAAAGCCTAAGTGGAATGGCCAAGATCTTCTGTGGAAAACAAAACGAGACTATGTTGAGGGTAAAATTCAAGATATCAAGGACGGGAAACTAAAACCTAAGAATCACAAAGACGGAAAGTCTAGCGGCGATAAGGGCAGAAACAATTCCCATCGCGGTGGCAACAGGGGTGGCAATAGGAGTCGCGGGCGTGGAGGGCGTGTGGGGCGAGGGCGCGGAGGTTTCAACGATAGGCGCGGTAATCGAGACGACAAGCCCAGCAATTCTGAGGGGGCCAAGAAAAACGAGAATGGCATCCCGCAGCTCAAGAGCAGTTCGGAAGTTGACACCTCTGCCCAGAACGGAGCCGCTAAAAGAAAGGCAGATGATGATGGCGCGAAAGACTTGAAGAAAGCGAAGACAGATGAGTCTTCGACTGCTTGAGGCTTTGTGTAGTAGCGGTGGTAATTGTCCCTAATCGGGGTACTTGTAACATAAATAGGGTCGGTTCTTTTTTTTTTTCTTTCTGTTTTTCATTTTGTCGAATACTCTTAGGAAATATCTAAAAGTTCTTTTTCTATGCTCCATTTTCCATTTTCCATTTTCCATTTATTTAAGAAAGGAGGAGATGTTTTTATTCTCGTCTCTAGCATTGCATGTAGACCTGCCGAAATTTATGGGCAATACTCTACTACATGTATGCATTATGAACAAGCTGATTGTAGTTACGTGTATTTGCTTAACTCCTAAAGCCCAAAAAGGGGGGTCAATACCAGTAATGCGGTAGGAATACGGCTTGGTACAAAACTACACATGCACGAAATACTTCTAACCTTACTTTAGTTTTGCAGGTACAAGCTAGTCTCCATCTGAGATAAGGCTGCTTGATATAATTTCCTCGCCCTAAAAAGGTTGTTGTGTACTGTAACCTCTGTGTATTGTAACCTCCTAAAGAGGCTATTGCATGTATTACACGAAACACGCCTGGTATATCATTGATATCCAACACTACATGTACCTAGGTTGTAGTGGCTCAGCTTAGTGTAGTACCAGATATCTGGCAAGATCTGTCTGAGTCACCCTCAATCTACAGCCCTGTACCTGAAATGACACTACCGTCCCAAAATTATTGATGCATATAAGCACCTGTTGCTTTCATTCTCAGCTTTACCGCTCCTAAACTCCTAATACATTACCGATGCAATGGACCTCCCACCACTCCTGCAACTCCCAACAGAGATACTTATAAACATTCTAAAATTCACAGTTTGCTCCCCCGGTTCTTACACAACACTTATAAAGCTTGCACAGACTTGCTCACACCTACATCACGCGATTTTCTGCTCCGAAAATGATTCAATATGGCGTGGCCCTGCATTAAAGCTCGGGATCCATGAATCGTTGCAACTCGAACAAATCCTGTATCCGGGCTCCTCAGCTGTTCAGCGTCGTCTTTGGCAAAATGTTGTAAAGTTGACTCTTGGGTGGTCGCGCCCATTTCCTACCACAACACCAACAGTACCAAAATTACAAAAGGCCCTAAAGGAACTGCCCCCGCCAGATAGGAAGGGAGACTGGTTTGGAAGGAGAACTATAGAACTGTTCACATATGGCGAAGGAAATCGTAAAGGTGCTGCGTACTGGAGTAAACACGCTAGTGTTAAAGATGATGGTTGTGTAGTTTTCCAGGTAAGACCTGCGAAGGATGCTACAACCACCAATTCTATGACTGGGCTTGTTACCGGTGTCTTGGATCCAACACTCGGAAAAATACAAGGAGCTGCAGTTGAGTGGAAAGCTCAGGACCAATGGACAGCGACACCTTTCCCTGTATCAGCTGGTCTTCTCGTTGAGGAAAGAAACGGTGAATATAGAGTGCGCGCGGTAAATGCGCCAGAAATGGGAGTATCACAGTTATGGAACCTAGGGAAGAGAGTTCCTGACCGTTTCGTTGCGAATGGGGAAATTCTAGTTGCAGTGACTTTTCCGGACCCAACTAGCTCAGTCGTGGCAACACAAATCCCAAGTAATTTATTGTGTGTGGAGTCAGTAGGGGTTAAGACTGAGGAAAAGAGCAGAGTGGTATGGGAGTTTGATTTGAGTAGAGACTGGGCAGAAGACGAGCCCTATTATAGCTTCCCACACCTGAAGAATTTCCACATTACAAAGTAGGTCCTTTTTCTTTACGAATCCTTTAACTATAAATAATAACTAATCTATGTAGGAAATATCTTGTTTGCCTCGTAACTCGTCATCCATCTTCAACTCTTGGGAAACTCACTAGAACCAATTTCATTGTGGTGTCTCTTGAAACTGGTATAGTTATAAAAACAATGAAACTCAGAACAAAATCTGGGTTGATGAACACACGCCCCGCCTTTACTACTGCATTTGCACACGATTTTCTTCTGACAGACACACATATCGTCTCGGGGGGTGTTGGGGGTGGTTTATTGGTCTGGGACTATTCTAAAGATCACGAAGGACCAATATATACAGTACCAGATCCTATCGACTCTGATGCAAACAAAGTGGATGACGCACCATCATTTCCCCGGCAGTACTCGGCTCTATCATTGAGTGCGGACGGTCGATATGTTGGGGCCACGACTAGTGATAAGCTGTGGCTATTCGACATGATTGAGAAGAAGGTTCACGGAGTTTATAGCAACGGTCGCAAAATCAGAAAGAGCGATTTCTACACCAAGAATCCGTTTGATGATTTCCCTGCTGGCGTATGGTGTTGGTGGAGAGAATGGCGAAACTGTAGGAGTTCTAAGACAGGAGAAGTGGGATGGGAGGAGGTAAAGGGCTCCGAAGGAGTTGCATATCTGACGGATATAGTTAATGAAAGGGATATCACGTATCTACATGCAGAAGACGGGAATGCTACCAGAAGAGCTGTAGGGAAGGTATTGAGAGGAGTGAAGTCTTATGGAGAAGGTGTATATTGGATGGATTATAAGGGGGGTGATCTTAATTGGGTCCTTTTTGTGGTGGTACCGCTGGTGGTTGCGCTGGTTGTTGCAATTTTGATTCGATATGAGGTAGTTTGAAGCGACCCGTCGATCCTATAATTAATATAACAAGTTGTTCATCCCATAGATTTGGTTTGGGATTCCGTTTGAATTCATTGTAATGTGTGCTCCTTCACAATTGATCACTCAGTAGATAAGTAATGCACTTACTAGCAAGATCTTATCTTATCTCAACCGAAACCCAAAGCATTTGCCGATTATGTACCTAAATTGTTCGTGCACGTGAAAAATAACCCAGAGTAGAATGGTATTTAGGTAGGAAGCACGCGCTAACAGGATTTTATCATTGAAGAGGCTCTGCTGCAGGAAGCTCATGCGATGTGATGGTGGGGCTGCAGCGTGGCGGAGAGAGCTAGGGTGCGAGAACCTTCGACGGATGGTTGGCTGAGTTGAGGTGAACTTTGGCCTTGTTTAGTGGGGGGAAGGGGGGGAAAGCGTTATGTGTTGTTTGTTTTGGCCTCAACGTTGCGAAACTTGGTGCAAACCAAAAACAAAAAGCAAAAAAACCACCCAAGAAAGAAACAAATATCCTTCCTGCTGAAAGTGGAACAGCCTAACCCCTCGCTGGACGACCTCATTTCATTTCTGTCCCGTTCGGTTCATCGTCATTTTATCCCCTGCGTCAGTTCTCGGTTCTCTGGTCTCTCGTCTCTCCTCCTTTCTGCTGTGAGTAACATAACCATCAAACCATCTTCTACCTTAGCACAGAACAGTACCGCACCAAACAACAACTGGGTTCCTTGCCATATTTGTCCATTCCCAGTCGCACGAGCGGCCGGCTACTTTATCGGCCTCCTTGCGCTCCGGATCTCTCTCCTCAACTGTACGCGAGAGTGTTTCCTCATTACATCCTACCACTTCTGCACGGGCCCCCTCTCGGTAATTTGATTTCATCACCACTCGGTGTTTAAAGACTCGGTCGCCCGTCCCTGTCTTCACTTGCTCTACAATCTTTTCCTGGACCTTAGTTGTCAGTTGCGAACCATGTCTGTTAGAGATACACAGGCAGAAAACCTTTTGGCTCTGCTGAAAGGAAGTGGTGAGTTCATTTTCCAATCCCCAACTCACACTTTTGGACTCTGGGACTTTCGCACCTAGAAGTTTAGTATATAAGTTCTAAATACGGATGTATGGTTATAGATGTCGATCAAAAGATTGCCGAATTTGCAAATATCAAATCGCAGGTCAAGCACCAGCACGTACAGGTATAATATCAACCCAGGATCACCTGTTAAACTCTTTAAAGCTAACCTCAACCCCAGACAGAAGCTATAAGCCCCTTGTTCGAAGCATGTCGTCTAGGAGTCTCCTCTCCCAATAACACACTATCCCTTCACGCTCTCTCCTGCCTTGGCCACCTCATCAAAAGAGTTACACTCCAAGACGTTGCCCGTATCCGCCCGCATGTCGCCCATGTACTTCCAGTTCTCATTGAAAAGCTCGGCGATCAGAAGGACAGGTGTCGATCAGTAGCTCTGACTGGGTTGTTGGATCTTTGGAGGAGTTCTGGTCCTGATGTTGAGAGAGGGATCAAGGAGCTTGGTTTTGGGAGTAAAATCCCCAGGTGCAGGCAGGAGAGTTTGAATTGGCTGCTGCAGGTCCACCATAGCCAGCAAGGCTTTTCTTTCAGGAGCTTTACACCGTTTATGATCAAGATGCTTGAGGATGCTAGCGAGCCTGTTAGAGAAGCTGCCAAAGACGTTGTTGTGGAGCTATTCAAGTGAGTTTGTGGCTTTGTTCCTATGCAGAAAAGTTTCAAGCTAATTTTTCGGAAAGGAATGCACCGGATCATGCAAAATCAGATCTTAAAAGAGAACTACAGAATCGGCAGGTCCGAAAAGCAATTGCTACTTATATCGTGAGTCAACTTGGGATACCTGGCGGCGAAGCAGAAATGCGGAATACTGTGAGGTCTCCGGAAGAAGAGGAAGTGGAAAGTGTGAAGGGGGGGAAGAGCGTCGCAGGCAGTATGGCTTCATCGGTTTATGTTCAGAGTATGCCTGGGAGCGAAATGGAGAGTGGTATCGAGCCATTGTATGTCAACACGAACCGCGAACTGGAGGAGATAATGCATGGCATGCTCGACGCATTCGAGGGAAGAGAGTCGGAAGGAAACTGGGCCGCCAGGGACAAGAACGTCACGAAGCTCAGGCAGTTGGTCAGAGGGAACGCTTACAAGGATTATCAAACTACGTTTCTTGTCTCATTAAAATCGCTCTTGGACGGTATCCTCAAGACAGTCAACTCTCTGCGTACAACAGTAGCAACGAATGGTGGTCAGCTATTGAAAGACCTGGCGAAAATTATTGGCCCTGGCCTTGATCCTATGATGGAAATCCTGATGATTAATCTTATTAAACTCTGCGCTGGCACAAAAAAGATTACATCACAATTGGGAAATGTCACAACAGCTGTGTTGATTGCAAACATCTCATATCATGTGAAGCTTGTCCAGCAACTACTCATCGCATGTAACGACAAGAATGTACAACCAAGGAGCTATGCAGCCGGGTGGCTAAGAATCCTTTTAGAGACTCATGTAGATCAAAAAGGATATATTGAACACTCTGGGGGGACCGATGTGATCGAAAAGTGCATCAAGCGGGGTCTCTCAGACGCAAACCCAGGCGTAAGGGAAGGGATGAGATCAACGTACTGGCTGTTCGCGTCTATTTGGCCGGCGCGGGCTGAAGCGTAAGTGATGCTTTTCAAAAAAAAAAAATTATGATTCACACATGCTGACTTTTTGTAGACTCATGGATACTCTTGACGCAAGCTCGCAGAAACTACTTCAAAAAGGTAACCCAAACCCTGGCGCAACAGCAGCACCAAAGGGGGTATCAACCCTACGACAGCCGTTGGGAAGAGGCCCCGCGCCAGGAAGACCTTCAGTAAAGGAGGCAATTCTTGCATCAAAGAGGAGTCGTGGAGAACTTAAGTCTCAACCTGGACCTGCTGATATGGGGCCTCCTGCTGCTACACAAAGCGGCTTGGCCTCTGCACCTCTTAGACCACAGAGACCTAATATAAAAACAAGAGCTGCTGCGCCTGAAAGAACACATGCAGACGCCCCATCTGTAAAACGAGAACTGAGCCCTTCAGGAGCATACCAATCTGGCCAGAGGACATCACCGCTGCAGATTTCTCGTACCAATGGCGTACGGTCTCCTCCGTTATCACCCCCGACAAAAAGTTTCCATGACAGGGCAGTCCGAATGCATTCGACACCACAACGTCAGCAAAGCCCACTAATTGGTAGTTCTGGTAGAAAACTCACTGTATTGGAACAGTTGAACCACAGTGATTGGAGAGTAAGAGTCGAGGGTGTGGTTATAGTTGCCTGCCTTCTTGCTAAAAAGACCCCCCCAAATTACGATGGCCAAAAAATGCCAACCCTTCCTCCGAGTGATGTATTTGCACCAACTTTAGCGAAACTACTCAATGATCCCCAACCAGAGGTTGTTGAACATGTCGTTGCGCCCGAGGTTCTTGCAGAATTGGTGAAAGTGGTTCCTATGGACCAGATTGTTCCTAAAGTGCTCTTGCTAAGTGAGAGCGATGATGCGGAACATTCTCAACCTATCATCACACACAGCATGCCAGCCCTGAAAAAGTTAATGACGGAATCCGAATCTGCAGATATGCTTTTCAAAATCATTACTAGCATGGGGGTGTCTGGCGTAGTACCAAGAAAGCTAGCTGTTGGTTCATTTACAACAACACAGAAACGAAAGATTCTTCACGGTTGCCTCATTTGGATGTGTGAGATTGTAGACTCATACCTTAACGGCGCGCAAAACGAATTTTTGAGTGATTCTTCAAACTTCAAGCTATGGACTAATCGTCTGATAGCAATGTTGAACAATACGAGGGTACCGAACTACATCCCTTTGACTGCCTTACTGAAGGGCTTACAGAAGATGGATCCCGAAGCTTTCGATAAGATCTTGATGACGTTTGAGTCTCAGACCGTCAAAGATCTGAAAAAGGCTTGGGGGGTTAATGTGGAGGACGAGACAGAAGCATTAATCATTGAAGAAAAGGTCGCGGATGTGGAACAAGTTTTAGGATCTGTACCAAAGATTGGCAAAACACCAATGAACTCTCAACAAATCAATACTTCATCGGTGGCAAGAAAGGAGTCTATCGGTGATATTTCATTCTCCAAAGAGGATGAGGACATTACTATGATTAGTCTTCCTCCCCTCCCTCCTGTACCTAAAGCAGCCACACCGACACGAGCCAGGGAGAACGAAAAGAAACTACAAGATTTGCCACCTCTTCCTGCTACACCAATCGACAACACCCCTGATCTTCTCGGATTATCGATTCGAAAGACTGGGCGTGCCGATGACAAGACACCAACGATCAAAGTTTACCAGGACCCTATTGTCGAGTCTAATGGTGCCGTGGCTACAGGTACAGATAAACAACAAGGTCCTGGGTACGGTGAATGGAATAGAACAAAGATGAAGAAGCAAATCAGCAATTCGAACTTGCCAAAGACACCAGAGCACTCCTCCAGATTGTTGATCACGCTCATTACGAGGCTGCAGAATCGTGAGATTGATACTCAAGCATTTAGAAAGTTGATCGGGATCGCAAGAGAGAACCCGGTCAGAGCTGTCTTACAGGAGAACAATGGGGAACACCTGTATGATATCTGGGAGAACGGAAAGATGTTTGACGAGTTGCTTATTGCTCTTCTTGAGTATCTTGATGATGAATCTGTGGGTTTAATTAATTCCTTGGGATTGAGTTTATGCGTGTACTGACCTACTTATTAATTATTATAGACTGATGTGGATAGAGCCGCAGACCTCAGAGTACAAGGACTTCTAGTACTAAAGCAATTGCTTTCCAAAACTGCACCTTATTTCTCACGACATGAGCCAGCTGTTTTGCGCACGCTCATTGATTTGCGGGGAAAGTATCCAACACAATCACATGTTACCACTGGTATCGAAGAAATCAGTGAGGAGTTTCTGGCTCTTGTCGATCCATATACTGGAATTGAAGTTATCTTGAATATGATGTTGCCTAAGGATGCGCCTGGATTCAGGCCGCCTACTCAGAGTTGGTGCATGAGTCTTGGCTGTCTAGCAGCACTAGTAAGAAGCAGCAAGGCATCAACCCTGGACCCCCAAATGCCCCGGCTAGGTGTTCTGGCTGTTAAGGTTTGTTATGTTCTGAAATCTCCCAACTTTATGTAGATGGCTACTAACATGATCCTCAGTCGCTCGATGACGAGGATGCCGAAGTCAGGAGATCGTGCGTGTCCATGTGCATAGAAATGCACAGTAAGCTGGGGAACGACGAAAGACTCTTTGACGAAATCTTTAAGGGACTCAAAAGTGGACACCAAAACCTTTTAACTTATTACTTCGCCAAAAGAGAGGGCGAAATGAGGCAATGATAGTAACTGGCTTTGGGTGTGTGCCCGTGGCAACACTTTGTACTGTTTCTTCTCTTTTCGTTATATAGGGTAAGGCTTGTGAAAAGTTGATTTTTATTAAAGCATTGTTCATGTGGCGCCGAGGTTTATGGGGTGTTGTAAGAGTGTCAGAGGTAGTAGGTTTTGTTTTAATCACTTCTACTTCGGAGTTCTTTCCTTTCCTGTTTTTATTTATAGCTTGTGGTGTTTTGCGCATAATAAGGTTGCTTTTTGTTACCTATTCCTCCTTCCTTTGCTATTATTTTCTGTATGTATCTTGGATTCGCATATTTCTATTTAGTTCTACCATGCGAGACTATGGCCTTTTTTATACCTGGGGCAATGGGGATAAATGGTGTTAATGCTTATAAACATTTACATGATTTCAGAATGTATGGCCTGTCGGGTAAATTTTTTATCGTTACTATAATACTATTTCTGTGTAATGAATGGTACAAGATACCGAATTCCCCCCAAAAAATCCACCCCCAGACCGACCGTTGATGGTGGAATAGCAGAATGATTGTAAAGATTAGTTCAATTCAATCAAATCATCGGCGAAGTACATAATAGAAAGCCCTGCATGATATCAGCCCACCAGAAATGAACTCTATTTGTTCCAAGTCCGCGATTGCCTTGCTGCTTGCCCGCCATAAAACCCTTGGCATATATATACATACAGCACCGGATGCAATGCCCCCAGTGACAACAACTCGCTTCCAGCAATTGTTTACTTCGAATCCTTGGCGCCTCTCTCGAACTCGATGATCTGCTTGCTCCAGTCTATCACCACCACCACCAGCCAACATTAGCAAACCCAACCAACCGCGGAGGGGGAGGGGAGATATGTAATTACTGACGTCGACTCGGAAAGAACCGGTCAGCATCCGGCATACGCGAGCGGTATTCCCGCTCGGCGCTCAGCTTCCACATGAGCGCAACGCAGCCACCGATGACGCCGAACATGACGGCCGTGTTTCCCTTCCAGTTTGCGGGTCGCGAGTACCAACCACCGGAGGGTGACCACACGTGCTTTGGGTATCTACGAGATTGAGGGCATTCATGTTAAAATACTGTGAGGCCGTAGTAGTCGTGGATGTGGATGTGGGTGAAGAGGGGATGAGAGGGATGTAATTACGGGATTTTGTCGCCGCCGCCCTAGGAATATTATTAGCTGGAGCTTCTTGTTTTAAAATGGATAGAGAGGAGTAAAATATTACCATGATTGTTTTATTTGTGAGTTAATTGGATTGTGGTAAGGGTCGGTTTTAGGTGCTGTTGGTGCTCCGATATTACAAGCTGTGAAGTGTGGAGGTCCAGGTTCCGGATGCCAAGAGTTAAATGACGATGTGGGGCCGTACGGGCGACAGACATCACAGTTTATCACTCGACGCAGTATTTCTAGGAATCTCTAAGGCCCAGACCCCCTAGCAGCAGAAGTCCCCGAGTTCGACTCTAGAGTGAGGGAACGTCTCTGGGTGATCCTGGAAGAGTCGGTTTGATCTTTAAAATTTACTTGTAGGCACCTTGGGCAGTGAATCCGCGGTGGATAACGGGCGAGGTTACTCTAGTATACACTTTTATATAGGGGGAGATAGAGGCACTGCCTGAATAATAGCTCCACGATATCAACTTACGATATAATGTAGTGCTTGGATTCCCAGGCTCGCTTTGTTAAGTGGTTTACCAGGCACTGAGCTACCTTTCCTTCCTTTTCTTTTTTTTCTTGCTACTATTTTTCTTTAGCTGCAAATCCCCCACATCTATCATTTAGTTGCCGACGACTTTCGTAATGCCAGTAGATAGTGGCAAAATCAACTACGGGATTTCCGGTACAGCTAAATTAGTGGATTGGGGATGTTTGACCCGGTTCCGTAAATTCCTCTTTCTGTTTCCAAAGACCTCTCATAGCGCCTGGGAAGTGCGCATTTCCCGAGCGTCCGCTGTGTCTTTCATATCCATTCGCTCACTTCTATCGAATAGATACCTGGGTATCTAGCGAGTAAAGGGCCGTTAAAAAAGGCATCCAGTACATATATAAGAAGGAGTGTTGCCTGGTAGGCTCAAGAATCCGGTAACCACCCCACAACCCCCCGCACCCACCACGTCATCGGCCAATTTACATACTTTACCTCATACATCCACATCAGAGAGAACTATGAACTCCAGGTGGGGTAAGTAACAGCAGAGTATATATACTCGGTGCCAGGATATCAGTTTATTTTCCATTGTAGAGCCTGTCAAAGGGTCTCAAAGGGTATTGGTAAGAACAGTGTTACCCTCAACTACATGTATCATCAACACCTCCAACGGCCATGGAAACATAGCAGAGGGTTCCATTAGCTTCAACTCAACTAGGCCGGATCAATGTTTACTTATTGTTGACGGATTAATCATATTTCTGGGCGCACTTGAGATACAAATAAACTCTCACCAACAGGTTGTCAGCTGCAACCTCCATGAGAGTTGGGGAAAATCCGCACCTAGGCTAGTCTGCCCGAGCATTCCGAAAAAAAAATTAGTAAAATCTTCAAGCTAGTTTAAACCCAATCAAGTAAAAAGAGGGGAATAAAACAAGAAAGTCAGGTTTTGAAAATAGAAAATTATTTATTTCATCTCGGTGGCCTTTGTTAGGGACCGCCGATCCGATGACAGTTACAGGATCATCATTCGTCTGCAAGGGGGCGGGGAATTGGGGTGGGATTTGAAGCGAGAACTTACATTTGATGGCTAGAATAGTTGGCTGTTCTTCTCCTTGCCTGGGGTTTTAGTAACAGCAGAACGATTGGTGCTGGAAGGGTTAGGTCTATCTTTGCAGTGAAAACTAGGGCGTTAGTAGGGGCATTGTAGGATGTATGGATGGAATTCTGAAGGGACTAGTCGAGGTGTTGGAAAGAGTGGTCGTTGTTTTGCGCAAGTGAGCGAGAGAAGAAAAGTAGAGGATGGAGAAAGAGAAGTGGGGAGCAAACGCAACAGAAGGGTCTCTTGGCCTGTACCGTGATGTCAAGTGCGGGGTGGGCCGTACCTTGCAGGCCCGTGCGGGCGGCCTACCAGGGCTCAGGGCTAGCGGGAATCACAAGCTCTCACCCACCTTTACCTAAAAGGAGAGTTGTTCTATTAGTGGCACCTGTGTAGAATGAGTACAGGCACCCACGGATTTGAGAGTCGGGTTATGGACGCCAAAGGCAAATCAGCAGGATCCACCATCAGTAGGTGAGCGACTGTATGTACATTTTAATTAATTGAAATTCGATGTCCCCCCCCCCCCCCAAGCTCTTGGATAGAGTGAGTCAGCTGAAAAGAAAGGTTATGTTTGAGATTATTATTCCTTTTGTTGTACATACATACACCTCTTAGTGACACCCAATTTTTCTTTTTATTTCATGATCCTCACCGGAATCGGTGTACCTGGAACCAAACGCCACCATTACAATCTACTCCAAAAGCTAGAGCCCCACGAGCGAGAGCCACAACACTGTCATCTTTGCTCCTATGTTGCCGACGCGGCGCCGGCCATACTAAGAGCGAGTACACTTTGGGGAAGAGACGTTTGCCACCACATCATGATCGGGCCGTTTGTAGGAACGTGGTTAGTGCACCGTATATAGAGGCAATTATTCGAGGGGAGGGCTACGACCAACTAAAATCGCTGACAACCATAGCTACATGTAAGTAGGTACAATGATACGGGAATGGTGATGTGGTTGTTGCCGTTGCCAGCTGTGTACCGTACCAAATTCACGTGAGCGATTGGCGTATGGAAATGATCGCTTTTGCAAGTTTCCTAATTATGGATGAGAGACTTAACCACGGCTACAACAGGGCCAAGAAATGTCCTTGCGCAACAAGAGTGAAGATGCTGGATGCGGGCACAGGGGGGTAGAAGGGAGCCCCAATTCGGGCTAGAGGAAAGCCAGGTAAAGGAGCTAATTAAGAGGGGAGTAAAAATGGGATACTCTTATATCCTCTCTCGATCCCCGAACCCCCCCCCCCCCGCCAATTAACCCCAAACGATAGGGTATGTTGATGGCAAGAGACCGCGGACGGGCTGCTTGAGATACCCCGTTTGAGGGCACATATTGTAGCGCTGCAGTACGTATAGACCGTCAACTTGGGCTAAAACTATATATATGCCTACTCCAAACCCGGTCGGTGGTCTACCACACCCATGGGCTACAACCACGATACCTCTCCTGAAATATACTAGTAGAAGTACCTAATATTCTAGCCGTAATCGTCACTATATCCCTACCGCCCGACAACAGGAATCTAACAATACATCATGTAGTATAGTCCAGGTGCGATCCTATGACCCGCCAATCCAATGTAACGAAAAAGTCTATCAAGAGAAAAGAGAACAAAAAAAGAAGAGGGAGAAAGAGATAAGAAGAAAGAAAAGAAAAGGTATCCCCGACTGACCCGCCCAACCCCCACCACGTCCCACCTTACCACTCCAATACAAGAAAAAAATGTTTTACATACTCCAGACATTATTTTGTTCCAAACCCTTGAAAAACCCCAGCCCATCCGTCCCAATAACAATAATAAGGAAAGAAAAGGAGAACAAAAAGTAAGAAGGGGGAAGAAAAAGAAGAAGACAAAAAAAAGCAATAAAATCAAGTCATGTCATAACTAACTCTAACAACACATAAAATAACACCACTACTTCCCCTCGGTCTTCACCGGCGCCGTCTCCACGACCCTAAACGCCCCACTCGCGCTCTTCCCTCCCTTCTCCGCCCTCTCATACGCCTCCGGACTCCGATCCATCAGCGTCTCCAGCTCTGCATCACTCAGCACCTGCTGCCCCGCCTGCACTACATTCACCTTCTCAAAGTCTTCCCTCAGCAGTATACTACTCAACTCCTCATGCTCATTTCCGGCGGTACCAGGCACTGCAACAACACTCTTAAACTTCCCCTTCTGGATAACCAGCTTTTCGAGGCGGCGCTTCCCATCCGCCTTCTCGAGGAGTGTCTGCTCGACTGTCGCGGCAGTGGCAAAGCGGTACACAATGACAGGTTTTTTCTGTCCGATCCTGTGCGCGCGGTCCTGCGCTTGCAGGTCCTGCTGCGGGTTCCAGTCGCTGTCGAAGAGGATGACTGTGTCAGCGGCGGTAAGGTTGATACCGAGGCCGCCCGCGCGCGTGCTGAGCAGAAACAAGTTCCATCCAGCATCATGATTGAAGCGCCTGATCTGCTCTCTGCGATCCGTCTGGGAGACGGCGCCATCGATTCGGCACACGCGCCAGCCACGCAGCGTGGCCGCCCACTCTTCGATGATGTCGAGCATCTTGGCGAACTGCGAGAAGATGAGGACCTTGTGGCCGCGGGCGAAGAGGGCGGGGACGAGGCGCTCGAGCAGCATCATCTTGCCAGACTCGCTGACAATTGTGTTGTCTGGGTCTGCGTCGGCGGCGAAGGGCCAGTAGAAGAGGTGTGGAGAGTTGCAGGCCTGACGCAGCTGCATGACGAGGTTCTGGAGCTTCTTGCTGCCGGAATCCTTTGTGGCCTTGAGCAACTTCTGCTGATATTCGTCCAATAGCGGGGGATCCTCTTCGTCTGAGGGATCGTCGAGCTTAGCGAAGTACTCGTGGTCTTCGAGCTCTTGGTAAGAGGTCTTGAAGCGGGCGCTGCGGGGGGTGCTACGGGCCTTTTTGGAGGCTGGAGTGGAGGAGTCGTCCTCGAGCTTGCGTTTTTTGGCGGCCTCGAGGGCGTGCTTCTTAGCGGCTTCAGCGCCGACAAGCTGCTCGATGACCCAGCTGCGGCCTTCGTGCTTAAGGAGCTTCCCGTAGAGGTCCTTTTGGGATTGTGTGAGGGGCGCATATAGGACGTACTCGCGCTTCGGGGGAAGCATCGTCTCGACGTCCGTCTTCATACGGCGCAGCAGGAAGGGCTTCAATATAGCGTGAAGACTGCCAACGATATTCGACTTCTTCTGCTCCTCGAGCCACGCATGGTGCCCTTCCTTCTCCTGGATCGCGCTGAAGTCGAACCAGTTCTGGAACGAGTCTAGATCGTCAAATATATCAGGCAGCAAAAAGTTCAGCAGTGACCACAGCTCCGACAAATTATTCTGCAGAGGGGTACCGGTGAGCAACAGTCGGTTTGCAGAGGTATACGACTTTAACTCGCGCACAAGCTTGCAGTTGAGGTTCTTGATCCTGTGACCCTCGTCGATGATGATGAACTTCCATGCATACCGCTGCAGAAACTTGCGATCATTCATGATGAGCTCATACGACGTACATATGATAGGAAAGTCCCTTCCGACCTTTGCCATCCTCGTGCGGCGCATTTCCTCCCTCTCGACTGGCGTGCCATGATACATGAGCACTGACATCTCCGGCGCAAACCTCTCAATCTCGTCCACCCAGTTACTCAGCGTACTGACAGGCGCGGCGATGAGAAACGGTCCATACGTCCCCTTCTCCTTCAGGAAGGCCAGGAAAGAGATTGTCTGCAGCGTCTTTCCAAGCCCCATCTCGTCTGCCAGGATCCCATTCAGTCCGTTCTCGTACAGCGAGACAAGCCAGTCGAGGCCCTGTAGCTGATACGGCTTCATCACTCCCCCCGTGATCAATTTAGGCTGCCGAGCCGAGCGCAGGTCCATCTGCAGCCCTAGTTTCAAGTCTGTTGGCTCCTGCGCACTGGCCAATGCCTCGGCGGTGCTGGCGGACTCTTTGAGCTCGTCCTTGGTGAAGTAGTCGGATATGGCTGTCTTTCCCTTTCCCTTTGCCTTTGGGGCAGTCTTCTTCTTTGTGGAGGCAGCAGCGCCCTTTGCCGGCAGTGCAGGTGCAGCAGTGTTCCGCTTGCTTTTCCGGACCCCTGGGGTTCCGGGAGCGGCGGCGGTGGTAGTGGTGGCGGCAGCCGCAGCCGCAGCAGCAGCAGCAGCATTAGCGGCGGCAAGGGCTTTCCGGTCTTCCTCTTCGGCCCGGGCGGCCATTTCCTGCTGCTGCTTGAGCAGTTTGTCGGCCATGATGTTTGCATAGACGCCCGACTGCTTGATGAGAAAATCGAGGCGGGCGCGCATCGGGACAGCTGCGGGTCGTCAGATTGGTGGCGAGGTGGAATTTTATTATTATCATTATTACTTACGGGGAGGTTCCATGGGCGCAGGTGTGGCATTGGGCTCTTCTTTCTCCTCCTCTTTCTCCTCCTTCCCGGAGTGGGAGGAGGTGGTGGACGTTGTAGGCGTAGTTGCGGGAGTGGATGTGGATGCTGAGGGAGAGCTTGGCGAAGAGGCCGTGGCTATGGTGGTGGTGGTAGTGGTAATCTCGATTCGATCAGGCATTGTACTTGTGGTTTGGGCCTCTTCTTCTTCTTCTCCTTTTGTGCTGCTGCTGCTGCTGGTGGTGGGGAGCTGGGGCTTTTCTTTTCGAGGCATTGGAGAGATGTGAGTTGGTAAGTGGAGTGAATTCCTTATCTCTTTATTTCTTTATTCTTTCTTGGTTTGTGGGTGGTGATGATTGAGAGAATGAGTGAGAGATGGGTGAAGGGAAGGGAAGGGAAGGGAAGGGAAGAGGAGGGAAGGGAAGTGGGGTGAGGCGGGGATTGATTGATTGATTGATTGATTGATCTCTGCACCAACAAAGAGACCGTTGACTATCTGTTCTGTTCTGTCTCTCTGGGTGCTCGGGTTTGGTTTTCTTTTCTTTTCAAGCAATCGGCAGCAAGGAGACGCGTTGTTAGAAAAGGTACGCTTCAGGGGTTCGCGTTGCCACTTAAAGTGAATTCTTGGCTTTTTTTTTCTTTTCTCATCTTTTCAAAGACCCACTCACCACCGCCCCCCCGATTGGTAGATCCCGCAAACAATATCATGGGGAAGGCAGATAGTGGATGGGCGATAGACGATAGACGATAGCAGATAGCAGATAGCAGATAGTGCATGTATCGTATCGTATCGCATGTTTCAGGGAAAAGGGAATCTGAAGATTGGGGGCTTTACAGCTTGAATTCTTCTTTATATACATTATTTGTATTTGGGGAAGGAGAGGAGGGTGCAAGTGGGGATAGTTTTATTTCTTAAGCTTCTCCGTCAGCTCAGGCACCTACAATGTTAGATATTGTTAGTTTGCGTTTACCCTCAAAGCAGTCGAAAGCAGAAAAGTTGGGAGGAAAGCATACCGCCGTGAAAAGATCAGCTACAAGGCCCACATCTGCTACCTGGAATATCGGGGCATCCGCATCTAATAATAACCGTCAGTCCCCCAAAATTACCCAAAACAGAAATAGGAGATAGGAAAGAAAGAAAGAAAAGAGTTCATACCCTTATTGATGGCCGCAATAACCTTCGAGTCCTTCATTCCCGCCAGGTGCTGAATCGCCCCTGAGATCCCCACAGCCAAATAAAGCTGTGGCGCCACAACCTTTCCTGTCTGTCCCACTTGCAAACTGTTGTCCGCAAACCCAGAGTCTACCGCAGCCCTACTCGCGCCAATTGCTGCTCCCAGCGCATCCGCGAGTGGTGGCATCAGCTTGTCAAAGTTCTCCTTATCCTTCAATCCTCGCCCTCCCGAGACGACCTTCGGCGCCGTGCCCAGATCTGGTCTCTCGCTCTTCGCCAGATTCTCACTGATCCACGTCGTAGGGCAATCTACATTCGGGTCCGCAGACGACTCCTCGATCGCTGCAGCGCCAGAACCCTCGGCGGCTGGGGCGAAGGCGGTCCCTCGGATGGTGAGAACCTTAATAGAGTCGAGAGACTTGACGGTCGCAATGGCATTACCGGCATAGATGGGGCGGACAAAGGTGGCGTCGTCCTTGATCTCCGTGACATCTGAAATCTGCTGCACGTCAAGGAGGGCGGAGAGGCGTGGCATGATGTTCTTGCCAAAGGCGGAGTGTGCAGAGACGACATGGGTGAAACCGCCGGCCTTGATGTTTTCCTGGAGCATCGGCGCAAAATTCTCGGGGAGACCCTATCACGGGTGAGTAGGTGGGGCGCGNGGGAGGTGGTGGCCGGGGAAGATGGGCGGGGGGACACACCTTGTCATAGGCCGCATTCGATACCGTCAAGATTTTCGAGACGCCATTGAGTCCCTTGACCTGCTCTGCAACACTCTTTGCATCAGTGCCAGCCAGAAGGGCGGTGACGCCGTCGCCAAATTTCGCGGCAGCAGTGATGACGGGGAGCGACTGTGGGAGGAGTTTGCCCTCCTTGTGCTCGAGCACGGCCAGAGTGCTTAGGAGGCGGCTGCTGGCACTGCTGCGTGCTGCTGCTCGTAGGGCTAAAGTTGTTGTTCTTGTGAGCAACATTGGTACGGTGGTATGTGGGCTGAGGGAAGTGAGTGACTCGAGAGAGAGAAAGAAAGAAAGAAAGGTAACTTCAAGTAAAGGTCGAGATCGGGGCCCGAGACTTCAATCTCGGTTGTTTCCGCTGTGTCGGGTCAGTTCCCGCCAAGACTTTACTGCTTCCCCACTATTTATGCCCGGTCGGTGGTGGAGATTGGCTTGTGATCCGGGCGTGATGTGTCGTACGCGTGTGCTGTAATGAGTGGAACGAGCAGCTTCGCTAACGGTCCAGTCCTGGACTGCATCTGACTAATTAAAAAGACTAGTGTGGACTACGGACTGCGTTCAATCAAGTGCTTTGGACTGCAGTTGGACTATAGGACGGTGTAGGGTAATATGGGTTTGGTTTTGGAGTTATCATAACCATGCGCATAGGTCTGGAGAACAAATGATCTATGGGAAAAAGCAATTACGTTGAAAAGCAGCGGGAACTTATGGGGCTCTAGTTAATTGGGGGTCAACTACCGACGGTGCAGTATCGGCAATCAATGGCTCATAAATTGAGCTGTTTGCCGTACGGGAGGTATCTTCATTGAATGACATTTTTATATATGGCTTTTGTGAAATTGTTTCTGTTGGTATTAATCTTGCTGTGAATCCGAAGCTCTTGAAATAATTCTAAAAAATAAAATTCAGGAGAATCCCCGCAGTTGTTATACACCTCATCAGTTCTATACTATTCTATTTATGGCATTTTTCTTGGCATACTATACCCAAAATGTATACTTATGCAGTCCATAGTCCGTAGTCCCGTCCTGCTGATGGACGGACTGTCTTGGCTGAAACACTGCAGTCGACTGCAGTCGACTGCAGTCCAGCATAGTCCGTCCTACTTTTTGGACTACCTGGCTTGGCATAGTCGACTGCAGTTGACTGCAGTCGGACTGAACGGCTGGCGGCGCTGGGAACGAGTGATGAGCTGTGCGGCCGCGTGATGGGTTGTGAAGCTGCGGATCTGAGAGATGGTTGGCTGCGTCGGTACGTACCACCTTGTGATATGAGCCCTGTCCACACAAAGTCGAACTAGAGTATCAAAGCAAAACACCGGATATGCAGAAAGAAAGAAACCAGAGACGGTAGTTATGCATGGGCAGCTAACAACTCCTGTGTCGGGATCGACTAGGGCGGGCAGCTAGATTCAAACAGAACCGCCCCATAAAGCCGATGGAAGGTTTATCGAGACGTTGTCCAGTCATGGGGCGGATATCATTTCCTAGAGACGTCTGGGCTAGAAAACACCCCTAAGCAGGGTAAAGCCAAGATCTGAAGCCGCAGCCTCTTGGAAATCAACTCTCCCAGCGCAGTATGAGTTGCGACCATTATCGGTTATCGCATATCACATAACGTATTGTGTTCACTAGGGCCCATAGTCATTCAGGCAATCAATCATGATTAGCTATAGGCAAAGTGCACATCTACCAAAGTGAAAGAGCGGAAGCTTACCGAAGGCAATCTTCGTCGACCTGTATCTCTTTTGTTACTGCCCTGGCAGTCAACCCTTTTCTTGTATACTCCCAAGCCCAAATACTAGTGCCTGAGCTGCGAGAGCTACCAAGATCATGTGTTTATCAGAGAACGCAATAGGGTTGGTGCGGTGGCAGCGGCGGTGATAATGACGCTGATGATGGATTGGGTTCAGCACTAGCGGCGAGAGTGTAGGGCTAGGGCTTGTTTGTGAACGACTTCTTTTCACATGGAATGATCCCTTCGGCGCCGGGGTATACAACGATAGAAAAGGTTGGCCGTGCCCCTAGGGGTGCTCCTATCTGTCCCCTCCCCCAACACAGATGGAGATTCTTCTTTACCCAGTGCCCCTATAACCATATTCGCCTCTGTGCATCGATCCAAAATCTTCAATCACAGTCTATCACTCGGGTAAATTCATGTCTACTACATGTAGTGTTTTAATAGAGACTTTGCGCAAAGACTCTAATATGTGTTGGTCCCATGCCTAGGGGTCAACCACTGTGCCTAGGACTATTGTCCGCTACATACATGTATATACCCAGTGTCTATAGCCCTGTAGTGAATTAGAAAACCAAGTCCCCTAGCTACTCACAGTCGAATTACAATAATTAGTGCTGCTGCTGTGAATTCTCGAATGTTGGTAGAATAATGAGACAATGCTTATGTAGTGTTCACAGAAATTTTCGCGAAGCTGGTTGAACGGGTGATCGGTGCCCCTATCGGGTACAATGGGATTCTCACCTCACTAGAAGGTTCTTGTAACAAAAGCGACTCTAAACCTAGAAATCGCAGCACAAAAAACCCACTATCCCAAAGAGGAAATGCCAAGACATTACAAACCATGGCTATGATGACTAAGCTCGTTTCATCGCGACCATCGCTGCGCTGAGGGTAACAACGCGACTTCTCTCTCCGATACTTATCTCCAACGAACGAAACATCGCCCACAACGTCGTGACCACCAACACTCGGCTGGAACCATTGTTCCTGCTCTTATAACTCCTGATATCCGTCTCGTCAGTTCATTCGATTCGACCTTTCATTCTCACCTCCCATTTCTCACCTCTCCTCCCCCCCTCTCTCTATCTCCCTTCTTTCATTCATCCCTTCGGTCTTCAAAAAAAAAAAAAAAGGGAAAAAAAAAACCGCAGTGAAAAACAAAACCAACGGCCCCCCCCGAATTGAAGATATATAAACTAGGCCCAAATAGTAAATCATGGATAACGATACTCTTGACTTTGGAGATTCCCCATTATCAGGTACAAACACCGGCACCCCCAACCAAAACCCTACTGTAAACCAGGCTCATATCCAGGGCGATGGCAACACGCCTGTAGGTCTGACACCAGGCAACGGTATGGACGATGATGAGGACACCCACACTCAGAACGGAAACAACACTGCAGCCCCGTCCGAAAGCGCTGGAGCGGGAGGAGCAGCCGATGCCATTAAGGGATCACCAACCGACACCACCGCCGCGCCCGAGGAGGAAGACTCCGTGATGCAGGGTACTGATGAGGGCAGCGCTGACTCTAAGAAGAACGGCGATTCACCCGCGAAGAGCGGTGGGGAGGGTGAAGGGGCCACTGGTGAGGGGTCTGCGCCGGCTGCTAACGCGCCAGCTTCGCCTGCGTCGGAAAAGAAAAAGTTGGAGGATGCGGCGAAGGGGTATTTGGTTGAGCAGACGCATGCGGTCGTAGTGCCATCGTACTCGACGTGGTTTGATATTAACAATATCAAGGACATTGAGCAGAGGGCACTACCCGAGTTTTTCAATAACCGTAATAGGAGCAAGACACCACTCGTGTATAAGGATTATCGCGACTTCATGATCAATACGTACCGTCTGAACCCGTCTGAATATCTCACAGTCACGGCGTGTCGTAGGAACTTGGCGGGTGATGTCTGCTCGATCATGCGCGTCCATGCATTCTTGGAGCAGTGGGGACTTATCAACTATCAGGTTTGTTTTCTATACTTAATCCCCGCCCGTCAATGCTAAAAAAAAAATCTTGTATGTGCAGATTGATCCCGAAACAAGACCATCAAACATCGGCCCTCCATTTACTGGACACTTTAGGATAACTGCGGATACCCCACGTGGCCTACAACCCTTCCAGCCCGCACCTGGCGCTATCACCACCCCTGGAAAGCCGCACCCAACAACCGAGCGTGCCTCAAGCGCTGGCCCTTCCAAATCCGAGCTTAACCTCGAGATCCGCAAGAACGTTTACGATGCTTCCGGAAACCGTGTGGGCGGTACCCAAGCTAATGGCACTTCCGGCGACTCTGAGGACGAGGCCGGCAAGAAGCTGTACAACTGCTACTCCTGTGGTGTGGACTGCACACGTGTGCGCTACCACTCTGCCCGTAGCGCGCGGTCTCAGAAGCAAATTGAGCTCTGCCCCAACTGCTTCCTAGAGGGCCGCTTCCCCGCTACAAGCAGCAATACTGATTTCGTCCGTATGGAGGATCCTACGCACTCTAACGTTGAGAAGGACGCGCCATGGACTGATCAGGAGACCCTCTTGCTTCTTGAGGGGCTGGAGCTATATAATGAGGACTGGAACCAGATTGCCGACCATGTTGGAACTAGGACTAGGGAGCAGTGTGTAGTACGTTTCCTCCAGCTTCCCATCGAAGATAACTACCTCGAGGAGAAGCCGGAGCAGCTCGGACCACTCCAGTACAACCGCACCCCGTTCTCACAGGCCGACAACCCAGTCATGAGTGTCGTCGCCTTCCTGGCCAGTATCGTCGACCCCAAGGTCGCCGCCGCCGCGGCAAAGTCGTCAATCGATGAAATGACAAAATCCCTCAACGACCAGATTCAAGGCAACAAGGCCACCCTCACCAAAGAGGAGTCCAAGAAAGCCGCACCCGAGACCACCGGCGAGAAAGAAACCTCTGCCACCAGCTCCCCTAAGCCCGCCGACTCCACAGCATCCGCTTCAAAGTCCGCCGAAGTCAAGTCGGAAGGCACCGTCGCCGACGAGAACATGGACGTCGACGAACCTGAGGTCGCATCCACCACTGCCGCCATCTCCCCCAGCAACCCCGAGATCGATTCCATTGATAGCCCCGAGAATATCGTCACCAAGGCGGCCTCAATTGCACTTGGCACCTCCGCTGCGCGCGCACACGCCCTCGCATCCAACGAGGAGCGCGAGATGACACGCCTCGTCAATGCAGTCGTTAACTGTTCGCTCCGCAAGCTCGAGCTCAAGCTCGTACAGTTCAATGAGCTCGAGCAGGTCCTCCAGGCTGAGCGCCGCGAGATCGAGAAGGGCCGCCAACAGCTATTCCTCGACCGCCTCGCAATGAAGAAGCAGTGCGTCGTTGTCCAGGAAACACTCAAGAGGGCGCTTGCTGTTGGCGGCGCAGAGGGGTACGGCCTAGCCGCACAGGCAGCGCAGATGGGCGGACAGGGGCCAAAGTTGGCATTTGAGGGGCAGCAACAGGGGGCAATCCCGAACCCAGGAATGAGGCCCGTCAGTTTAGAGAATCCTGGTGGATATGTTGTGTATGAGGCGTAGATAGATAATCTGTCGTTGATATGTCTGGGGGTTTCTTTAAAAGGGTTACATTGGCGTGCTTTCTCTTTTTTTCTTCTTCTATTTTTTTCTTGTTCTCATCCTTTTTTTTTTGTATGCTTTGTATTTTATGAAAGCTTGATTCTTTTTTTTTTCTCTTTCTTTTTTCCCTGTTACCTGCCGTACTAGCCACATACTGTAATGCAGGTGATCACGAGGTTGGTATGTAGTACATGTAGTTGCGATAAAAATCAGTAGTAAAGCGGGCGGCGGTGGGGCGAGATGCATCACACAGTCTAAATAGTTGGGGGGAAGCAAGCTAGAAAGGAAATTTTTTGGGGGGAGGAGGAGAAGAAAAAGATCTAAGGGTAGGTGGGGGAGGTTGGTGAACGACTGGAGAAAATTCGGTGTCCGCAGTGGTGCATGCATTGGGGGGTGGGAGGGAGGGAAATAATCGAGTTTCACGTTTTACTTACGGAAAAATAAAAAAATGAGATCTGGCAAGGAATCCAGACGCAGTAATGGTTTTTTTTTTTATCATCGTCACAATTCCAATGATATGAGCATTTTGCTACTTATGTACCGGGTGTGCACCATAAATACCGAGAACCCCCACTGCTCGTTTTATTCATTGGTTGAATCTGTATGAGCACCATCTGTGACAACCAATAATACTGGGCCATTTTTGCTGGAGGAAGAACCTCCTGTATATTTTTACTTTAAAAAATCGAAATAATATCTAGAAAAAAATTATAGTATCACCCTCCTCTTTAGATCCCTCTAAGTAGTATCTTGATTCTTTAGTTCCTGTCAAAGGTTGTTGTTCTTGTGAATTTGTAGATAAACGAGAGCCAAACTGAGGTGTGGGGGTTGTGCAGAAGCTGTAGGGCAGGCTATCCAAATACTAGCATGACTGCCAAGTATCACATTATTTAAAGAATTATGTATATCAGACCAATCACAGCCCTTAGTAGACCGAAGGGGTTCTCAGTACATACCCTCAACACCCGGTTCGTACTTAATGTATTTACCATCTCAATTTTCTCGACGCAGATCAGTTTTCAAATGCAGGTTCACAGCCTCTCACTCGGTCCTCAAGCACACGCGCGTGGTCCAGTGATCGTTACCCTGCCCTGCACATCCCACGGAACAAACCGTCGTTGCCCAGAAAAAAAAAAGTCCATGTACTCTACCACACCCCACCCACCCACAACATAAACCCACCACTGCTACCCCCCAATGGCACCCACTCCGGATTTCGACCCAGACTCCAGTACTAAGACTAGCATAAAACCGCCCCGCCGCGGCCCCGTCATCGTCTCCTCCGACTCTGAAGATGGCAGCGAGCCCGAGCACCCACCTCGCCATCTCCGCGCGCCATCGAAAACGCCGTCATGGGCAAAGAGCGCCTCGAGGTCGCCGAGCCCCATTGTACACAGAAAAAGAAGAGGAGGAGGAGGAGTGAGGAGGAGGAGGAGTGTTTCGCCGGAACTCGAGCGCTGGGCAGACGGTTCGGAGCAGGGTTATGATTCGGCGGAGAGTGGGCGTATACGGCTGCACGTGGAGAGGAGCCCGAGCGTGTTGAGAGGAGGGGAGTCTAGTGGTGAAAGTGAGGGTGCGGTGAGCTCCGAGAGTGATGTGGGCTCTGACGAAAGCGAGGTAGAAGACTCTGAGGATGAGATTGAGGGTCATGGGGAGTCGAAGGCCCGCTCAGCAATTGAGAAGCAATCTTTGGATAGTATCATTGATACTGGGCAGATACTGGTAAAGAGACAGGGGAGTTCACACCAGGGCCTACAATCGGTTGAGTCCCAAGCCAAAGAAAGTGAGGATGACAAGGAAGCTTCAGATTCAGATCCTGAAGATAATATAGAGACTGAACTGGAATTGGAAGCCAATTCAGAAGCAGAGGCTAGCTCAGAGGCAGAGGCTAGCTCAGAAGCAGAGGCCGAGCCTGAAGCGGGAACCGAGTCTGAAACAGAGATCGAACCTGAAGCAGAGGCCGGATCTGGAATTGATAACAGACCCGCATCTTTGAACGAGTCCGAGCCCGAAGATGAGGCGGAGTTCGCAGATGAATCCCAACTAGAAACCCAACCAACCTACGAGCCGCTGCCCTCACTACTCAACCATGCCAACTACACCAAAAGCCCCGGGCCCGCAACACCGTCACCGTCCAACACTGGCTCAGACGCAGAAGAAGAAGGATCAGTCCCCTTTGTCAGCCCCAACGAACACCCCATAGCCCCACCAGATAGCCCATCTCCATCGGAACATAGGGGAACAAGTTCTGAATACGGGACTGAGGAGGGGGATGAGGATGAGGGGGATGAGGATGAGGAGGATGGGGAGGGGGAGGATGAGGAGGAGTCCACCTCCGCCGGAACCCCGCGTTCTGCCTTACAAAGCCGTCGAAAGCGCACGGTAGTGGAACGCCCCCCTAAGATCCCCGGAAGGAGGCGCGGAAAGCAGATCGACAAATATAACCCCCGCTACCTCGAGCTCCTGAACGACCAGATCGCGCTAGCTGCTTCCCGCGGGCTCAATGAACTCAAGCATAACCCCAACCGGGTGACACCGCTTCTTGGGTCGGCGTGGACAAGGCTGGAGAGAAACATGTTTTTCAAGTATCTGGCGATTGTTGGGAAGGATAATGTCGCCGAACTATCGCGTCTTATCGGCACCAAGAGTGTAGTGGAGTGCCGTGCGTATATTAAGGCACTGCAAGATGGGAGAGAGCACGATTGGCATGCTCCTGCAAGGCGGTGGGCAAAAGGGAGGGAACTTGTTTCTTCAAGAGACATCCCGGCGGCCATAGAGCTAAGTGATGAGTGTGTCGAGGCACTGGAGGAGGAAGCGGATGCTCTAGAGGAGCGGACACTTAAGGACGAAGAAAGGCGGGAGAAGTGGAAATGGGGAGATCTCTGGCGCCTGGATGCAGCGAACTCATGGGAAATAGAGCAATTATACAAGGAGAACAACATTGAGGAGGTTCACCAGATTGCACCGGAAGCTGGACTGTTGAATGTATACAACATGCTTAAGACATCGGAAAGGTATGTATACGATCACCCCCCCTTCCAGCCATCCTTTTCAATGCTTTCTTGTCCAGTTATTGCGCGATAGTGCTTTCAGTTTGCCATTAAAATGTCTTGTCTGCTTTTGGGCCTTACGGTTTGGATCGCATACAGTATCTTCATGAACGGCTTCAGCAACGATCTTAATTGGCAGTCCCTTGGTTCTGACCCACCCGCAATCCGTTACGTAGCGTTCCAAGATCTCCACACTCTTGTTGTCAGCTTGACCAGACGCATTGTCCAAACAACAATATACATGGCCACATCAAGACTCCGTGGGATGGAGAGTAAGGTCTTTGGGCAAAACAAATTCATACGCCCAATTGATGTCGAGGCGGCGGTGAACTGCCTGGGCCTCCCCGAGAACTCGAGGGAGTACTGGATAAAAATCCCGAAAAGAATCGGACTGCGTGTTTATAATAGAAAGGAGGACGTCAGGATAAATTCAGATAAGGGCTCTATTCCGTATAATGAGCTAGAACGGGTTCTCCGATGCACAAGGAGACACGGCTCGGGCTCGGGGGTGAACCCTAATGGTTATGGTGGGGAAAACAACAACGCCGTGGAAGCTAAGATGGATGAACTTCTTGCAGCCGTGTATGTCGAGCGCGATAGTAACGACGAAGGGGTAAATGATGGCGTTTTTAATCCAAAGGACACCACATCTTCAGGCCTGAACTCCGAGAGCGATATCGATGATGATGGTGGTGATGAAAGTCATGAATCAGAAAACAGCGATATAGACATAGACGGTACGTTTAGGAGCAAGCCCCAGAAAAAAACGGATGCCAACTTGGAGTCTATCGACAATGCGGAGGATATTTATATGGAAGCATTGGATAAAAAACGAAGCTACAAGGAGGAGAAAGCTTTATGGGAGTTGATGGGCAGAGAGCCAATCAATCCTTTACCTAATATAAAAAAAAAATTACCGAAATTACTCCCCCAGGAAAGGAAGAGACCGCTAGAACTTGTGAACTGGAGGGACAGCGCCGGTTATCTGGCGTCATGGGAAACAGGTAAAAGAAGGAAGACGGAACACCATGGTGGCCTATGGGCGAAAGACGGGGGGCGTTCAACGGCTTCTCATTCCGCAGAAATCTCCCCAGAGGTACAAACAACCACCGAAGTTCATAATGACGAAGTAGTACCCGATCAGAAAAAGAAGAAGAAGCCGGCGGTCAAAAAGCAGAAACGGATGAAAGTCGTAAGCCCAGTGAAGGTTATGGGCCCAACTGCTCAAAGGCCAAGAAGACTTCGTGAAAGACGCCAATCTAAGCTGTATTCCGGATTTGTTTCAACTATCGACAATATTATTGAGACCGACCAGGAAGCTCTTGCACGCGAGTTACAGGATGATGACTCTTCCTCGGAGGGAGGTTCGGGTGGATAGCCCTTTTTTTCCGTCACCCCCGCGGGTTGTACGTATAGCATAGCACGGTTCTTGGCGGCTTTACCACTAGTTACGAGCGATTGAAAGCTAGGCATTCCGGCTTCCTGTTCTCTTTTTAATAAAATACCCTCTGGCTATAAATATTTTAGATAATTTAGGAGCCTGTACGGCGGAGTACTGTATTGTACATGTAGTTATTATCACTATTAATCAACCATCTTTCGCTCCTTCATTTTCTTGCAACAGCCGTGCATAGCTCCACCTTGATGCCTGCGCTAGATAAAACGTGGATCCAGAGCCTTTGCTTATCACTTAATCTGTCATTCTCAGATTTGACTAGAAGTCATGTTAACGAGGGCTCTCAAGTGGTTCTCGGGCCGGCGGGTCTATGGCTAGCCGGTGGGGATCCTGTACCTTCTGAAAACATGCACAATTTCTTTTTAGGATCCCAGAGGAATAGATCAGGAAGGCCCGATGCTCTTTGACGGTATTCCTGACAGAACTACAGGAGTCAAATTGGATTATATTCGAAGTGCTTTGGATGTACCCACAACTTTGCAAATGATACCCAATGCATCCCCGCCAACGCACTGTTACGCATAAGTTTTTGATTCATCGACGGGCAACTTATCAGCAAGCTAGCATATGCATCCAGAGTCTCCTGAGAGTCTCCTGAGACTTCGGAGGCAGATGATGTCTTGCTGATCAGTGATTCAAGGGGGACTCACGTCCACGATTTCCAACAGGTCCCCCTTCGAAAAACCCCAATCCAAACCAATAACACATGTTCTTCTTTCTCTGTGTTCTCGATCAATATTCTCAATAATTCTAGATGCTCCACCATTCGACAGCTCAACCAAGCGATGGTTGATTTCACTCAATCGGGCGAGGTAGAATCCGTCCGTGAACAGATCCAAAGGGCATGTTTGAAATTGGGTTTGGAAAACGTTAGGGAGGTAAAGAAACATGATATCATAAAACAAATAGGCAAATAGAGTTTTAAGAATCCCACCCTCCGAGTGATATCCCTTCCATCCTTCACTTCGGTATTGAGATAAACACATTTCCTCGACACTACACTGACCGCCTTCTTTCTCATCTCTCCATATTGTCTTTTTCCCTACTGGTACAGAGTATATTCTCTCGCCTATAATTTTCTTTGTTCCCGGCTGTATTAATTTAGAATGGCCAAAATCGTGTTGATCCCTTTTTGGTATACGTAGCCTTGGCTCTAATTTCATGATCCGCTTCTGTAGATCATAGTGATATATCAAGTGCGTCTCTGGGTCCTGTAATCCCATCTCACATGTATTCAATGCTTTCCGCAGCCAAACTTTCTTGTTTGCCTCTGGATTCGCTGAGCTAGGTGTGATAGAAGCCATATAATTTTCTTCAATCAACGCCCTTCGTTGATACCACCCTCCCCTCCTAGCAGGATGATAGCCACGTTGACCAAGTAATGCGTTCAGGACTTCATACTCTCGTGCATAATCCCTGAGTCTACCAAGAACATATTCACCCTTGTGAACGACTCGAGTTAGGACCCAAGCAGCTGAGAAGCGTCTCAGATAATCTTCTCTCTCCTGATCCTCGGTAATTAGGCGCTTCCATTTCTCATAAGTCCCGTCAAGAATGGTTTTTACAGACTCAAGGTCTTGCATTGTTACAGCGCCACCGAGAGCCTCATCGACGGAAGATTGAATCTTGATGCTTTCCTCGAAGTCCAAGAGAGAGGCACGAGTAGGAAAGATAGATGTGCGAGATACGATATAATCTGGAAAGTTACGCCGTTGTGTTCTCGCAAGGATCATAGTGGTGAGAGACTTTTCCGTCCACTCGGAGGAACGGTAGAAGACAAGGTGAACGCGTTCAAAAAGGGTTGTTGCACTGGACTTAAGACGGATGAGGGGGCCTAGGGAGCAATGGGCTCGGAATGAGATACGCCAGATGAAACTTGAGGGAAATGAAATTGGGCTATACCAGTCATTTCCAGTATCTTTTGCACAAAATACGTATCGCGAGTCACATAATTCCCTTTTTTATCAAAGCTAAGCCCAAGTTTTCCGTTAACTCCAAGTTCAACTTGTCCGTCAGAAGCCCTTCTCAAAGCCATCACCAATTCAGTCTTGTTTGAGCCGGTAACCTTTGCCTCTTTTGCAAGTAACCTCAACTCCTCCATATTTAGGAGAGCAACTGCCTCTTCAAGGGTAGTTATGGCCCCTTCACTCTCAGCAAAGCCAACTTCGTCACATTGAAGGACCTTGCAAGTGGAAAACATATCGGTAATATCGTTGTAGTAACCAAGCTTCCTTACACGAAACCAAGCTGATGTTTTCCGGAGAAATAAGCGGACATACAATAACTGAGGCTCATATTCCAAGGACCGGTACTTCGCAAAGGTTTCCTGCTCGGGGTCGGAAAACAGGTGCAGTTCATCCTTTAACACTGTATCGAGCGCTAGATTGAAAGCGTCAACATAGATGGACTTGCGATATCTTTCTGTAATTGTGTATTCCGTTATGGCCATATCATGGTCGTCTGGTATTGGTAAAGATGCACATATTCCGTCGTCTGGGTTGTCGCCGGGTCCTGCGGGGACGATGTCTCCAAAAAGTGGAGAATCTTGTTCACTTCCTGACTCTGAGATCCTTTCTGGGGGGCTGTTCAAGTGAAAACGCTTTATTCGTTTTGGAGGTTTGTGGCCGTTGTTGATATATTCCCGAGAACGGGACCTGCTTTGAGGATCCTCGTTTCTGTTTGACTGACTGGGGGCCTCTAAAACCATGGCTGTTTGTTCTTCTAGGGCATCAGGTAAACTTGTGGTTTTTGGCAGGCCGCGCGCGCGGCTAAAATTTGCCCCTCGGTGGTGGTGGTGGGAGTTACTTAATTAGATCACTCATGTGGGTTGGGGGTGGCTACGTTCTATTTAGGTACAGCTTAGTCAGATGCAGGGGAAGAGCGGTGGGCTCGTTTGGCGAAAAAGTCAAGAGGACACGATGCTCTCTTGGGCTCAATAGATACCCGCATTGTAGAGCCCATAGTTTCTTCTACCCTCATCTCTTCTTTCCCTCGACAACCACTCAGCTCTGTTATTATAGGGCCTCCTAGGCAAGTGGCACCTACCTATAAATAAGATCCAACATATAGAATTACCTGCCTTCTGCCATTCCTTTAATCTCAGCAAGCTCTTTTTTGTTTCCTCACTACGGTCACATTCACCGTTTTGCCTTCAATAATATACAACTCAAATTTTAAGAAAAAAGAAGGAACAGAGCTAGAGAAAAGCTAACGAGCAAAGCGCTGCTCCCGCCGCCATGTCGCAAGACTACAATTATGATGACCAGGTACGCTTCTTGAGGGAGTTTAAAGTCAGAAGGTTACAAGCTTATAACTAACTTGAGCTCCTATCATCGACCTAGGGGCAATTTTTCCCTTATTTTATCCTTACACTTTCCGGGCTGGTCCTCGTACCTCTCACTTACTCTACCTTTGCGCCCAGTAAACGTATCCATTCCCTTTCCTTCCAGAGCCCAGAATAAGATTATTAACATATGTATTCAGAACCAGGACTTTTAAAGACACCTCTCCTGAAAGACAACACCTATAAGCCGCCTAATGGCGACCTTATAGATGGTGCGCGCCGCCGGCAAGCGAAGCGGGAACGCCGCCTAAAGCGTTTTGTTTCCATTGTTATCGGATGGGTGTTATTTGCGTACATGGCCTACCTCATTGCTACTACCAGTAATGCTGAAGGCAAGAAGATCTGGGATCCGTATGACATTTTAGGAATCAGTACATCAGCCACTGAAAAGCAAATCAAATCACACTACCGGAAGCTTTCTCTCAAATTTCACCCTGACAAAATTCGCCCCACCGAGAACCAAACAATTGAAATGCTCAACGAGCAATTTTCGGAGTTGACAAAGGCCTATAAAACTTTAACTGATGAGGAGATTCGCAACAATTACGCCCAATATGGTCATCCTGACGGAAAACAAGCATTCTCTATTGGAATTGCTCTGCCCGTTTGGATTGTTTCTGAAGGAAATTCTTACTATGTCCTTGCTGTTTATGGGCTTTTGTTTGGAATCTTGCTACCATACACCGTGGGCCGTTGGTGGTACGGAACTAAAAAGCACACTAAGGATGGTGTTTTGATGGAGAGTGCTGGTAGTCTTTTCAGGGCGTACGACGAACACATCGACGAAAAAAAACTGGTATCAATCTTAACTGTGGGTGAGGAGATGAGGCATATAACTGGCGGTAAAAGAGAAAAAGAATGGATTGGAAGCGAAGAGGCGATCATCGAACGGAAAATCCGCGAGGCAGGAGTACCTGAAAGAGAGCTTGCTGCGCTGCAAGAACTAGATGGGTGGCAAAGGAGGGCCTGTGGGCTTCTATGGGCGTATCTTTATCGAGTCGATCTAGAAAGCGAAAAACTTGAGAACGGTATGCCTTCTACGATATATTACAATCAAATGACTATTACTTACATAATCTAGCAAAACTTGACATTGGCCCTGCGGCGGTTGCGCTTAACAGGAGTTTTCATGCAATCTCACTCGCTTATAGCAATACCCAGCCGATCCTTTCTTCCATGTCTCTGAACCAAAGTCTTATTCAAGCTATCCCTCCTGATCATTCACCACTTCTCCAACTGCCCAACTTCACCAACGAGATTGTTGCTGCTGTTGAACAGGATGGGGGTAAGAATCACTGGACAGTCCAGCGCTTTATGGCCACCCCTGAAGAGAAACGACGAAAACTCTGTGTTGGCAAGGGACTTCTTTCGGAAAAAGAATACGAACAGGCCATTCATTTTGCCAAGAATCTCCCCGCTCTTTCTGTAGAGGATGCATTCTTCAAAGTCATGGGCGAAACTTATATTACACCCTCTAGCTTAGTTCAGTTCGTGGTTAAATGTAGGGTCACTCCTCCCGGATCTAAGCCACCCTCTGTCGACCCTAAGGACCTACTGGACGAGGACCCCGAAGAAACTGATGTAGAAGCCCTCCTTGGTCGCAAATCCCGCTGGTCACAATCCAAACAGGGCGAAGAGCCCCCAACTACTCCATTCGCGCATGCGCCGTTCTATCCTCGAGACTATACGCCAAGCTGGCAAATCTTCCTTGCAGACGCAAAGCAAGCCAAAATGATTGTTCCTCCTCAGGCTATTACAGGCTTTGAAAAGAGCACTGATAATTTTGCGGTTCAAACGTTCAAAATGCAGTTCCAGGCGCCCCCGCAACCCGGCGAATATACATTTGTGATGCATTGTATCAGTGATTCTTACTTAGGTGTTGATACTAGGCGGAGCGTGAAGCTGGTCATTAGCGATCCTAGTAAGGTTGAGAAGATCATCGAGGAAGATGATATCAGTGAACCGGAAGAAGGTATGTCTTACTTAGTCCCCCACTCTTTGGCAGAGGGGTAGGAACTAATCAACTGCTTTACTATAGATTCGATTGCAGGCCAAATGAATGCTATGCGTGGGGGCCCGGTTAAAAAGAAGAAGGTATCAAAAGACGACGACTCATCTGAAGACGAGGAGTCAGACACCGATGGAGAGCAGGCTGCCGAGGAAAGTGAAACAGATACGGACACGGACACGGACGAGGAATGATGCTCCGGCCTCCGTATTATCTGTTATGTCTTTTTACTAGGCGATAGGGCTTTTAGGGTTTTCTTTCTTGCACGTGTGTTATAATTTAGGCTGTTTTTTCTTTCTTTCTTACAATGATGATATAAAAAAAGGGTTAGTTCGGGCAGTGGTTCTCAGCTTATTTATAACAATTGTAACTTGTGTCTTGATCTTGTATTGCTACGGTTGATGTTTCAATTCTCTAACATTTGGATATTGAAGTTAGAGCCATGGTGTCCAGAGTAAATCGAACTGTTTTTTCTTGAATATTTTCGAGTGCATCTACTTTATTGATTTTTCTGTCCAAACTGGTACTCGCATATCCGTCGTGTATTAGGATAACCAGCAAAATGCACCAAAGGCCACAGAACCCTGAGTTTTCTCTCATTATGTAGTATTAGGTACTAAAGCAATTATAATCCTTGTTCACGGGGAAGGAGTAGGTACAGGTAAATAGTGTCCAGAGATGTCTTTTATTACTCTTCCCTATATCACTATCCCGATTAGAGCAGGAATTTAATATATGAAACTCAGATTATAATACTTGGTAAGTCAAGCTTTGCTATATCTATGGAAAGTTCTGCGCCCCCAACCGTTTCCGGTTACATGTAATTTGTATGTACCTACATGTATCTTATTAAGATACTACTGTAGTAGAACTTGACAGGTGTTGTCTAGGTTCTGGATCCGGTAACTTGTCCAAAGTAGAGTGGGCGTTGCAGCTGGGACGTGAAATGATCCAGAATGACAGGGGAATGTTACGAAATAGTGTAGGATGTGTGGGCAGGCTGATAATAGCTCTAGTTTAAATACAGTCTACATATATAGTGAAATATAATCGCATATTTCCCCCCATTCAGGGGTTTTAAAACCGTTAATAGGGCCTTGATCTCAAGCTGACGGAGTAAGAATCTATCAATCGTTATGATACTGCATAGTGCGATGTGTAGAGGTCAATAATATAAGAATTTCGCATCTGCCACCAATAATCCTGCAAACCTTCATACAAGGCCCCACACCTAAGTTCCATCCCGGAAAGTAGCACAATCAATCAACACCGGAAAACAATAGGAAAAGACAATAGAACCCCCAACTAGAGAAAGAAATGGCCGAAGAAAAATAAATAGTTTAACAAAAATTCAGTGCTCCTATAATTGACAAGGTTGGTCTTCGGTCTACTAGTATCACTGGGATATGGCAATTTAAGTAATTACACAACAGCTATTTTGTTTTTTGGCCTATTGGTACAAGTTAGCGGACCTTGGGCTTTTAAAGTGAGAGAAGGATTGCATACCTGCGTGTAAAACATCTTTGACGAAGTACTCAACCCTTCACTCCTAGCAACTAGGTTATCGATTTTCTCACCCCGCTCCAGTACGCTCTCAATAGTTTTATGCAAGACAATCTTTGTCTCATCTAGTTCTTGTTGAATTCTTAGCATGCTATCCGCTTGCTTCGGGTCCTGGTACTTGACAATATACTCGCCCAAAACTGGGAGAGGGAGTTTGCCAGCTTGGGCCCATTTTGCGCGAGTATATGTTGTCAAGAAATCGTCGGAAACCTGCGAGAGGAGCTTGTGCGCGACTTGTTTCGGGTACTCTTGATCAGTGATCACCACGCTGACGATGCCCTCGGAACGTTTGTACACGTAGAAGACATAGGCTGTACGCTGTAAGTTAGTAAACGAGAGTTATACATATATTCTCCGACAAGTAGGATGGTTTCCGGAAGGCTATAACGTACATTGTTCTGCGACCTCTTGACGTGGTGTCAAGTCCTTGCTTTCCGCTATGGCGCGGGCGAACAGGCTCATGAACTCGCCAACGGGGGTCTGTTGGAAATAGCCGAAGCTTGAGAGATCAGTTTGAGAGCAAAGCTCAAACGTGGGCTCAGGGTCTCTGCGGAACACCTATACATATTATGAAGCTAGATATTAGCTTTAATCCACTAGTAATGCTGCGGGGAAAGTAATCACTGACGCCGATGTAGTAAACTTTCATGTTGATAGGTTAAGGCGGAGTTTCTATTGTAGCTCTTGTTGTATTGTAACAACACTTGGTGTTTGCTGCAGCCGTGATATGTTGAGTTTTGATGGAAGGGGGGGGGGGGTGTGTGGATAAATACCAGGTAGACAAGAGGTTTCCTGAGGCAAAGCAAAGCTGGACGCTTACAGTTTCTGGATATGTTCTGCACGTGATCAACGCGTTTTGAAGCTGACACATGTTATCGCGCTTACCCGAGTAGAGCACTATTCATCATACTCACAGCCACTGTCTACACACTTACCACTACACCTGTAGTATAGTCCTACCGGTAGCCGGCGCAGTAACTACGAAGATTGCGCAGAATCCAGGCTTCTCGGGTGCTACTTGGAGTCAGGTTACGTGCGAGTGATCATCTATGATCGTCAAACGGTTGTTATCCCCCTAACCTTGTGTGAAAAGACAACTTATACATTTTCTTTTGCCCATTCTGATAAACATGGTTGACTAAGAAGTGCTATCCAATAAGCTAAACGGATTGTCCTTTACAAAATTATTTCCCTAGGATTATATAATTAAACCCTCCCTTGAAATTGAGAGAGTTATGGCCTATTTACTTCAATGTTCATCACTAGTTCGCCCCCCAACCTCGCGATCTCATTGAGAATGGCTTTCTTATTGATAACAAGCTTTGCACCCTAATAAGAAGAGCTAAAATTAGTAACAGAAGACCAGATCAGCCTAACGGGCAGGGATTTCACATTTTCACCGTCCTTTTGAGATTTCTCTACAATCGGTAAAGTTGAGTATGTCAAATTTACTTTCCATCCCCTAGCACCTGTGCAAAGCGGGCTCCATAAACACCCCACAGTTACACCGAGTAAGCAATCATAAAATATGATTAGATTGTGACCATAAAGTTTCTGTCAAAACAGTAAGCTTCAAAAATTGTTATTGCCTAGCTGGGGACGAACCGAAAGCTCCGAAAGAAACATTCCCACGGGATCAAGCCCTAGCTTCGAAATATCCTCAATTGTGATTGTTTCTGGTTTCTGCAAGTTCTTGAACTTTGATTGTTGCTTCCTCTTCCTGATCCCACCCGCCGTGAATGCTGGGTTGAGATTAAGGACAAAATCGTAATCTTTCACGGAAGGTGAAAACAGGGTTTCGGCTCTGATCACCGAACCGCAGTTCTTCACTAACTCACAAGCGCTCCTTGCTAATGCCGTCATTCTAGTTGCTACGACCTTGATCGGACCATTCTCCGTCCACGCGGTTCCCTCTTGGCTGTGATTTGAAGCCACAAAAAGAACAGTTTTGTTTAGAGCAGGATCATTCTTCCTCATCGAGTCAAAGCTCCTGTTAATTTCCTGGACAATTGAAGACCCCAAATCACCGGTAGACATATCCACAATCAATGGTTCTGTTCTCCAATCCCATTGTGAGATGAATGAGATTGCCCTTAAAAACCCAGTCATAACACTAGATGGTGTCGCCCAGGGTGATGGATTGATAAAACATCGAAGCGTAATGAGCTCTACCAATTCATCTGATATGTGTGGTGATAGCAAATGTGAGTGAAACCATTTCTTGACCAGCCTGATTGTTGGAGAAAGAGCGGGGAATCGATGGCAAAGTTTTTGAAGATCTTGTGTGTGTAGAGGTCCGTAAATAAATGCTCTGCAATGTTCTGATAACGCCTGGGTAATCTCCTCTCTTGTACGGGGAGAAAGGCTTTTATCCTTCAGCTGTCTCTCAAGAAGGTTCCGTTCTCTATCATGGTAGATCCGAACCCTAAAAGTGGCGCCAGTAAGATAAACAATATCAAGGAAAGCGCTGTTCATAGTATTGCAGCTTTCGTTCTCAAGACCAACGCGGGTAACGATATCCTCGCCTTTTCCCTGCTCCAGAAGCTCTGCCATCTTCAAAAGAAACGCGACTTTTGCCTTTTGAACGGCGACAAGGTCCTCGGGCCATTTGGGTGAGCTTTCAAACTGCACAACCACGTCTGCTGGTTCCATCAAGAACTGCCCATCTGCAGCGACTAACGGAATCTCAACCGTAGAATATCTCAAAGAAGGCGCAGCTGCGGATATTTGTCTGACTTGTAAAGGAAGGCCTTCAAGGGCTCGTAGATCCTTTACAAGTATATCGAAAGCATTCATCGCTGGTTGAAAAGACGCTGTAGTCTGTGAGCCACAAAGCTGAGACTTCGATAAAAGGTGTGCGAATTCATCGCCAATGAAGACAATATCTTTTGCGACTTCTGCGCCAATATGTCGGTCTACAAGATACTGAATGATCTGGTTGAAAATTGACAACTTTGAGTCCTTGTCCGTCCAGACAATACTCTCGAGGATACTTCCGTCTTTGAATCTACGTAGTTCTGCTTTAGGGCCCCAGAATTTACGGTATTCTGCCGCCCCTTTCTTGTGTTCGGCTGGGGGACCATGATCCACGGCCCGTGTGCATTTAGTAGCGTCTAACATAAAACCAACAATCACTTGTCCTCCCACTGAAGGTTCGGGAGTTCCATTCAAGCTAATACTTCTGGGAGAAGGTGAAGGCAAGATCAGGTGAATTAGAGAAACCCTATCTCCAAGGCCCCTAGTTAGAGAATCATAGAGCTTGTAGGAGAATGATATTGTGTGGGTTTTATGGTCTGGATCTTTCGATACCGTGGTGGGTCCCGCTTCAGTAGCCGCTTGAGGGATTGGGATTCGAGCAATGGAATCAAATCTAGAGTGCAGCTCATCAACCTTATTTAGAAATATGGCATCGAAGTTGTCGGACGTTGTGTCATTGAGGAGCTTCATGGTTATCGTTGCCTCGTGTTTTAACTTGAGAAATATTAGCCCCAAACCCTATAGGAATTCTACTCATAGCTTTACGAACCAATTTATATGACCATGGTGTCATTTTAAATAAAAGATTCAGCCCATTTGAACCGTCAAATAATAGTGGCAATTCTGAGCCTTTGACCCTGACTTCATCACCAGCATTGAAAATCAATGGACTTGCTACCAAATCCCTTGTCGCCAGAAACTGGATTATAGCTTTGAAAATCTGGTAGTTATTGTATCCCCGAGAGACAATTGCGTGTCCTTTGGAACCTCCTCCTTTTAACAGAAGCGACATCAGAATAGCCCACTCGAAATGGCCAAATCCACCTTTACTGACCCCCCCCCCAAATCCCCGTTGATGTAACCATACTCTTCCTAGCATACAGGCATCTTTGAAAGCTACACAGTCTTCAGAGCTCGAATGAAGTTGTGAAAGATGTTTGAAGTAAGTTGTGTCGGCTAGCAGAGATGAATTATATAATGTTGTTGGGCCAGCTTCAAGCATCTTTTTGCCATCCACCCCAGGTGTTTGGGGAGGCCTCACACAATTTTTGAAAGGGAGCAGTTTATCTGTTGCAAATGTATCCTGAGAAGCAGCGGGAATCAACCTGATCAAACATTTTGAAGCTGTAAAATCCAGATCATCACCACCTGCAAAGTTTAATCAGAACATGATATTTCCCTTGAGTTCCGGATAAAACTTACTACCGCTTGGAGAAAGTACTAAGATTGGACGTAGAAGATCTTCGTTGATATGTTCGATTGCTAATTTTACTTTGATATCCTTGGACTCTTGTATCGCTGCAGCTAAATTCGCTAGATAGTATGCCCTCTTGTGAAAGTATCTATAATTAAGATAGTCCTTCTCTTGGAAAATACTCTAAACCCACTTTAGTACATTGCGATTGGTCAAACCCGGACGGCAAACATACTGTAGGCATTGAGACAACCAAATCGATCGAGAACCCCTCACTTTGTTTGATTATTGTCTTGAGTGCGTACCCACCAACGATGTTCATATAGGATGGCTTTGCGTATGAAAATTTGTACATAACATCCTTTGCCGGCTTGGGGTCCGGAAATGGAATGTTTATTTTGCGCTTGTTCATCTCTTTCTCCGCTTCGCATATCTGCCAGTCATATAGTTAGTAAAAGCCGTTCATCAAGCGGGTTGGTCGAGGCATAAAACCCACAGGAATATCTAGTCTTTCAGGAATAGCTTCCATAATATTTTTTAACCTGTGTAAAACATTCTCCACAGGTGCCATGCGCTTCTGGTAGTTTAAGCGGACTTCCTTCAGCAACTCTTCGGTCTCCATTCGAAAGACGTTCGATTTGTATTCGTACATGTCGCTAACAGCTTGGGCCTTCTCCTTCTCGGATACTCCTTCGTCGGCGCCCTTTTTTGTTCTTTGTTTTCGTTCCTTTGGGTTGGCATTGGGAACTTCCATGGCATCCTCGTCCGAGGGCTCTATTTCACCGCCGTCTGCATTATTCTCGACTTCACCAGTTAGGTTATCTGGTGCGGAATTTCTTGTAAATTCTGTAGCGCTGGTTTTGCCGAGGTCCATTCGACGCCTTTTCGTAACTGGAGCCATTGTGTAGCTCGTTCTCATGGGGCTTTTGGGGAAGTGTAGTCGCAAATACTGTCTTGAAGGGCCCTAAGAATTTTCTTGTAATACCCTAGCCCCAGTTGGCGCACAGGCCATGAGGCTCTGCAGATCTGGTGCATTTGCTTGACAACTGGGAAAACAAAAGAAGAAAAAAACTATTGGACCCAATCCTCACGCATCTTACTCTACAACATTAAAACCCTCAAAATAATGTTGACTGAACAAGTGATTCTCGGCACTCACCGCCCTTCAATCGATAATTCCAGTGTTTCAACTACCGAATCTAGCATTGCTGTCTTTGACTTGCATACATATTCCCAGGCAGCAAGCTTCAAGCGCTCTTCGACACTCAAAAACTGTCTTGCGGTAACCTCATCACATATCTTCGCTGCGCAGAGCGACAAGGCAGTTATCAATGTATACAACAGATCGAAACAAAGTTTAGAATCCACAGTACCATTCCAAGAGAAGTTTACAGCCATTGAAGCTAGTGGGGGGTCTGGGGCATTTTTGGCCGGAGGAACCGACTCTGGACGACTCACAATTTGGGAGGTTCGTGTTAATTCTCACAGCCAATATTGGTTTCCGGGCAATATCTTAGAAGATTTTGTAACTGTGCGTTGTAACTATAGACTGCGACCGGGAGATTTATCTCGACTCCTCAAATACACCTTCAAAAAGTAACATGTATTGCCTTCGACTTTAATTCAAATTTTGTCATAACAGGTTCCGCAGACAGCAATGTCTATGTATGGTCTCTGGCCTCTTTACTCGACGTTAGGAGCAGCGAGAGGAAGCCTGAGAGAATACTTAATCGACATCAGCGGGAAATCACAGCTATAGTACCTGGGAGAATCGGTGCCGTGGGGCCAACTGATATTCTGGTTACTGCCTCAAAGGATTCGTCTTGTATAGTAAGCCAGCGTTCACGGAATTTTATATGATCAAAATGGTTCTGACTACTGAAACGATTAGGTATGGGACTACCGCAACGGTACCCACTTGCGAACATATATATTATCCTCTATCCCTACAGCACTAGCGCTTGACCCTGTGGATCGTGCTTTTTATGCAGGCCTCGAAGATGGAACAGTTCAAAGCGTCAGCTTTCACAGCTTTGACGAAACTATGGCTACAACCCCAAACCAACTCTTCTCTGAGGAGCCTCGCCATGTCCCCGTGACACTTTCAGGGAATCGTTGGCACACTACTGATCATGAAAGCCCTATAACATCGATGGGTGTTGTTTATGAGGGAAACTATCTCGTCACTGGGACCGAAAAGGGAACTGTTAGCATCTGGGATGTAGCTACGGGTCATGTGTTTCGAATACTGGCGCAGTTCAAATGTAAGCACCTCCTCACCATTCTTGCAATTTTTATTTATTTTAAATCGTTTAATATCTAGCTTCTGTGACAACTGTTAAAATACTGCCCCCAAATGGCTTCGTCCCAACATCTCTCAATCTTCAAAGCACCATTGAGCAAACAACAATTAAAAAACCGCGTTATGACGCCGTTCTTACATCTGCTTCTACAATTGTTGACTTGCATAACTATGCCTTAACAATTAAGTCTAATGGGTTTGTTCCCGAAACCGTTTCAGCATCTTTTGGTACCAAACTTCCTGCCCAGATCTCAACATTCACACCGCTTTCGGATCCAGCAATTATGATGAGAGGTATGGCAGATATGAGGGCATATACACCATCCCTAGCGTCAAAGTACAAAGTTGAGGCGTTAGAAAGTGAGCTGGCGATGCTGTATGAGCACTATGATCGCCTAGCAGCGTTGCACCGGGAGACTTGGGCTGGTCACGCAAGGTGGTTGTTAGAGAATACCAGTGCTGTTAGTGCTAGTAATACATATAGCTGTAATGGAGCCTAGAGATGGGATTGGGCGTATTCATTGGATTACAATGTAAGAATACGGAAGATAATGGAATATATGCTATCATATAATCTAAAGCTTTATATATGTAAACCCCAACCACTACTTCGATATTCGGTCTTGTTAATATAAGTGGTATCACGGCACAAGAGAAATGGAGAAGGTCATGTCTTACAGGTATATTTGTGCTTTGTCTGTTTTTATAATGTCCGGCCAGTTAACATAAATAGAAAAAGAGGGGCGTGGATTCGCTATGGTATTCCCGCCAATGCGCTAAAAATACGATATTTGTACCCAGTATTCTTCCTACAATGCCGGTCTAATTCATTATTAAATTACGTATTACACCTGGCTTTTTTGGTACAGTTGGTCTAGTTTAGAGTGTTATAGTGTGGTACATATATGAAATCGGAGCTGCGGAACTCCTCCACCAATGCAGAAGGTTTTTTCTTTTCTTTTTTCATCCTTAGTGTTATTATAATTACTCTTGATAAGTGATGCAACGTTTGGCCTAGAAACACCTAAAGACTAATGAATACGTATACAATTGGAAACGATCTACCTAAAATTGAACCTTTCTTTTTGTAGAGTACTGACATTGTTGTGGGCGGGGCCGGGGCTTGGCTTGGGGAAAGAGGCTAGGTCCCTGCCTAAAATAATGATGACAAGAACCCAGATCAGCGGTCAGAGAGTCTCCTGCTTAGCATCCTTAATTCTTAAGGCCCTGTTATCAAGAAATTTGATCTTTAGATCGTTTATCAGTACCTCGGGTACATAATACACAATGCATGTACAGTAGTCCTATATTCTCAGTCAGTCGGTTTCACGGTGCAGACACATGAATAGCCCCCTAGGTGCCCCCAAAAGAAAAGCCAGCATCACTAGACGTGCTTATTTAACTTACCTAAATGTCTGTTGGGGTGGGAAAAAAGAAAACAGGCATTCCCCCCCCAAGTCTCATTTACCTCTTCCCTACGGAGACAATGCTTGGTAAATCTCTACAGTCTGTAGTCTCATTTGTCACCAAGTCCACAACTCGTACGCCCTCGACGTTTAGTACACCAGTTGCAAGCGCGATGAACCGAAGTTCAGCTGTGTGGCAGGCCGAGGGTAAAAGTGGTCTAATATGAGAGAGTGATTAGATCCGGCTCCTAAGGTTGTGCTGTGATGCGACTTACCCAACTCTAACGTCGTTGACAAGAGGCACTAGCTCTGCTGGTTCTAAATATTGAGCCCTGTGCGTCTGGTATACAACATTTTCTTCTAATACCGGCTCCGTTGCATCATCTCCTGCTGGCCGAGGAGGCAGCACTTTACCCTCCCCGACCTTTCGTCGTTTTGGCGGAACAATGAGTGCTAGCTTCCTTGCCCGTTGGGAACGGTTCACGACGAATACTGTCCAAATAAAAACCTCACCCACATATACTCTGGAAGGACCTGAAAAGGTTATCGTTAAACCCAGCGCGGTTTCCTGGTTTTGGAATGACGCAAATGAGGGAGACGATAGAATGGGCGGAGTAAAGGCAATGTTAGGTGAAGGTTGTGCAGGTTGATGAATAGGTCGAATCCCGGTAGATGAAGAAACAGTTGCGCCATGAATTATACTCCCCAAGGAAGGAGGGCGATGAGTTCGTTGAATTCCAGGAGTAGGAGGAAATGACGGTGTTGCTGCTGGTGGGGAGAAATCTACAGTTGTTGTCCAATTGGTGAATATTTTAGGATGACATACTGAGGAAAGATGTGCTGTCGCTCTTAAGCTTACTGAAATTGGGCGAACCGGTGAACTGGAAGGGATTGGAATAGGGTCTTTGGAGGTTGGGAGAAGATCGGTTTGGGTAAGAGTATATAGAAACGTTATATCATCTCTGGGTCGACATTCTATCGGCAGAGTGGAAGATGATATATCCTCCAGTGCATCAGCTCTTCCACCTGACAATGTAATGTCAACGCTCTCGATAGTGACATCACAATCCCCAAAGGGAGTAACTTCAAGGTCTAGGGAAGCAATGATTGTTTGTTTGGTCCCAGAGAAAATACGTGAATAACGCAAACGAATATTAATTGCTGGGTATATATTGAAAGAGCGTTTTGAGGCATAGCCGAATGGACGCAAAGCTTGCTGGGGAGCCTGGGTCACAGGGATCACTCGGGAGACACGAGATGCCGAGAGACGTGGAGCAATTGAAGATAAATAAGGGTCGTCGGAGAAGGATTCGAGAAGGTTAAGACCAACGGGCTGCCTGGAGGTGATATATTCATCTTCAGTCACAGATTTTTGAAGCTCGGTTGGGCGTATAGTGGTAGAAGCCGTGAATATCACACGGGGATTATTCAGACGAGCCCGAGGGTGGCCTAATGGAACCTCCAGTTTCCATATAGCCAGTCTCTGCGAGTCATCTCCCAGTAATATCCGTTGAGTTTCCTTTTCATCCACAACTGTTTGGAAGAGTAAGTGGAGCTGCTCATGGCCCTTCCCACCATAATCCGTTTGGCGCTTTTGACCATCTACCGCCGCTACTTCAAGAGATACGGCAAGGCGGGAGAGATAAGATTCATAGAGTCCTTCCTCCAGGGGGATAAGGATTTGAAGGACTACAAAGACCGGAAGTGTTTCATCTATATTGAGGAACAGTATTAGCTCTGACTGCGGCCTTTAAAATAAAGAATTAGAACAAACCATAGAAGAGCGAATCACGCTGCGCAATCATAGCGACAGCGGGAATACCGCCAGCATATATCTCGGCCGATTTACTGTCATCCTCGGGTATCCTAGAAATTGCCTGAGATATGTCGAGATCTGAGGCTTGAGGAATAACAATCTCAAGACGGGCAGACTCCTGGATCTCGACTGTATTTGTCCTCGCATGTCCTTTTCCCCGCGGGGCTGTAACAGGCATTTCGATGTGTGGAGGATGAAGAAAATGGAGAGCAGTAGCTCCTTGAGATCCGATCTACTTGCTAGATATTCAGTGAGTCTTTGCTTTTATCTATTGTTATTCATTAATTCCATCAACCCAATAGGGCAGCGTGCCGGAGCTTTGGACATGCAGACTGGACGTCCGGTGCGTGTGACCTTGACGCGGGATTTGTGACGTTAATCATAAATTTGTGACCCATCAGGACTAAGGGTTAGGTTTGTGGTTCGTTGGTGGAGATCGCCAGCCTCCCTGCCTACCGTGTCTTCCTTTCTGCGCGAAACCTTCCATTGCAGCTCCAGGGAAAGAAAAACAGAGAAAAGTTGGGATATCTTCTTTCGCAGCTTTCACATTCCTGTCCTCAAATATCGACATTTACCTGTGCCATTCCGCATTTTCATTAATCATGTCAGCCCTATGGCAGGAAGCGAAGAATCCAGAGGGACGAGTTTACTACTACAATGTTCAAACTAAAGCCACCCAATGGACCAAACCGGTAGAGATGATGACGCCAGCTGAAGTGAGGACCATTTTCTTGGACTATAAAGCTAAAAATCAATACTGACGCTACTTTAGAGGGCATTACAAGATTTGCCATGGAAGCAGCACAAATCCGAAGAAGGCCGCCCTTACTGGTGAGTTCCTAAACACTGTGTCCACTTCCGACGCGGTACTAATCGGCCGCTGAGACAGGTACCATGAAGAAACTAAGCAGACGACCTGGGAGATGCCTGAAGCCTATAAAGCCGCTTTAGAGAAAACGCAGGCGCCTATAGGATTATCACATATTCCGTGAGTTGAAGTTTCTCTCTCGAATGATGCCAAAACTTATGTTGGCAAATTCAAACTGATAACGAAGCAGGCAACAAACATTCGTTGCCGGAGGCATACAAAATTTCAACAACCCTTACGAAAACAATGACCGCCAGGTAGCCCTCCAGGGCGCGCATATGGACACCAGCATCGATGGAGCATCTAAGCCTATGTCTCTCCCTTCTGCTTTAGCTAATGATAAAGATGGCCCTCAATACTCTTCCCACGACGAAGCCGAAGCGGCATTTATTAAGTTACTGCGTCGCACTGGAGTAGCGCCAGACTGGTCGTGGGAGCAAACGATGCGCACAATTATAAAAGAGCCGCAGTATCGTGCTTTAAAGGATCCTAAGGACAGGAAAGCAGCCTTTGAGAAGTATATCGTCGAACTCAAACAGCAGGAGCAAGAGAAAGCGAAAGATAGGATCACGAAGCTGAGACAGGACTTTGCAGTCATGCTGAAGAGTCATCCCGAAATCAAATATTACACTAGGTGGAAGTACGTTCGCAGTCACAGTTGCCCAACCATTTTACATCGTGTTAACGGCTTATGTCTGTAGGACTGCGCGACCCATGATCGAAGGCGAAACGATTTTTCGATCTAGTTCAGACGAAAACGAACGTCGCCAGTTATTTGACGAGTACATTGTAGAGCTTCGGAAGGCTCAACAGGAGCGTGAGCAGCAAGCACGAAAGGAGGCATCCGAGGAGTTGGTTGGCTTGCTCAAGTCTCTTGAGTTAGAGCCATATACACGTTGGTCAGAAGCCCAGGCGATCATCCACGCGAATGAACGTTTCCAGTCTGAAGAAAAATTCCAGGCATTGTCAAAACTTGATGTGTTGAACGCTTTCGAAAACCATATCAAAATGCTCGAGAGAGCATTCAACGACAAGAGGCAGAAGGTCAAAAACACGAAGATGAGGAAGGAGAGAAAATGTAGGGAGGCCTTTACGGCACTTTTGAGTCAACTTCGTACTAAAGGTGACATCCGAGTCGGAACAAAGTGGAAACATATTCACCCGCTGATAAAGGATGACGAACGGTATCTCAATATGCTCGGCCAGCCCGGCTCTACGCCCCTCGATTTGTTTTGGGACATTATGGAAGAGGTTGAGAGAGATATAAGATTAAAAAGGAATCTAGTTTTGGATATCTTGGACGTAAGTCTCCCAAACTTTTTCCCTCTTTTAAAGCTTAGGACTTGCTAATGCACTGTTTTGATACACAGGAGAAACGATTTGAAATCAGAGAGCAGACCACTCTTGAAGATTTGGAAAGTGTTCTGAAATCTGACCATCGTACAGCACAATATGACCGTGAAACAATGGCTGCTCTATTCGAAAAACTTCGAGAGAAGATCGTAAAGCGAATCGAAGACGACCGCCACCAGCAGGAGCGTCATGCACGCCGCAAAATGGATACCCTAAGGTCTGTTATGAAGCATCTTGACCCTCCAATTGATATGACGGATACGTGGGAGCAAGTCCGTCCTCGTATCCAAAAGATGGATGAATTCCTAGCGCTTGAGCCAGAGGAATTACGTCGTACGGCGTTTGATAAATTCATTCGCCGGCTCAAAGATAAGCACGAAGACAGGGAAAAGGAGCGAGAGCGAAAAGAGAAGGATCGCGGTGATAGAGATCGCGGTGATAGGGTGCGGGAAAAGGATAGGGATGGGCGAGCTTACCGTGGAGAAGCTGCCGTTGAGCCTCGTAATGGTCACCGCTCAAGTGCTTCATACCACAAACCCACAGATTCCCGCCATCACCGCGACTCCCATCATAGTCGATCTCCAGAGCCTGACGCATATGAGGCGGAAAGAAGGAGGGCCGCTGGCGAAAGGGAGAGGGTGTACCAACATAGGGGAAGTGTAGCGAGAAGTACTTCGCACCATCGCTCTGAAAGAGGTGAGACGAGAAGACCTGATAGTAGACATAGACATGACAGAGACCGAGCGGAAAGTGTCTATGACAGGGAGCGAAGAGAGAGAGAGGAGGAGAGAGAAAGGCTTTATAGGACTAGGGGTGATGATGAATATCGCACTAGAAGAAGAGCTAGGCCTTTAAGTCCTACAGAGGAAAGCGATGATGGTAGAAGGGATTCAAAGGTATAGTTTTTGTCCCCCGCACAGATGGTATTAAGACCGTAACGTACTAACTTTAATATCAGAGGTCGAGGCGCGAGCGAACTCCCAAGGAGAGGACCCCCAGAGCAAGAACGCCTGATGGAAGGACTCCGGGAGGCTATGACTACCCAAGGGACGTTCGCTCTCCGACCGTGAAGGCGTCTACAAAACAGCCTGAAAAGATGCAACTTGATGAGAAGGCAGAAGAAAGCGAGGAGGGTGAAATTGCAGAGTAAATGTTATATTGGTTAGAATGAATTAACAACGTCTATTTTTTGACTACTGCCTATAGCTGTGCTGGAAACTTTTTGTAATTTAATCCCCTTTACTAGTGTGGCTGTGACGAGTTTATGAAAAAAAAAAAAAATCCCTAGGAGGACAAAAGCGTCTTGATTTTAATTGATGTGGCTCAATCACGAAAGTCATGTAAACTATACTCACATCCATCTGTCTAATGTGTACTGAAATACATAGTATGTTTTCATATATACATGGGTTTCTTAACTACAACATGTACTTGCACCCTGTATCCATACATGTATGCTCAGCGAAAGTATATTTCTATAATTTCCCCTCTCCGCCTATCACCGTAAACAAACCTCGGCCACGCTTACTACATGTATTCAATCAATAAAAACTCTGAGTACATTAATATAAAGTGTACGAGTAGCAATGAAATCGTCCAAACGCAGTATAGACTTCAATGTTTACGCCCGCATGTATACAGTACCAAAAAGCAGGATATAACAATAGGTGTAATAGCCATACGGAGTTACAAGTGATTTCTGGCCTCCAGTCGGTATTACATCAATTAGTCCAATATTACTTCAGGCAAGCTGCTTCGATCGCGGCTTACCTCCTTCCCTATTTGCCAGGCAAAGTACATCACTACATACTTACAGTACCGGAAATGCGTAGAAATTGACTACCGTATTCCAGTCGTTACGCTAGTGATACTGTAAGGGTACGGTATTGATGTGGTATCGATACATTTTACCCCTATCTTCGAGACTGTACCTGTACATGCTCGTACATGTATACATGTATCTGAAGTACACTACATTATCATATACTTACATGTAAGTATACTTCTTCATATAGTACAACATACGTGTAATACCGCTTTTCAAGCGAAACAAAACTACATGTACTACATACATGTATGGTTACAACCATGGCCACAGTTCTTAAGACTTTCCGTAGTACCGTCCCTTTTTTGCCCGGCTGTTATGTCAAAAGCCCAGTTTCTATGTCAAAGAGCCCCCAAAACTCTACCAAAAAAAAGTCCGGCGGGGTTATTTAGAAACCCAGGTTTTTCCCACCCTACCGTGATGAACCTATCGGTCACAACCACTAACGTCACACCGTATGGGCTGGGAACGACTATCTAAGGACCGTTTGGCAACAGGCCAAAACGGGGCTTTCACCCTTGTAAACTCCATTTCAACGATCTTTTTGTTAGGCCTTGATCCTTGGAGACTCCGTTTTGTCTGGCTGCCAAGTATGTATAGTTCTTGTTTAAAAGTCCTGGGACAATTGCGGGATTTTTGATATGAAGGTATACTTACATACTAATTTAAGAGTTTAGTATACACAATAGCTACAACACAGTGACATCAACCATCGGACAGGCACCATAACACACCAAAAGCCGCCAAACCACGACCCCTACTCGACAGTGCAATAGGACTTGTAATTTTCCAGAATACTCACAGTGGGGAGATTTATATATAAAATAGCCTAATTGCTGTCCAATAATTATCAAAAGAGCTAAATTGCTTGGAACCGTACGTTGGAGCAATTTGTAAAATTAGCGAAGCCCTATATATATATACAAAATCAAGATTCTAGCTAGCACGATCTCCAGATTGTATCCACAAAACACTACAGTTCTTGTTGAAATTCTTATTTTTATAGGTCGAACTTAAAATAACTACATGTATTTACCTGACTATCAATTTCTACTACAAGGCCTCATATCGATCACTCGAAATTTAGTGGTATTACTAGAGTGTCGAAAACGATCATTTTTGATCGTGTTCAATGACCTCTGACATGACCAGATTAACTACATGTATACACGTATAGTGACTATATATCACACTGCATTTATACGTCTCCATTCGCGACTCCAAAGTACGGTCGAATCCGAGCCAAGTTAGCAGGCCTTGGCTAGAAAACTATATAAGTAGGTACTTGTACCTATTAATTGATTTATCACTTAACCACCGCCACCAATACGGGAAACGGAGAAGTCACTACCATATAACTACGAAATTCAAACCGGCATCGGAGAAAAGCACCGTATTCTTACTGCATCATCAGTGTATTGACGGGAATACCGACGTAGTGATCCCCCCCCTTTGGTACTATGCACGTACGTACGTGTTTCACTCCGTTTTTTCATACCGTAATTATATTATAAGGCAATAAAACGCTGAAAATTCTTCTAGAGATAGATACATGTAGCTATATAGACTTTCGACCTATTTTTAATATATATATATATTATAAAGTACACCAGTAATCATATCGTATATATACATGTATATCAACCAACGGGACACCAAGCTCTATGCAAATGCCAGCGCCTATAGTATAGCGGCGGGTAATAAGTCACCGGAACACCTAAGTACATTAGCTACATGTACTTAGCTACAATTTCTCCTGCCAATAGTAACGTTCCGTCTGAGACTTATTACCCACTGCTCATCGCTGTACAGGAATCGATACTGCTGTATTGCCTCCGGATCCGCGTATACCTTAACAAAATATGCAGCATGAGTGCTATATATATACCGTAGTCCTATCGTATCCCCCCCCCAAATATATACGGTATTATTTTTACATGTACAATGCATACATGTACTGTACATGGTGGATCCGGAACTTTGTTAGGGTCTTCCACATGCACACCAGAGCACGCACATGTACGTACAGTACCAAAAGGGGGATGTAATACATGTAGATATCATGGCAATACGGTATCGTGAAAAACTTCCGAATTTAATCGGAATTTCGGCCATTATACCATAGCAATGCTGTAGCAATACCGGAGTGTCATGGTATTCTAACAGATAAGGTACTAGATACACTGTAGGTACTACAGTCGTCAAGTAGGTCTACAGATCAGAGTGAATCCTAACCACGAACACTGTCTACTTACTCCGCCCGGTATGCATAGTACATAAGTACATGTATGACATAAATATATTACCCACTCAAATATCGTTATACTTGGCCTAATAGGGGGAACTTTCAACATACATATCTAGTAATGAATATTAATTATATATATAGTCCCTTAAACTTTGGGGTCATACAAATACCGCGGAATCTTAGAATCTCAGGAATAATTATATAACAAATCAGACTGTATGGGGTAATTTATTTATATTTTTTTAAGGGGATAGTTATATGTAAGTGTTATTACGGAGGCACGGAGGTTCTTTATGCAATACATGTATGTAGTTTATACATGTACTTTATGCAACGTTTTGTACCCTAACTATAAACAAATTTCGTGGCCATGGGCCAAAATTTACGCTTTGGCTCTGTGCAACCGAATGGACCCTTAAATATTAGTTGGTTAGCTCATCTGTCAACTCGTTAGCTCCATGCACCAGGCCATCCATGTCATGTCATGCGGCCTAATCTTCGTCCGGGTAACCCCACATTAATCCGGGGAAACATCCCTTGGCCTATGCAATCAGGTACGGTTTATCAGGCTAAGCTCGTGCTGGGGAAGAGAGATGATCTGGCATACCCCACAAGCCCCATTACTTACATGCTGTACCTACATACTTCATAGACGTGAAAAAAATATATAGATGTATATATCCTAAGAAAATGAAAGTGTAGCTAGAGGGGTCAAGCTGAGTGTTAGAAGACAGCTACATGCACCAATACAAAAAAATTGCTGCAGCACTATTAACAGGGTTTATTAATATCGATGACTGATCTGATGCATTTCAATGCCTGTTTGCTTATATAAGCAAATATATGGTATATTAAGGACTTGACCGTGCGATGCCGCTAACAATGAGATTGTTGTTTCACCGGATAAACTAAGAGCTTATGAGGACAGGTAGCAACACCTTGCGCCACGATACATATAATAACGCTCTGTGTTTCCTTTCCCTTTATTAGTTTCTGTGACTTGAGGTTTCCCTCCCTTTTTTATCTTTACATCTAGTCTACTCTACTGCCCAAAGCTTCACATATCGCAGCCAGTAATTACATTCTTTTCAATTCTCCTTTAGATGAAATGAGAACGTCATTCTCGAGATCAGGGCTCTTGAAGAGCTTCAACGCCATTGTTCAAATACTCTTAGTGCTTGCGCCTGCGCGCTCTTCCGCCCAGACGGACAGAAAATATGAATATGATGCTGACTACTCAATTGGGCTGACCCATCCGTAAGTTTTATACCCCGCAAAATGTCAAGGGTTACACTGATATAAGGGTCCAAAGTTTCTCCCAGGATAGACATACAATTCGTGGATACCAAATTTTTGGTGATCCGCAGATCCTTTCTGACAGATTAGTCCTCACACCACCTACTCCCGGCAATCAGCGCGTAGGACTATATACCATTAAGCCGAATCCGTATAAAGAGTGGTCTGTCGATATTGATTTTAGAACATCAGGCAACGAAAGGCCTGGTGGAAGTTTTCACTTCTGGTACACCGCAGGAGGTGCTAGTGGGAAAGGGGGACTTGAGTCGGTCTATACCTCGAAGCCTTTTGATGGACTAGCGTTAGTTGTTGATTCGTATGGCGGAGTATGTTGGATTGAAATTTGATTTCCAAGAAATATTCCGATCTAACCGATCTTGAGTTCAGTCAGGAAGTGTTCGGGGATATTTGAACGATGGCCGGACTGACTACTCGATTCATCACCATGTCCCCTCACTTGCTTTTGGGCACTGTGACCTAAGTTATCGCAACAGAGGAATTTTGACATCTCTAAAAATTGTTCAAGGGCCAAAGACCTTTAAAGTTGAAGTCGATGGAAACCTGTGCTTTGAAACGGAAAAGGTGCACAAATAAGGTTTTCTCCCTAGTTTATCATAGTTTTATTGACTGTCTTGGGATTTTAGGTCAAGCTTCCTTCTGGCTACCACTTCGGAGTGTCGGCACTCACTTCAGATACTCCTGATAGCTTTGAACTCTTTTCGATACTTGTAGCTTCTCCGGAACAACGGGGTGATGTACCTGCAGCTCAGCAACAACAGGGCATCGCCGATAATGAGCAGGCAAAGCAGGAGACATTTCAGCGAGATGTGCAAAATGATGCTCCTCGTTCTCATGGCCGTACACCTCACGAGCAGGACTTTGAGGAGTACATTCCCGAATTCCAGGATACAGCTGCAGAGATGTACAAAACCCCCGAACAACAATTCCAGGACTTGCACGATAGGTTGCAGGGCATGGTAAGTGGTCTTTACAGTGGTTTTTTATTATCTATATTGACGTTTGATGTTTCCTGTCCTATCAAATAGACTCATCACATGGCTGCCATCCAATCACAAATTGGAATGCTTTATGACAGACTCGATGCACTGACCCACAGGCATGATGACATGCGTGCTGAGATGAGAGGAACTAGAGTTCCCCGTAACCAGATTGATAATATGGAGACTAAGATGTAAGTCTATTTAACTGGCCCTAGGTTGCTTTTGCCGAGTATTATCGAAGTTAAAACCGGGTTGGCTTACGAAAATATGCAGAAATGTTATTGAGAACCTCGCTGCGCAAATTGGGAACGCAATCACTTCAAAGGACTACTCGCACCAGTTCGACGCGCTGCAGAGGACTTTGAAAGAGCACCACTCCAACTTACTATATGCTGTTCCTGATACCGTGAATCAAGGTTCGTTTTTTCCTGCTTTTCTTTTCAACAAAGCCCTTTTCATTGTTGGGCTCAACAAAGAAGAAGAAACACAAAGGGCTAACATTATTCTACTCAACAGCCCTGTCAACGAGTGGCTCCAAGCTTGGGACGTACATTGCAATTCTTATCGCTTTCCAAGTGTTCATTGTTGCTGGATATGTTGTTTACAAGCGGAGGAGAGCAGGCTCGCCCAAGAAATACTTGTAGGTGCTATTGTAAAGGCACCGATCTAAGAAGTGTTTTGTCGTTTATCCATTATTTCGTCTTCTATATCTTTATTGTTCTTTTTTTTTTTTTTTATAACTCCCAGGCCAAAAAAAGGTTCAAGACAGGAACTATTGTTTTGTATCATAGAAAGAGTTCGAGTTCAAGCGCAAGCGCAAGTGCGGATGCCTATGAGACTCAGTGTGCATGTGTCCGCTTTATCTTTTCGACTGCCAGTTATATTCTTTTGAGCCTGCAACCTATCGGTTCGAGACTCCCACATGCAGGCTTATTAGATCAAACGTGACACCTGGTTATGGTTGATCATCCCTGCGCTAGGTAAGCCTCATATTTCCTGTACACATGGTCCCACAGCAAAGTCAACAAACTAGCTGTCTAAATCGCGAAACATACTTCTCTTCTGCATTACCCGCCATCGAATCCTCTGTTGAGACAAACCTGACCCTCTCTGCTTTAATTAATCAACATTCGGGTTATTGCGGCTTCGAGCTCCTGAATGGCGCACAGGCAGCAGCAGCAGCAGCGGCAGCAGCAGCAGCGCAAGAAGCATCTTGAATGCCCCTTTTGCCAGTTCTATGATAGCGACGAGTATGTGCTCCTACTACATATCGAAGCTTTACACACAGAAAACTCTCCATTTATGGTCAAAGAAGAACAAAAGAGCACCACCAGCGACATCATTGGTCGCGGGAGCTTCAATCCGCTAGATTACGAACCTAGAAAGGCGCCGGAGAGTGAAGAGATGTCTTATGTCCTTTGCCCCGAGTCCGGGTGCGGAGAATCTGTAATGTTGATGGAATTGCAAACGCATCTTGATTTTCACGATGCAGAACAAATATCCATGGAGGATGTGAGACACGAGTGGGGGTATGGAAGCTCATCCGGAAGCTCAAGCGGGAATTCCCCGGCGAGTTCAGCTTCGAGTCGTAAAGAGACGGTGGTTGCAAGAGGTTCTATGTTGATGGAGCGGGAAAAGAGCGGCAACGGCAGTGGTAAATCAGGAAAGGAGAACGGCAGTAGCAGCAGAAGTAGTAGCGGGACTCGCAGAAGAGAGAGAAAAGAGAGCAGGAGTTTGGTTATATCAAGAGATGGTATTATATCCAGGGAGGTAGTGATACCGAGAGACGCTTACGGGCGTAGAGAACACGATGATAGGGATATGGGGAAAGCTAGGGAGAGCGATAGAGGAAGAGAAAAGGATCGGGATAGAGGTTTCTGGTACAGGTCAGTTTACAAAGATTCTGAACCTTCACCAGTAGTAGCTACACGGCATCAATCGCCGAGAAAGGTTTCATATCCGCCAGGGCATCACAAAGATAATGCTTCTACGGAAAGTAGTTCAAGTAGCTCGAGGAGACATGAAAAGTCAACAACAAGGTCAAATACAACCAATCCTTACAATGGTAGTGGGGTCAAGCGTTTGGGTGTATGTGAAGTGCCCCCCCCCCCCCCAATCAATCAATTTATATATTCCTTCGAACAAAAACTAATTTTTATAGAAATCCGACCTTGGGCCATACGCTAATGAACAACAGATGCCCGACTGGCTCCGCAAAGAACTTGAAAAGGGTGGTAAAGTCAGTACACATACCAAGATCGACAGTGCGACTGGTACTCTTGTAAAGGATGTGTCAGTATCCAATGAAACTCCAGATCTTCTTCCTGTAATTGCGTCTCTGTGCGAGCGTGACCCCAATGTTAAACGCGCGTGGCTATGTCATCCTGGGGTGAAACACGTTGGGAAGCAAATCAAAGGAGAGGGCGGATTTTGTGGATACAGGAATATTCAAATGATGATCAGCTACATTCAAGAGGCCTTTCCTAGGGGAAGTCATCCTTTTGAAGGAAGAATCCCTTCAATATTAAGAATACAGGACTGGATCGAGGAGGGTTGGGATAAAGGTATTAATCCCAGCGCAAGACTAGAAACTGGTGGTATTAGAGGCACCAGAAAATATATAGGAACATCAGAGGCTAGTTTACAAATCGCTGCGGAGCATTTAATTCGGGGAGTTTGACTAATATTTTATTTCCAGGCCCAAACATTGTTAGCTTCTCATGGGATTCCCTGCCGTCCGTTTCTATTCAATAGATCTGAAGGCCTTCAAACCCAGCATCGTCTGCTTGACTTCGTTGAGAGCTACTTCGAATCGGGGACACCCCAAGGGCAGACCGTACATAAAGTTTCACGAACTCACAAACCACCGATGTACTTTCAGCATAGTGGACACTCGATGACTATCGTGGGCATCGAAAAGACTTTGGATGGCATGCGGAACCTACTTGTCTTTGATCCATTTTTTACCCCAAGTCTACCGATGAGGGATTTGATTGAAATGAGACCTTTGAAAGGAAGATTAGATTCAGAGATGCTTCTGAGAGCATATAGGAGGGGAATGAGGTACCTACAAAAGTATAAAGAGTTTGAATTAATTCGGTAAGTTTAGGTCCTCCAGTAATGATCTTATGAATCTAATCTCAACTAACCCTATAATTTAGTCTAGATGTATAGTAAGGTAATCGGCTCAGTAAAGGTGTGTAGATCTGGGCCATCCGGTCTGCCTTCTGTTAATATTCCTTGAGGAAAACCCCAGTATGCTTTTAATGAAAGTAGACTTTTAATGTCCAAAAGATTTACAAGCAAACGTTTATTTATCGGCAGCAATGCTGCTTTTGTACATTGAACTTTCTTGTAGATTGATTTATAAAATTATGAGTATGATAATCGTGGGAATGATAACTTGAATTGTTTAAGCCCTTTTCCTTTTGCCAAACTGGAGGCCTTTTCCTATTACTAGGCGTTTGCCCAGCTCGGACACGGAAATAGTCTCCACATCACACATGTGCCCCGGCTCTTTATTGACCTTTTTATATTCCCTATTTCTTGGGAATGTTTCCGACTTAAAGTTCCCTCCATCAAAAGCCCCAACATTCCACCCCAGATACGTTCCATCCTCTTTAGGGGTACCCCCAGGAAATGAAACTCTCCGTTTAGCGATATAATTCTTTGCTTGTCCAGATCCCATTTTGACTTCTGCGAGTGGTCTCATAGTTCTATGAGTAACTATTTCTTCTATATTAACTATACCATGAGAGACTCTACAGAGACCAGGTTATTATCAATTTTAACGGTTTGAATTAGGTATTTACCTAGTAGCTTCGATAGAGAGACTCCCTTCAATTTCCTTTGGTACCGTGTGTAAATCAACCAGAGAGCCGACCCTTTCATCATGGTAGTTATTCGGGGGATGTGTAGGCCTAGGCCCTGGGGTCACCGTGAGTTTATAAATATATGAAGTCAGGCGAACTGGAACACATAGAATACAAGAGACTGTGTATATAGCCCTATAGGGTATCAATAATCACGAAGTTTGTTAAACCCCTACTTAGGAACTAAGCTTACCACATCATGTTACCTAGGGCCAAAAGTGGGAACCTGGGAAATACCATTAAAGGCAGAACCTCTCCAAAGATTATTACCAGAACACTCGATAACAGAAACCCCCAAAGGTGATTGTTTAGTAGACAGGCAGCCATTAGAGGGAGGGAGTGATTAATCATCACAGTTGTAAGAGTCATAGCACCTATCATGTAGCGGTACCGAAATTAATTTTTATGGGATAAAAGGTTAGTATTAATGCAATTAACAGGGGATTTACAAAGAAATAACGTGGTAAACTCTGAGTGTTGTCGAGCTTCATGAATTCTTCCGGCTAGTTCTCTAATAGACGTAATTAACGCAACATTAGTAAAAGATTATAGAAAAAAATGATTTTTTTCTTTAGATAGAAATACTTTTCGCGCATCGTTCCAGTATCCATTATCGTTTGTAGATCTATACTATCAAGTTGACAAAAATCCCTATTAGTGGGCAGCCTTGATAGCCAATTGGATTAAGTGACTCTCACGGATCAAGGCCTGTGGGATGTAACACATGTTATCAGCCTTCAAGAAGGAAAATAAAAAGAAAGCGGGTTGAATATCCAATGATTACTCATATATGCCGACTTGAGCCCACTGAGCCCGCCCGAAACTACCACAAGAAACACTATTATTATTGATAAAGCGGGTGTTGGCAATCTATTGAGCCCCGGAAGGCACGCAGGATGTGCAGAACTCCTATTGCAACTCAGAGTGCCATTACAAAACAGCTCGCCATTGCAAGCTAAGGTTCCGTTGAGGTCTATCCAATCTTGACTACAAATCAGAGTATCGCTGCAAGACTTTGTCCCTTGACAAAGGGTTCCTGCATCACGTGCACAGGATATCGATATGTGTACTGGTGAACTTTCCTGCACCAATTCCTGTGCGGTAAGATCCCCACGACATACCGAGGGTCCTTTATTGCCCAGACTCTTCGTTGAGGGTATAGACTCATAATCTAGTTTGAAAGAAATAGGTAGAGGAGAAGCCTTTGAGAAGGTGATACTCCAAGACATTATTATTGGAGCTAGGAGGATCCACCTGGTGATGGATATATAATCAAAGGCCATTTGTGTTATGAAGATTCAAGTTTGTAATTCGTGAAGTAGTTGTCGTACGGGGTGGGGGGTGTAACTAGCTTGTAGGATCATTCCATGTAGTACCTGGTATACCTAATGCAACATATGTAGATTTAGCTGATCGATCGTGTTATATGGCCTAAAACATACTACATGTACTTACATAAGACATGCAGTACATGTACATGTATGTACATGTATGTATGTAAACTTTTAACCTACATGTACTCAAGTTGATCCCTCTCCCCATTTTACATGCACATGCAACTACGACACAAGTATTAGCGCTTGATCTTTGTAGGCCTCAAATATGGCCAATATTATGATCAATTATGACTAAAACATTCAAGGTACGATATGGCTTACTTAGTGCCCGTTCTGCAAATATTACATTTTGATACCGTTAGGTCTCCATCCGACCACAAGTACTTTTTCAACACCATAGTGTGTGACAGGTGATCTGCTTGTAATACAATATAACCCCCACAGATCCTGTTCAGAACTGAATTTTGTAGACCATGATATTGGGGCTTGCTGCATCTGGTGCGAGATGGACCCAGCAAAGTGAGCGTGACAACCCTATATCTATTGAACTGGCTCTGATAGTCAAAGAATTAAGTTAAAGGTAACGGCCCTCAGTATTTATTCCCCGAGATACTGAAGGGGCTCGGGCTCGCCAAAGTGGTGTGAACATATGGCTGGCAAGCTTAGGTTCGCCCCTCTGGGCTACCCATGTCGAGGTCCACATAGTCGGCTTCAGATAGCTCTTTTTAACACATGGGCCTACTACATCTCCAACCACACCAAAATAGGGGATGGGCACGAGACTAACATGGGCCTATACAGAGTTTGGTAGAATTAATGCGAAAGTCAGAGCTAATAGAGTGGGTTTCTTGGTCCGTGCTCATAGCAAAAATCTTTTCAAGAGCTAATGGAATTATCGGGTCGCAGGGGACCCACTTTCGCAATAATTCTACTAGACTCTGTACGTGCGCATAAGGTAATACACAAACTCTTATGGCATTCAAGCGGGCGCACCCATATAAGGTTATCGTAATAAGCACTACACATACTGTACTCGCCAAAAAAAAAATAAAGTATAGATATTTTTGGTAGGTTGCCACGAAAATCATCAACTGACTTTTTTTGGGCGAGTAGACAGTGGTCGTGGTTACAGTAAGTCTCCCCCTACAACCGTAGTACATGTAGTCACTGCCTACAGACTTACACCTACCTACAATCGTAGTACGTATAGCTCATACATATTACGGGGGTGGGGGAAAGTCTCTGGAACTACGGCCTGTATGTACTACATGTAGTACTACTACTGAAATAATTAGGTAATTCTTTAAGAGGAGGCTCCCAATAAATGCTAATCTTCACTGCAACAGATCCCGTCCAGATCTCGGCGATAATAATGTTTTACCTACATGTATTTTATGGAAGTCTTTACACATGTATGCAGGTAAGTACTCTATGTACGTAAGGCAAGACATATCCCAATGACATTACCTACATGACTGATCCCTTACATGTGACACCTGGAGCAACAGGAAACCTATCACAAATCCATATTATTAAAGTGCAAGTAGATACAGTCGCTCATGGCCTGAAGGCTGACCCTTCTTAATTGGTGGTGTCCTGCGTTATAATTGAACTTGGCGCCGCCAGAGTGAACTCTACTATTGGCCTGACATCCCTGTCGGCCATTAGAGGGACCCGTGAGCGAGTGTAGGTACCGCAAAGTCCCGCTGGAGCAGACCGGTCTGTCCTATCGGTTGTAGGATATAGGATGTGGCGGATCTGAGGTGGCTTTACTACCAGACCCTGTTGCTTGTATAATTCCCCTATTATAGGTGGGCAGCAATCAACAAACAAAAAAGGTGGAGGTGGATCGGGTTCCATCCAAAGTCCTAATTCTCTACTTTTGCGCATGGTTACTATCTAAGGTATGTTTTTGAAGCGGTTACTATGGGTTGAGAGTTGACTAACTCAAATGCGGAGTTTTAGGAAATATGTCTGAAAGATCTGATCAGCCTTTATTGCAGGAGTGAAGTCTCAAGCCGCTTACTAGTTTGAAAAGACTTAATGCCTTTCCTGCTTTCAAGTTAGGACCCGATCAGGATGTGAGTTACTAGTATAGAAATAATAATTATGCGAAACAGAAATTTCTAATATTATCTAGACTTGCTCAATAACCAAGAACTTGAAAGTCTTGCGCCTCATGTTTCATCGATCAATCAAAAGAAAAGGCAAAAAGCGTTCCTACACCCGGTAAAAATTAAGATATATTCAAATTTCTACAAAATACATACGTAGATCGAACCAAAGGTCTGCTCTCGATTTCGTCATTGCGCTGCAAAAATTTTAATATCACATTCCATGCTCATCGATTGAAGATGAAGCGAGGATCAACTGCGATCTCAGATCAAAAGACTAGATCAACGAACAACAAACCAAATTCCACGAATCTCAAGAAAAGATATACGATTTTGTTGAATTCGAGAAAGAGAGTGAGAAAGAATAAATAAAGTTTTTATGCATGATCACAAGAAGATTTTTGAATCAGATCCAAACGGTATTATTAATCTCAAGACGGCTCAAAACCCATGGCCAAAATTCTCGCCATGGCTATTTATCGATGAAAGAAAGATGGAGTGATTTCACATGAAGAAAGACTAAGATTAAGAAGAAACTCGGCGAGGCGAACCATTAATTTAATTTGGCTATGCTCAATAGACGAAGATCACAAAGACGCGATCTTAATCTCGCGAAATCGCACGATATTATCTACGCGACTTCTACAATACGGGATCAAACGCCACTTCCATTTGAATTTCACGCAAAGCACTCCACGGCGCCAAAAGAACAAAACGATTCGCTAGAACGATAAGAACCATGAAGATAAACGCCAAGAACACTCACGATAAAGAATCACAAGCAGATGGAAATCCAAGAATCGATCCTCTTAAATCGTCATACGGAAATAAAACACTATCACCTGCAGAATAATTTAATGAAAAAGTTCTATAAGTAACGAAGAGCGACCACGGATACACAACGATCTTAAACGCCATGATTTTGCTTTGGATTTACGCTGCCGCTTATTGCTGGATGTGTTTAAAGACAAAAACACCTCGTGTTCTCAAAGATTCAAGAACCTAAACTTACATTTCTTTTTATTCCTGAAGGCCAGATTTCCCACGCTCAACCTCTCGACACTATATCAACAAGATTTTCAAGAATAAAATTAATGATATAATCGATGAAGAGTTTGAAAAACCCGGAAAACGACACCTGCAAACTTTAGTGTCCTGCGTAATTCTTTTGCTCTTTGTTCGAGTTTTCCTGAGTTCTTTTCGCTTTTTTCCTGTTTCAGATCAGAAGAGAAAGATGCCTTAATCGCTGTTCTTCAGCAGAATTTTGCGCTCTATCCTCGCCGCCTCATACCAGATTCTCCCGAATCGCTGTTCTCGCAGAAATTGTGAGCTCAGACTATCCCTGCTTCAGATTTCCTTCCGTTTTTATTCCTCAGATCCTCGCTAAATTTCCTTGCCCGCCTCCTGAGTCCCGAACTACCCGAGACCAGAGGCTTTTCCTCGCTTCTACAGACTGCGTTAACCCTTATCGTCGCAGTGACTATTCAACCTGACGATGAAGATGGCTGGCCTGAAGACATCCCATTATTGGCGGGTTTTGGCTTACGCTTGCCCCTGCTCGCCTCTGGATCCTCACAGACCCAACCCGCCCACACGTCGCGCGGCGATTTACCTTCACGATTCTTGGCCTGCTCTCGCCTGCCGCTTTGGCTCGCCCGCCTGCTTTTTCCTGTTTCTTGTTTCATGATTTTCGAGTTTAGTGCCTCGCTGGCGATTCTTTTTCCGGATTAAGGCTGCGGATTAATCACGACGTTATGATTCTCAGATATAGCGCTTCGCTTGTCGAAGAAATTTTCCTTTCTTCCTGTTCTTTTTCGTTCTTCCTTCTTTTGGGCTTTAATACAATACTGTTCGCCACTAGAAAGAATCCTCAGACGCCTCGCCTCCCGGCCTCCTGGCGCAGAGCCTAACATAACCTCGCTTCGCTTTCGCCGTTTCGCCTCGCCCCTATTCATTTCAGACTTTGCTCGTCTGCTCATGCTTTGGCAGAACCCTCTATCACAGACACCACTTACCGCGCTTCGGTCGCCTCTTCTGCCTCGCTCGTTCCTCGGCCATTAATTCTGTCTTTGCTCTCTTCCTCGGCTTCAGAGAACTCTATCACAGATACCACTTACCGCGCCTTCCTTCGTTTCGTTTCGCTCTGTTCCGGCCATTCTTCGCCTTTGCTCGTCTCGCCTCATTTGTAGAACCCTCTATCACAGATACCACTTACCGCGCTTCCTGCCGTCCTCTCTTGCTTCGCAATCTTGGCTCCGTTTCGCTTTGCCTCGCTTCCCGCCTAATAACTCGATAACGTTTACGGCGAAATCATCGGAACGATCTTTGATGCGCCCGTGAATATTTAGTGTCGTGACCACAAGATATTAATTACTTATGCAGTTGCCGTCTTACGGCTACATAAATGATAAAAGAAATCATTATCGTCATTCCGTGATTGTGCGATTGACATTGAATGTTGATGGTTCAAGATAAGCGAATTGAGGATACGATCTTTCACATATAGAACAGTGACGGCAGCAGGGCGACTTCAATGCAACCTCGATAAAGATGACATACCCAGACTTGGATTGATAGATTTGGATGTAGACGGGTTTGGCATGTTTGATCACAATTCCTATCCGGAGTCTGAAGAGGAGGAAGAAGAGGAAGGAGAATATGTATTAGAGAATGATCCGCATTCTCTAGGTACAATTACATCAGCAAACTCAACTTCTGACTGGAGTCTCCCAACAGTCTCCCGGGTCTTCTGAGAGTCTCCTGAGACTTCTGGATATTTTTTGACTCTCCTGAGGCTCAGGAGACATCAGGAGACAAATGAAGTCTTGCTGATGTAGGCAGTGGGCAGAAAGGGTTAAACAAAAGGAAGCGCAAGAGTTATTATCTCATGAAGAAACACGGAGAATCATGAGTATCAAAAATCTTTGTAACTAGTTATACTCGCAAAGAACTACACTCGCTAAGCAGCCAATGATAATTTTACCTGCCCCACCATCAATGAACGCACTGCCACTTTTTCTCCCTGGATCCGTCAGGACAGACCGGTCTGTTCCAGCGAAATTCTGCGGTACATGTATGTAGGTACCGCCACGGACGGACACTGGGTGTTGACAGACAGGGGTAGGCATTCCCGGAAACCTGACCGATTTGAAGTGGCTTACACTGTAATCTTGCCCGAAGAGACCGGTCTCTTCCGGTGGAATAAGACGCGCACTTTCCCTTGTATCTGTACTGAGATCTGTACCGAGATCTGTACCGAGATCTGTACCGAGATCTGTACCCGTATTTTGCCACCGTTTGTACTTGGGTATGGGCGGAGATAAAGAGAGGGACTATTCCGCTCTGGTGGACTACATAGACGTCGCGTTGAGCAATAGGTGCAATGTACGGAAAGATGTGGTCAACTAAGGATAAGCAGTATCGAGGTCTTGATGTCCTTATTTTTTGTTGGGTAGTGTAGGCTATCTTTTCTTCTCCCTTCGATGATGATGATGGGACTGCCCAGTTCTCATGCTAAGCTACACTTGCCCTGTCTTCCGTTACCAGTTGCTTTGCTGGTGTTGGCACGTGACCTGCTCACAACGACCAATAGGAAAGGGTGTTTTATCGTTAGATTATGTTTATTGAAATAGGGTTCGCTGTCTAGGCATCGTAAAACATAATCAACAAAAGAGGATCCCCGACATGCTATTATTCAAGCCTTGTACTACGGTTTCAAGGGTAAGTGAGTACGGTAGAACGTAGCAACGCAAACCGCACCGCCGCGTTCTACTCACACAGGCGTACAATACTTAAGTAAAGGGGTGTCACGAGATAGACGCTACCCGGTGATCTGGCTTATGCAGACCCTTTTCAGGGGTAAAGATTCCAGTTGGCGGTGCCGGGCCGCGTGTGGTCGACTTACCAACCCTTGTTCTTTAATTGGTTACACCTACATGTAACTACATGTACTTGGTTACAAGTCAACATCTACTACAGCTCTCATCTCTCAATCCTTATCAGCCAGGAACCACTTACTCCGGACCCCGGAATTTCATAGTTAACAGTTCAGAACCTCCAGCCCCACCAGCACCTAGCCAAGTACCATACCCCGCCCTGTCTTCCAGAAACACAAACTAAACTAATCTCTATCGGACTCGCGTGCGTAGCTTACCCTTTATATGTACCTAGCTATAGGCCCCTAGATGCGACAGAACCTTCTCCCAACTCAAAATCTAGACACTATTCTCCTCTCCAGGCTCCCGGAAGACACCCTGCCAACCCCAATACACGGTACTCTAAGCCTTCTAAATCATACATACTTATAGATCGGCCGTGATTACCGCGCACATTGTTTGAAGATGGTACCCGAGAACCGTCCCCGCGCCGCTCGCTTTATAAGCCTAACAGCATCGGCGTGCATATCTCTAGCTGCAGGAACAAATGTAGTACCTTCTTTATCTCGATTGGCGTTGAGCGCACACTGTTAACTCTTATCTAGTACGTTTATTCAGCATATGCTCCCCAGCTTGCTGAACGCTTGCAGCTCACTGCAACAGAGAGCAATTTGATTGTAAGTGTCTACAATATTTTACATGAAGGCGGCAGCTCTAAAATGTTATAGGGCATCTGGGGAAACCTTGGGATGTATATCGCAGGTATGTCTAAGTGGCAATCCTGTCCGAGGTCCAGTCTCTAAGCAAATATAGGTATACCAAACGGAATGCTTATCGACGCAAAGGGACCTCGATTATCGGTTCTAATAGGAGCTGTGCTACTATTTTCTGGGTATTATCCTATATATAATGGCATGTATTGCTCCGTTTACACCGACGCTGTTACAATCTGATAATTTTAATAGCTATGAGATCTGGACAAGGATCAGCGAGTGTGGTTTCTTTGTGTTTTTTTTCGTTCCTGACAGGAATTGGGAGCTCTGCTTCGTTTGGAGGGGCAATAAAAGCTGGTGAGATTATAGTCCCCTAATTCCTGATATTATACCAAACTGATAAATATTATATATCCAAGCTGCCCTGAACTTTCCAAACCACCGTGGAACGGCGACTGCGATACCACTTGCGTCACTTGGCCTTAGTGCCTTCTTTTTTTCTTGCCTTTCTTCATGGTTTTTTCCTGGAAATACTATCGACTTCCTTTTGGTTTTAGCAACAGCAACCAGTAGCATCGTCTTGGTCTCGTATTTTTTTCTCAGAGTAGTACCTGTGCCAGGTGCATACTCTGTCGTACCAGCGGCAGATCCTGATTATTCCGGAAGCAGCAAGCTGCACCGAACGAAATCTGGGGAAGGTCGAATTGTAGTAAAAGATACTTATCAGGAACCAGGTACGAGCACCAGTAGTAGTAGAGGGATTGTTAGAATAGCAAATCCGGACTGTACACCTGATGAAACATCATCTTTCCTTACAAATTCATCCTCTAGCAGTGATGAAGATCGAATGGATGCAGAAAGTACACGGGATGGAGTTATTGGTAGTAATGATCATGCATATCGTACAGATATTCGGGGATGGGCGTTGACCAAATCAATGGACTTCTGGCTATTGTTTATCCTATGTGGTTTACTAACTGGAACTGGATTGATGACTATCAAGTAGGTTATTCGTCTTACTTTAAATTTTTTACAGAATTAGCATTATTGACGGTAGCTTTAGTAATATTGGACACTCGGTAGGAGCCTAGTGTTTTATTCTTCACTTAACATAGACCCTGAACAGACTCTCTAGGTCCAAGCACTTTGGCAAAAGTATGCACCCGATACTCATCCCGACTATGTTCAACAAAGGCAAGGGTTTCATGTTTCCCTTCTCTCGATCGGTAGCTGTGCTGGTCGGATAATGAGCGGTGAATCTTCCTCAGTTGATCGGCTATTTTAACTCCCATCTAATAACGATAATTCTGAGCAGGAACCTCTTCGGATATCCTTTATAAGAACTACTCCCTGCAGCGCCTCTGGCTAATAGTTTTTTCAACACTTATATTTTTTCTCTCTCAAATTTCTGCATTGAGTGTTGAGAATCCCCACCGGCTTTGGTTGGTCTCTTTTCTGAACGGTTTGGGGTACGGCATAATGTATGGTGTATTCCCGACCATAGTACGTATCCCCCTGGCATTTTCACTCCGCACAAACTTTGTGACTACTGCTACTCTGAGTATGGTGATTTGTTAGACCAAAGCGGAGCTTCATTTATAACCTATTGGCTGGATTCCAAACTAATCTGATCTTGTCTTTACTTCAAGACCTCAGAAGCTTTCGGACTCCGTGGATTCTCACAAAATTGGGGAACGATGACCGTTTCTGCAATTGTCTCGGGCCAAGTTTTTAATCTACTCTACGGTATGTCTTCCTATCTACCAGTCCTTCATGGAGTTTTTCTTTCGTACACACGATCTTGCGTCAGATATGCGCGCACGGACCCTTGCCGCATATCGAGCACATATCAGCTTATCATGCGTGGCGAGAAAAAAGCCCTCTTTGAAGCCTCACGCCACGTTGCCTCAGAAACCTTGGGGCTGAAAAAGAAACTTCCCCCGAAAAAAACGAAAGAAAAATAGACACTCTGCTGACGATACAAACAAGGTCGGGTATATGACGGCCATAGTAACGTCACCCCTGAGGGTTCTCGTGAGTGCACACTTGGACTCGAGTGCTATCGAAATAGTTACTGGATCACACTGGGTGCTGTCGTTTTGGCGTTCATTCTGGCATTGATGACCATTCAACGCAACAAAAGGCTAGCACTACATGTTGGTCATGTCCGACACGCTGCTGGCCCTTGAAAAGCCCGGATCTCAAGAATATTTTAGTGGTTGGAGGTTGATAGGTATCTATCTTTTGAGATATTTTCCGTGGCAATCGGATCTAGATTATATCATACGCAGACTTTTTTTGTATACATAGATATAGAATTTCGACTTTAGTACCTTCTTTACATCTAAGGCACATGCCTAGGTACAGTACATGTGCCTGTATTTGGAGTACTTATTTCTTGTATGCGTTTGCATTGCAGGCTTGCAGCTGCGCAACACTTCACAGAGATTTTTTCTTTTTTTCTTTCTTCATAATTTAGTATTCACGCGCTTGCCGGTTCCCGCATTTTACCCGGTCTAGAGGAAGAGCATCACCAAGTTACAACCCTTAAGCCCTTCCCCCGGATCTACTTGTCAAAGCACGTGCGTGTGTTGCAGTGGTGCGCGAACGGGACCTTATCGATAGATGTAGGAACATGTAAGTACTTACATATAGTAATCTATTCGGAAGAATCATTGGATTAGCCAACATGCTTAAAACCCTCACCGCAAAATTCACATTACCTCCAGCGAGTACTTCATGCGAATGTTAAAGGCGAGAGATAAAACAGCAGAATTAAATACACCAGATGAACAATAGATGGATATATTATTAAGAGGAGCATATGTGAGAAGACTAAACACAAGACGTAACTTTTTTAGTGCAGAAACAAACCCCCCATTTACTGTAAAAGAAAAAAGAAGGAAAAAAAAGTGCATAAAATATGGGACAAAAAAAATCATACATAAACAACAGAGAATCGGTCAATAAATCAGTCAAAAATCAAACTAAGGAAAAGCTAGAGGTGAGCGGCTTGTGAATTATTGGAGTAGAAATTAGACGATAATAGGAAACATTAGAGTAATGAAAATATAAGGAAAGAAAAAATAGCAGTAAAACCCTAATACTCCTACAAGAGTTCTTCCCTTCCCTTTTTTTGTATTCCGATCCCTGCGACCATACCAGAAAGCCCCTAGATAAGAAAAACTTTTTATGTTCTTTTACTTTTGTTCGGAAAGATAATTAAGGAAACTAGGAAAAAAATAGAGAACCCCCAGCCGTAAACAAGTACAAAACCAAGAAACCCGAGTACTCACTACACGGGACCAAAAGAATTAACACCGACGATAGAAAACACGCAATGCCATGCCATAAATTAGTTGAGATTTTTACTAGCTCCCCTTTATTTTATAATTCTTTGCGCAATCTTATTCTGTCAAGTCTGAAACCCTGACTTTCTTCCGTTGATGATCTCCACGAAACTCATTAAGCTCCCTTTCTGCGTCTTCGAGTTTTCGCTTTAATTCTTCCTCACGTTTGGTACTATCGGAAAGAAGAACTCGAAGCTGCGCTTCGACTTCTCGTCTGGTAATCTCTTTTTGTCGAGCATTTGCTTCGCTTTGTTCTAACTCACTCACCCGGGTTCGGAAAAGATCGTTGACCAACTCCAGCTCTGCGACACGGGTTTTGAGTTTGCTATTGGTGCTCATTAAACTATCAAGCGTTGGTGTTGGCTGGTCCATATGCCTATCATGGAGAGATGATGTAGATCCCGGTGAGGGGTGATTGAAGGAGTTGAGCCCTGGAAGAGGAGAAGGGCTTCCGACAGAGTTGTCGGCATGGGGAGCAAGCGACTCAAATATTGACGGGGGTGCAATATGTGATGTAGGAGGCAGAGGAGTCCCTGCCCGAGACTGGGGTGATACAGATCTGTTTGGTGTGGCACCTGAGGATGGTTTACGATGACCTGGTGGAGGAGTCCCATTCTCTGATCTTGCTATTGGGTGACCATTGGTCGATCCATTTGGCGAGTCAAAAAGGCTCTAAAAAGAGATTAGATAAACAAAATACAAATGAGGAAACGCTATAACTAACCTTCTTTTTTGCAGGTTGTCCAGAATTTTTAACACGGTTTCGGCTCTTTATAACATCAGTCTTTAAACTGATCGGCCGTGGTCGACCATGTAGTTTCAAGAATAATCCACAGGCATTGCAGAGAACTGAACCACTTTCGTCTCTTCGCCATAAAGGAGTTGTGGATGTTGTACAATTTTGACAAATAGGCTATTGCAAAACCATGTTAGCATATTTCGCGATAAGAAATGTGGGAAACCCCTCTGAAAACAATCGCGTGTTGAAAACAAAACTAAGAGAAGAAAAAAAACTCGGAAGCACCTACTGGAGTGGTTCCTTGGCCAGCAGTGCTCGCACCTGGTGACGAAGTAGCGAAAGTCATGGCGAAGCCCCCGTTCAGCCTATTAAGTTATGAAAGATGGATGTCAGCGAAAGGGGTGTTATTTTTCACTTGTCTTCTTAAATCTCTTTCTTTAGGGGGTGACCCGATCGCGTTTAGATAAGGGAATGTGTTGCGTTGATAAGGGATAAGGGGTAGGGGAGTGAGAAACTCTAAATGAAAGGTGGGTAACATACCGCAACGGGGGGGACGGGAGTGCGACGGAAGCCAGCGTGTTAAGAGATGGCAACGGAGAGATAGACGATGTCCGCGAGATGGAAGGCAGTCTCGGGCTGTCGTCGTTTGGCGTGGGGTGAAGAAGTTGATGCGGAGATGGTAGCAACTGCTCCGGGGCAGGAGAGTAGAAGAGGGCCGTGGGCGCCAGTTTATGATCTAAAGCACCAAAGCTCTGCTTGGTGATGGCAGAGTGCGAGGTGGTGATTTTTGTGAAGGGCGGAAGGCTTTGATTCGAATGAGGAAGAATGGTTGTAGGTGATATCTAACAACCTAATGATAGGAAGAAACAGGCTAGGGAAAGAGACTGAGTTGAAAAGAAGAAAAAAAACGAGAGATGTCAACGAATTGGAAAAGGAGAAAGTGAGCGGTGGGGGGATGGATGGATTGTGGGTATATATCTGAATAATAAATGGAAAAACAAGAGGAAATATATATATATATTTTTTTTTAAAAAAAAAAACAATCAGGTTCAGAAAGATGGGATTTGTTTTTGTAGAGCGCAGTTACAGATCCAGGACATGCAAGGAATGAGTGATGGAAGGAGGAAAGAAACAACGAACGACGGGGGATAAGAATCAAAGTAACGATGGGAGAGGGAACGGCAGAAAGGGGGTGGGCAGTCGCTGTAGATAAGGACGAATCGGTGGTACACCAACGTTGTTGTCGATAAGTCCCTACCTAATCGCTACATGTACTTACCTACAAAGAATGTGGGCGGCAGATTCGAGGGGCCCGTTCAACAATTTCCATCACTCAAAACCTTCCCATACACGTAGGTAATTCACCTATTCATCGAATCCCTCCCCCCACCCATATCCAGCTCCCTTGCGTCTCTTCTCTGCCGAGCCAACCCTTTGTTAAATTTTTCTCCTCAGAGTAGAATAAAGTCTGCTGTCACATAAACCTCGAACTTTTACACCCACATCCACCACCTACTAAAGGAGAAGCGCGATAAAATTAGCATCATATATTACCAGATAGAGATAAGTGGATAGCTTACTTACCCACTTAAAGTGCAGGTATCCCCAGATAGCAGCCGGCGGCATGACGAGCATGGGTGATAACAATTTGCTGACATGCATCTGGCAGATGGTTGGGATTTGGATTTGCCCTGATTTACGGATCTGGGCTGGCTCTGCCCCTTTTTCGTTTCGTGCTTCTTCAGCTTCTTCCGCCCCACTAAACACGATCAAAAATGGATCGCTTGTGATAAGTGAGATTCGCCCGATAGCGCGCCCGCACGAATTGAGATTGTGCGCAGCTCCTACACACTGAGCCAATTTCGGAACACACAACTCCACGCCAGGCGAATCAGAGGTGCTTGATTGCCCTTCTAGAAGCATGCACTCAACCTTCTAGCGTAGCAATCTAACCGGTGGGCTGAGCCGGCCGTTGATACCCTCGTTCCGCACGATTGGAAACACACGATAAGATTGCCTTGTCCGCAGCAGAACCCGCAGACGGAAGGGAAACAACGCAAAAATAAATACCTAGGAATCCCTTGCTGCAATATGGATTGCATCATCGCTAGTCACGGCTTTAAAAACTTAAATTGGTGACAACTGAGAATCTCCCGAGTGCATAAGGGTAGAAACAATAAGCGTATCCAAAACACTGTAGGTGCATACATCTGTTGACATGGTCACTACTCTCGGTTATCGAGTTAAGGCACCGCCATTTTTTCTGTTAGTCGGGACTCTATTTAAGGGTAGAATAGAGAAGATCAGCGCTAAATATTCCGAGCTGAAGTCATTCCTGCAGAGCGCGCGGGTATCTAGTAGACTTGAAGAGAAATATTGTTGTTGGTATGAGGCTCTGCTTAATCGATATACTCCACCCTACACGTCTGTATGTAAAGCTTGGTACCGTGATGGTACCTAACTACCGATACCAATACTATGAGCCGGTACAATTAAATCAAAATAAAATACATAGAAAATTTAAATAGTGAGAAAGACTTTTCGGAAGTTGGCCCTGACGTCCTAAAATAAACGAAACCCTGCAGCTTTGTTCTTTGATCATTTGTCGGCCGCTGTTGCCGCGTTGGGTGGCGGCCTCATACGTGTGCCCTGTAACCTGCGACGAAGCACCCACCCTCTCAGAGGTACAAGCCTAGACAGCTTCGCCGATAACCAATTCACCTCTCTTATCAAGAAAAAAAAAAGCTGTCAACTGTCAACATGCCTCGCCCTGCAGCCTCAGGCTATGAAAGACTCGCTCAGGATGCCCAGCTGTCGGATTCGGATGATGACGATCATGATTCTATCATCGACTATCCCGGCCGTATTGTTTCGATCCAGCCGCACCCAACAGCTATTCATCCGACACCGTACACCCCCATAACCCCCTCCGTTACCCATCACAATGGTCGAGCCATGAAACGTACGCGGAGCAATAGCTCTGGAGTCGATATTAAAGCTATCAATGCGCGCTTGGAGCGTTGGAGTAGGGAGATTGCTAGCAAATTCAAATTAAAGAAGGGGCGGTCTCATCATGACCAACCACCATTGGAGATCGTCTACTCAGTCTTTTTACCACCTGATAGCTCTAGATCCGCGCTAGATGGGGCTCCAGAAGCTTCACAAGAGCTACCGGAAAATACACATCTTGCACAAGAGCAATTTGAGGAGGTCGTGGAGTCTGTTAGAACTGCTATCGGAAAGGGAATTGATCCTAAACTTATTAAGCAAGGGTCATCTGGAAGCTATTTTATGCGGAATAGTGATGGGAAGATTGTGGGAGTTTTCAAGCCGAAGGATGAAGAACCGTGAGTTTTCTTCGCGCGCTCTAGAGTTCTCCTTAACGCACGCTAAATCCTTTATTAGATATGGGAAACTTAACCCTAAAATGATGAAATGGCTACACCGTACCTTGTATGTCTTATAAAAATCCAAACTAATATTCGCCTCTCTTTTCAATTTCGTTAACTAACGAATTTTGCAGGTTTCCGTGTTTCTTCGGTCGTGCATGGTTTGTAGCCTTTTAGGTCACTTGAGAGAGAGATGCTAATTCATTCGATTTAGCTTAATACCAAATCTTAGTTATATATCCGAAGCAGCGGCATGTGTTCTTGATCGACAGCTCAGAACGTTTTTGGTTCCTTATACAGATGTTGTTAAGCTATCTAGCAAGGCATTTCATTACGACTATTGGGATCGGCGAGCATATTACAGAAAGTCTAAGCCTTTACCTCCAAAGGTTGGGAGTTTTCAAGTATTCCTTCAGGGATTTCAAGGTATATAACGATCTATTTCCCAGTCAACAAACTATAGAACTGATATGGTTTTGAAAGACGCAAACGTGTTCCTTCGTAAATATCCGTGGCCGGATCAGTATAATTCTGGTTTCCGGACGGATGCTGCCCCGAGGAGACGCGCGCCCTGGGCTTCAGCTTGCCGACCAAGTGGTGATGACGATGACCTTTCTGATGGGGATTCAAATACGCCTCTCCAAACAGATGATCCGAATAACAGACGGTTTGTTTGGACCGAGCAGCTTCAACAAAACTTTAGAGAGGAGCTTGAAAAACTCGTAATTCTTGATTATATTATGAGGAACACAGACAGAGGTCTCGACAACTGGATGATAAAAGTTGACTGGAAGACTCAGGAGGTTTCAGTTGCTAGTCACCCAACTCACCTTAATGTCGATGCACAGCCAGCGTCACAAAATCTAAAACCCGTGGGCAATGAGCCAAACTCTACTGGAGCGAATGGTCTTCGCCCAGCTACGCCAGTATATCGAGTCCAGGAGCCGATGGTTGCGAGTTCGAGATCTGCCACTCCCCAGATTGGTACCACCGCTACACTTACAATTGGTGCTATTGATAACTCGTTGGCCTTTCCCTGGAAACACCCAGACCAATGGCGCAGTTTTCCGTTTGGCTGGCTATTTCTCCCCGTATCGCTTATTGGGCAGCCATTTTCCCAAAAGACTAGAGATCACTTTATTCCTTTGCTTACATCTACAAAGTGGTGGGCCGAAACGCAGACGATGTTGAGGCGGTTGTTTGAACAGGACTCGGATTTTAAAGAAAGAATGTTCCAAAAGCAAATGGCAGTACTCAAGGGACAGGCGTTTAATGTCCTTGAAACCTTAAAAACGCCTGATCAAGGCCCTTTGGAGCTCACAAGGAGGGCAAGAGTTCATGTTTGGGTGCGTCATTATATATATATGAATCCTCTAACTCTGAGGAATGGGCATGAGTATGCTAATCTAGTAATATATAGGATGATGAGATGGAGGTGCCTGTCGCAGTCCCCTTGCGTGTTCCGCCATCAGAATCTCGTCATCATCGAGAAACAGATCTAGAAAGTGGCTTTGATGAAGAAGCTGAAATGGACATCGGTGCAGCTGTCGCCTCAGCGCCCCTATTACGCGAACATGATCTCTTGGGTCTTTCACCGCCTCGATCTGAAATCCCCAGCTCCGCAAGGCTTGGAATGTCAAGGACTCACAGCCTCCAGAGTGATCAATCAGGGTCACCCCCGAACCAGAACGGCGATATTCTTTCGGCTTCACCAATATCTGCAGCGGGCTCACTAGCTTTTTCATTAGGGCATGAAGTGAACTCGAGTGTGCAATCCGCGTCAATGAACGCCCCAAGATCGAGCCGTCGTAGCCATAAGAGTTTTGAGGAGCGACGGTCCCCCGTTGAAAGGAAGAGGCTAGGACCAAACTTTCACGATCAGCGGAAGCGAAGGTTCTCTTTGACCCTGAGTGCGGGACCGCCACGAAATGTATACAATGATGACGATGCCGAAGGCGACCTAGGATACTCAGCCGTAGATGGGAGCGAGGGAGCTCAAAGAAAGGTCATAGTAGAGAGACTAGAAGCGGTAAAGTCAAGGAATCCAGTGTTTACTTGGTGTTAATTTTTGGCTTTTGCGTAATATGAGGAAAGTGGAATTTCTTTCTACTTTGTTCTCCCAATCGGTTCTTATTATTAGCTGCCATTGATGCATTTTTATCGAAGTACCAAATCTGTTGGCTTCTGTATTTCACTTTTTTTTTCTTTTTTTCTTTCTCAAAAAGTTATGGCGCTGAGGTATATATAAATACATGTAGTTTACTGGGAATATCCCTAACATAAAGTAGCCGAAGTCATAAAGGGACATTTTTCTTTGGTCAGAACCACCTACGTTGTAGTTACGAATAAATTGAGAGAATAGGTATAATTTAAACTCTAGCATTTGAGGTTTGGATTGTAACCATTTCCGAGTCAATTCAATAAATTCCCATTGGCTCCTCCAAATAACATTGCATGGGGGCTAGGGCCTTTCTCCGCCACGGCGCGGGACCCAACGAGATTGGGACGCTAGTGGCCAGAAGGCCATAAAAACTACCCCCCCGGCGACCCCTCCCACCTTCCACCTCCCACCTACCCCAAGTCGATCTGTCTCATATGAATAGCACATAAGTGTTTGGAACACTCTCCTCTCTTTGGGGGGTGGGGGGGTGGGGGGTGGTGGTCTTTAGATTTTTTCTTTTAAAAAGAAGAAGCCTAGGCCCTACTGATTCATACGATTCTGCTAGTGAATGAGTGTTTTACGATATTCTGAAGATCATGGCAGATTTTTACATGGACATCCTTATAGAAAGGTGAGGTTTGGAGTTAGTTTTTTCTTTAGAATAGTTTAACATTCTTATGCTTGAATATCTGCTACAGCAGAATCTATCATAATTCCACCCTTGTGGTGGCCGAAACTTGCCGGAATCATTGTAAGGGTGGATTTAGACAGAGATATTTGTTAGCCAACTACAGGTATCATTCCCTCCCACCGCTGGACGTTTAGTATGGATGAATTTCGAGAGGGTGGAGCTGCTATAGGTTTCTCTATATATCATTAAGCCTTCTACTCGCAGAGAAAAGGGGGTATGGTGATAGGTCAGTTGGTTTTTAAACCCACTGGAGGTGATTCACTTTATCTACAAGGATACGTACCATATAAGGACAAATTTAAATCTAGGTTTGTCATACTCTTATATCATTGCAGCAAGAATCAGCTGTATAGGAAGGGAAGATGCTTATAGCCCTATAGGGTGCTCCTGGACGCCACTGGCCCACTTAAAGCATTGTAACCGCCCCACACCCGTGCCTGGCGCGGGTGTTGCCCACCATACCGCACCAATTAGCGAAACCCGTCAAAAGGCGAGCAAAGATGTATTATTATCTAATATAGCTTAGTTTTCCGTTAAGGCTCGTCCCAGAGTAACCTCTTCCATTTTCAGAGGGTTGGGTTTATTTCGCCGCCAAAAAATGTTCCAAAGAGTTATACTTGATTCTATACCCTGTTACTAGCTAGAAGAAAAACCTAAAATACTACATCGTGATTATTTAAACCGAAGCAGACAAATTATGTATAATTTATCATTGACATTACTAAGCCTTAGGGCTTAGGTTTACGTTTGACTAATAGGGAAGGCATCTGCCGTGTTAAGCGAGCAAAGCCGCATAACCTTAAACCAACCTCAACTCTCAGGTCCCTAGTCAACAGGTGCGATTTCTAGTCGCCCATCAAAATTCTATACCCTCTTTATTAAGTTTACCATCTCTTGTGTGGATTCATCAGATTTTGTGCGTAAATGGCTTGGCATGAATCTCACAACTTGGTCCGTACATGTATGTATGTAGGTACACGCGCGATGCATAGACACTCGGTATGCGTGGTCGAATCGGGTTTATACATGTACTACAGACTATCATAATCTTCATCAAACTTTTTCTCATATAGAAAGCACGCGCTACCACTCCAATTTATCCCCAATCTTGCTGCGCCAAATATTCGTGATGGTGGTTCCCTGGCGTTTTCGTTCAGATGGGTGTAAGTTCTCTGAAGAGGATTGGGAATGTCTCCGCGCGGCTATCATCCGATCATTACATCTTAATTCGGTCGGTTTGGGGGGTCCTTTGGCCCATGGGACGGAATGGGATGATTGGTTTGAAAATCTCCTGTGTGCGGGTGGCATTGGGGAGGAATATTGGGGAGAATCTCGTGGAAGGGAATGGATATTTCCCAGGGACAAGACTGCGTGGGTATCTCGTTTTTCCCCCCTACGAGAAGTTGCAGAGAAATGCTGAACATAGGCATGTAGGATTCAAACAGTTTTGAGGGCCCAAATAGTGGAGATGGCCGGAGTGGAAAGATCAAAACTCAAGTTTGGAAAAGCGGCAGAGGCACTTAATCCGGAAAATTGGAACATAAATTCACACATAGGTGCCACACCCGAGAACGAGCAGGAGGATTGCGGCGTCGTAACAACCAGCAGCTCTGCTATAGCTGATTCGCAACGCCGAGGCCCTGGCCGTCCTAAGAAGAAATATCAGACCCCAGGAATGAGATCGAAAAAACATATTTCAGTAGAAGAGAACACCCTGAATTCGTTCAAGAGATCTCGAGTATCAAAAGGAGAAGGACCAGAAATCATCAAAGCCAGCGAGAACATCTCTAATGTTACTAGAGACGACCAAGCCAATCATAACGGTTTCTCCCCCACGAAAGTGTTAAGTTCCTCTGCTATTACCCCGACACCCACCGGTGGAAACCCGGGACTAGTATTTGAAACTCGTCTTGCCAACTCCCAAAAGACAATGTTCATATATGCCAATGATACGCCCTCTTTGCCTCTGTTCTTCGAAAAAGTGCGGGAGAAGTTCCAATTAGGAAAAGAGCAAATAATTGACAGTATTGAGGTGGAGATCGGTGCTAAAATTTTTGTTGTTGATTTAGATGAAGAGAGGGATTGGGTATCTGTTATTGGAGTTGCCGAGAAGACCGGCAATACAGGAATTGGGGTTGTGGTTGGAGTTGTGTGAGACCGGCGAGTTTATTCCCTATAGATTTCGGTTCTACTTTCCCTTGTTTCTTTTTTCCTTTGCTCCATTAGATAACTTCGAAATCGTTCCTCAGAATATCTCACGACCTTTCCTAGATCGTCCCGTGTTATAGCCAGAAGGTCTGCTGCTGCTTGTAACAAGATCTGATGTTCGAGGGGTAGATCAGATGTTGATGAGTAGCAAAGGTATTGATCTCCAGGTCTTTCTATCTTTCCGCCTTGATGTGTTGGTGATCGGAGTTCAATTTGTGAATTCAACTGTTGTAATCTATCGCCAAGCGTGTCGCTTTCCTTTTCGGGGTCGGCTTGGATTGCACCCTGGTCAAGAGCTATTCCCTCGCGTCCGACCGGGAACAAATTCAATATTTGTTCCGTCACTATCCAATTCAATTAATTCCGTTAGCCGATTTCAAAAACTAGCGGAGACAACTTGCATTTTGTGTTAGAGTTAATTGTCCAAGTCTTTTCGAACCAATCCATATATTTGTCCAACTCCTCCCCGTTCATATCAAAGATGTCGGTCTCCTTTACATCAACCTCAAGTCTTTTCTTCCCGCTTTCCTTGTCGATTTCTCCTAAAAAGCCCTTATATTCCGCGTTTCCTAAGCGCAAAAATCTGTCCCAAGCTTCCCATTTTAACCCAACTGCTGCAGGTTCTGTGCTGGATTCTGGAATCCTGGATATGCCATCAAGCCCATATAGTAACTTTATAGCGATAATGGCAATAGCCATTAACCGTGCTTCAGGCCAGGCTGATACTCTTTTTACAGGAAGCAAGCCGTCCCAGGTAAATGTGGGTGAAATTAGGTCACTAAGACGCTTGACAGCAAGGTAAATCTCAACTGCCCACAGTCAGCGTTATCAAGAATAAAGCAGCGGTTTTGGAGATATACGAGGAAACCCAAGATCTTTGATGTAGCGAAATGCCATTAATGTAGTATCTATCGGCGGAAAACTCATGCCAAAGGAGGTCTGATACATCACTACTAGCTCCTGAACAGTGCGATATAAAAGGCCTTGTCTTGGTTTTGACTAATCCCTTCGTCAGTCTTTATAAGGACCGTGAATCACCGTAGATATACCATACTTTTGGATCCAAGGTATGTTTATAATGATCATCCAGCCTAGACTTCATTTCTACTGGAAGATAGTCGACAGCCCTTAGATAAATGAGCTTTCCCTCTCCTATCCATCTATGCATGTCGCCTAAAGAAACAGCAACCCTCAACAGCACCAGGCCAAGGTAACACAGCCCTACAGATGCGATGAGCCTCGGCCTGTCGCGGGCCTTTGGAATCTTTCGTCGGCGGCGGCCCTTACTACGGGGCTTCAATGTGGTATTGTTCGAGGCTTGAGATTCCTCGTCGCTTGTATATAGATACTCCGATTGGCTAGACCAACCGGTTGTTGATGACCATCCGTTAATTGAATCCTCGCCGTCCGGGTCCCCCTCTTGCGATTGGGCAGCATCTGAAATCCCCGGGATGGTTGCAGAGGTATTTTTCAGTTGAAGAGCCCATAGGTCACGTACCATTATCTGTCCTTATGTTAGCAAGTACTGGAGCCTTACTAGTAGTTGTATACATTTATGTCACATGATTATAGACCAAGAGTGACCTACCTCTAACTCTGCTGGAAAGCCCTTCTCGTTAATGAGCCAGTGAACTTGTTTTTGGAGAATCAGTTGGTAGCATTGCAGGAAAAGCTCGAAGCCTCTTCTTCCGCGGAGAACTATAGTACGTGAGTAATTAGGCTCCGCCTTGCTGATGCTGCTGCCGCCAAAATCAAAATACTTTTTTGGGTCTTTTCTTTCTCTTGGTTCTTTCCAGCTGCCCTGCTGCCTTGCGGTCCGAATCCCTCGTTCTCAGCCTCAATTTCCAGCTCGCCCTACTCATATTTAGATGACAATCGCGCGGATTTGTGGGGATTTAGGGAAATACCTCTCTTAAGTGACCGTTTTTACAGAACCACTGGCCATCATCTAGATAGAATAAGGTTTGTTTGCAGTTCTCAACACCACAGCGGGAAAGACGTTTATAGTCCATCCTTGGGATGAATAGATGAATAAGGAGGGATGAGGTGGTTTCGCAGTAAGCCGTCGTTTTGCTAAGGGAAGGGATGAAACAAAGAAGAATTAACAATTTGACGGCCGCTCGCTGCATTGAGCCTCAATTCCCCCACCTTTTACAAGGATTGAACACGGGCAGTGACAAGCTCATCACATCACGGGCCTACGAATTCGCGACTTCTAATATCTACATGTATCCATCATATAGAATTAGCCTGCCAGATTGGTCCACGTGCTATCACTGTAAAAATACTAATCTTCGGAGAAAAGAACCTGGCCAGATACATTGTGAATTATTCTATGTCTGTGGAAAGCATCCCTTCATTCATATTTTCGTTGGTACTTAATCTCATCGAGGAAAAGAACAAATTCGATTTTTAAGATTGGCCTCCGCCTTAGTTCACTTTTTTCACACCCAAATTCTCCGATTATCGGAGTTAATGAAAACCAAATGAACAAGCATCGCTCCCGAAAAGAAAAAAAAGAAAAAAAAATAAGAACCGAGGAGGAAAAAGCGAGATCACTGATCCACAAATGACAGAGGAGAGTTGAAGTGCGCTTATTTCGGGGCCTCCTTGACGGAAATGGCAGCTTCCTCATCCATGGCAGAAATGATGGTGATAACTATGGAAGAGATGATTAGCTCATAATTCAGAAGTAAACAAAGGAGGTAAATGACATACGGATGTCAGTGCCCGCCTCCTCATATTCCCGGATCTTGTCGCCAACATCTCCATCAGGGACCTTGACATCGCTCTTCTCACCACCATCAGGCTTGATAAGGTGGAGGAAATCATCCTCAATGTGGGAGAACTGGTATTCAGTACGGTTGACGTTGGGGACATTCATGTTGTGGGTAGATGGGCAAAGCTCTTCAAGCTTCTTGTTAGTGAAGATATCAATGGCAACCAGGTGAACCTTGGCGTGGCCGTGCTTTCCAGTCTTGGACGTGCTCATCTCGACAATCTTACAGGGGCGGTTTTTAATAACGACGTGCCTATAGAATGTTCGGGAAAAAGTCAATATACCCGTAGATCATAATGAGATATCAGATCGATGCAGGAACGGCGGGGAATCTAAAACATACCCGTTCTTGCGAAGTGCAGAGCACTGCATGGGGAACGTAGTGGAAGCACCGGCCGAAGCCTGCTCGAAGGTGTGGTTGTGCTATAATAACACAAATGTTAGATATCGGGTCTATCCAAGCTTCATCTTCCTTTGTAGTTCATCCTCCATGTGCGCTGATTGACAGAAAAGTAGTTTTGTGCGGGGTAGAAAAAGTAGTGAAGTTGTCATGTCAATCTTGTAGAAGCGGGGAAAGAAGCGCCAAAGGAATTAAAAGAGAAAAGATAAAATGTATACCTGCTCATCGTTTTCGGACATCTTGGAGAAATTAAAAGGCGACTTCTTTTGAATGTGATGAAAAAGAAAGTAGTGGATTAAACGGAGAGAAGACTACGAAGTAGATGAGGAGGAGAGAATGGATTGAGGGTGGGTGTGGGGATAGGAACAGATAAAAGGGCTTGGGGCTGGTGGAGGGGCAACAGGAAAATACCCCACTTGGTTTTTTCCCTTCAATTTTGGCTTCGGCGGCGGGTTTAAAAGCAGCTCTTTCCTTATATATGATTGGTGGTGACTACTCTTGATTAGGTCAAGCAATCAGGGCTCAGCCCCATGGAATTGACTCAGCATATGGCGACTCTTGGCAACCTCTAACTTCTAACATCTCCTTACGGAGTTTTCCAGAACAGACAATTTCTGACATGCGGCCTCTTCTCGCCAACCGGCTTTCCCGCCGTGGATTTACAAGTCACTCGAGTCTCTACAAAGCGAAAGCCTCATCACAGCACCGAGATATTCCGTCCTTCATCAGATATGCAGAGTCTGTATCCATGACGCCGGGCACCACGCTATATGTTGGAACCATCTATGAGTAAGTCTCCCGGTCTACCTTAAATACCCCCATTATTTAGCAATGGTTGCAGATTTTAAGGCTTTTGCCCATCATCAAGGTACACCGTTTTCGCCGCTCTATCAGCTCTTCGCATGGAGCTTGACCGTTGTGGTATGCCGGGCGACCACGGCGTGGACTTGCGTGGGACCTGGAATATATCAGGTCTTCCCAAAGAAGATCCAAGCTCATTAGGGATACCAATCATCGTCTCATGTAAGGCCCACAAACTTACATCCGGTCCTGCACAAATTCGCGAGTTGGAGGGAGCCTTGGGATCATCAAGCCAGAGTACACTTGGGATATTGGCTACTGTATCTTCCTGCACTCGTGGTGCCATAAGGCAAATGCTTTTGTCAAATCGACCGCTGGCCTATTGCTATATCAAAGACTATACGGATGGAGGCAAATTGCAGCAGTTTGTTTGGAATTCGGCAGCTGGAGTCCTATTACAAGGGCTAGAGGCGAAAATGAGATACTCCTCCAGAAAGGGGGAAGAAACGGAAGGGGAGATGGTCCTTACGTTCAATGGAAAAGCAATTAGCAGAAAACGTAGGAAACCAAAGGAAATATGACATGACTGGTCATCATTGAGCGGGTAATCTTCAGTTCCTCAAGATAAAAGCCTAGATGCAACTCGTACACTAGGAAGTAATAAGATACTTACCAAAGACTATTATAGTAACCGCATTACCTCTGATTTAGTAACCGGAATGATACTTATTCTTATCACTCTAACTTTATATTCTCTGCTGCTTAGAATAGACTTGTAGGGTGATCAACGGGATCGAGTGCTAATTTATGATGCTGGTGGTCCTGTACCCACATGTGTTTTTATCAAATATATATGCTCTAGTGTGAGCTTCAGAGACTATACCTACTAAGGGGTCATACACAGGACAACTTAGCGCTCCGGTTATAATTATACCTGCTTTCCCATGCAATACCGCGTACCTATCTGTAGTACATACAGATTTTGGTAGAGTTATTGCGAAAGTACAGTACTATAGGTTCATAGTCCCATTGGCTCTTGAAAAGCTCTAACTTTGGCCATAATGCTAAGCTAGACCGAACACCCCAGAAATATGCGGATGTCTAGCAGAGATTATAAATCCAATATACAGTGAATGAAGATTGTTATTATAGATAGCGTTCTATTGGCCCAATCACTTATAATCCCTGTTTTCGGATTTCTACACAACCTTTCGCTAACATACCTAAACTACATGGGCCTGGATACGTTCGTCCCGGGTCAAACACACATAATTATCCCGAACCCACGAGTAAAATAAACGAACCCCAGAGTTTAAATCAAGGTTGAATTAATGTTACACGGGAATGTGGTGTAGCAATGACATAACATACAGTGCTAGATTCCGGGTAAATTAGTGCATTTCGACGTGGTAGCTACAGGCACTGCACCCTACTTCTTACGGGTTATACTGCGGCCCAATACCCTTCTTTTTCTTCACAATAGATACCTATCACCTGAAGGTTGGTTAGAATGTTTAGCCATGAGGGGGTGCAATCGAAAAGGTGATTGAACAGTATGTAGGTACATGCAGTAACAATAGCAGTATCAGTTCCATTCGGGAGATTATTAGTTAGGAAGATGTCGGGGCCAATCGGACGGAGATTAGCTGCTCGTTGGGTGAAGAAAGGAAAGGAAGGGAAAAAAAAAAAAACACGGTGGCAGGCAGGCAAACAGCCGGGAAACGCGATTGTACCTACTTGTACTGAGGTATAGGTACATCAACAATTTTTGAATTATTATATGTGTACATGTAGTTACATTCTATTATGTACATACACTAGAGGGCAGTTCGTTAATACCAAACGTTCCCGTCTTTCTCTGTAGACTAAGCAATCCTGTTCTTTGCCGCCCGTGTGACGACCTCATCACCGGCCACACCCTCGATCTCCCCTTGACTCTCTCTCTCTCTAGTTTGGTAGCGCCCCTCGCTGTCGTTTGTCTCTTTTCGCTGCCTCGTGGTAAGTACTCTCTACTTGGTCCGTTTAGATTTCTGTTTCTCCCAGATCTGTGTACCTATCAAATCATTCTTCTTCTCTTCATCTCTTCCGGGGTGTGCTCGGTTCTCTGTCTATGCCGAAAGGCCCAGGGCAAGGTTGTCTATCTTTTTGGTTGAGATACGCTGACGACGTCGGACACCGACCTAGCTCCTGAGGCAACGATACCTTCACTCACTTCCTCATAATCTCCCCCCCCCCCCCCCCGCGGACTGCCAGCACGTCTACCTAGAATATTCAACAGCTTCGGAGAACCACTCGTTAACCATAACGGAGCCCGGTTCGGATACCCCAAGCCATTGATGCGGAGTCGACGCTCTTCAAGAGATTCGAGACCCTCCATCACTGCAGAAGACGGTGAAGAGAGCGAGGCCTCGCCGGTGGAAGGGAACGAGGAATGTCAGTTTTCCTCTGCTTTAAACATCCAGGACCGAGGCGAAGAGATAAAGTCAGCACATAATTCCCCTCTTTGGATTCCACAGCGGGACCGGAGTCGGGATCAAGATCGAGAACCTTTAGACGCGACACCAACATCGACAAAGGGAGATATGGATGACACACGGAAATACAAGCCCTCGCGAACACGGTCGGCATGGTTATGTTCGTTATCGACACTCATTGTTGTCCTATTCTCGGCGTTCCTCCTCTGGGTCAGTATAACATCCTTCACGGACTTACAATGCGACTCTAAAGGTTGTCGGATGCCACGCATGTCTCCTGTTTACATCCGGGAAAAAGACTTCGACACAGAACATACTAGATTTGCCAGCAAATATAGTCTTTATTTATACCGGGAGCATAATGTAGATATCGATTATCCGGTAAGTTCCTCCTTTTCCTTGAGCGCATCCAGATCTTCCTTGACGTTTCCGTGTTGGTTCTGTGAAGGATCTTTGGCCTATCTTGGATGCAAGAAGCGAGTTTGCAAAGAGGAATGGGCGACCTGATACATTTGATCCGTCCACAATTGACTGCTCGCGGTCACAAGTTGTTCCAAGTCATTTGCTGAGGTGCTTGCAGCCCAAGGGCGTGCCAGTACTCTTTATCCCGGGAAATGCTGGTAGCTACAAGCAAGTGCGGCCGATAGCTGCTGAGGCTGCGCGCACTTTCAAGGAAGCGGCAGCCAAAGACGAAAACTTAATGAAACTTGGACAACGTGGTCTCGATTTCTTTACGGTTGATTTTAATGAAGATATAACCGCATTCCATGGCCAAACAATGCTCGATCAAGCCGAATATTTAAATGAAGCTGTTGCATATATTCTTTCCCTCTATCACGACTCTCGAAAGGCCACAATGGATTCAGATCTCCCGGACCCGAGTTCTGTAATAATTTTCGGCCATTCCATGGGGGGAATAGTCGCCCGTACCATGCTAATCATGCCAAATTACCAATCCAACTCTATCAACACTATAATCACCATGTCAGCACCTCATGCACGGCCGCCCGTATCTTTTGATAAACAAATAGTACAGACGTACGATGATATAAATAACTACTGGCGGAAATCTTTCTCCGAAAAATGGGCAAACAATAACCCCCTTTGGCATGTCACTCTGGTTTCCATTGCTGGTGGGGGTTTGGACAATGTTGTGCCTTCAGATTATGCTAGTATTTCCTCATTAGTTCCAGACACACACGGATTTACGGTTTTTACATCTTCGATGCCAAACGTTTGGGTTGGGGTAGATCATTTAGCAATTCTTTGGTGTGATCAGCTCATGAAAGTTGTTGCTCGGTCTATGTTGGATATTATCGATGTGAAAAGGCCTGGACAAACGAAGCCTCGAGCGGAAAGGATGCGTTTATTCAAGAAGTGGTATCTTACGGGCATGGAGCCTGTTGCCGAGAAGACATTACCGCATAAAGGTTTGATATTTGACTATCAACAGTTTCCGGGATTCTGCTAATTCGACTAGAACCTACTACTCTTTTAAAAGTTGAAGATAATTCGCACTCGATTACTGCTCTTGGGCAAAGGCTCGTTTTGAGGCAACTTGGTGAATCTCAAAAACCTCGTGCTTACCTGATGCCTGTGCCACCATCTCGTGGAGTCGGGACCACGAAGTTTACACTATTGACCGATCAAAAGTTGGATGGTGTTCGAGATTCGAAGCTGGAGGTTTTGTTTTGCAGTATTTTCCCTCTTCAAGCTGGACAAACGGCAGCAATATTCTCTATGAATATGGATCTGTCTGGAGACAGCTCTGGATCAACACGCCTTGCATGCAAAAATGCTGCTGATGATGTCATTCAAATGCCTGCATCGTACCGAAACTCAAAACACTCATTTGACTCAGCCCAGCCATTTTCATCTTTGCAATATGATTTTGAGGATCTCGCTGAGCACCAGTTTGTGGCTATTGTTGACAAGGCTAGTAGAGTATCACAAGGTTGGGTAATTGCAGAGTTTGTCGAAAAGAAGGATGCCAGCGTTCAATCAAACGCCAGCCTGCGTGGGTTGTTATTGGATGGGGTTCAAACAACTTTGCCAGCCGAGCGTCCTACTGTGACTGAACTCCATATACCTGTAATGCACAGCAGTCTTCTGACATATAAGCTAAATGTGGGTATCCAATCTTGTGGGGAAGACGGCCAGCTTTTTACCCCCCTAGTACGTCAATATCTTATGGATCCGCATGAATCCAAGTATTTCGTCAATGTGCACACGGCCGACATAAGCCTTCACGGGACAGCACCATTTATACCACCAGCCCTCCGCCCAAATAATAAGAAAGGGCTGTCATTGCAATTTTGGACAGACCCAACCTGCAATTCAACTATAGATGTGTCAGTTCAGTTTGATTTCGTCGGAAGCCTGGGAAAACTTGTTATGCGGTACAGAACTGTCTTTGCGGCATTCCCTATGCTTGTGGTAGCTCTTGTCCTTAGAATACAATTTACCGAATATAATAACGGCGGTATGTTTTCTATAATCTTCCAATCTGTGAATATGTCTGCTAATGGGATATTGTAGGCCGTTTCATCAGCTTCACCAGAGGCATTGAATTATTGATAAACAAAACACTACCATTCGTGATGATTACGTTGTCCCTCCTAGCGGTCTCTCTTGGCTTCGCCAAGGCTGAGCAGGAAAACCGAATATCATCTCCGTTTTCATGGCCAAAGTCTGTGGCAGAGCAGTCCTCTCCCGCCATGGAATTCGATAAGAATGATCTCTTGGTTGGGCTTGCGGACCCTTTCTTCTGGTTCTTGGCACCGCTGTTTGCCCTGTTGGCTGTTGGCGTGGTTGCTGTTCTAAACTATGGGTTGATGGTTGTACTACATATTTTAACATTCATTTACTCGGTATTTGTTCGGTGGCCCAACTGGGTTAGCAACGAACGGAGGTAAGACATACAGAGATCCTAGAATGGATTAAGTGACTGATTTTGTAAGACGCTCGATAGGTCCCACTTTCTCGTCAAGCAGCCCACGAAGGCGGATCATGACAACCCTCATGCTTTTGTTTTTTGTAGCGACCCTTATACCTTATCAGTTCGCCTATATGGTTGCTTGTATTGTCCAAATAGCAACATGTGTCCGTGCTTTGAAGGTTGCAAAAGAAAGTGTATGTTTTTCTCTCCAAACATCGCCTCGTAGCCCAACTCACGTGAAATTTAGGGGTACTCGGAGCGTTCTGGGTCATCGGCAGATTTCGCCAACTACACTCATTCGATTCTTGTTATGATGCTTTGGATACTGCCCATAAACCTGCCTGTACTTGTTGTGTGGATACATAACCTGGCAGTTCATTGGCTCACGCCGTTCTCATCCCACCACAACTTGCTCTCGATTATGCCGTTTATACTGCTTGTAGAAACCCTTACGACCGGAAACATGATCCCAAGGATTTCCAACCGGTATGTTTTTCAAAAGACCTGGTCTCTAAACATTGCTAACAAAAATTTAAAACGAAATAGTATAAGGTTAATCACAAACCTACTATTCCTCGGGTTAGCATCTTATTCCGCTTTGTACGGCGTAACCTATGCATATCGACTTCACCATCTCGTCGATTTTGTCGTCGGATGGCTTGTTATTGTTCATTCCAGCACAGCCCCACCAACGGTTGCGGGCATAATAGAATTATTTAATGACGATGGCGATGACGACTCTTCCTCAAAGAAACGTCAACTATGAGAAGAAAAGGATCTATTGGAGGTAAACAAGAATAAAAATCTTGTAGGACAGAAGACGGGCCTTTTTTTTCATGTTTAGAAAGTTCATTTAGCAGCGAAGCGTTGGACTCTTTTGGATGGCGTTCTGCAGTATTCCTTTTTTACACCCCCCCAATTTCGGTTTATTTTCACCTTCAGCCTCTTTCCACGGTTTATCATCGGACCTTTGTTTCATCCCTTGCTAGCACGGAAGCTATTTGTACACTATTATATTCTTTTCTCTCTTTTTTTTTGGTTTTTAATGTCTAACTTTGTAAATAGGATTTTCTTTTGATTTTTATCGTTTCTTTTTTCACGGCCCTCACTTTCTATACCTTCTCGTGTGGTGGGCACGCACCCCATGACCACCACAGAACCTCTCTCTCTCTCCCTCTCTCCCTCTCTCTCTACCATCACTCCATCACACCATATACTACTACATTTATTTTTTTCATGATAAAGAATACCCAGCGGAACCCCCCCCCCCCCCCGGCGTTCATACTTAATATCAATTGTGTGTATGTGTGTATCATATAGGGGGCTTTTGAGGCATCATCATGGATCTTTCTTCGTACCCATCAAGTGCTCGTTCTCGTGGGATAACGCTCTGCTAGCTTTAGTATTTTAGTAATAAGAAGTATAGCTATGTACTAGCCGCTGGTCTAAAACGGTGGTTCCTGGGGCTTGAGTCAAGGAGAACCGTGGTACTTGTGACCACATCTACCGGGGCTCCCTGCTCTGGCTATATAACATGCGCACCGTACCCGCGTCCTCCGGGCCCTTCCTTTCTGTACTGCAAGTAAGTCCATGCAGGTAGTCGACCAGTGGCGGCGGCCTAGCTCTCGTGATGTAGGTAAATCATCTGTATCCACTCTCCTCTAGTCTACTCCATGAGGGGTGGTGGTGGTGGTGGTGGTGGTGATGGTGATGGTGGCACCGCACCGCACCGCAACTAATCTCCTCGGGGGGCTGGGTTATTGGCCGTTTGTGGCGAGTGATGGGCCATGACGCAAATCCGATCCGACCCCTCCTCCCTGGTTGGTTGGTTGGTTGGAGAGCGGTTTGTGCGTGCGTGCATACAAAGAAATAGTACCAGCTCTATACTAGCATACATACATGTACATGCCCATACCCAGCTAGAGTAGAAAGGGTCCCGGCCGGCCGCTTGCCGCTGTACAATACATACATGTAAGCACAAAGTATGTAAGTACCCTTTTATAAGGCGATGCAACGAGCTCGACCCAGTTACAAGTATAGTATCTAACTCCTTGTTTTTACGCACTACTAACTACTTACATGTGTACAGCCCTGTCAGGCATCTCAGGATGTACATGTGGTACTACATGTGTACTATGGGAAATACATGTAGTCAGCAGTGGGCGAGAGTGAGTGAGTGAGTGGATCAGACGCTCATTATTACTATTACTTGGAGGTGGCAGTTATAATACAACTATGATTACAATAGGATAAAAAATAATAAAAATAATAAAAATGATAAAAATAATAAAAACAATAAAAACAAGAACAAAAACAAAAACAAAAACACAACCACCCCATTAAAAAAAAGTAAAAAAAAACGCCCCCCCCCCACACACTACGACGGCACCCCCTCATACTCCACCCCCTCCCTAACCCTCTTCTTGGCAGCCCTCCACCTCCTGCGGCGGCTGCGCTCCACGCGCCAGCTGGCGCCCTTCGCGAACCACATGAGCCCCGCCACGACCAGGACGATGAGCGCGGCGACGGCCGACACGATGACCTCGCGGTTTCCGTCGTCGGCGGCCGCGTACGGGCACGTTGCGTTCGCGCCGCCCGTGACCCAGCACGACTCGGTGGAGAGGGAGTTGAGGTCGATGTAGATGCGCGGCGAGGCCGAGCGCCGCAGCGCGTGCACGAGGTGCGTGTTCTCCAGGGGCGTGCGGGGGGCGGAGAAGCTGCAGTTTGCGGCGGCGGTGGTGGCGGGGATCGAGGTGTAGGGGTATGCGGAAGGGGTGAGGGTCCACTGTGCGGGGGGTTAGGATGTATATAGTATAGTATAGTAATGTAAAGAAGGGTAGAGTAGAGTACACACCTCGTATGGCTGCCCCCCCACACGACACGCCGCCGGTAGTCTCTCCTCGCAGTCAACGACGCTCCACCGTCCATCACTCGCACTGACCGCCGCGCACCGGAACGACTCCTTCCTCCCAGTAGTGTTGACCGGCTGCCCCTCGCCCCACGCCCACGCCGCCGTCGCCTCAATCTGCTCCTTAAACACATTGAAGCGCTCCGTCTCGTTCACCCCCGCCGCCGCCGCCTCCGGATCCAGCAACGTCGAATACCCGCAATTCACCAGCGCCGTGACGTTCGCAGCCCCAGCGCCAGAGACAGCCACCTGCGCCCACGACGCGTTCGCGGCCGCCACGCTCGTGGCCTCTGGCGCAAAAAAGCAGTGCGGCGCCACCGCCGTGCTGCTGGCGTTGTAGGCGGTAGGGGAGCCCAGGTACGATGCGGGGAAGATTACGGCGTCGTCGCCGGTGGCGGCGGGGTCGTAGGGGAGGGCGGTGTCGATGCGGCCGAAGGAGATGAGGACGCGCTTTCCGATGCGGAACTCGAGGTACGACTCTGACGGCCAGCCGTCGGGGGTCATGGCGGTGCCGTCGGGGAGGAGCGTCGTCGTGAAGTACGTGTCGTTTGTGGGGGCGAAGTCGGGGTCGGCGCTGGCGCCGGCGCCGGCGTCCGCGTCGGCGTGCCAGCTGCTGTTGAGGTCGGAGCGGTCGGAGAGGAGGCGGGTGGGCGTGTAGGCGTCTGCGAGGACGTTGGCGCTCTTGAGGGTGCTGGTGAGAGGGGGGGCGGGGGTGGTGGTGGTCTGGTTTGTGGCGGGGTGTAGGTTGAGTGTGAGGAGGAGGATGCGCGCGCCGAGGTCCGTGTTGGTGCCGGTCATCCAGGTGTCGAAGATTGTGAGGAGGGTTGTGGCATTGAAGGCGGGGCTGCAGACGGAGGAGGAGGCCTGGGACTGCCGCGGGGAGAGGGGGGCGGTGGGGGTAGAGGAGGAGGTAGAGCTTATAGTAGAGCTAGATGTGGAGGTAGTAGTATTAGTGCTTCCGGTAGGGGCAGGAATATCAGTGTCTCCTGCAGTGCGGCCCAGTCAGTTAGCTAGATAGCTCACCCCCCCCAATAGCTACATGTAGTAGAGTGGAAAACCCCCGCACCTGGACATATCCCCCACGACGCGCTCACCCCGTCCAGATACAGGTCCAACAGGAAGCTCCGATACCCGATCGCAATCAGGTCCGCGACACAGTCCGCCTTGTCAGGTGTGTACCGGGCGTCCGCGAAACATGCCGGCGTCAGGGCGATGCCCGGGTACTGGTTATAGTTTATGGGCACGTCGCGGCGGAGGTCTCGCAAGCTCTAGATGGGGTGTTAATTGGCTGTGTGTGTGCGTGTGTGTATGATGGGATATTGGGGGGGGGGGGCTTACAAGCAGAACGGTGCTCCAGGTCTCGGAGACAAAGTCTGTGGTGACTGTGGGCGACCAAGAGGCCATAGCCAGCACTACACTATCAGAATAATCCTATGACGGGAGGTCTGTAGGTGTGAATAGTGGGGGATATAACTGTTGTAGATGTGAATAACTTGATGTATATAACGAGTGAGTGAGTGTGAATATCCACAGACAAGTATCTCGATATCAATGATCGCCCTGACCTGATATCAACAATCCCCGGGTAACGCCACAGCCACTTACCCGGGCCACCCTTCCACCGCATGTCAACTCACTCACAACAAAGCAAAGTTGCGTAGCCCGCGAGTGTCTGCTTCCTGCTTTCTAAACTTCTTCACAATCACCAAACATCACCACCACAATTACAACAAACACCACCACCACCAGAAAACACACAGAACCTGACAAAAAGCCCACGAAACACAGACAATGTCGTCCTCAGAGGTGAACCCTCCATACGCGCCCTTCTTTGGGTTTGCCGGAATGTAACTGTCCCCCCCCCCCTCCTTCTTCTTGTCCCTATAGCTATGAGACTAACAGCCAGCCCTCAGTGCCTCCGCAATGATCTTCTCCGCCATGGGCGCTGCATACGGAACCGCAAAGGTACCCCCTCCCCCACCCCCCTCTCTCCCTCCTCCCCTTCCACACCACACTAACGCGTCCCACCACTACTATAGGCCGGAGTCGCCATCGCCGGCGTGGGCACCTTCAAGCCCGAACTAATCATGAAATCACTCATTAGTGCCTCCCCCAGCCACCTCTCCCCCCAGTACACACACTAACACCACCACCACTCAGGCGTAATCATGTCCGGTATCATCGCCGTCTACGGTCTCGTGATCGCGGTCCTCATCGCCGGCGACCTCGGCCCCAAGAACAGCTACTCCCTCTTTAGTGGCTTCGCCCACCTGGGCGCCGGAATGTCCGTCGGCCTCGCTGGCCTCGCGGCCGGCTATGCGATCGGCGTCGTGGGCAACGCCGGCAGCAGGGCGTTCATGAGCCAGGGGAAGGTCTTTGTGGGCATGGTGCTGATCCTGATTTTCGCGGAGGTCCTGGGGCTGTATGGGTTGATTGTGGCGTATGTATTTGTCTTTGCCGGGGGGAATATGGGCTTGGGGGCTAACGCGCGCGCGGCGGGGGATAGGTTGATTCTGAACACCAAGACAAACGGCTAGATGCGTTATGGCTAGCTAGCTAGCTTGCTGACAGTTATTAGTGCGTGTTGTGTTAGTTTATATCCGGACCTGGTACCTGGCTTCTGTTTTTCTTCGTCGGGACGCTTTCTTCCCCTACTCTATTTGGAAAACTTGGCCTAGCAGTGAAATAAAAAAAAAAGATTGCAGTTGCAATCTTTTTTTCAATAGAGAAGGGGTTGTACAGTAAAATCTGTTCTGTTTTGTTCTTTTTATTTTTCGGTACAGTATATCCGTACGTGGTTCTTTCCTCTTTCTTGTTTTGTCATGTGCCGGAAATGCAATTGGAAATCCTTCTATGCCGTTGGAGCGAGCGAGCAAAAGTGAAAGTGGAGCGTGACGATACAATGGCCAGCGGAAGTAAAAAAAAACCAAAAAAAAAAACCGGTACATATGGTCATTTCCGTATCAATTGGATATGTAGGTACATGCATGATACAGTAAACGGGTCTGTCCCATTCATGTTTGAGCTCTGGAGAAACGTGCCAGAGATGAGTTTGAATATTCACAATTAGATGTGTGTTTTTTGGAGGGTCCTGCCCACTCTGTGCACAAAATGGTGGGTGGAAATAAGCTACATACAATACAATACAGACAGACAGACCCTTCCCACAATCATGGGTATCAACACGGGCCAATAAAAGAAAAAAAGGAACAAGAAGAGAAAGAAAGGAAACACAATTACTCCAAAAAAAAAAGGAAAGCAGGCGCTACATACTACAGCGCCGACAGCGCCGACCCCGCAACCCACGCCGCCGCGCATGCCAGCAGCGCCCCCACCCCCACCGCCCTATTCCACCCCTCCTCCTCCTCCACAACCCTCACTGCGCCCTCCCTTCTCCGTACCCACCTCCCCCCCTCACCCCCCTCCTCCTCTTTCTTCTTCTCCTCCTCCTGCACCACCACCTTCTGGCCACTACCACCACTAGCACCACTCACACATGATCCATTCCTCCTCGGTATTGTAAAGTTGACCGCCAGCCTCGACAGCTCCAGCAGATCCTCATCCCAGCTCCCACCGCCCTCGCCCTCCAGCTCCACATTCTGCACGTTCCCAAAGAAATCCGTGATGAGCGTCTCGCTCAGCTCCCGCCTAAAGAGGTCCGTGCGCACCCCTGGCGTCGAGTGTATCTTCTCCGTATCATAGCTATCAAACAAGTCCTTCATTGTGCTACGGCTGCTGCTGGCCGTCTTTACCTCGTTCTCCAGAAACTCCAGGTTGTAGTAGGTATACCTATCGATGACGGCGACGCCGACATCGTTATCGGCATGGTGCGAGTAGCTGCTCTCGTCGAGCTTGCTGCTGCCCGTGGCCAGGATGTTTGGCGAGTAGAACTTGCTGTACATTGTGTTTGCCTGGCACGTGTCGACCATGAAGAGCATCTCGTGGTACCGCTTCTTCTCCCACATCTGCTCAAACGCGTCGGCAATGTCAAAGGCGCTGATCTCCTCCGCGTCCTGGAACTTTAGGAACTCGTTGCCGCCGTGGCCCGTCATGTAGATGAAGATGTTGCTGCGGTCGTCCGTGAGCAGGCGCTTGCTGCGCGGCGTGTCGGGCGCGACACGGTCCGTGAGCAGACGGATAAAGTTCTCGACCGTCACCTCGTACCCGCGGTAGTCGACCTCGATGTTGTCGCCGTAGAGGTCGAGCGCGCGGTCGGCGTTGTTGTAGACGGTCCCCGGAAAGGCGTTGCGGGGGTTGCAGGCGATGTCGTCCGAGAGCATGAGGATGATTTGCGAGTCGGGGATGCCGAGACGCTTCACGGTCCGGTACATGGAGAGAACATTGGCCAGGTGGCGGTAGTTGAACCAGAATCGGGATGTGGAGACGAGGACTGCCCAGTTGGAGGTGTGCTGGGCGAGAGCTCCAGAGAGGAGGGCGAGAGGGAGGAGCAGACGTTCAGGCTTCATTGCTTGGGTGTGGGTTATGTTATGAGGCTGTGGGGTGGGGGGGGGGTGTTTATACGGTGAGAGTGTGATGATGTCGTGATGTCGTGATGTTTGATGTTTGATGTCTGATGTTTGATGTTTTAGGGGCTTTGATGAGAGCTGTCGAGTGCAGCTCCGTGATGAGAAATCAAGCATGGAACCCTAACCCTGGGACAGATATAATTAATCATCTTCACCATCAACAGCTGACTTTGACTTTTAAAAACAGTTCCGATCTTCTATTGATTTTTTTGTGCCCTCCTTGTTACAAATACAAGCAAAAAGATACATCTAAAGACCTGAGGTATCCTTATATATATAAAAAAAAAAAAGTACATCCTAATTATACATGTAACGACTTTTTATCCCACTCCATGTTTAGACGCCCATCCCCCAACTTCTGATATTTACCACCTGCCGCTAAAAAGAAAAGAGGAAGGAAAAGAAAGAAAAAAGAAATGTCACTTGGTACAAGTATCGATCTATTCTATGCCGTCCCTCCAACCTTCTCGGACCCATCCTCATTGTAGTTCTCGGTCCTCATGTCCGAGATACCTAAATCATCCTCTTGCTCCTTGGTCCTGGGAACATCGACAATAGTCAACTGTGGGTCGGGGTCAGGCGCATACAGGTTCTGAACATAACTGGCCGCGAGAGGATCATCGAGGATACAGGTGAACTTCTTCTTTCCACTCTTGGCGTCGCGGAGTCCCTCGAAGAACTCCTCCCACTTATCCCTGGTTTCCTTCTCGACCGAGTCGGAGGTTTCATCGGCCATATCGCCCCAAATTCGCTGGTGTAGGTCGTCGTGAACCTGTTGAAGGAGACCTTCAAGGGTGGTAAAACGCCCCCCGAGGGTTCCGGGAGTGAGATCAAGATTTATCTCGGGACAGGTGAGGGCACACGTCTCGGACTGGGAAAGTTAGCTTGAACGTCACTAATTGATCAAACCCTACAAACCTTGAGAATATCACGAGCAAGATCCTCCTCGTCCTCGACCTTTAGGGTAATGATACGTCCCATAGAAGGAACAGCTCCTCCAGTCTTCACCTCATTGCTCTTATCTAAAAACTATTAATAATGCCTTTCGGAAAAGCTGTTACCAGTTGGGAAACTCACACCCGCAAGCGTCGCAAACAGTGCTCATAATAACCACCTCCTTGAAATGAGGGATATCCACAAGCTTCATATGTGTACTACATGGCCTGACGCAGCTAGGACAGCTCGCCGGGAAAGTGTGAACCTCATCAGGCCTAATATCGTCGTCCTCAAACTTCTCGGTATCCTCCGCACTCGTATCAGTCAAACCAAGCGCTGTGTTCATTTCCGGTGTCCTGACGTAGTCGTGCCTGGTCCATTTCCCCTTCGCGTCATCTGGCTTCGGCTCAATCCACGAGTTGCCAGCTGGGTCGTCAACCTTTACAGTGAACGGGAATGCTCGCCCCTCCACCATATCTTTTCCCTTGGCAACAAACTCTGCAATCTTCTCATATGACTCCGGGTCGACCTCCTTGCGCTTCGGCTGGTCCTGTTCAATGTCTTCGAGCACAAGTGATAAAAGACCTTCGACATTCGTAAGCTGTCCACGCTGGGCAGGAATCTCGAGATCCAATTCGATAAAGCGCGATGTGCATGTCTCAGACTTTACTATCTGCCTGTTCATATCCTCTTTGTTTTCAACCGTGAAGGTATAAGAGCATCCGCGCTCTTGGATGACTCCTGCGGAGGTGATCTCATTGTTGCGAAAATGGCAGTGGGAGCACTCAAAAGACATAACAACAACCTCGCGGAAAAATGGAATTCGTGTAAGAAGCAGACGAGTAATCCCTTGTTCGTGACAGTTCATGCACAACGATTCTAGAAAGCAAGAACGTCGATCAGTATATAGCTACAAACTGAGGTCGGCGCATAACCACTGTAAGAAACATACCAATGTTGTCCACAATCTGTGGTTCGTCAACAGTAAAACCTTCCCCCTCTATACCTTCGGTGCCGCCACTGGCGACGGCGTCGACTTGGTTGCCAATAGACTGGAACATATCTTCTTGCTTGGGCTCAGCGGAAGGAGCCATATTTATTGTCTATTTAAGTGTCGTTTAATAGTGAAGCTACAGGTAAACACGAGAAGCTCTCCGTTACTTTATAGGCTTTGAAAGTTGAGTCAGTGGTCAAGAATATTGAGTTAACAGGATAAGGTTGAGTCAGGGAAGGATTTTTTGGATGGCGGGGTTTGGAGGGGCAATTGAATTACTAAGGAGAGCCGCAGAGGCCAAGCCTTTTTTTTTTTTTTTTTCAATTATTAATGCAGTGTTTTGCGATGGCCTACTAGGATTGTTCCTAGGACCCTTGTCAAATCGTTTCAGAGCTTGTTTTAGAAGTGCTTTCCTCCCATACGCCCTCCCTGGCATCCAGGCTACGAGTGATATCTTATGATGGTGACACACCTTCTAATAATTAATGTACCGCATATATTCCACCGGAACCTCCCACCAAGACAATTTTGTCTATCGGACGAGTAGTGATAATAACATCGAGTCCATGACTTTGGGCAGCATTTTTAGGCTATTGCGAATATTGAGGACACCAGCCACCCCATATCTACTTTAGCAGCCTGGTACCAATTCATTTCTGGGCCAACTATAGCCCGTATCCTCCCATAACTATTTTTTTTTTTTTGAAAAAAGTGATTAATATTGTATTTCAACCTTCTTAGAGCTAGTACTATGACTCACTGTGAGGTTAGGGTTCATGTAAGAAATAGGGTGGTTCTTTATGTACCCGGTTGTAGGGAATCCCGCTAGAAGGTCATATGTGCAAGGCAATCAATACGGATAGCGAACACTAGATATAGACATAAAGAATTCAACTTACGCGGATCACAAGTAATTGATTCTCTCCCTTGCTCCTGGTAGATCCGCACGTAGTCAATGTACATGGTGACACCGTCAGCCAATTTAGGGCTAAATATTCAGTCAAACTCAGTATACCACCAGTACGTTAGTTCTAGATTTACTATCATAACTTACCCCAAGAGGTTCCAGTCAATATATGTCCATGAGGTACTGAGACCAAGGTTTAAAATTATAGACATGGGTTCTCGAGAGATGTCCCGTTGGCCGACATTGCCATTTGGGCCGATTGCATCACCTAAAAATGCTAGTTAGAGACATATGAGTAGGAGACTGGAACTGCAACGAGGGACTGTATCACCTGTCATTCGAAATGTTTCTTCATCACCAACAAACCAGGCAATCTGACCGTTGCGTTTGCCAGGTCTATACTCAAATGCATATTTTTGAAACTATATCGACGATGAGTCTCTTGACCTTTCTTAATAGATTTTTTATTAACCAGGCCCACCTGTTTCCCATCATACCATTCGTTATTCAGAGTAGTAACACCTTTGGAAGATTTGTTAGTCACGTTGACAAATAGAGCTAACTTATGAACCAATACCACTGATAGCCTGTTGAAAAGGGCCACCGCTCCATCCATTCATTTGAGTAATCTGGGGGTTCTTGATTGCTAGAAAATTTACATCAGGCCTATGCCAAATATCGAACGGCGCCTAAAGAACCAGTCACCTATATGCGCATAAAATTCTATACGGATGGAAAACTTACAATTTGGCTAGACTGTGTGACGATGCCCAGTCTTAGCTTTCCATCAGTACTTGCCTCGAGGACATCAATTTCGGGAGCCCCACGTCCAATTCCAGGGCTTGGATGGTCCTCTCCTGTGCAGACACACCTTGCAAATCTTTGACCCGGAAGAAATGATATACCATCGCTACTTGACTGATTTGGAGTAATTCCAGCGTCGCATTCATCGTATGCATATGGCCATACCCCATCAGTCGTCGACATGTACCCAGGCCTACCAAGATTCCCTAAGGTCCAAATACCCGGCCACAGTCCCGGAACACCAGCAGGACCCGGGAGTGAGACTGACGCCTCCAAAACGCCGCCTTTAAAACAAAGCTTATTCCAGCTCTGAAGCATCCCAGACCGATAATCAAGGTTGTGGTTTTTGAACGCCTCTAGTCTCAAACGAAGTGTTCCGTCCTTTGTTGTTACAGCGTCTGGATCATACCATTGTAAATCATTGGTAGAAGCATAATGAAAATCCATGGCCTGCCAAAAAGGGTCTTCGTTTTCGTCGAATGATCTTCCGTCCTTATTAAACTCATCACTAAATACCAGCCTTAATTTCCCGCCTCCCATTACTGAGTCTCGTGTCATTGCAGATTCCGGTGTGTCGACGTCTATCAAGGCCCCCGCGGCACCTAGAATTGGGTAGGTAATACCGGAAAGGGGCCCTTCATGGTCTAAGCCCGACCTGCCTTCCCGTGCAAGCCTAGCATAAGTAAGAACAGGCCATACGATAAATAGACTAAAGACCCCGCAGATAATCATAGTACAATATAGAATCCCCATAAATACTCTTGTATAACTAGGTCTGAATTTTTCATTCGGATTTGGATTATGGAGGATATCATCGTCTTCCCTTTCATGAATTGTGGGGTACTGGAGTGATATACCACCACCCTCGGGGTATAAGGAGATACCACCCTCAGGATCTTCTCGATGAAAAATTGGATCATTGTAAGACTGTTTTCCCTTGTAATCGCCGTCGACGATAAATATTGGGAGTGCTGAAGAAATCTCAGATGAACCAGCCCCTCCTCCTTGTGACCATTGTGGATACCGGGAGTAGTCACCAATTGTTTGAACGGAAGACATGGAAGACTGTGCTTTCAGTAAATGTATGACGGATGACTGTGAGTGAATAGAACTGGCCTTTGCAAAAGTGCTCATTTCACTGTTCGATGGGAGAAACATAGCGTCTGGCGAAATATTCACCACCCTGACCTGCAAACTTCGTTTGGGAATTGTCAACCCTTTTCCTTCGGGCTCGTCGACATCTTTTCGGCTCGCATTACTACTTTGGATACTTTCAAGAGGTAAAGATTTTTCCAGCATGTGGCTCAGCCGCCGGAATGACTGAGGGGCAGCGGATGGAGGGGGATTTGGTGATCTAGACCGTGGGCCTGACCGATTCATTGGACGCGGACCATACATTTCTCTTCTCTGGTATCGGCGATCAGAACTTTGTGATGATTCCATTGGTTTAGTACTCTGGCCCAACAGAAAGTCAATTGTATGAGATGAGAGTTAAAGTTGCATCAATGAATGTCTTCGAATAGTTTACAAGTAAGGGCTCTGGTTATTTTGTAGTGTGACAATTAACAGAATTTCTTAAGGCGACGGTAATCATCACAATACCGTGGACTGAGTATAGTGCATGTGACCGACCTTGATCATAGGCTATCACTCGGGGCAGCATAACCTCCCCTTCCATATAAGGAACGGGACTATGAGCACGGATAGTATACTAGAAGAAAGGGCTGATGCATCTATCAATATCACGAAGCTTCGGCCTTAGTTGGTTAGATACATAACTTGGAGCGGTAAAGTTATTCTTGAACCATGTAATTAATTCAAGGAAAGGGGAGATGGATATCAGGGTTCTCAGTTGACCGAAAAGTAGCCATTTATTTCAAATCACTAAAATGCGATAGGGTTCGGTTTTTTATTCATTGATATCCCCTTCAAATCACGCCGCAAAAAAACATCTCTACCCACCTTGTTCTATACACCGTGCAACATCACGGAATCTTATTTCACGTATGCACTTAAAGCTATACAGTAATGGTTTCTCGCTATAGAGAAAGTTTAAGCTTCCAACTTGGCGGGGAAGTTTCCGTTCTCTACAGTTCGCGTTAGCTAGCCGGAAAACCACGGGCAACATTGAGGGTTTAGTAGCGTACCGCGTTGAGTGTCCCATCTCTCGAGCCAAGCATTTGGGCAGAGGGATCGGTAAGCAAGGTAAAACTATAGTTTTTTTAAAAAAAAATTGATTAGAACACAAAAGCCGGACGAAAGGGACCTGGGGTAGTAGCATACTTGCTTGCAAGGAGCAAAGTCCTCGCCCTTGGCGTTGATACACTTGTGGTAGTCAACGTACTAGAGAGAGTCGATATTATATTAGCTTCGGATATGGGGTAAGACACCATGAAACGCGACAGGTATTGCAGGTTGCGAGTTACGGAGAACAAACGTTTTGCCAGCACTAGTAACACCCGAGGAAAGAGATCAGTATATACAGGGTACAATTCCTCATTGCGTATAATGGGGCGCATACATGCTTGGTCTGATTTTGATGAGGGAATCGAGCGTCAAAACCTATTCAAATTACACCCTATCAGCTTGGCCGCCCACTCTCGCTTCAACCTTGGAAACTGGACGATCGGCCACATGCCTGCAGTAACGAACTTGAAGGGCTTGGTTTCTCTGTCGGAATCGTCGGACATGGCTACGGAAATGGTTACGGATTTGTCGGTGGTCATGAGGAGTGGAGAGGTGCTTCCGGAGACGCAAAGAGGGCAATTGGGGATGTGCGATGGGTCGACGTGGGCAATCAAAAGATCGGGTGAGGTCCGGTTGCTTGTTGCCAAGAAGAGAAATGACCCCACTGTCGTAGAGGTTACCCGGACAGCCGCCGTTCCGGAGATGGTGGGCGGCGCCAAATGACGCCATGAAAACCTCCGAATTATACGATGTCGCTCATTAAAAGGGCTACGGCTGCGGGATGGACATGTGCTAATTGTGCGAACATGCTGTTTGGGAAACGGGCGGTGGAATTGAGGCCAAGGTTCTTTTCGTCCACTTTGACGGCGAGGGCAGCACCTGTTGGCCAGAATGCTACTGGTGGTGCGCCGAGGAAGATTCCGAATATGAGAGACCAATACAGAGCAAAAAACTCGAGTGGATTGTATTATACTGCGAGGTTCGTTACCACTTATTGGGGGAAGCACTCTTTGTATAATTCTTTGTTAAATATCAATTCCTATTCAATATCCTTTTCTATAATATATCATACTCCTTGATACTCTCTTTTTACACAAACGAAATAAGACAGAACATTGAAGACTAAACACTAAATATACTGGTCACTTTCAGTCTCGGAATTGCAACTTTGACACTCGCATATGCCTCTGTCCCTCTTTACCGTGCAATCTGTCAGCGTACCGGCTTTGGCGGTACCCCCATAACAGACCAGACTAGATTCACACCCGAAAAGCTGATCCCGCAGCGGCAGGCCAAACGTCTCCGTATTACCTTCAATGCCTCAGTATCCGATGTACTGGAGTGGAAATTCACTCCCCAGCAGCGCGAAGTCCGGGTGCTTCCTGGCGAGACGGCTTTGGCATTCTATAAAGCCAAGAATATGAGCAAGGAGGATATCATTGGCGTTGCTACCTACAGCGTAACCCCGGGTCAAGTAGCGCCATATTTTTCGAAGATACAGTGCTTTTGTTTTGAAGGTGGGCTCACTCTATGTTCACTGGTTAAAATAATGTTGCTAAATGAAAGCCAAAATAGAACAAAAATTGAATGCAGGGGAAGAGGTGGATATGCCAGTTTTCTTTTTCATAGATCCTGATTTCCTTGAAGATCCTCAAATGAAGGGGATCGAGACGGTCACACTTTCATATACCTTCTTCAGTGAGTATAGCCTTCGATAACCAAAGTCTATATATCATGTGCTAAGTTGCAATTCTTTATTCACAGAAGCGAAATACGACGATAACGGGGTTTTGCGCCCGACTCCTTGACTCTGTCTTGCTGTCTGTACTCAGTCTTGTACATAAAACTCCTCTGCACAGTTCTAACTACATGTCTTTGTACCACTAATTCGGAGTTTGGAATTGTCGTTTCTTTAGATTAAATACATATTCTCATCTCATCCCATGTTAGTCTTATGAGAAGGCCAATATCCAACCATTGTGATGTGGATATTATGTCGATCATAGAAACAGTATTATTTGCCCAATATATATCAGCATCCATCCCAGAGAGGATCTGCAATATGCCCAATTAATAGTTCGTAAGAGTTCGCATATGCACGTAGAATACAAGAATCAAATTAGAATGCAGGGCTACACCCTCGCCCCCCGCCCCCCTCGCGATAAGAATAAGGCCAAACGCCGCATACTATCCTACAATAATCACCAGAGAGCCAGGTGCCAAAGTTCACTTCTTCCCAAAATAAGACATGAGATTCCCCTGCCCTTTTGGCTGACTATCTTTGTTCTTCTTGGCCTTGGCTACTGGTTTGGCTATCGGTTTTGGCTTCGGTGGTTCAGGCTCTTCCTCTGAAAACGACTCCCAAACATTCTCAGTTTTTGTGACTGCATAGAGAGTAAGCATTGGTAGGCATATTAAAAAGGCAAGGACCTACCTAGATACCCATCACTGTCCCGGCTATGAACTTTCCTTGTCACCTTTCTCTTTCCTCTCACTCTACCACGAGTCGTTGCTCCTGCAAGTGATCCGGTGGATACTTCAGGTTCAGATTGATTCTCAGTCTTAACGATCTTAGTTGGTGGTTCTTGGTCTTCCATTTTGATATCTAATCGATTTACTAAGTCATCCAATCCTCAACAAAATCTAGACCAGTGAGCATTACCTATATCATCGTCATCGTCATCCATCATATTTCTAAGTTCTTCATCCTTTTCTTTTCTTTTTCTGGCGTATTCGGTATCATGAATAGGTGATGGAGACTTTTCGTTGTTTGATTCTTTATCGTCGTCATCATCGATACTGCTGGTTACTTCTTTTGTGGGTTCTGTGAGCTCTATAAGTTAATCAACAATCCCAAAGATATTTGGCGGTTATAATCAGATTGTTGGATGTCGGAATGACTAACCTTCTTCCATTTTCGGACTCTGTGCGGCCTGATACTGTTAGACGGGGATATTGATAAATAACAAATTAGAAAGAATAGCATAAACATACAGAATTAGGCTCCGAAACAGGGTCTGCGGCCTTCTTTTTTGGCGCTGCCTTCCATGAACTGAAGATATCATTAGATTGACCACGTCTAGGTTTAGTAGTAGCTGGTGGGGCGGTTTTCGTTGCAGGCAGTGTAGAGCTGTACAATTACGAAGGGATCAGTATAATTTGATAGAAAAACTGCAATTGATGAACGCACGCTTTTGTGGCAGGTTTTCTTGCTTTGGTTTCTGATTCATCTTTGGTTTCTTGCTTGATCTCCTTCTTCTTCGCTACAGCTTCTCTCTTTACTACAACCTCTTTTTTCTCTAATAAATCTTTCTTTTTTTCCTGACCAACTGATATAGTAGTCTTCCTCAGCTCTGATGAAATTGGAGGAGCTTGGTTGCCAGTCCTCTATACCGTAATTAGTACGAGAAGATTCTAGCAGAGTTTTAAAACAATTACCTTAGCACTAGGATTAAGAATAGTCCCGTAAGTAGCTCCAGCCTCCAGAGGATCTTCGCTTCGATGTGTTTCGAGTACTTGTGCGGAGCACCCAGTAAGAATCGTAAAATCCTAGGTAATTCCAAGTGACTTAATCAGCAACATACCAACAAATCATCAGTTTGAATTGATAGAACGAGACCAACCTCTAGCCGGAATTGCTCTAAGCTGTACAGATGCACGCTTAAAACCTGCTCTAGCTCTCCCTTAACAACTATCCATCAGAACCAGGTTAGCTACCAATCTCAGCAATGTAGTATCAAGTATATTCATCCTCGACACTTAGCGGCTTCCCACCCTGAACACACTATCCACGAACAAACAAAGATAATACTAACTGTCTAATTCCTCCTCTTGGCATAGCTCAACGACCTTAAGCAATTTCCTCTTTTCCTCCTCGGCGGTGACACTCGTTTGAGTTCCCGGGAATGAACTATCAAACATTACGGTGTCATTGTCATCACCGGCTACCCCCTTCCCCTTGGTGTCGGTAAGAGGTTGTGGTTTACGATATCCGATGACTATATATGTTGCATGTAGAGACCCGGGCTTGATAGCATTTTCGGAGGTGTAGAAGTCAAATAGCATCCTACAAGACATGACCATTAGCCAGACGATCCAATCAAAAGGGTCGAAGCTGTTTGGGGGATAAGCGGACTCTTTGGCTTGGTTTACATGGACTTTCAGAGCTCGGCTTAGGAGTCGATAAGAAACCTTCATTCGCCATAGTAATTAGTGGCATTTCAATTAAGATTCCCACATCCCAATGGATTCAGGGAGGATAGAAAAACTAACCACGGTCTCCTGCACAACAATTGCGTCCTCAAGATATTCACGATATTCATCCATTGCTGAGGTTTGTGAATCTAGCGTTTGCGGGTCTTGTTGGGATCAAAATTTCGTGATTCACTCTGGATGGGCCTGACGTGTCGCGGCTTAACGCGTCGAGGTCACGGATATCCATTAGAAGACGCGTTGCAATACAATCCTATTGTCGTTTCTAGATCTACATGTCTGTACCTACATAAAGTATCTGCAGACTGCACTCCAACAAAAAAAAATATACGCGATGGATCATTGTAATCACTTCACTCACACAAGTAGGCAAGTCCTTCTGAAAACCCATATTTGGTATGGGCAATCTTTCGCTCCACCAACTTGTAGTCCCCTTGTGAGTTAGGCTGCTTCTCAAGCTCTCAAAAGGTAGAGCAGACTGTAGACGGTAGACCCAACCCTGCAGTGTGCCCGCCCACTGCCCAGCACTTGCCACTGGAGACCTGCATTAAGAATCCCGCTTCTCTCTCTCGGACCCTCGGATGGTCCCGTCTCTGAGCTGGCACAGTCCGAGAGAGGAAATGTCTTAAACTTTAAGCCTCAACCCCTTCAAAACCCGCTATTAATTCGTCAGCTTCTACCATTCCCTCATCCATCTCATCACAACAATAACACACTCATCAATTCCATCTCCCGCACGAATATTCAACGAGAAAATGTCTTCAAGAACTCTCTTCTTCGTCACCTCAAATGCTGGAAAGCTTGCTGAGGCCAAGGCAATTCTGGGTGCCAGCGGTGTGAATCTCGAGAGCCAGAATGTCGAAATCACTGAAATTCAGGGGACTATTGAAGAAATCACAAGGGATAAGGCAAAGCGCGCTGCTGAGAAGGTTTGTGCCCCGGCTTGCCTTTTTCTTTGTGGGGGTTGCTAACGACCCAAATATAGGTCGGTGGCCCGGTCATTGTTGAGGATACCTGCCTGTGCTTTGATGCTCTTAAGGGACTTCCAGGGCCATATGTGTACGTCTTACTGTTTTCCAAAAAAAAAAAAAATACCTGGGTTGTGGTCAAGAAATGCTAAGTATTTAATAGCAAGCACTTCTTGAAGGAAATCGGCACCCGAGGCCTCACCAACATGCTTGCAGCCTACGATGACAAGACCGCATACGCCGTGTGCACGTTTGCTTACTGCGAGCCTGGAAGTGAGCCTATTCTTTTTGAGGGTAGGACAAAGGGGAAAGTCGTGAGGGCAAGAGGCGAGGGTTCCTTTGGCTGGGATCCTATCTTTGAGTATGAGGGTTCAACGTAAGTGCTTACTGGCGCCTTACTTATTGAGAGCCACTTCTAACTATCTTACAGCTACGCGGAGATGGACTCCTACCAAAAGAACAAGATCTCTCACCGCTTCAAGGCTCTTCAAAAGCTGACCGCTTGGCTTGACGAGAAGAACGGCGGTAGCGGGGGGAGCGCACCCCCACCTGCGGCCCCGAAGCCCGTGGACCGTCGCAACATGGGTGGTCACGACACTTCCTCTGATGGTGGTAGTTTCTTCGATGGGTTTGGAGAGGAGGTTAAATCGAGGGCTATCAACATTGCCGGTGATGGGATGGGTATCAGGAAGGCCACCGGAAGGGAGTGGCAATTTGACCAACCCGATGGTGGCAAGGGGAAGCACTAGATTAAACTATGACTTCCTCTTTCTCTCTAAGCCATTATGATATATCCAGTTGTAATTAAAAGCTTGATACAAAAATTCTATACTCCTTCCGGATGATCCAATCTCCACTGCTTCAGCCATGAAGCTATCCTTTCCACATTACTATCAATTTCATCAGTGTCATTACTTTGCAATTCGACCACTATCTCTTCATCATATGCCCCTAGAGCTTCTTCTAGAATTACTTGCATAATCTCTGCGTCCAGGTTTTCTTGAAGCTTTTTTTCTGGAAAATAACGATATTTTTAGTGAACTGCAGGTTGATGAGAGTTGATAGGGCTTATACCTGGATAGTTTCTGGCCTTGAGTCGATCATATAGAATTGTTGAATCTGCCCGGAGGACTACTACCAGATCAATCCAACTCTTGGGGAAAACATCGCAAACGTGCCAGTCGATGATATAACCTCCTTGCATTACATCATTTTCAATCTCGTCAAGAAGCTGCCGATTTCTCTGAGTTACTAGAGCAAACAAATTTTGGGAGTGTATTAAAGACCTTATCATCATCAACAATCCAGGTTTTAAGCTCGTCATCATAACCATCATGACAGCCTTTATCTTTGACAACCTGGTTTATGGAGAGGTGTTTCAAGCCAGTTGCCTGTGCGATAAGTTCGCAGTGAGATGACTTTCCTGTATGTTTGATCTGTTAGGGAAACATTATTGCTGAACAGATCGAAAGAGAACCCCACCCACGCCGGGAGTGCCGGTGACAATGATATTTGGCTGCGATCTTCCCATTATAAGGTTGTGCCTGTGACTTTATAAAGGCAGCAGCTTTCAGTTTCCCAAATTTTCAGCCAACCAACCAGTGTGGGGAAGGTTTAAACATAGACATGCATGGTCCCTTTTTTTTCATGCAGATGCAATGCAACGCACCCTAACCCTAAGACCTGTCGGATTAATTATTTTCCATATCTGGGGAAACATGACTTGGCATAATACATGTAGTCTTCATGTATGAAGTATGCAAGCGTGGCACGTTACTATACATGTAGCTCTCTGTGAGATAAAATTAAAATCGGTCAAGATACAGTACTGGTACTGTATGTACTTAAGGTACAAGTTCGGTTCACACACGTGATCTGTTAGCCATTGCAGTAGTCTATCATGATATTTACGGTAAAGTACATGTATTCTTCCCTGCGGGAACATGAAGCCTCGTGCACCCACCTGGAATCGTGGGGTCTCACCAAAAACTACTTCATGGAGTATGATTGATTAGTTGGACACATAATAGCTTGCATTTGAGATGTAGTTTTATGTAAGTACAAGTACCTAACCTGTGTACTGTCAAGCAAGCGGCTTCTAATAAGGCTGTTCTAGCCCTACCCACCCTAAAAAGCTTACTCCCAACCTATATTCAGGCTGGTGTCTGACAGCAGAGAGCATAGGGATACAAGAATGACTAAGCAATACTTTGTCATCATATATGATTGATGTATTTACATTCAAGCGAGTGACAGGGCATGCATACGTGCAGTGCTGTATCTGCGCGTGTGAACTTCTCATGGGGCGATTTGTTTGATTCGGCAGGAGCTTTCGGGGTTGAAACTTGAATGAACGAGCGAGTGTGGGCGGAACGCGTTTCTCCACCCGGGAACCGAGGCTTAAACAAGCCAACGGCTTACAATCCAAGCCTGTAGTAGGAGCACATGTCACCGCTTTGATCCCCTGTTACCAACTTCAAGGAAACGAACTACCACCAGCTATTAACATCGACACCAAGGGTCTAAACAATACTCATTCTTCAGGAGTCGAACTCCACCACTGAAGAGGACTGTTAACCATGGCAGGCTCCTCCCGTGTCCCTGTCTCGCTGCGGAACTTTGCCTCTGCGAAGACCGCGGCCGTGAGGAAGTCGCCGCAACTTGTCTTTAATCTCGATTTGTTCGTTACTCCTTTCCCCCAATGACTGTAGTTTATTAACACGCGAGCCAGAATACGCAATATTGTATTCGCCTACTTTATCCTCCGCCATTTTCGGCGAGCAGTTCGAAAGCTTCGTGGTCGTGGTGTCTTTGGCACCCTCTTTGATGGGTATGCATACATGCGAAGATATGCATACGGTCTATTCCTCAATGCGCCAGGAGTTAGAGGGAAAGTTCAGGCTCAGGTAGATGATGCGTTGAAAAAGCTTGAGGATAAGCTTGTACCTAAGGGGCCTGGTGTGACAAGATACCTTGCGTTGCCTAAGGAGGGCTTCACAGAAACACAAGCAAAGGAAGAGTTGAAACAGTGAGGAATAATTTACCCCTAGCTTATGAGGATGACTCTTGCTGATATTACTTTAAAGATTGAGTCAAATGGAACACACGTCATGGGAAGATGGCCATGTATCTGGTGCCGTCTATCACGGTGGTGACGAATTATTGAATCTACAAAGTGAGGCATACAGGATGTTCTCTGTTTCTAACCCTCTACACCCCGATGTTTTCCCAGGTGTCAGAAAAATGGAAGCCGAGATTGTTGCTATGGTATAACTGCTCCAATACCAATGCCATTATAGTGCTTTTCTAACATGATGTTAGGTTTTGGCTATGTTTAACGCACCGTCTACTGGTGGGGGTATCACCACTAGTGGTGGTACTGAGAGTATTTTAATGGCTTGTTTATCTGCCAGGACTAAGGCATATGTTGAACGGAGTGTTTCAGAGCCTGAAATGATCGTTCCTGTCACCGCTCATGCTGCATTTGACAAGGCTGGCCACTACTTTGGAATCACTGTGCACCATGTTGCTATCGACCCGGTTACTCTTAAGGTAGATCTGAAAGCTGTTAACCGTTTGGTTAATTATAATACTGTTTTGGTAAGCGCATACTATAAATACATGGGTTCTGTATACTTAATATTAACCCTTTCCAGATCGTTGGCTCAGCACCCAATTTCCCCCATGGAATCATCGATGATATCTCAGGACTCTCCAAGATCGCTCTCCGTCGCCATATTCCTCTTCACGTTGATGCCTGCCTTGGTTCCTTCCTCGTACCATTTCTTGAAAAGGCCGGGTTCCCGACAACACCATTCGATTTCCGTATCAAAGGGGTTACATCGATCTCTTGTGACACACATAAATACGGATTTGCTCCTAAGGGTAACAGTGTACTCCTTTTCCGCACCAAAAAGCTTAGGTCATACGGATATTTTGTTATAGCTACTTGGCCTGGCGGTGTTTATGCCTCGCCTACCCTCGCGGGCTCTCGTGCTGGGAGTCTCATTGCTGGAACTTGGGTATCACTAATGACACAAGGTGAAAATGGTTACACTGCCTCCTGCCGCGATATCGTCGGTGCCGCAAAAATAATTGAATCTGGCATTCGCGAGAAGCTCAGCCCCGATCTTTATATATTAGGAGAGCCTATGGTATCCGTGGTCGCATTTTCATCAAAAACTATAAACATTTATGAGGTTGCAGATGAGATGAATGCGCTTGGATGGCACTTGAATGCGCTGCAAGACCCGCCAGCGATCCATATCGCATGCACAAAACCAACTGTATCAGCGACAGGGAAGTTTTTGGAGGATCTTGAGAAGGCACTGAAGGAGGTAAAGCTGAGAGGGGAGAAAACTGGAGGTTCGAAGGCAGCGACCGGAGATACTGCGGCTCTCTATGGCGTCGCGGGAAGCTTGCCAAATAAGAGCGTCATCAATTCCATGGCAATTGGTTTTGTTGATACGCTGTACAAGGCGTAAAATGCCCTTGAAAGCGTGGAAACGGCTTGTGGAGGACATTAGAACTGAGTGTTTTTGGGTGGTATGTTCAGATAGTGAACTGCGTCGTTCATTAAGCTTTTCATGGTGGATATTTGTTTGGCCGAGGGCGTTTCGTATATCACATCACATGGTTACACCAACCGCAAAATTTCCTTTGTAAGTGTTTAACTCATTCGTTCATTACCATCTTTCCTTTGTCTTTGTTTTATTACTGCGGTGTTTAGGCTTGGGCTTGAGAAGGGGTTGGGAAGGGCCACTCGGCATAAGTTCCTAGGCCTCAGAGTATATATCAGGAATTGCTACTAGAAACATTTAAACCATCATTTCAAAGTTGTTGAATAAAGAATACAGTCTAGGTATATCTGGCTAGCATTCAGTAATTGTAATTTTATAATTAGAGAACCTCTAGTACATGTTTTCCCCCTAACAACACGAAGAAGCAATCCTTTAGGGGCGAGGGAACGCTTTCTTGATCTAGAGACGGAGATGTGAAATCTGAGCTACACGTAGATAGAATTCCATTGTGCCCATCACGACATAAATTCCACCCACAATATATGGAATCATGGGTGATCACTCGCCAACCAGGCCTTTAAAGCCGGCAATATCCGACACCCCAGACGCCCCAATATGCATGAAAACGGACATTAATTGTAACTAATTCATTGCTCTGGGCTCCAAGCATATGAAGCTTACGACAATCTTTATTTTAGTCTAAGTCTTAGTGCATATAACGGGCATAAAACACAATACAAAAATAGCTATTTGCGCACAAAACAGTGACCTAGCTTCCCGGTGTCCGTGCTCCATGTCATAGCGAGAGATCCGGGCCGGTGTCTAAGCCCCACAAGCAATGCAGGAGGACCAAAGCGATGCGTGCAAAGCCTCTCCAATAACCTTTGTTCCCGGGGGGGGGGCATAGTCTTACTCACAGACTGTGCGGTCAATATCAACCCTGGAGTATATACGGTCAGGGCATGCACCAGGCTGTAAAGTGGTCCTGGACAGTGATTTCAATGGCCATCTGAGCCCAGCGCTCACTTTAAAATGTTGTTCAATTGCGGTGAGGGGATAGCAGCGCGGAGTATTCTGGGAACGGGGATATTAAACAAGTGGGAGAAAAGGAAAATAAAGAAAAGGCTAGCTAGAGGAAGATGTTAAACTCAACAGAATTAAGTGCTAATACGTACGTACAGTAACACTAATTACGGAGCACGCGCCTGATATAATTCCCTAGTAAATATATATCAGAGGATCAGGGAATTAAGAGAAACCGGGAAAAGGCGCAGTGAATTAAGTAAGGCGGAGATGAGAACATTACCAAAGATCGACCCCCGGGAATTTGAACATCTACCAACTTTCATAGACCGTCAATCTCAAGGGACGTCACACCAAAGATGGGTCCTCGTACGGATGTCGATATATATATCGATATTTATATACATGTAGTTCAGTAGCAATGCGGCCATCGGCCGGGTAGCTGGGCAGGACATACATGTATGTCCGCTGAACGGGTAACTGCACTGACCGCATACGTATACATGTACTTCTTCACTAGAGCTTTATGGCTTTGTTTTGATGTAAATCCATCACAATGGCGGAGATGAGGCACCACAAGCCTAATGTAAGTAAGGCAGATGCTAACGGAAGGCAGATGTAGAGTATATTCCCGGACTCTATACTCGCGGGTTAACTAAGTGGTCGTATATCGTTGCAAACAAATGCCTACCAAAAACTCCGACTTTCTACTGAGTATAACGAACCCGACGTCACCTTCAAATTCGTGGTCAAGCTTGCGCGGAACGCCACACATTAATCAGTCAGTATTGATAGCACTCGGATGATGGGGTCATCTTTTGCAAGTCAAAAAATGTAGCTTGGGTTATTATCTACCCGCATCCATTATGTATTGGCGCACACACCAAAGGGCACAGAATCCCGAGAACTTACTCATTTCTCCTCATACTATGTATGCAGTATCTAGGCACCAAAAGGAGTCTACATGCCGATTATAGGTCTTGTTCATAGGGGGGATTCCGGGAGTCCTCATGTAAATGGTGTCCAAAGATCGATGCCTTCTTACTGCTTTTCTCTACAACTTTGTTACCGCCCTAGGAACCTAATATATAAATCTCCTGTATCGAAATTATATTATACCTGATAAGTCAAGCTCTGGTATATCCATGGAAATTTCCGTGTTCTTCTCAAAACCTCAATTTTTGGCGTGTTTTGATAACTCAAGCTTTCATCCCTGTCACCTTTTGTCCTTTCCAATCACAGAATATCACTCGCAATCACATGACCCGCACACCTCACGAAATACTCGGAACGAGTCAATTGCCTATCTAGCTAATTGAGAACCCCTTAAAGTTCCCCCATATGCAAAAGAAGCTACTTCTGATAATATCCTCGCCATGTCAATGATCAAACACCCCCTTCTAAGCCTCAGCACCACCACCCCCAACCATTGTTCCACCAAACCACAAGCTACCCCCCGGACGTTCCCCCGAACCCACTCGTGGGAGGGGGGGGGAGGGGATTTCCATATCTCGGGTGTTGGCGAACAAAAGGTCATCGTACGGAAACTCTTATCTGCTCTCCCCCCCATCATATTTACTTTTTCCGTCTCCGCTCCTCCCAGCTTCCCTTCTTTCTTTCTTTTCCTCCACCACCATATAAACGAAAAAAGAAGTTTCAACCCCTTGCATTGCGGTGTTTGAGATCCCGTTTCTGATCAGCACCCGGTCGATCCAGGAGCTGGGGCGTCGGGAAACCCACTCGAGGCGTCCGGCCGTTCGTTTACCCCTCAGTTGCCAATTGTGGGATCCCTAGTACAGTACATGTCTAGTAGATAGCCCACGAAACCACCGATCTGTGAGAGACCGGCTCTTGAAACGGGGGGGGGGGGGGAGAGAAAGGCACAAGAAGAAGAAAAAAGGAGGACTATAGAACCAAGAAGAAGGCCCATTCATGCAAGTAGAGATAGGCCCTTCCCCCCTCGGTGCGGCGTAAACGTAATATACGTAACTCCTATCACAACTGGGAAAGAAAAGGAAAAAAAAAAACCTCGCAGCTCAATTGATGTGCGGGAAGCCCTTACTTACATGGTCTATCCATGACGGGGGGGAAAACAAAATTTGTTGCAATTTTCAAAAACCAGACTGTGCGTAGATTACCGCCTTTCTCTGGAGTATGGATATGTAGTTGGACTTTTTTTTTTTTTTTTTTTTTGCTTGTTCCTTTTTTTCGCACCCACTAACTAGAACCTTCAGTGATTCGAAGCAAGCAATTACAAGCCAAAGGCTCTACGCATGTATCATAGGGAACTATATCCTCACTACATACAACACGAACCCCTAAATCTCAGAATAGCAGTTCGAGACATCTAGATTGGAAGCTCCTGTGCAGCCACATTCTTCAATGCAGCACGAGCTTTTTTTGTGCGCCCGTTGTGTAGTACGATAATAGCAGGTTCCTTAGCTGTATAGCTAGGAGCCTACGAGAGGAAGGATATCGTCGTCGAATCGATTCCTCAACCAACAGCAATCCCACGATTCAAGACCCCCCCCCTTTTTTTATCTATCTCGATACCCCCCTCCCCCCCGCTCCCACCCCCAACAGAAATAAAAACCACTATATGCAGGAACAAAAGACATACATCACATCACGGCAATGTCAAATATACTTACATACCTACATGTATTCTCCTCTGGCCTATGTACATATGTTGTTTCGTTCTGTCGGCTCCCGACATTAATAGCATTTCTCTTTTTTTTTTTTCCTCCCCCTTTGCTATTTTTCCCACCACTTATATGCAAGGCTGAAGAAAACGAATTAAGAACTCCTCCCCCCCCCCCCAAAAAAAAAACCAACCTGGAACCAACCAACCAAGCCAAAAAAGCCACCACCATCACCACCACCCAACCATCGACCAGATCAGCCACCGGTGGATGGCAGGCAGGCAGGAAGGAGGGAAGGAATAGGAATGGAGGCCTGGTGCCGCCACGCCCATCAGGAATTGTCCCATCCCATCCATCCACCCATCACGTGCATATCCAGATGCCCGGCCCATTTTGCGAGCAGCCAATGAGACCGCCTCCTGAGCAGTTAGACCTTGCTCAGGATGGGATTGTTTATGCGTTTCCAGGCCACTGTATCCGGAGGGGGGAGCCATGGTTGCGAGGCCCTCAGGACCAGTGGTTTGATGGGCCGGTGCGGGTGCTCGTGATCGTGGGTGAGAACTACTGCATACATAGTATACTGAGTTATTTCCTGGACCGGGGGGGAGGGTGGAGGAGTGTAAATGTAATGGCAAGTTCCCCCCATGCTTCATGGGGGAGAACGAGCTCGGCCGGGGATTGGTGCTGGGTGGTACGCATGTTGAGTATCATGTCCTACAAGGGCCTAGATCCAGCACTCTCACTCACTCGCTCTCTCACTCACTCACTCACTCTCTCTCACTCTCTCTCTCTATTTCCACTAAACCGAAAATGTAAACTCCATATCTACAATATATGCCGGTGAACGTGAGAATTGCAAATATGCCGAAGTGGACCGATATATGCCGACACCAGCACCTGAAAGAGCCCAATAATGTAACTGAGTGAGTGAGTGGAAGCTGAGGTGAGGATTAACCTCTTCCCCTCCCCCCTCCCTGATTACGTATCTATCTGCAAAGTAAGTATCTTAGATAGAGAGCATACACCTCCAAAAGTAGGTACCAAGTACATGTAATTCCACAGTCACCCTCGTGCGTGGCCGGTCAAGCTACATACACACACACTCCCAATAGAGCAACCATCTTCACGCAGATGGATCAGGTACCACCTTCGGCAACGCAGCAGCACTGAGGGGCGCAAGGCTGAACGGGGGGGGGGAGCCGAATCGGGATCTGCCCCAGTCCAGCTCTCACTCTCTTTCTCACTCTCTCTCTCGTGTATTATTACACCACTCAGTAAGCTGAAATGCCATGCCAGGAACCACACATACATATATATGTGTGTGTGTATATATATATACGGGAATTGGCATCTTATCCCGATGGGAACATAGGCAGCAGCAGTAGCACATATGCCGACTGGCCACCCCACCAGCTGAGTGAGTGAGTGAGTGAATAATTGTTTCGATATAGAGTAGTATAATATCGGGGTTCGATCCAACGTTGAAAATATTACCCGTCAATCTACAGTAGCTGCGCTGCCTGGTGGCCAAATCCCCCCTATAGTCTATGTAGTCTAACAGCACTTTTTGCTCCAAACGGGTCGGTACTGTAATATGTTGTATTTACATACGGTCGGTCTACTGTGCCTCACAACGTCTCCGCTGATATGGCCGGCAGGGCAGCGTATCCGCATTGGGGTCAATTCCAAACCCGATGCCGTGGCTATGTAGAATACGGCCGCTACGCCTTCTCTATCTTCCTTCCTTTCTGACCCCATCGGCTAGCTCTTGGTACCAGTTACTCCATTTGTATATATATATATGCCGACCTTTGGCTACGATATTCCAATTCTGCTGAAACTCCCCGTGATACATTTTAATATCGATTTTGCACATTGATTTTGCAATTACCCTCGAAGTTCCCAATGGCAGATACAAGAGGAAGAAAAGAAAGAATGAGAATCGTAAAAAAGCAACATTGATCACCTGAAGAATTTTTTTTTCCCCCTCACCCAAGACCACTCCCCGACTCATGATTGGCGATCGACCTTCAATCTACCTGCCCTCCTGCCTGCCCTATGCACATGTACATAACTCTACCCTTTTACAAAAAACCGCACTTTTCACGCGAGCATAAAAAAAAACACCGCAACGTGCAAAAAAACTCCCTCCTCCCGGTTACCGGCGGTTTAAAACTTTTTCTCCCTCAACCCTGTACTAAAACGGTGGGTACATGACTGCCGAGTGATAACCTATGATCCACCCAAAAAGGGGGGATGGGGTTACTTCCATGAAACAAAATCACGTGTATTGTCGAAACAAGATACCGCGCAATGTGAGTTGCAGATAACGCCACTGGGTGGTTTAGAGTCTAGGAAAGAAGGGACGTTAGCCGGTTGAGACAGCGAAATCTTGATCTGAAGCTTAACGGTCCGGCATGGCGAAGGGATGGATGGATCGATGGCATCACCACTCACTAGATAGGTAGGAGGTAGGTACTGGTACTCTAGCCATCCATGGGTGAGAGCGCCATGCGTGGCTTTCATGAACCCTAGCAAAAAAAAAAAAAAAAAAAAAAAAGAGAAAAAAAAAAAAAAAACTAGGTGCTATTCCTACCTCTAGTTTTTAAAGTGCGGTCGCTGGTTGCCAGTGAAGTGAAACCCAGTAAGTAAGCTGTTAGGGCACGGTAGGGTATGTAAGTCGATCAGATCATCATTCTTCTCCATTTGCCAACCGTCAGCAAGGTGAAGATCCCCTTTTTTTTTTTTTTTTTTTTTTTTTTTCACCCTCTGCCCATAGTGCACTGTGTTTATTGGCAAAACCCACACCATCCATAGTCCAGAATTCTCATGCACAGATCGTCGGGAACCCCCGGTGGAGCAATATACACAAGAAGCCTAGCTGGGGGGTGGGGGGTGATGGTGTTAGCTAGACTAATCTCGGTTTCCCATTTCCATGACGAAGCGGAGGTATTCCTCCGGGCGTATCTACCTATTCCCAACTCCCCTTGGACCCTTCGCCGCCCGGTGTCAAGAGGTGGGGGTTTACTATTCACATATTCACAGAGAGGGGGTGCCGAAGATAGACGGACATACCTTGCCTAGTCCGTCGAGTGAGTAATCATGAAGCAGTGTAAGAGAGCTTTTGCTCGGAATCGATCTGAACAATGTCAAAGCGTGAACCTTGGAAGGGGAAGGGAAGGGAAAGAAAGCGGAGGTGAAGGGATCAAGGAGGAATGGGAATGGATGGGGAATGACACGTGGTGTAGGGTTACGTATGTATCTCTAATGTAGTCCCGGAGCTTGTTGCGTTTTTCTGCTAGCAATGAAAGACAGACCAGCATGGCCATGGCCATTGCCTCTCCGTCCGCTCCTTCCCCCCCTAGTTATGTAGCCATGTAGATTCTAGACAGACCCCACTACACCTAATACATCCCCGGGGTCCGGCTAGGACGTACTCTTTCTCTGTCTTCATAATAATAACAACGTTACTGAGATTAACGGATAAGATAGGACAAGACATGACAAGACAAGACAAGACAGATCAGATGGAGAGAGACAGCCCTGGACCGTACGTGGGGAGGGTCCAGAAGGGTTGAGATCGCGGAGGATTTGCAAGATGGGTACGCACGCGCGAGCACGGTCAGGTAAATTTAACATACATGTAATTACATGTAACTACATATTACACTAGCGCGTGCGTACCCTCGAGCAGTACCGGCGCGAAGAACTTAACGAAGATGATCAACAACAGTAATGTATTATCCATGTAGTCGATATCTGTAAAGTAATGTGGATAAGATAGATTACAATGTAAGTACATGTACATTCATGTAAGTAATCTACAATAACCCAATACCTATCACTTCCTCCCCTCATCATCCCAGCCAATAACCACGATGGTGGTGATGGTGGTGATGATGATGATGGTGATGATGATGATGATGATGATGACCCTTGGCACAAGCATCTTTTACTCCTCTTTCCTTTCCTTTTGTTCTCGACCCCCGGCACACTCGTGATTTTACCTCCATGCATGACTGCATCCTTTAGCCACGTGCCTGCGTTTCTCGTAGCTCTTCGGCGCCCGCCCCCAAATCCAGCCAAGGATCCGGAGTAGGGCGGCCGGACCGAACCACACGGACTTTAGGGTCCGGGAATACTTGACTGAATTTCATTAATACATTAATACATATGTAAATACATACATATCCACCACCCCCCCCCCTTGCACTTATCAGGGCATACCCCGCAGCAATCTAGGTACATGTACGTAGCGATTTCTTTCTTTTCTGATCGTATCGTAGACACGGGAATCGCGCGAGATAAGGGTTGGACTGGGGCTGGGCTGGGCTGGGCTGGGCTGGTGGTGATGGTGGTGAAGAGGGTGAAGAGGGTGCTAATGTATGTTGCATGTATGTATCACACCGGAGGATTTATCGCCCAAAGGCTGCACACACGACGTGTCTCAGTAACTGGGGGGGGGACGAAGAGCAGGTAACCTTAAGTCAAGAAAGTGAATGTAATGTGTAAGCATTGGATGATACTCGGCTGTAAGTACACCACTACTTACTCATGCTCATGTACTTGCATGTACTTGCATGTACTCTCCGTAAATGCGTACGTGCTCTATTACTACAACTACAACTACAACTACAACCACAACCACAACCACATACATGGTGATATTCTACATCGAGTATAGCAATATGGTTATAGTACCCGTGGATGTACTGTATGTACGCCAACTCTACTCTACTCTACAGTACGCGGGAAGACATACTTAGGGATAAGGCAGGCAGAAAAGTTCCTGTCGAGACCTCGTATGCGTTCTCCCTTTCCCTTTCCCTTTTCCCCGTCCTCCCTTCCCTTCTCTCCCGTGCGCACACCCACCACCACCACCACCACAACCACCACAACCACCAAAACACCACAACCACAACCGCAACCACAACCACCACTAACTAAACTAAACTACTCCACCAACCCGCAGCTGAACTGTAAGGTATCTTATCCACTCACCCCACCCCAACCCCAAGAGAAGGAGATCTGAGCAAGAGCAAGAGCAAGCAAGAAAGAAAAGAAAGAACGGAAAAAAGAAAAAGAAAAAGTTATTCGGCGCACCCTAGAACTGGCAATCCTGCCCCGCCGGTAGACCGGGCCAAGCCTCCCTCACACCCACCCTCCCCCCGTCCGCGCATCAACGAGCGGACGGCTAGTAGCCAATCGTCACGATACGAGCGAGGTAGACATCGTTGAATCTCCGAAAACACACACAACACAATTTGAAATACTAGATGCAAGTTTATTTGGTCTAGAGTGTTGTGAAATATGTAGGGTTCGTCATTTACAGTATTGTATCCCCTCCCCACACACGCACATACACAACCAGTAGTAGTAAGTACATGTAGTGTAGTATGTAGCAGCATCGTCCCATCGTCCCGTAGAGTTACTCTAGGTAGTTTATGCACGCGCGTACACATCGGTACCTACTGCAACTGCAACTGCAACTGCACCCACATTACATTCCCCCCCACCCCTCCCTCCCCCAGTGCGGGAGTCCCAAATCTGAAACTCCGCGTAAAAGCAACAACAACAACCTGAGTACATACGTGCCTACAGCGCCCATGTACCTAGGTACACCAGAGATCCGGAGGTTACCATGCCGATTTCCACTTCCAACGCCCCGATTCCGGTCGGCGGGCGGCTGGGAATAGATATGGGCAAGGGGAATATATGGGCAACAAGCGAGAAAGCGGGGCTGGAAGGGGAGGGAAAAATAAAAAAAAAAAAAAAAAAAAAAAGGGTTTCAATGCGGGGGAGCCCGTTCGCGGGAGTGGAGATGGTGGTGAAGCTAAACTACATATAGCTGCCTTGCCTTTATTAAATTGCTGCCTAGAGTCTACATGTAGTACATCGTCTACTTTAGGCCCCGAGAAGAAGGATACATTTAGTTTAGCTGGAACGTCCGGCGCGCGCGTATGTACCACACACTAGCTGGCTGATGTACCCCAATGTTTATATATACATGTATACATATATATATATATACCTGCGTTAATTACATGTATGTAGAGGATTAGATTTTGTTATTTCGGCGTTGTTATTTTATTTTGCGCTGTTATTTTTTTTGCCTCGATCCCCCTTCTGGAATGGGTTGTGGTGGCTGTGGGAGGGTGGGAAAGAGAGGAAAGGTGTCTTGTTTTGGTTTGGGGTTATCGTGTCGATGGTCATGACAAGCGCCCGCGGTTGCACAAGCTAGAGCCCAGATCAACTCTACTTCTAGACCTTGCCGAGAGATTTATGGCCTGATAATTATTACTATTGGGGGAGAGGTGGGGGGGGGGATTATCTTTTTTATCTTAAAAAAGGTGGCCGTGGGATCGATGGCTTGGGATTATAATTTTTTAAACAGCGAGTTACCGTTATGTTTTTTTAGTCTAGATGAAATGTAGAGAGAGAGGCACCGACCGACGGGTTTATGCCGAGAGGCAGGAAATATAGAAAGGAAGAAAAGAAAAATAAGCGCGGCCTCCACCAACACATTCCATCCCATCGTCTTCTAGAACAACTTGAAACGACGAAAACCAGGTTGCCGGCTGATGTTCAATTTCAAGAGCCGCCAGTTCGGTTCGTAATGACCCAATTCCTTGTTCGCCCCCATGCATGCATCTCTATTCCTGGCTCCTAATATGTACACATGCAGGCTGTGTCGCTAAGAAAAAAAATAAAAAATAAAAAATAAAAAATGGAGTGACTGGATGGGGAAAGGGAAGTAGAGGGAAAGGGAAAAAAAAAAAAAAAAAAAAACGTAACAACCAATTCTTTGAAGGGCAACACATTTCTCTACTGTGTAAATTACTGATGGCTTTGGAACCATGATGATGATGAGATACAAAAATAAATAATCAGGCCGCCGTACATATACCCATACCAAAAAATCAACCATGAAAACGGGAAAGAATCTAATGTACATAAATAATAATAATAATACTGGATGTCTTGATACCACCAAACCGGCCAAACCAAAAATCGGAAAATAAACAACCGTATCTTTACTCGCCTATAAATATTCCAAAATGAAACTTGATAAAGTGAAAAGAACAAAAGAGCCCAAGTGATGAAGTAAAAACCCATGCATGTGTCAAAAAATGAAAGACAGAAATATAGTTAAAGTGTAGTAAAAAAAGAAACCAGGAGGCACAAAATATAACCGACAGATATAAGTTTCTTTTTGGAAATGGAAATTGAGAAAGTTAAAGAAAATCCAGCGTGGAATGTAGACCCCGATTGCCGAAAGGCCGTGTTTGATCCGAGAAGTAATGAAATGTGACTGTACAAGGCCGATTATATCCAAGCCAGATCCCCACCAGGATCAGTTGACCAGATCTCGTCGGCCATCATCGTAACCACTAGTCCCTCTTCTAAATCCTACACCTCTCACCCCCGATGAAAAAACTCCGGATCCCGCGGCGCGCCAATAGCTTCTTTTTGCTGGATATCCTCGTGCGCCTGGTCCCCGAACCCCCGCTGAACGACAAATGAAAATAAAATGCAATGTGGTGGGAACGAAAGCCAAAGTAACCGTCGTAGCGTGACACCAAATAAAAAATCGGACCCTGAAAACATGATATATCGCCAAAACGCTCAAACCCCAATAATCGAAACATGATGCCTTTCAAGGAACATTAACATCACTTGGTAATTGTACTGGTGGTCCACTTCCAGAACCAGATTCCCTGTCCTCAGATGTTATTGGGCCGTGTGAGTAGTGGACAACCTGGGCTCCTGCAGGGTTTGCCGCTGTGGGATTAGCTTCAAGGTAAGCTGCCATATCCCAATTGCGTTGTCCGGCTGGAGGTGGGGCAAGCGGTTGCTGCGCGTGCCACATGTTGCCATGCTGACTCGAAGGTGGTGGAAGAGCTGTATGAGGCTGCAAATCCTGACCACCAGTGCGTTGTATTGGCGGCGAAGTAGTCATGGGTGGTTGCTTTAGGGAAGGCGGGCCAGCAGTACCAGTTATTGAAGTAGAAGGACCTGCGGATGATTTCGAGTCTGTTGCGGATGGGGGCGAAGGTACACGAGATGGGGGAGCGTCAGAAGGGCCTGACTTTGTAGATTCACCAGGTCCTCCCGGATACGCAGAGCCCCCAGGAACAGCGGGAATAACCGAGGCAGTTGAGGAGTAACTGGCAGACTGCGCGAATAGTTAGCGAGGGATCAAAGAACACACTACTGAGGTTTACTCACATATTTGCCAATAATTTTCTTCAACGCGTGGGTTAAAACCGCCCATGGGAACACCTTCACGTCCTTCTCAATGTTGCGAGGTTTGGGGTTGGGAAATGCCATGATAAGCTTGAAAAAGTTCTCGCTATCTGGCTTCGCTTTAGAGACAGTCAATGGCTTGCATCCTTCTAGATTTCTTCGGATTCTATTCTTCTCCTCCACTGTGAATCGAACAGCAATCAAAGACTCCAACAAGTAAATGCAATCCACGCTAGTAACATAGCACTCCCGTTTCTCCGCCCACCAAATACAACTTATACAGATACTATTCGGCTGCCTCTCGTTTGGTGCAACAGGGCGGAAGGTTGTATGGATCGTGCTCCCTTTCTGCCGTCTCCAGAACTGCACAAGTCGCCGTCTGTTGTCCCACTCCTCCGAAGTCCAGTTGTGCGCCATGTCGTTCAATTCCCCTTGGATCTCAAGAAGGGCCTTGTGGGGATAAATCCCGTATGGGTTGAAACCGGACCCTGTTCCACTGGGTCCTCCTTGGACAGCTCCAGGGGCAGTATGCGCTGATTGCTGGAGAGTAGAGGTTCGGATAAGTGTCGGATTTGGCGTGTTTGAAGGAGAAGGTAATGATGGGGGCTGCTGATCTGGAGGGCCATCATTCCTGATAGGTCTACCTGATGGCACTGTGGACGTCTGAGCACCAGAAGGTTGTACAGGGTATGGCTGGGCCCATGGTTGTCCTGGCTGAGTAGCTGACTGTTGAAGCCCATCTGCGTATGAACCATAGGTATAATTTCGTGGAGGTGAGGTCTGTGGCTGATAACCAGGAGCATGTGTTGCTTGCTCAGGGTGATCATACCCAGAATAAATACCATAGGCTCTGTCTGTACCTGCATGGGACGCATAAGGTGGGTATTGCCCTGGTCCCTGGGGTTGGTATCCATATCCATAGTCCTCGCTCTTTGGTCTTATTGGCTGGGTGGAGCGCTTTGCAGGGCTTCTTGTTGTAGAATCCTCAGGTTCAGCCGTGAGCTTGCGCTTGAGTTTTGTTGCTCGAGGCGGTGAGCTGTAAGATTGCTGCGCTGTTGCGTCTGTGTACGTAAAAGTACCAACATCTACAGTTCCCAATTCTTGCCCCTCCTCATCCTCCATGTTCATGTATACCGTAACTTGAGGAGCTACCCACCCCGTTAATGCAAAGGCAGGTGTCTCGCCGGAAAGTCGATACATCCCAGACCCTTCGTGTTTGTGAATAGTAGCGTTGCACCTTCGTGAGCCAAACATAAACCTAAACTGTCTAGAATCTGCAGTCAAATCTGTGGGGCAATGGAGGAAAACGCTGAATGGTGCTCCTTCAACTCCAACCTGAGGAGTGTATCCCATTACCCTGGGTATTAATGGTCCTGTTGGATGCTCCTCATACCCCCGTGATGGGTAAACAGCTTCACCTATAGCGGAGGTATGCTGTTGGGACTGCGAATGGCTATGGGGGATGTGTGCCAGTTGTTGTTGCTGTGATGGTGTTGTGTAATGGGACTGGGAGGCATATGATCCATAAGAGGATTGAGGGTTGGGCAAGTGCTGGCTCTGAGGTCTAGTGTCATACTCTAAAACATGAATCAGTTAATTAAGTCTTTGAGGATAATTACCGAAATTATCTTACCCGGCTGCTGCTGGGGAGATTTTCCGTAGGCCGACATCGACAAGGTCCCGGCCGGGAAGGCTGATTTGGCCAGGAGGCCGTCTTCGTTATGTAACCCGCTCCGAAAGCTAGGAATATCTCGGTAGTCGTAGGACGAGTAAGGGTCTCTGGACTGTATAGAAGCCACGATGTTAGCTAGAAGCTTAGATATTTTTTTTTTAAAAAAAAAAAAGATGCCTAATAGTATATAGAAAATACATATTCAGCATGCATAAGCATGCTGATAAACAAAAAAAAATGTCATATGTATATATAAACAAATAAATAAATAGAGTTGATTTAAATTACCTCTTGAACGTGCGTGTATACTGCGCTGAGTGCCACGATGAAAGATGTAAGTGGATGAAATGGGAAGATGTGAGGTCAAGGAGGCAAGAAGAAGGCTGAAGATCTCCTTGCTTGGGGTTGGTATGTAGTAGTAGTGCTAGGGTGGTGGTCCAAAGCGAGGCTGGTCAAGCTGGGGTAGCTAGTGCGAAGTAGTCAATAGCGTGATTGTCAAGGGTTCCTGGTGACAATTATTGAAACCGTAATAGATTGTAGTTTATCACGTATTCAAAGAGAGTTGTGAAGAATTTGAGTGATCAGGATGTCAGGCTGATTTGACTCTGTTCCAAATCTGCTATCTGGGTAGTGGTAGAGCTGAGTGGGAGCCGATCAGTCACGGTATATGTACGACGAGGCAGAGAGAGACACTCGAAGAGATGGCTATGCGCAAGAACTTGAGTTAGGAGAAGGAGTCAGTGGCGATGATTAATAAATGGTGGTGGCGCCGAAAGAAGAACAGGAGAGCTGAGGGTCGAGGCCCAAACAGGAGCAAGAAGCTCGAGCGACTGTTGGTAGTAGGTAGGGGGGGGGGGGAGTGGAAGCAGGTGGGCGGGTGGGAAAGGGAGGAGCAGAAGGAGGGGGAAGAACAACTTCTGAAGGTGTGGGTGGTATCTGTGGATGTAGGATGGCAGGTAGGATCGAGATATGTGGGATATGTTATGTTATTTTTTGGGGGTAGAGGCTCTTAGCAGGAACCAGAGGTAACTCGAACAGTGCAGTAGTAATACGGTTCTCCGATCTGATCTGGCTCGAGATCTTGGAATCCTCGGAATCCAGGCAAACCTCCGGGCTCACACACGAAATGGATCTACCCGGTATGTATGAGGTATGTATGAGGTACCCTGTGCTTATACACAGGCACGCACTCGTATTATTTCAATAAGAAGGGCGGAGAAGATGAAGGTGACGGAGATGAGGGCTGTGAAAGTAAGGAAAAGAAAAGAAAAGCAGAAAACACGGCCACCCAAAAGTCGGAAGTTGTAATATCCCAAATAAACTAGCTGCGGGCCCGACAAAACAAAATGAAGGGCGGCAGCGGGCACCAGGCGGGGAAGAAAGAAAGATGTATCTTACCAGTAATAATAATGATGGAGTAAGAATAGGCAGTAGCTGGAAGAAGGAATTAGAGGGGTGATAACTGGTTGGTACTTCTTCTGGCTGCTGCTGTTGTTACTTGCTAATGCTGTTGACGAAAGCGAGTGACGAAAGCAGAGGGAATATTATATGTCTAAAGACCCGAAAAGATGGACGCATCGAGCAACAGGAGACTACTCTACTTATTGACCATCTCCGTTAACTCTTTGCGTAGAGTAGTCGTAGTACGCATCCAAGAGGTTGACTGGCCCGAAAATGATTTGTGGACGTGAGCAACCTCCCCCCCCCCCAGCCTCTTCCCAGCAATACCCATTGCGGATGTGGAGAGAAAGGGAGAACCAGTGTTCATTTACTCATCAACCAAGCCGCCAGAATGGTACCTACCCCTACCTCTTTCCCCCCCCAAGGAAGTAGATCTTTCTTTTTTTTTTTTTTCTTTTCCCTCCCTTTGATCCTCTACGGAACGAACAGGGTGTGTGTTGCTGAAAATACACAGCAAGTATTAACTGGACTGGCAAGGATTCGAATACTTTAGATCTGGCAAATCCAACCCAGAAACCTTAACCTGCAGCGCATCGCATTGTGCTGCACCTTGCGGAAGAGTTTTCCCTGCCGTACCCAGGCTCGGCGCAGCCGCTTGTTTCCGGCCACGATATCTATCATGAAGATGAGAGAGAGAGAGAGTGAGAGTGTGTAGTTAGGTACAAGTAGGTACAGAGATTACTCGAGATACTGTATGGCAGGTACCTACATAGGACAGGTAAGCGATAGCTCTAAAGCTACACATGTACGGTATGATGTATACGTAGAGTATGTATGTGTATGTATGTACTTATGTATGTATGCAGTGCAGTTAGGTTATAGGTATAATACATGAGGTACATGTTAGGTTGTTAGTAGTACGGTACATGAGATAACTACATCTGTCTAACTACTGCCTGTTACTACTCCAAGCAGTATTAAGGCAGTAGAGTAGAGCAGCAGCAGGTACATACGTTCGCTGAGGCTGCTCGCGCGCGTCCCCTGTTGCTTTCGAATATGTTGTGGTCCCACAGACCGCATGGCTGGGGACGGCCAGATGCATCCTGCCTGGTCGCCGAACGGAATGAATGGGGCCAGATGATGTGCGTCTATTTCTGTCAGGTTAGGCAATGATTGACGATGTGCGACAGTAAGTTGCTCTCGGCTGACAAGATGGGTTGCAAGGGTTGCCTTTTAGTCTTACTTGGCTAGCGCCCGAAAGCTTCTTCACCCATTCCAGTCACCCTTTCGGAATCGGTCTACGTACCTATTAGGATCTGGACACTTGATATACATGTATAATCTGTATACACGATACCATTATTGTAATATTGTACATAATCATCATCATCATCATCTCCATCGTCATCACCATGATTCCCCCTTCCCAACCTACCTACCTACATCCTATTCTTTCCAACTTACCTACCCTTACCTACATACCTAGAGTACATACAACTACGCCATACAGTACCACACCCCCCCCCCTTCCCTTCATCCCTCCATCCCTCCCATCCCATAAAAACCCCCATGTATCCGATATTAAAAGTGGACAGAATTACCCCAGCGATCGAGTAGTGTTCTTGGCCTACCCAACACTACTCGTCCGATATCCGGTTCTCGGATTCACCCTATTAAAAATTTCCCTATGTTTAGGGCAGGCTGAGGGACGCTCTGACCTTTTTCCGAGACAAATTTTTTCTCAATTATGGGCAATGGACATGGGGTAGGTGGTGCTCGAGCTGAGTTTCTGCGGTTCTGTGAAGTCTATTTCGCTAATGGTTGCTTCAAGCGGGGGTTGCAACTCAAAGGGAATGTCTCAGTTTCCTCAAAGCGGTCGGACCGCAGGGACTGCTGGGGTGGGAATGCAGGAACATGCAGGGGTCTGCAGAAGCTTTTTGGTCAGTGTCACGAGGCCACTAGACACCTCAACTCCAATCAATAACTTGAACTAATCGGTTCTCAAGATCAGCGTTCTACTTGGAATTGATACCGCTCAAGTAGAAAAGAGCCCGAGCGAGAAGAAAAGAAAAGAAGAAAAAAAAAGAAAAAAGTGTTGGTGGGATACGACATGATGCCAAAGAAAAGAGCTCTGTTGTCATGATCGCTATCCTTTTTTTGCTCCATGATAGATGATGCGGCTTATCTTGCAAGGGACCGGGTACACATACTTGCGGAAACCACCGCTACCGCGATTTCAGTCGGCTACTGCTGTAGCTGAGACTGCCCAGAACCCCGCAACACAGGATGACGGGTGGGATGAGTGGCACTGATATGTAGCAGGGCTGTCAGGAACAACAACCTATCAACCTGCAAATCCTTCGAGACCACATTCTGTTTACCGACCCTACCGCCGAACCGTTGGTAAGATTTGTTTGTATTTACCGTTCCGTCCCTCTACCATCATCCTAGTTGCCCCTCTACTTTTCTCCCGTTTATTGATATATCAACCGGTTGATCAAAAGTCATATGACCTTCAGAGATATAACAAGTTATTGTTCCTGAGGACATTACCTATGGTCTTCTTTTTTCTTTACCCTGTCTTGATATATCCCCATGAGGATTGGCCTTTAAATTACTATATGCGGACGATGATCATCTTATTTCGGAGACAATTCCTGGGGAATATTCCTAGATCCAATTTGAATGCCTTTTTCCCTCTATATTTCTTTTCCTTCCTACTTTCTCTTTCGAGAAGCGGCTCGAGTGTGGGGGGTGTGGTGGTGTTGGACCCTCTTCGGAACGAACCGCAGAGGAAACACGCCCGAACCGTGGAACGGGTTACAGGCTGGAGTCGTTCGTTTATCTCACTGCCCTACGGATAGTATAGCACAGAAACGTGTTTTGTGTGGCGGTTGATGTTGCGGCGTTCGAACTGACTCGGACGGGCACCGAAAGAATAATGTACGAGAATATATCAGTGGCCTAGTGTATCGGGGGATCCAAACTCGGGATGAAACCCTGAACAGAAACCGGTCTTGAAGATCATCGCTCCACGAATTCGGCGTTCATTGGTTGTGACCCGGAAATTGCGCTTGAGTCAAAATAAAAAGTAAAATTTGTTTGACGGAGTGCCACCAAATGTAGTCGAACGGGCCGCAAAATCGGGATAAACGAATGACACCGGGTGAAGGTCTGATCGACATTGCGCCACTACGCAGATGTCCCTAGTAAGCGAGGCGCTCTAATTTGACATGTCTCCCATGGCCCAACCTGTCCAGCCTGTCACCTGGTAGCACTTTAGGAGTTGGGTGTGACAATGCTGTGAGTGGACGAACACTAGGTGAGAGAGAATCTATTGCACCCTAAACCAAGACAAATGCCACAATCAATACAACAACTCTAAAGGCACCTAGAGTTTTGCTTCCTAAATTGGCAGTGGTTCACGATATTTTTATTTTTACACGCAATCTATCGAGATCTCATTGGGAGATGCCCATCGATTAGCGGGATCTGATCCCTGTTGTTCATCCAGATCGTGAATGATTGATTGCCAGTCGTACGGGAAGGAAGGGGCTTAGAGTTAGGGGGGGGGGATGGTGGGGACGGACGATTCACAGTAAACATGCCCTAACTTCAAACACAGACGATACAAAGTACCTACATACGTAGGTACCCTGACAAGTTGAACCATCGGAGCCATGTTTCCGGCAGATTTAACCTCCCTACCCCATCTATATGCAACCAACTCTAAACATGTATATCCACTATCGGTCCCCCGAGAATATATTCAAGGGGGAAAAAAAGGTGATGCCTTTTGCTGGCCAAGACGGAGAAAGCTACTTGCAACTGCTTCAATCGAAACTCCCCCGGATCTTGCTTTTTGCTCCCCCTCTCCCTTTTCGGCTCAATCGGCAGACCCTAGAAAGAACAATCATGGAACGCCTGGCTCCTGGCTGGCCGCTCGGTGCTAAGCACCTCCAGGGAAAATATCCCGCTATCTGGATTCTGGACTGTACTTCGTGGGTTTACTAGGGTCGAGGCAAGAAAAAAATGGCCTTCAAAACTATCCATGCATGGTGATCAAGGAGGGAAACCCGCGGTAGGCTCGCCTGTTACCGGATGGACGATACCCATTCCTTCTTAGTTTTTCGCTTGATCCCTTTTTACTTACACGTACCCAGGTCCCACTTTAATATGCACTCAAGCAATTGCTGGCTTCGACTGGTCCAGGCTGAGAAAAAAGAGTTACTAGATACTAGATACGTGTTTTACTGAGAGGCTGCAAGGCAATGACTGCTGTATAGCCCTTGCCAAAGCGGTACTTTAGCTACTGTCTATGTGGTGAACGTGGAGGGCAAAACCTCCACGAGCTACAATTCCCAGGACAAAAGGTACCACATCCTGCAGATTAGGTTTCCACTGCCTAGTATCATTGTTGTCCACGATGTATGTATGTACTATTGTGGGCGATGGAGACGCTGCACAATGTGATGATGGATGCGTGACTCAGGCTTTTTTTATTCCTTGGCAAGTGAGCATGCGTGTCTTCAGTTTCCAAGTTGCATCCGGAGGTTTTGGCCTGCTCTCCTTCATATTTCTTTTGGTTTGGGGCCTACGGGACGGTTCTTTTCTGGCTGGTCTGCATGTCAGCTCATCGTGGGCACTGAGGTGGCGAACCCATCAGTCTGCTTTGCATGTTCTCGTGCATTTGATCATGTCGATACCCATCATCATCACTATCACGCTTACGTTCTCTTACGCAACAGGAGGTTACCTAGAAGACCTCACATCTAGAATCTAAGGTTATGCCTGGGCTGTGTGAGGTGAAGATCCGGGAGTTATCACCCTAGATCCATCAGGCCTCTCGCCAATCGACCCTTACTCTACACGTAGGGGCGGGTAATAAACGAGCTGTGATATTGGCTGATGAGTGGCTCGGAAACAAGGTTTATGGTTTTCCTACATTAGTGGGGTTTTTCTTGAATGCTTGCCGCCTGCAGCTCCTATCTCAGCGTCTAGAGGGGTTCTTCCCACATATTGTTGAGGGAGCGCAAACATGAATATCATCTCGTAGCTGCAGAAGGCTTTTGTAGATGATTGGTGATCGTTGATTCTGTGATCCTGCATTTTGAATGGCTGAAACCCAAGGAGAAGCAGCGGAATTTAGATCATACCGGCCAGGATCATAGTTGTAATCGAAGGGATACAAAAAAAAGTGGTCATTTGATAACAGACATGTCAATAGCTAACGAGAGGACGGGAGGCCAGGAGAGAAAAAGCAAGTGAAAAGGAGAGACAAAGCGGTTAAGGAAAAACTCACGTCTCAAGGGACGACCCTTGAGACTTCAGAAACACCGTTAGTTTACCGGGACAGAACCGAGAATCATGCCTAAGAGAATACGGCTAGATACCAGCGCGAAACAAAACATAATGTGGCTTTTTTTTCGCCTCAAACAGAGACAATAAACTTCAATCGGAGAATTGAAATCCCCTGCAGCCATCCCGCTTCTGAAAAGAAAGAAAAAGAAAAGAAAAGAAAAGAAAAAGTGCCCTGAGTGATATCTTATGATGCGCGTTCCCGCACGAATTCATACCTCCCAAGACAATACCATATCTCCCTCTCATTACTTTCCCTTCTTCCATTCATAAATCCCCAGCTCGATTAGGTTTCCGAGAAGCTTTGTGATTTCTTGTCGTCTTTCAACATGAATTCATGCTGCATGCGCTTCTGATCCTCCTGGGTATAACTCTTCTGCCTTTGATGGAATAACTTCCTTTGAAGCCCTCCAACATCGTCCTGTGATGTCCTCTCTCCACTTGCAGCAGGGGGATGGCTCCCGAGGTTGGAGAATTGGGCACTATCATGTTCGTAATTGTACGAAGAGCGACGAGGAATCACCGGTGCTGTTTGCTGGGTGGGATTACTAGCGTTCTCACCCTCTGCGGTGGAGCCCGAAGATTTGATGATGGATTGTGAGCTCTGAGTAGATGGGGACGTCCAAGAGTAATGGGACTTGTCGTAGGTGGGGTGAGGGGTGGTAGATTGAGACATGTCTCGACTTCCTTTTTTTTTTTTTTTTTTTTTTCCTTTTCAGAGAGCTTCTCGTGAGATGAGATAGAGGTATAGAATTGGTCGCTGACAATTGTTTGTGGCGGAGAAGATGAGAACTACGATGGATTGGCCTCTGACAGGACGTCGTGAATCGGATGCTTTTGTCGACAGACGAGAACGAGGTGGAGGTGGTGGCGAAGAAATGCGGGGAAACAACTTTTTTGGAGCTCGATGGAGGTGAGAAGTGTGAGCTGAGATCGGCAATATCCCTGCACGATGCCGTCTGTCATACAGGAATCGGTGTGATGAAAACAGCAAATACGAAGGTCATATTATAGCATGTTTGGATCGCACATTCCTCCCAGCAGTGTAAGTGAATAGAATTCAACTCCTGTCTTGTTGGATCACTGTAGTGATTAAACCCGAACATGGTTCAATTGATTCTCTTTCCCCTGAAATCATTCACAATATATCACTCGGACCAGCCCCGCCTTTCTCGGCTGAATCATACCCGGCTCCGCATTGATAGTCGGACCCGTTGAGAATTACATATGGCTTTATCGGTTCAATTTGATCAAAATAATTCTCTCCTCTGATAAGGTACCTTGTTGAGGTTTTTCCGGTTGAAATGTTTCGACTTTTGTGTTTTCTATCTACAATACATACTTTTTCGCATCCAATTACAGAAAAAATAGAGTGCAATATGGAAATAACCAAGATATTAGTGAACAATATGCAAGAATGATCACGCGTTTTTTTTATCACGATAACCTTTCCGAAAAAAATATGCCGGAGGTTAGAACCGGCCGATATCGCTTTGCCATGTTTTCCACCATGCTAATCAGGTTGCGAAGGGTTGCGGATTCGATCGCCGCAAAATCGACCGGTCCAGTCCGAGAAGGGGAGGGGATTCCAGGGCGGTCGCGCTCATTGGCGGGTAAAATAGACATCGTCAACTCTATAATTGCAATTGGAAAGCAACATTGGAAAATTACTTGTTTCCAAGGGCCCGACTTCTCGAGTTTGGAAGCAAATTGCAAAAAGACTAATCCGCGTGTCGCAAAGGTCTAGAATCCGAGAAGCGAAGCAGAGTTCGGGCTATGAAATTCAGCTCCTCCACTATCGTGGGTGGTGTTTCCGTAGGGTACGTCATTTATACCGTCGTTCCAAATACGCCCATGCCGTGTAACACAGCCGCCTTCTTCCTCTTCCGCCGCGGCGATTTTTCGTCCATCCGATTTTTAATTTTTCATATGATATCGAAGGATAGGGGCAAAGTGACAGGTCGGATGCACGCACGCAGAAAAAGAAAGAAGGGAAAGGAATAGGTGGGCTTCATAAGGTAGGAAGAGTATGTATCTACTTACATACATAAGCCCCGAGTGGAGGCCGAGGGTGTGGGCTCATGTGTGTGGGGTGGGGGGGGATAGCCAACGACCAGTAATTAGGATCGATTTCTCAAGGCTTAGGGGAAGCTCTGAAGATGTGCGCTAGAGGCAAACACTATTTACCCAAGGGTCCATCTTCAATTCGTTTTCATTACTGGTCGTTGTATCGGAGTGCAAAAGTACCAGTTTTTTGTTGAGGATGAGACATTCTTGGCAAAGCAAGCATCGTGTTAGCTACCAATACTATCACAAATGCTCCTCAACAACATAACCCTCAATGGCGAACGAGTAGAATATCTAGCTACGAGTACAATCGGGAGAGAATAAGCATATGGGTACGTACGTTTAAGGTCCACAAAATTAAATCATGGGGGCTGGTTGTTACGTTGATCCACCTGCCTGGTGGAAGTCACAGAGTCACATTCGCTCCGCAATTCTATATTTAGATTCAGCCTCCACCGATTTACTTTTCTGAGCAGTTTTATAACCTTTGCTGAACGAATAATACAAATGTGCATGTGGTTATTATGCTCGATAGAGACTGCCCATATTCCCCTCCTCTAAGGTTTTCTTAATTTAGTAATCATGCGTATCAGCTACAAAGCTTGGGCAGTGTCTACTTAAATCGACAACATAGGGTTTGAACGGTACTAAAAAAAATCCGTATATATACATTACACGGATCCGGAACCATCGTACTTTTTACACGAGGTGGCTGCCCTGGCCGCAAGATGTGGCACCCACTAAATACATTCGATAAACTCTGGGAAAATTATATTTTGATGGAGATAGGAAATAATATGAAAGGAGAAATATAACCATAGGAATTTCGTGATCCGTTGTGCGTTGATGAGTGATGGTCTATGACGGGAGATACCTGAGGTAAGTCTAGACTTATGATTATATTGCTTCGTAACTTTGAGCGTATATAACCGGACCAGGGTAGTGATTGGGCCTACCTCTGCGACATCCCCCAGTACTCTTATCACTCATGTTATACCGCTGCCTTACGGGGTAATATTTTAGGGTCGGATGGTGTACCTGCATAGAGTAGGGATTCTCCCGAGAACCAGTAAATTGTTTTGAGACCTTTCATTAGTTAATGTTAGACATACATGCGGGAAACTAAGTATCCGAATATTTCCTTCAAACGAGTGTATGTATACATCCCCCCCCCCGCTCTCCACTTCATGACATATCACTCACCTATTCATATCTGGCTAGACAACTATGCTGGCGCAGTTGCAGTATTTTAGGTAGGGGAGCACATGATGTCTACATGTAGTCAATCTCGTGTCCATCAGGTGCTACACAACTAGTGTCAAAGTGCAGGTCTGACTAGAATTGAACTTACATGGCGCATTTATTGACCATTATGTGATTTACATTGTGCTTTTGCCCCCACGTGTGTGTACCTGGGTGCCCTTTGTATGCTATGTACATATCTCCGGCGAGTTTTTACGCTTTCATTCAGAGAGAGTTCGTTTAGTGGTTTGTATTATTGGGGCTGGGTGTTTTGGGGCGCCGAGGGCTAATTTTTCTTGGGGTCTACCAAAGTGCCATCTTACAAACGTCGAAGATGATATTCCTAGGGCTTTTAATTATCATCATGAATTGGGGTTTGATTATCTGAGGGCATGATGTTGATGTGTAGCCTTGGAAGAGGAAAGGGTTCGAGATTAGGGTAGAGGAAGAATTCGTGGTTATTAATGCAATTTTATGGGAGTTCTTGGCGGATGAGCCCTTAGTAGAGCGGGACTTCTTGGCATAGTGGCCTAGAGTCAATGATAGTCGAAATACATGTATTTTACAACACAATTGTACAACACAATTGTACAACACAATTGTACAACGCAAGATAGCGTTTCGAGTGAGTGAGCCAAATTAGCATGTGGACATCACTGTAGCAATTTCGAATTTCGGTCTACTTTACCTCTTGAGAATTAGTTGCAGCCTGTGTATAATTTACTCGGTTCTCTCGACTCTCCTTTCAACTGTAATTGGCAGCCTTCATTTATGTAAACCTAATAGCTTTTAGACGTAGCAACGGGTCTTTTGCTGATAGAAGATAATGGTGTCGATCCGGTAAGATGTCCCTTGGGGTCAACTAATGCGTAGTAAACCCCCTTTCCTTACTTACTACAATAGAGATGATCAACTTCCGTTGAAAATGCAATTATCATTAGTGATCCATATAAGTGATGGAAAAGTCCAACTGTTGGTGAATGACCGGATAAATGCATAGCACGTGACAGTAACCCAAGTCGATTCCGGTCGCTTAGTCATGCTCCAAATCGGGTATGGAGGGGTCAGTTTAGATGGGTCAAGGACCAACGGAGCGCTTTTTCGATTACAATGTTCTCATCCGTACTTTTGTGACACCTGGAGAAACCTCCAGTAGGAAACCAGTCCGTTTTCACTCGATGATATATGTCGCACTGCATCAATTGCCGGACCAAACTGTCGGGCCCAGCTAAAATGTCTGCGCCGCGCGGGATGGGCTCTGGCATTTTTACTACTCTGAGTGTGAGGTCTGTATGTACCCAGCCTTCTCACTCCCCGCCTCTATCCTGGCTGCCGGATCCTCGGCAGTGGCAGTGTTTAGGTACATACATGTAGTTAGCCAGTCTGCATGCCTGTAGAGTAGGTACATATGTACATTACATACGGGAGTTGTTTCGTTTCTTATTTTATTTTGTTGGACTTTATTACGTATGCAGTTGATAGAGCTGTGCCCGTGGATTAGATTATTGTTGGTTGAGTTCACGATTGTCTGTAAAAACTGGTCGCATTTTAGCCAGTATGCATGCATGTAGTTGTCCATCCTACCATGGAATCCCCCATGTTCAATGGAACCGATTATATGTTTCTCCTTTTTTTCTTTTCTTTTTCAGAAGGCAAGATTAAGATGAGAACTGATTCATGCATGAGCTGTATGTGCCCGAAATCACTAGGACTTTAGATGCGGCGGCGGCGGTGGAAGTCTTGGCCACCTGAAGCTTACTTTGCCGGTGCAGTCAAATGTAGAGACGCGCAAGAAACCATCATCCATGACATGCGAATAAAGCTAAAGGAAAATTAATTGAAAAATCATCTTTACGTACCGCTAACACAAGATAAAACTCCTTGCTCATCGGGATCGGGTGTTGTATTTTACTGCACCTTTAAAGTCATGCTTGACAACGTACGGCCTTGTGATTTAGGCACCAGGATTTCTAGCAAATCATTGGTCGTGGATCTCGACCGCCCCCAACATACTGGCCCCGATGGAATCGCAATTCCTACCTCACAAACTAGTAGCGCCAAAATCCCGATTCCGTCCCATGACCCCTTCTGGGTCTACCCCACTCTCTCTACTTTGTTCTCCGGCTCCTCTTTGTAGATGTTGATGTACTTACTTGCCGGCCGCAATACGGAACAACAAAGAAAGTATTGTAGGGATATTGATAGTGAGATATTGTGCCCTTGAAGGATTGAGCTGGACATGTGGTTCTTCTTGATGACGTCAGCACAGCTTACCAGAAACACAAGGCGAGAAGTTGTGCTCTCTGTAAGACGAGGTAAAGTTTGGATTACTGGATAGGTGTTTGGACGAAACCTCGTGAAGGGCGGAGCGGAGGTGGGGAGTGAGACGCTGTGATGCGCTTGGCACCTACATTATGCGAAGAAGTGCAAGAAGTCTAAACCTTGTTCGGTCCATTTTAATGTGTCTGTGAGGATCCGTCTTCCCGGCCGGTCTCAGGATGCAGGTATTTCTTTGGTCGGCCTTTGAACATCATGTTTGTGATATTGTAGCGGATATGCATAGAGTATACACACTTTCACAAGTGCAGATAAATGTTGCAAGCGAGCTAGCAGCCCAAGCCATTGGATCGCACGGGCATGTTTTCTGATTCTGATATAGCGCTACTATCCAGTAATGTCGGCGAGAGGCAGGTCATGAGGCCTTATGGTAGTAGATATATCAACGAGCCGGTATTTGTGTCGGTATTATGGTTGCTTAGTCTCCCCGATGAAGCACCCATTTGTAATGGAGAGTGCAAGTCATGTAGGATCACTCGTGGAAATTCAAATTAGAGTTGGAGGTGCCCTATGAACTCCCAGGGAATAGTGTGAGTTTCAGATGCCCGCCGCCTGTGCCACCGGGCCTTATAGCACTTTCTGATCCAAAGGGTCTAGGCTAAGGGAATGTTGGCCAACATGCGGACACAACATGAAGATTTGGGGTCGCCGGTCCATCGTCGACCCGAGTCTGTAGGATCGTTTATTAAAGTTTCAAGTTAGATTCTTATCCTCATTTATATCATTAATACACATTTGGTAGAAACCAACCACTAATAAGCACGTGGGCTATCTTCTAGCAGAATCAGGTTCTGAAATGACATCATGAATTATCACTCGGAGAATTCAGGACCAAGTGGCTGATTGATTGATTGTTGTTGCTATTAAGCCATTTATTGCACCAGTGATTGACTGGTTGATTGATTGATTCACAGAGCCAAGCGGCCAACCTTCAGAGAGGAAAGGCCTGCCGTCGCTGTGAGGTTGAAAGCATGTCATAAGTGAAGATTTTATTTGGGGCAATGTGTAAACTATGAAATTTCAACGTGGCCACATGAACCTCTGGCCTTTTGCCGCACTCCTCTACGTACTTCTTTCCCGCCGTCGTGGACATGGGTACTACAGTTTTCGGAGAATCATCAAGACCATCACGAATGTAACGGCCTACAACCATCGCAATCTAGTTTTCGCGGTCTTTGGCGTCGATCGATGTGTTTGTGTCTACGTAATAGCTGGTAATGCTCCAACTTCCTCCAAGCCACAAGTTTTAACTACATCATAGTTTTAAGCTCTCACTAATTCACTGTTAGGGGGATTTTTAGGTCGGGGGACTCCTCAAGCCGTAATAATAACAGTAGCGACGAGGGGAAATTATCTTCCTCCAATAGGGACGTAATCTTGGCCATTGTCAAATTAGAATCAACCCTCAATATACTATCTGACGCTATCTAGGAGTTTTGGCGTTTCCGTGGAGGTGGCATGTTTTTGTCAATCAATCAATCAAGGTGGCAGGTTTGCCTGGATCATATATGATCACTCGTCAGTCCAAGCACACTACTAGAAATACCAATTGGAATTTCAGTCACATGGAGACTCGTCCAGGGAGTGGTGAATAAAATACCAAAGCCCACTACCACTCACACATTATTTGGCTTCCACTTGACTGGAATTTCAGTCATTGCTAGTATTGGCCCAGGGGCCAAGGCCAGCCTCCGTTATGGATCGAGAGGAGAAAGAAATGTAGCATAACTCCTGACATCGTATCCTAAACACGTGAAGGATATCCATATATAACTTTATCGGGGCTTACCTAGCGTCCTCTTATCTATACAGGATAGGAGTTGTCTTATGAATCGCGATACTTCACGTGTCTCTTAGACGCTTTCGGGGACATCGGGGTCGAGAGCGGGCCTGTCTAGGCCAAAGTTTGCCTCTAGCTTACCGCACAGCCGGGACCGGGTCTCAAAAAAACCGAGATTTTGTTTAGAGAAGAGCCCGATCTCAATTGGTGGTCCAAATCATGAGTAAGTAAGGATATATACAGAATTGTCTGTGGTTCTTGGGCCAGATGTTTCCGCCGGGCCTATAGTAGGAGATGTGGCGGTTTCCCAGGTTTGAGTCAAACCAGGCTAGGACATCTGGGGCCGAATCCAAAGTCTAGTCAACAATTAACAAGTTTGGGACCTAGTCAGCTGAAGGCCTTCGAGCCAATTCAAAGCCTATCCCCATCTTGAAAGCCATATGGTTTTAAAATAGTTACTTAACGCCTTTATGATGGTGCTAATTTAAATGTTAGGATCGTGACTATGCCTCTATCTATATGTTGGTGGGTAATATAACTTTTTGCCCGGTTGCAAGGTCTTTTGAGCTGTACCTAATAGACATTTCAACTAGCAAACAATGCAGAAACTAAATCCAAATAAGCTTAGTTCCGTTGTGGTCATCGCTGGCCGGTACTCGGTAGTAGGTTAAGTAAGTAGAAACACAATACGCACAATAGTACAGTGGATTATTCGCCCTTCAGAATCGTCCCGGCCATGCTAATTTGGTGTAGGGTAGTCATTATATATACACGTGAGGACTTTAGGCATTGTGAAGCCCCCCCTTCCTCTTCTTTTTCCACCTGCTCATCCCGTAAATCAGGACAAACGCGCCTTGATGAATCGCCATGAAGATAAATAGCATGCCTAACATCAAGATCATGCCGACAACAATCCCGATACAGATGACGGAAAACCACTTCGAAACATTCCCAAATAGCCGCGCTTTTGAAGGCCACGAGGAGGAGGAAGAAGAGCAATCCTGGGTAGCTGCCAAAGTCACCTGCATGGCGGATAAAATCACGCTGACTGTCCCAAAGATAAATAGGAATGGTCCCATAAAGCGGCCGAAGTATGTCCTGTATTGACCATGAACCTCATGGTAGCCCAGCTTGAGGCAGAAGATCTTGATGAAGAAGTTTATTCTGCTGAGCTGAAGTTCCCCGTACTGGAAGCGGGACGACACATCGTCATTGTCATGCAGGCTACTATACCTTTTCAGGAGTGCAAAGAGCCTTTCCGGGTTTTCGAGTGCCTCCGTGGGCAGCAGCTTTTTCTCTCTCGCGACATCCATATCGGATGGGCTTTGAAGCAAGTGAGTGTATGAGCGGAGAAAACCGCGGACAGAGAGTTTTAGGTCCTCGTTGCTATCCACATGCTTTTCCCGGAATCTATGGTCAAGTAGATACGAGGGTAAAGGCTTGATGAAGATTCTGTTTTTATGCCAGAGCAAGTGCAGCCCCATCTTTTCTGTTATCACAATCTCCCGCTGACGGACAATCTGATGATGGAGGGGCGAGATATTGGAGCTTGGGGTCTGGAAGAGCCATAGCCATGGAGAATTTTTATTCAATTCTTGGGTGAGAAGCTGTCTGCTGAGGAAGCTCGGGATATCGTGTTCCTCGACAAAGGGATAACCCGGCACGTTTTCTGGGACAAGGGTACATGGCCCGGTAACTCCCGGGTTGACGGCTCGTGGAAGGTACGGTTGAAGGTCGATATCGTTCTTGTCCATAGCCGAACAGAAGGATGGGGAGGAAGGTGAGGCCCAGGCTCGGTTCATTGTGCCCTGGCAGTTGCAAAAAGGTAGGTTTCGGAGTGGTACCTTGTGGATTGAAGTCAACGAGCATTTTAGGAATGGCGGGGAGGCTATCACTCGCGCCTACCTACTATATAGGTTCTTGAGGTCTGGTATACGCATCCTGCATCGTTTTAAATCCCCTGGTGTGTTGCAGGGGTTTGTGGCTTGAAGATTCTCAGACATGTACGCTTATGTGTGTCCGTTGTATCTCCAATGAAATAGGGGCGATTATGAAGTGATCTCTGCCATTTCCTAATAATAGGAATAAGGTGCTGTATTTGAAAGCCTCGGATTGTTGAGCTGAAGTTGGCCGGGCTGAGTCCCCTGGTGTCTGTACTATCATTGTCTAGTATGTATATGTATGTAGGTACATGTGGAGTTTGGTTGGGTCGAGGTGAAGCTATGTCTTTGTAGCGAGCTGAGGCTCAGTGCCAGACTCTACAATGTTGCATGGATAAGGGCAGGGTATTCAGGCACCCGGCGTAAATATATTACCTGGCCAGTAAGCGAGCCCTGAGTATACCAATGTACCCCCGCAAAACCCTTTCAATTGGCAGTGCAGGTGCATCTACATACCATGCATGCATGCATGCATGCATCATATGAATGGTCGTTGTCAGTATAAGCCGTGACAGTGGCAGTGGCAATGAAATTAGGCGAGTGCTTCGGGAGGCCTCATCCTTCAGCGCAGGGGAAGTGCGTTTCCCCGCTTAACAGCTTCGGTTGGTGATGGTGTTTCATGTGGATGCTTGGGGCGAGGGTGGCGTTATTTATACTCTACAGGCGCAGTCTGCAACGAGAGGGGGGGCCTGACGTGCGCAGTAACACACGGTATTTGGTGAAAAATACCAAATTCAACCCGCATTGGAGGCAGAGTACTGTAGAAATACCGTAATATCCTTACCACACTGCTAGCGTATCAGCGGCAATACCCCACCCCTTTGTATATACTCTTATACAATGTACAATACATGTGTGTAGTTGCACGTACGTACATGTACTTACTTAGACATCGCACCCCGATTTACATGTAGCTGATTGTGCGTTTGCTGTGGGGGAGAGGGAGTCGCGGGGGTTGGCGCACGGGTGCTCACTCGGGCTGTTGGCTGGGGACAGAGGCAGCGGATACATATACATTGGTGAACTACATATCTACATAAGTACATGTATGTATGTACCAGATCTACACTGGGAGGCCACTGGGCATGGGGGTGCGTTGGTAGAGCGGGCTGTTGGTGGTGGTGGTGGTGGTGGTGGTGGGCCTTGGGTGTGCTTTGTAGTCCGGCTGGGTGTGGTGGGTGCTGGACGGGGGACGGGGGATGGGGATGGGGATGGGGATGGGGATGGGGTTGGAGGCTGGAGGGTGGCTGCGTGTGGTCCGTGCCTACCGTAGCCTGTACTCTGGGCCTCAGGACGAGACTGACATGTAGTTATCAGAAAGACCTATCCCCTCCCCTCCTATACCGGCGGTCGAGTGGGGGACTGGCTGGCGTACGGCCTTCTATAGGGTATCATAGCATATAGTCTCGTTCCCAGACCCAATAGGTATTTGGACTGATACACAAAATACTACACACCAAAGTAGGGATGGGCACGAGACTGCACGGGTATCGAATGCACATTACGTACACGTACACATACCGACACTCCTCAGCCCACAGATCAAGCAACCCCCACCCCGCGCGCGGTCTGTATGCTGGCTGCTTAGTATGTACGTAGCGTTATAGCTCACCACCACCGCCGCCGCCACAGTACTCAGGGTAAAGGAGCGGTACCGTGTCTGCCACAACCACCCGGAAAGGGGAGGGGGGGGGGCTGGCCGTTATACTGCGGGCTCACGCCGGAGGGCTACTTCCCTGGTGCGCCAACCCTAACCCAGGCGAGTGATGGTCTGTGAGTGGGTCGAGTGATGCCGCGTGAAGGTGGCAAGTACATGCACAAGTACGTGTTTGCGGAGTGGTGTGTATACAGCTGATTTTTTATACGAGTATGTATGTATGTATGTACACGGCCGGTCATGGATAAAGAAAAGGAAAGGAAAGGAAAGGAAGGATAGGAGATACATATACACAAATTCTTTGATTTTCCCCCCCCTCTGTACCGCGCTACCTCTAAATACTACATATACATAACCCCCTCCCCCCCTTTTTTTTTCCCCCTACTTACTCCTTCCTTCTCCGCGGGGCATCCTCGCCCGCCTCCGCATCCCCACTATCCGTCTGCTGCGGCACCGGCGTGTCGCGCGCCGGCCGGCTGGGCTCCGCCAGGCTCGGCGCCGTCTTGGCTTCCGTCGCCGCGGGGGTCTGGCCGGTTGCGGAGCCGGGGGTGGGGGTTGTGGCGGAGGGGTCGGTGCTAGGGGGTGAGGGCGCTGACTTGGCCGCGAGCGGGGTGCCGTCGGGGGCGGTGAGGGGGGTGTCGTCGGGTGTGGTGGGGGGCGGGGCGTCGAGTTCGTCTTCGTCTTCGTCATCGCCGTCTAGCTCGGAGCCGTATACATCCGGGTGCTACATCCCCGTCAGCCTCTCCCTCTCCCAAGAAAAGGACAGCGTAAACAAACCTTCTGGAAGCACGCCTGCATGCCCTTAAACTTGTCGATGCAGTCCACGCCCTTTAGCTCCTCCGTCGAAAACACAAAGCAGCTGAACGCGGCCTTGAACTCGTCGCCGCAGGGCCCGTGCGCCATGCCGCCGAGGCACGGGCAGTCCCAGTTGATCTCCCCCGTCTCGGGGTTGAAGGCGCCCTCCTGGCCGGCCTCGGCCTCGAGGGCCTCTGCGCCGGAGGTGGCATCCTCCCCGGGGGTGCCGGGGGAGCGGGGGGGGCGGAGCGGCTTGGTTGGGAGGAGGGACGGGGGGCGGTCGGTCTCTGTTTCGGAGGGGGCCGGGGGGAGGTCTTCTTGGACTGTGGGGGTGTTAGTGGGGGTATGGATGGAGGGAGGGAGGGAGGGGGGGGGGCGCACATTTGGGCTCGTCGGCAAAGACGGAGGAGGTGCTGTACCAGTAGATGAGTGCCCCCGCGAGGGTCCAGCGCGCGACTGTGCCCTTGAAGGTGCTGCGCTTTGCGGAGGCGGAGGAGGTGCTCAGGAGTCGGGGCTGGTTCCGGAGGAGGGGGTTGAGGGGGGCGGTGGAGGTGGTGGCATGGCGGAGGAGGAGAGCTCGACTGACGGCGGGGCGGAACATGTTTTACCCTCTCTATTCTATTCTATTCTATTATACGGAGAGAAGAGCTGTAGGTAGAGTAGATGGGGGGATGTAGTTGAAGCTGTAGAGGGTGTAGATGGTGGTGGTGGTGATGTTGTTGAAGGGAGAGGAAGAGGAATTGGTGTCTGGCGTCTCTTTCTCTCTCTCTCGCTACAAAAAAAGACTCTCAAGCAAAACTCTCCGGGACTCGATTCGATTCGGTCTGCGTGCGGGTTTTTCTTTTCCGGCGGATCGGGACGTCGTCATTGGAACGGGAGGCGCATTTCTAAGCACGGCAGGGATTATGTAGAGATTAGATTGATTAGATTGGCCATATCAGATTAGATAGCGGATTAGACTCCTCTGACATCATAACAACCTTTTTTTGTTTTATTGGATTGTCAACACCCGGTCATTGGCCCTTTTCTTCCTTTATCCGCAACACAACCTCTGCACAACATTTATATACAACCCACAACCCCCTCAGTTCCCTCAATCCCCAGTATCCTCCAATCCTCCAATCCTCTTATCATCCTAAACACCAGAAGCAATGGGAAGCACACCGTCAAAGCGCTCCGCCGTCTGGGATCCCGCACGCTACATCGACCCCGCCCCACGGGACGACGACGACGAGAGGCCCTTTGCGCTGCTGATCCTCAACCAGGAGATCACAGACCTCGAGCTGTTTGAGAACCTGTGGACAAACAGTCTGTCCCTTCTGTCTTTCGGACATCATGTGTAGTGGTGGAATGCTGACATCTACTATCTACAGGTAGTTTTCGTGTCTGCGCAGACGGCGGCGCCAACCGTCTCTACAACGTCCTCAAGACCAACTCCGCACGAGAACTAATGGTCTCCCCCCTCCCCCGTCCTACTACTGCTGCTGCTGCTACCACTAACACCGCACCCCACAGCTCCCCAACGCAATCGTCGGCGACCTCGACTCCCTCCTCCCCCACGTGCGCGCCTACTACGCCGCCCACTCGGTCCCCGTCATCCACATCGCCGACCAGGACAGCACCGACTTCGGCAAATGCCTCGACTACATCAGCCGGCACACGGGCCTGCAGTCGCCCGAGTTCTGCGAGGAGGCGCAAGACGGCTGGTGGCGCGGCGGCGTGCGCGTCTCGGCCACGCACAGCCCCATCCCCGTCGTGGCCCTGGGCGGCTTTGGCGGCAGGGTCGATCAGAGCTTGCACTCGGTTTGTTTTGCCCACCCGCGGAGAGGGGGGGGGGAACTGGCTAACCGCGCTAGATCCACGCCCTGTACACGACGGCCCCTACACGACGGCTCACGCTCGTCTCGGGTGAGAGTATGACGCTTCTGCTCCCGCCGGGGCGCAACACGGTGTTGACGCCGCGGCGGCTGCTGGGACCCACGTGCGGGCTGTTACCGATCGGGGGGCCGACGGTGCTGACGACGCAGGGGCTGCAGTGGAACCTCAAGGACGACGAGTCGAGGTTTGGCGGCATGGTGAGCACGAGTAATTGCCTGGCTGCGGAGGAGGTGGTGGTGGAGACGAGCGAGAGCGTCGTGTTTACCGTGGAGGTGAGGAGGGGCGAGGAGGAGGAGGAGGAGCTGATGGAGGAGGAGGAGGAGGCCATGGAGGAGGTGGGGAGGGGGGTGGCGAGGTCCGGGACCGTGTAGTGTAGTCTGCTTGGGTTCCCTTCGTGTAGGGGGGGGGGGGGGGGGGCTGTTCCCCTTTGTAGGTTTCTTTTTTTCTTTCTTTCTTTTGTGTTTTTGATTACATTGACATTCAGGTGCGTGAGCGCCTCTTTCTTCTTCTTTCTTCCTTCTTCCTTCTTTCTTTCTTCTCTTCTTCTTTCTTTCTTTCCTCTACTTTTTCTGCATTCCCATCTTGCGTCCGTGTCTGTATGCATAGCTAGGTTCTTCTCTTCACTTCCCTATTCTACCCCATTCTCTGGTTGCTTCTCTGGTTGGTTCTCGCTTTCGGTCCTCGGTTTCGGTTTCGGTTTGTTTCTATATTCATCCATTCACGCATTCACGCAAAAAAAAGAAAAGAAAAGAATAAAACCACACAGGCGGGTCCAGACACACTGGCATGGCCCCCGTAATGTATTTCTGTGGGGGGGAAGAAAAGGTACCCTATACATGTACATGTACAGTAGAGATAACCACCCCCCCTCCAGGGGTCTAGTGTAGCTATGGAGGCTTGGGTACATGAATGTTGTCTTATGGGTCTAGTTTGTCATTTATGGACATGCTTTCTCGTTGGGACACTTTGGATGATCGGTGTTGCGGTACAGAGGCAAGGGCTCCTCTTTGTCATTTCTACGGGTATCGACATCACCGATGCGCGAGCGGGGGCAGGAAGTAGTTTAGACGAGGCGTATAGTCTAATATGCGCGAGTGAGTCACCATGACTCACTCGGCCGTAAATGAACTTGGAAGGGGAAGTTACTGGAAACAACAAAACAAAAACAAAATCTTGCAATAAGTATTTGAGTTCATTAGTACTAGCATAGAAGGCGACAAAGACAACTGCAACGCAAATAACAGGCAAAGATGCGTGTATCCAACCGCCCTACCCAGCATCTATCCGCTGATTGAAAAATACGACAACGTAAAGTTCACACACCAAGCACGACGTACCCTAAACACCGTTCCCCCCTGAGCCCCTTCTTTGTAGGGAACCAGCAGCGCGCTCCGAGTAGTGGCTTCCGGTGTTCTCAGCTGGTCTAAACTCGGAGACGCTTCGGACAAGATCATCACGGACAGTGCCACTCCGTGCCTCCCGTGTCACTGGTGTCCTTTGCGTCCGTTCTATAATCCTGACAAACAGGTTGAGGTCGTCGATCAGTATCATGTTAAGCGCAATCAAGGTACCAAATGCGATACTATACGTTTGGTGTCAGTCGATGCAAGGCAGAAGGATAAGCTGTGAGGACATACAAACATAGCCAGCCCATCACAGTACCAGTCTTCAGGTCTGGGCGGTTGCTTAGCAGTTGGTCTGTTATATTGTAACCAGGTTTTCCTGGAAATCCCTCTTTCCCCGCAAGCCTTCCCGAGGGTAGCCATGCCAGAGGAAGAATGCCTAAGGATAGGAAAGCCAATGCTAGTATAGAATCCATAATAACTTCATATCTGGAATGTTCTTTGTTAGACACATTCACAACTCCGGTACTTGGGGGGGGGGGGGGGCTGACCGGTAAAAAGCAATACCTTCAGGCTGTAAAGAAAGGCACAAGCAGATAAGACAATGTCCCACAGCAACGCCCCCCTGGTAATCGAGTAAGTATTTTTTTTGTTTATATATTTTGCCGCTCAGGGTAACCTACAAACACAACGACCATCCAGAACACATATCTATCAATGTAAAACATCCCCACCTTCTCACCCTCCTTTCTAAAGCCCAACGAATCCTCGAATCCAATTCTGTGCGACTGCTTCCAGACACCCTCATCACACGCGATACCATATTCATAATTTGTGAAGCGTGTATCATTACAGATTCGTGACGCTGCTCCCGGGGACCTTGTCTTATTCCACAAGAAACTTCCAAACAAGGTTGTGTCATCATCTACATTGCCAGTGTTCAGATCCTTGGTGTCTGCCCACGAGGTCAGGTTGCGGTATATGTAGACCGGGTAGGGTGGTGTGGCGTTGTGCCTCCAGAGGAGGACGTCGTGATAGACTCTTGGCTGTGCGCTGGCATAGGTGAAACCGAAGATGAAGAGAGAAGCGAATAAAAGGAAGCGGAGAGTCATTACACCACGATGCTCCAAGGGTATCTCTATTGCGAGTCCAGCGACTGCTCGACGGGCTGGACTGTTGATCCTGCGAGGATCGAAGCGGGACATACTGCTCATGGCTATTGATGTAACGAGTTGCTAAAGACCTATGTTACTAGGCTGGTCGGTGGATGGAATGGCAGAAGATTAGTGAGTGGAGAGATAGTGGTAGCAAGTCAAAACGGGGGAAGATAGCTAATAAGTAAGGCTCAAGCCAGGTGGCCCGCTACAGATCGGTAATGTAGAGATTTGGCATACATGCGAGTATTGGCCCATTACTCCGCACCTATGCTAAAATCCTCCTAGGAATCTACTATCAGCAGTTACATACGCAGTGCTACTTCGCAAATGCACATATGAGCAGTTATATCGACAGCCCTCGGTGAATTACCAAGAAGTAACATATCTAGATTCTAGCACTTGTGGGCACTCTGGCCTAGTTATCCTACACATCGAGGAAGCTAGGAGAATGCAACGCGTATCCATATAATTACCGGGAGCTCTGATTATGCCATCATGGATACACTATATTGTGTTTATGGTCGGGAAAAACACAGACCTTTTTCTAAATCCCTTCGGGGATACCATGTCAAGCTTACAAGCACTTTCTCATATATCCGGGCATGTCCCCACTTCAGGGTCGATGGAGATCCCTCCAACCCTCTCCTTATAGGCATCAGCCAGTTCCTTCAGTCGGAAATAGCTTACAAGGCAGGTCCCAGTAAATAATACCCTATTAATTACCCAAGCGTTAGCTTAAACCCAATAAGGCCGTAACTTTGATTAGAGTGTATTCACACACACAGCTGTGATTTTGTTCCAGGTCCTTACATGGGTACCACACATTTCCGAGCGGCCGAGCTTGATAGCGACGAAAGTGAACGCATTCACGAAAGATTGATCAACAATCCGGCTGGTGATTTTAGCACTGTGTCCTCATTAGTTTTGCGTCTAACCCTTATAGTTGACAGGATCAGACCGGCTCACATATGATGTGTATCGCTCAAGCCGGTGAAATATATGCACAGAAATATATAAGGGAATGCGCTGAAGCACTTATCTCTAATCAGAACAATGTCGAATAAGACTGAGGTGATACGACATACATACCACTGGTAAAAAAACGAGCACGTTGTGCGTCCAATGGCACTCAGGAATATGGCCTTCTACGCCGAGAATAAAGACCATGACATAGTATTGCACGATTGTCATAGCTTCATTAGTAGTCTTTACGCCCATAAGCTCTCTTATGGTTGAGTGTGATGAGGGCGTACGTGTAGCTTCTTGACAGCCTACGGGACGTTGGGCGCAATCGGCCTGAGCATGAGTGTTCGGAGTTGATTTCGAAGACATGATTGCCCAAGGCTTATAGATAGGGTTATTATGTTCTGGAGTTTCTTCAGACGTTCGACGTAGCTAGGTAATCGATGCATGCGAATAATGTTGAGGGATTGGGGGTGTAGAAATACACTGGTATGGTACGCGTAATTAAACACGACACACTTAGTTTATGAATTTATGACTAGCAAGTCTTTACCACAAACCTCATGTAGCTGCATGTGAATGGGCCATTCCTCGTACCACGGACTAAGAACAGTGAAAGAAACACAACTAACGGGCAGCATTTTATAGCCCTTTCCTCATAAGGCAAACTTTTAAACCCCATAGAAGCCTACAACAGAGATACCTCTCTTGAAGAATTAAACTCAAACCTATAGCAGTACTTATATGTAATATTAGATAAAGGCCATTTCATTTAGTCCGTGAATTAGAGAAAACTATAGGAATAAATTTGTCCAGGTACCGGTTGTAGCCCGAATGGCCCAGCTTCTAGACCTCTCTGGTTCTTCTGTGGAGTGTCCTGTGACCACTTACGGATGAGCTTTAGTATCAGCCACGACCAAATATCCGGCGAGTAAATTTAATGATTCAGTGGCGCAACTATCAATTGATGTCGGTGATGGTTGTTTCTAAAGATTAAGGATTGTAACGAATATAAAACCCGCATGCATGTATGAATTATCAATCAATCAATCGAATATAAAACCCAGGGATAGTCTTCTTACCAAAAAAGGAAATAGCCAACTAAATAGACTGGATGTTTGAGAGGTACGGGTGGCAAGACGACAACTGTGATACGATACAACCGTACTTTTGGCGATTTCTTCAGTGATTTCTTCAAGTATTTACGCGCAGTGCATGTAATTACATGTATTTGATCGATCTACCCCACTGGCGAATTGTTGCACTTGTTAACGAACTAGACGGCTCCCCGTCTAGTTACTTACGCCGACGGTTGGTCGATCACTGAAGGGTTGACCCTCTTGTACCACGACCTGGATTATCTCGGCGTCTTTTTAGAATATATGTATTGTTGAACCCTCTATAATTCAACTGGCAGTGGTCAAGCCACCGGCTACCCCTTTAGGTGCTCCTTTATATATCAATCAACCTCAGGCAAATTGCCATAACCTTAGGGTTGCATGCATGTATGAACCAATCAATCAACCTCAGGCAAGCATCATTGGCTATCACTCGGTTATCTCATAAATTAACAATGTTATTATTATCTTCAATGTGTGGGCGATCACTAACTACATTAGTATTTCACGATAAAAAGAATAAACCCAGAACTAAAACGAACACTCGGCCTGGTCGTATATGACCTTTTATAAATTTGTAGGCTTAAGGGTTTACAGGGGAAAGGGGTATCGAAAGTTTCCATTTCTCCGTCGGCCGTGAGGGGTTTAATGAATGCCAAGCCATGACCCCACCACCCCGGCCGGACTATAACACCCGTGCTACGAGGTCCATGTCTCCAAAATCGTCAATTCTCCCTCTCTTCCCACATTACATTTCAGTAGACGCCTTTCTTTCTATCAATTAGGTTTCATTAACAACAAATCTTCATCAACCATGTTCAGACCTGCTTTCTCTGCCGCTCAAAGGCGCTGCTTCTCTGTGTCTGCTCAACAGGTACAATTCTCCTGCCCGGTTCTTTATAGAGAAAAATTTTTCCTGCTATATATTCATGATTACTATAAAGCTCAACATACTCATTTTTACTGCTTTGGGTGATACAGAATTCAAAGGTCACTGTTCTCGGTGCTGCTGGTGGTATCGGACAGCCTCTTTCTCTTCTCTTGAAGCTGAACCCCAGAGTCTCTGAATTGGCTCTGTACGATATCCGTGGAGGACCTGGTATGCTTCTTCAATACAGCTCAATTGTTTTGACTATCATTGGCTAATTGGAATATAAAGGTGTCGGCGCTGATATTTCCCACGTCAACACCAAGAGCAAGGTGACTGGGTACAGTGTCGGGCCCGAGGGGTTGAAGGCTGCCCTTAAGGATGCAGAGATTGTTCTCATCCCCGCTGGTGTTCCCCGCAAGCCTGGAATGACCCGTGATGGTGTGTAGCTTCTAATCAGCACTCCATCCTAGGTGTTAATGACCTATAACAGACTTGTTCAACACCAACGCCTCTATCGTCCGTGACTTGGCCAAGGCTGCTGCTGAGCATTCACCCAACGCTAACCTCCTCATCATTTCAAACCCCGTGAACTCCACCGTTCCTATTACTGCCGAGGTATGCCAATCAGTATCCATTTCATGCTGCTCGTTGTTTCGCTTTCCGCATGATTCTAATAACCGCTCCAATAGGTCTTCAAGTCCAAGGGTGTCTACAACCCCAAGCGCCTCTTTGGTGTTACTACCCTCGATGTTGTCCGTGCCTCCCGATTCATCTCTGAGCTCAAGGGCACCGACCCTGCCAACGAGGAGGTCACTGTCATTGGTGGTCACTCAGGTGTTACCATTGTTCCCCTTCTCTCCCAGTCCAACCACCCCGATATCTCTGGTGAGGCCCGCGATGCCCTCGTCAACCGCATCCAGTTCGGCGGTGACGAGGTCGTCCAAGCTAAAGATGGAGCTGGTTCTGCCACGCTCTCCATGGCTTTCGCCGGCTCTAGGATGGCTGATTCTCTCCTTCGCGCCGCCCAAGGTGAGAAGGGTGTCACCGAGCCCGCTTTCGTCGAGAGTCCTCTATACAAAGATCAAGGCTGTGAATTCTTCTCTTCCCGCATTGAACTCGGCCCTGAGGGTGTTAAGACGATCCACCCAGTTGGAAAGGTCAACGACTACGAGGCGGGCTTGATCTCTGCCGCGCTCGAAGACCTTGCTAAGAACATTGCAAAGGTAAAGCACTCTCTCCTATGACACTTATCTTCGAGTAAGATTTTCTGACTTTGAAAACAATAGGGCAAGGAATTTGTCAAGGCCAACCCGTAAGCAACAGATACCGCGGGAGTATGTGGTCTCGGGTAAAGTGATAAAAGAATCAATTTAAAAAAATTTCAGGAAATATGAACATGATAAGTTGTGGTGCTTACTGTGGAGTCCCACTTGGTTGTGAGACCTTAGAGTGTTTTAACTGGTGCTCGCTCTTGTCCAGAAAAAGGTGTTAGGATCTGATTTAGAAAAGGTTTCCGTAAATATATATATATATATATCTCCTCTCTCTCTCTCTGAATATAATAATTTATGTACATGTAGTACCTGCTTGTAGATGTGAAGGGTAAATTGCATGGTGAATTTGCTTTCGACAAGCTTTTGTGTTTTTGTTAAGCCTTACAGCTTTGTAGGAAGTAAGGGTCCCTTTAATACAAGTAACCTAGAGTACAGTGGAGCCTCGACAGTATTATTCTGTCGGAATATGTTTCTTATCGAACACAAATTTGCTCGTATACACTCGCCCGGGAGCGGCAAGCGATATGCTACTACTGAGGATATGCTATTATCGCACTATTGGGACTCCATTATATGCCTTAGTGGGTTGTTGGATGCATGTGGGTCTTAGGCCATGCCAAGCCCGTCCATCATCTAACCGCGATCAACACCAAGGTAAATCCAGATAATCTCCTCCACAACACCTTCAAAAGGTTATGGGGATAAAACATGGACGACGACTTTTTCTCTGACGATCTGACACTTGATGCTCTACCAGAAGAAGAGCTTCAAGCCCTTGAAGACGCCGCAGTAAAGAACACCCAACAGCCTGTACAAACACAGTACCAGTACCCAATACACCACAATCAGTATCAGCAATCGCAAGCTCGTCTTGACCCGCATACTATCAGTAGGCAATCCCCATATTTCAATTATGGAAAACCGCTGCCACCACAGTTACCGGTAGGGCCGCCGCAACAGCGACAGCAATCCAGAATTCGACAATTGAGCTCTAATAGCTCGCCATATAACCAGCAAAATAACCAACTACTAACACCAAAGAATTATATTCGTACAATCGCCCCCATAATACCAGAAAACCCGCCATCCTCAGATGATTATGGTGGGTTTGACGAAACCTCGGAACTGTGGGATGCTGTGGCGCCAAAAGCACAGGCTCAGACACCGGCGCGGGATTTAAACGATCAACAATACTACGAGGGGGGAGGCGGAGAGGTAGATGAAGCAGAGCACTTTGACAACCATACCAGGGCTCACCGTCCTTCTGCCAATGATCCGGCATATGATAGAGTGAGCCTTGTTGGCGGTGACGCGATGGTCGGAGTAGAGGCGGGGGTTGGACAAGCTCAGTGGGATAATGAAAACGGAGAGTCTGTGAAGATTATGGAGCTCATGGCTAGAGTTTCAGAGGTAAAATGGGATTATAAATCATTGAACACTGAAATTTACTAATGAGTCGCTGCGGGTATGGTTAGTTGGAAAAAGAAAGAGAAAGGCTTCAGAAAGAAGTCGCCTCTGTTCGCGATGTTGTCTCTTCAAAAAACGGCGAGATATCTGTCGTTCGCGCAAACAAAGCAAAATCCGAAGCAGCCCTCAAAGAAGCTGTTACTCAAGCGGAGCAAAAACGAAATGAGGAGCGAGAAAAATACAAACTTCAACTTGAGGCTTTTGAGGCCGAATCAGAGCGTACAAGAACGGAGATGGTGTTTTTACGGAAAGAAATTGAGGAAACAACGAGACAGGGCCATAGAAACACGGGGAGAAAATCGGGGAGACATCAAGTTCTAACTGTTGGGGGGAATGGAGACTTTCATTCATCCTCGGGCAATCAAAATAATGAACCCCACAAGAGCCCGGCAACAACGCCGAGGAGAAATAGGGGTTACTCATTTAGAGACGGGTTCGAGGACTCGGAGATGCTGAGCCCATCGAAGACGAAAGGCAAATCACCAATGAGGCCTGGTATCAAAAGAAAACGGCCGCTTATAGACAGCCCAAAAATGTCTGGAACACCGTCGAAAGACCGAAGAGTGACGCCAGTTGACGATGCCCAGATGCAGTTTGTGGAGGAAATGTTATTGGGGAAACTATTGATAGAGGATGACCGTTTCACCTTCTTTAAAGCACTAGTGGCACACAGAGCTGCCCCCGGGGTTGAGCGGCCTTTAGACGAACTGAGAAAATTTTCGTTCCCATCATCCCCTGAAACCTCTATATCTTCCCTTTTTCAGGACCAAATTACTTTATTACAGGCAACCGTAGATAAATCAGAATTCTCAGTTGGAGTGTGCAAGGCTCTTCTTTCTATATGGCGCAGATGCTTAAAGGAAAGTTTAGTAAGCTTCCACTGAGCCTTATCATCCATCCACTCAGATTACTCCCAACTGACAAAAGTAATAAGTAGTATGGTCCTTTAAAATCTATTCTGAATTTGTTCGAATTCAGTGTTTTGTGGGATCAAGGAAGCAAGTGCCACAAGTTCTTTGATGAGGCAGTATATCTACTACAAGAGACAATTGATATAAATGCCGTGCCAGCATTAAGGAGGAATACAGAGCTTTTGACAGAAGATATCGATATTGATATTTGTTTGAGATTACTGGAGAGTATTGCTTTAGGGATTGTGGGAGACGAAAGACGGGTCAAGATGTTGGTTCTAGTCATTACATATAATCATGTGTTATCCTCGATGATAATGTCTAACAATTGGCAGGTTCTGGAAACTCATCCGTTCTGATTTCCCATTAATGATACTTAATCCGTACCAATGCCTCCCACATATTCAACGTATGGTATCCCTTCTCTCTACCAGCTGTCTCGGCGATTCATTCGGCTCCGTGGTCAGCAACGAGGCCGATCAACGAACCAATGAAGGGCACATAATAGAGGCTATAACGAAGCTTCTTGTCAGTACACCCCGGGTAGTTCCAAACAAACCAAGCTATACGAAGTTAGAGATTATAGGACTCCGGAGGCAGATACTCCAGCTTCTTGGGTGTATTTCGGGTATGGAACTAGGTCTTTCAGCGCTCGCGAAACACCCAACTGCACTAGCAAGGGTTATTAAAAGAATGGCAGACGAGCTCGAAGATATTTATGAATGTAAATTTGGGAGAGAGCAAAGGTATGTATAAGCTCTTTCCCTCTGTTCATGGGCAGCTTCAATCCCTCAACTTCTGGAGATATGTCCTTGTCTTCTATAGGCGAAACCGGGGATAGTGTAGCACGCAACTTTATAAGTACAGAAAGCTGAGACCTCAGCGCAGTGTACATTTAGTTAACCTGGCTATGCGACTACTCCACGGTATCATGAAGATACACGGCCAACTTTGTATGTCGAAGATTGCGGTACCAAGTATCAGCCATAAGTATCTTGTCGCCATGACAAGACTAGCATTTAGCGAAGGGCTTTCACAGGAGTTTGGTATCGATGAGAGTACAAGGAGATTTGCCCAAGAAATTCTGGAGACAACAACTACCCCAGAAGAGGCTGAAAATCTAGAGATGCTTTTTAATCTTTCACCACCATGACCACAGGTCGTTACCATCTGATGCTTTGTTTGTGGCTTCTCCGCCGAATAGAGAAGTCCAAATTTACTCTCACACTGTTCTTGACAGTTAGGGTGTTCTTGGTGGTGCTATGCTATAAGGCTCTTATGTGCCCAAGAGGATGTGCCTATGGTTATTTTGTAGCTCAAGAAGAAAAAGGAGGAATTGCAAGCGACGCCGTTTGTTGTCGATGATTTCAATCGGGCTGGGTGGGGTTTGCATATAATACGTGCATGTATTTTTTGTATAGTAAGATATGTACCTACTCTAGGTACATACATATAATGGCGCTCATTCAAGCGGGGAGGGGCTAGACAAAAACTTGCAGCACGTCCTTGTAGAACTAGATTTCACACCTGAGTTAGAATATCTACCTATAAAAATTTACCAACCTCCCCCCCATCCCTAGCCCCACATAAACGTAAACAAGCGAGAGGAGGGGAGAGGAGGGAGGGGTAGAGCTTATAAACACCCTCGGCATATTGTGTATTGCCCGCAAGCAGGGAAGAAAGAAAAAAAAAAAAAAAGGACTCAAAAGTGATCCAGGTACCTCCGTACCTAATAGGATGGCAGATACGAAGGGAGAAACTGAACCCCCGAATTAGGCACTCCGAACTACCAAGGCAACCCTCCACTGAGTAAGGGCTTATAAAGTGGACACCCTTATGCCGTGGTTATCACTGTGATCAAACCTACATGTTAGCATGATGTTACCGGTACTTATCATATCGGGACTTGAACTGGGCTGCAGCCATCTACTCTACAGCCTACAGCGCATTGACTGGCTGGGCTCTCGATTCTCGATTCTGGGGCCTGGCTTGTTGTTAAAGTGTTCGACAAAATTATAATCAACAGCGAACACCCAATGCCCAATTAACAACAAACAGCAGCCGTTGCAAAGCAAGGAGAAGGATAGAAAGAGGGGTTTTATCTGTGTGCATTCCGAACATCATCGTTCGTATCACGAAGGGGAAAAGGGGGCAAGAAAAAAAGGATCTAGAAATCATATGATGGAGGGGAGGTAATATTTAATCCAGCTTTTACTATCAGTTTCAGGAACGCGAGGTTGTCGCGGGCGCGGGCCGGTGGTCAATATTTGTTAATGTTGGGGAGGGAGCGTAGCGCGCCTAGTCACATGACTTAATTGAAAAATGCGGGAAAACGCGTGCTGGAGTTGCAGAGGTGGTGATGTTAGGGCAGCAGATGTAGGGTTAATGGGCTTGCATACATACATGTATTGTTGACCGTTGACGTCAAAGCAAGTCTCGTTCCACACCTCCAAAGCCAGGAAGTTAACACGGTCATTGATTTTTTTGTACTAGCGATAATTTTGACTTTAATGAGGGGTAAAGTACCTATGAAAGTCATAGCAAAGCTAGATCATATGTCCCGCATTTTTCTTTTTTTCTAATCCTGCACCTCTTTATCACAGAAATCAGAAGGCAATATCTTGCTAGACCTTCGAAATGTGTCCAGCGAGCGTCAAGAATCACATCTCAGTTAAACACTACATGGTTCCCCTTCCTGCGAGTATATTCTTAAAGGGAGTAGATAACCTATATACAAGGCACACCATTACCCAGTGATTGTATACGGATAGACGTGTCAATAGAGCAGCTCGGGTCTACCATATGCATTATATTGTTATGCAACAGCCCGGGCAGAGTAGTGAGGACTCTAAAGAGTTACAAAAACTGCCTAAAAACTTAAGACAATGCTTATAATTAACCAGCGCATGTATGTAGCTTTCTCCCTCTCTTTCCTACGAGAAAAGCAGCGCCATCGGAGAGAACTCTTGGAACTATATATGCTGTTTATAGGGTACATGTATGTAGCTACTGCTTGTATATATGAGTTCAATTTCATGGTCTACCGCGGTGGGACTCAGCTCGGCTATCACTCCTGACCGGAACAGTCTGCCGTCACCGAACGTCTGTTGCAGCATGTCACACAGACCAGGAGCCACCTACTCTACGACGGTGGCTATTTGGGGCAGCTCCTGACTGTTTTGGGTGAGAGCAGATGGAACTTATAGACTAGCCCATGTATTCGTATAATAGCTATAGCTGTATACTAACCGTAGGCATCTTCCTGTGGATCTGGCGGTTGTTATTGTTGTTGTTGTTGTTGCTTAAAGGTTCCAGTTTCCAACAGAAGGGCGCAGTTACCAAGTTCCTAAAGTTGCCAAGCAACGCAATCTGCATGTTCAAAATGATACCCAATAGGCGCAATAATAAATCTTAAGGCTGCACGAGTATGCCCGGAGAACGCGTTCCTCAACGACGCGCTCGCGTGATTCCAATCGCGGGTCCGATCCGGGGCAACGCGCAGCAACTAAAAAACCAATTCAACCCTCAACCAACAAGAAACAGAGGGGGGGTTTGGAACATTGTACCAGGGGGGAAGAGCAAACTGTAAGGTGGTTCTACAAATTACAGCCTCCACCCTCAAGATTTTGAAATTATGCCTCCTTCAAAGACAATTAGAACGGCATGGTAGGCGTGAGTGGTAGCCCGTCTTATTAGTACAGTAGTGATTTTTTTGGGGTGAGAAAAGACCGTTTTTTTCTTGCTTTGCAGAGGTAAACGGCACGCAACGTATCCACCTTTGGCAAAACGCAGCCCAACCCCCCTCTAGACCTTTCGCTGCATGCTGACTTTTTGCTGGGGCCTGCATTCTCCGCCTCAATCTGTGCTTTCGTTTCCCTTTCTAGTGTGTCGGTCAGCCTGGAATCAAGTAGTTCATTACCCCGAACTGTGTCAGCGTTCTATGTCAGTTGTTGCTGTCGACGACGAAGCTTCCGTCTAGCCATTTGAGGGAATTCGACGTCTTTTCTTTTCTTTTCGTTTTTTTTTTTTTTTTTTTGCTTACTCCTTTCTATCAGCCTCTCCAAACCCCCTCCTAACCCCCCCCCCTCTCTCTCCTCTACCTCTGTCTGTCCTTGTGTGAGTGGATTTGTATCTTTTTTTCACAGTCTCACTCTTTTTGATACTCTACAAACCCAACACTCTCTCATATATCGGTGTTCCTTCTGTAATCCACTTTACACGTTCGTTTACTCATTCGTGAAGGTAATTTCCGCCAAATTGCTCCACCGTGTAAAGTGCCAACTACCAACCACCCGACCACGAACCCACTTTACCCGATTGTTTCCCCATACCCCCATCCCCTCCTGGCACACAAAGCTGGTCTCCCTTTCGCCATAGAATCGTCATCCATCCATCCATTCTTAACATCTCTTACTGAGAGAGACCCTACCATATATTCCAAAAAAAAAAAAAGGAAAAAAAAAACATTCAGATATCTGTCATCTATTAACACAAAGACATAAAAATAGTAAAGTCCGAGATGGACTCGCCCGAACGGGTCGTCCTCGAGACAAACAACACCGTTGCCGGGGTGAAACGATCTGCTCCAGGCCCTTTGTTGCCAGCGTTCGAGCCTCTATCTTCACCTCCATGCTTCAAAAGACATAAATCTCGCGTCCTGTCAGAGGAGCACGAAAATAGATATCCGACACCCGTTCCCTCTTCTTCGTCGCAAAGGATTCAATCATCTCCACCTCCACATCCTAGTATCGCTGCACGAAAACCTCTCCTCGCCAGAAGTCAATCCACCCTAACTGAGCGTGCTCCTCTATCTGCACTGCCATCCATCACCCTTCCCGAAAATGGTGAACCCGTTCTATTTGGCAGGTCCAGCAATTCATCTCACTATCAGCTTTCTGCAAACAGACTAATTTCACGCGTCCATGTCAAGGCGCAATATTTGTCCTCGCCAACGCGGCCTATGGTTGAGATTCACTGTATAGGATGGAATGGTGTAAAGATTCACTGTCAAGGTCAAGCATGGGAGCTTTCAAAGGGGGATGTCTTCACGTCTGAGACGGAGGACGCAGAGATCATGTTAGATGTTCAGAATTCGAGGGTTGTCTTGGCATGGCCAGTCCCAAGTCAGGCCCGCCGAGCTCGTTCTTCAAGTACCTCTACTATTGGCACACCGACTCGTGCAAGAGTATCTAGGAGCCCTTCAATTGGCTGGGGCGAAGATAATGATGAAAATATCGATCCGCTTGGTAACAATGCACGTACTGATCGGCGTCTTTTTAATGTTTCTGCTGAGAAGCGCAATCATTCCCCTATCCCTCCTAGGAGGGGCCTCGGTAATACTGGCGGTATATTCGAATCTGATCCACATATGACAGATACCTTCTTGGAGATATATGAGGACGAACCGGTGGCAGATTTCGTCAATACGGTGGCAGATTCCGAGGGAAATGGAGGGGATGATGAGCAGGAGGATGAGCAGGAGGATGAGCAGGAGGATGAGCAGGGTGGTGATGAGCAGGATGGTGAGCAGGATGGTGAGCAGGACGATGAGGACGAAGACCACCTAGAGCTTCCGGAACCGTTAAAAAAAGAGGAGACTTCATCCGCTGCGGTGAACTTGGGAGATGAGACTGATGATGATGAAGAACTCAAGCAGTTATTGGCTGGGAATGAATCAGATGAATCAGGAGAGGAGGAGGAGGAGGAGGAGGAGGAGGAGGAAAGAGAAGAGGAACCCATCTTGCATAGCTATGCACCGGAACCTACACTTCCACCTATGGCTAGATTCTCAACCAAAGAGCCCCTATATGCCCCCCCAACAACTCCGGCGACTTCCTCGACTATCCGTGCGGTATCCGCTTTGCCTTCCTCTCCTGTGCAACGTCGCAGTGCTTCGGTCTCTCCTAATAAGACTAACACCGTTCAAAACCACATCATCAACCAACTTGCTTTCTCACGCCTGTCATCCACCTCGCTCACAATCCTAATGTCTCATCTTCCATCTGGTTTGGCAACTTTCATCACCAAGGAGCGGTTGGCTCAGATTATGAGCAACATTGATTGTATTGGGGAAATCAAGCGTACTGGCAAGGATGCTGCGGGAAAGCCTCTTCAGAGCGAATACTACTATATCCCTGACCAGGACACTGATGAAGGTCGACGTGCTGCGGTGGTTGAAGGAATGGGTAGGGTGGGACTGAGGTCCTGTAGGAAGTCCCACAAGGTTGGTTATTCTTATAAAAATCTAGATCAAGAAGCGAGCGCGGAACTAATGGTTACTTAATCTTAGCAATACTACTGGAGGAAGCCAAAGAAGCCAACTTACTAGTATTTCCCGACAGGTCCTAGTGTGGTTGATAAATTCACGCCAAATCACAGCATCTTTAAATCAGTGAAGATGGCGTTACGACTTTACTTGGTTTTTCGTGTTTGTATTTTTGGGGCATGATTGTATCATGAATGCATCTTACCCCGCCCTCTTCTTCTATTTACAGCATAAATATCATTTTTGATAGCCTTTGTCATTTTTTTCAGGCATCCTTTGGTTGGTTGCCTGCTCATGCATGAATGTTTGCTCTACAGCCATTACGATTCTCTTTTATCGTCCAAATTTTCTACTTATTGCTATTTCTATATTGTATATCATTTGGTGTTTTATGGTCTTGATAATGTTCTGTGTTGTTCTACCAACCGCTTTTCTTCTTTTGAGGGCTGCATTATTCTATCCTCCCCATGGTCGCAAGTTTATCAACAGGAAGAAAGGTTTAAACCCCTACCCCCCTCCCCCCCACTTTCTCATCTATTTAAGTATGAGAGTATGAAGCACACACACTAGTGGGAACCTTGCGTTCACCCGGTGGGTCGACCTCAGTTTGCTTAGAAGTACACGGCTAGATTCTCCCTACAGAAGCCACCGACCTTATTACTTGTCTCCTCCTTCGTTCTTTATATTTTCTCTTTTCCTTTTACTACGACGGCTGAAGGTGGTTATTCAGGCCGTTATGAGGCTTTTGGGATACAAAAGTTGGTTTTTCTTAGCAGTTAGCTGGTGTTTTTGAAGACAAATGCGAATCACGTCTTCGTGGTAGTAAAATAAATTCATCATCCAAGCAATTGCAAAAATTAGACCAAGAACTCCTCTGTTTGCTAGTTTGATGCACAAGTTTGTTGACATGTCGTCATCCATGCTGCGGCTCAACAGAGCCGCCGGGTAGATCTCCCGAAAATACACTATTCCTAATGCGGCGGCTAAGACATGTCTGACCATTGGTCCGAACCCCATCATTTTTAGGGTACCTACATGTGGAGACTCAGTGGGAGAAGACGCAATCACATCCAGCGATTCATAACCCCTAAAGAGAAGCCCCGTTCATATCCTCTCTTCCTGACGAATGGGTTCCGATGGCCGAGATCCGACAGATGGGTTTGATACCTGATTGGCTACAAAAAGCACAGGTACGTGTCTGTACATCTTCTTGGCCACAAGACTAGAGTAAGGAACAGCCATAGAGACCTGTTGCCATGTGGTTAGATTCTTCTGGACCAGAAGTCTACCCGCAACTCTCTACTTAGCTAGGAGACATAGACTATATGCAGTTGGCTCATCGATCTCATCAGCCTTATACGGCCGCCATGTTCGGAGGCCAAGAGTAAAAATAAAAGCTTTCCCCTTGGCCTGGCCAGCATAAGCCGCTAGTCCACTATAAGTTCACTAAGGCATGGAGGGGATAGAGTTCATCCGTACTCTGGGGAAGTATTCTAGCCTCAGTTCAAGAAGAGATGGGTTGTGTGTCAAGTCCCTTCCAGGTGCGATAACGTAGGCACCCCTAAGAGGTCGTACTGCGAAAATACGACCAGTCGTCAGCCAAGCCTCGGGTGCGCATCTGAAGCTAGAGTAAGCTGACACGGCCATTCATCAACAGATAGTATGCCAACATCATAGACGTACAGCTCAGAACGATGGGAAATCACAGCACACTGTTGCCGTTACAAGTCACAACTCATATCCGGCCAAAAGAAAAAACCTTGTCTGACTAGTCCTTCTCAAATATACTCTCGCCGATAATAGGGCCGTGGTTTTAAAACCCGCTGATAGCATGCAGGATCTTACCATGCATGCATTTGGCGCTCTCCCCCTGGGGCAAATATAACTAGAGGTTGATGTTAGTCCTAAAAACGCGCCGGACCTCCTGGGCTAACAGGATCAATGACCAATGCTTTGCGCGGATCTCACATGAACTCCTCATATCAGGGGCTACCAGTGGGTATGTACCTAACCAGAAAACATTGTTTTTCTTCCAGTAGTCCAGATGGGTTCTAAGGCCGGTATGTGCTTCTTCCTCTCTCTCTCTCTCTCTCTCTCTTTTTTTTTTTTTTTGGTTGCATGTGATGAGTTATACATGTACATACATGCATACCATTTTTTTTTGTTTAATTCACCAACCGTACACACGCACACCATGGTCATCTTTTCGTGACGGCTAATGGGCTCCAATGAAAACTTCAAGTGGGTGATAAGGTATGATGATTAACAACCAGCCGGAAGATTTACTATGCATCTCCCGCGCTTTGGCATGTGTCATGCCACTCGAGTTACTTTCTCCGAAACGTGTTCATTGCAAGGGCCTAACGCAATCAACAAGCTCGACTACGTAGTTTGGGTTACCAGGAATCAAAAACTACCAGCCAAGAAAAGTCATATACCGCATTGTAGCATTTACTATATCTACCTATAAGTACGGACATCGCTAATTAACACTTAACAACCGTTGGGTCTGAGGACGCAAGTTTGGGGTTGTAAAGAGGCGCTCAGGGCTACACTCTCTGGCGCTGAGGGCTTATCTCTCCTATGGTACAGGTGGCCGTTATGCTTCGGCTAAGGAGTTGAATGGGGAGGGTGAGTGATTCTCTGTGATTCCATTGCAAAACATTTATTGAGCCCCCGGTCCAGTAAAAGAAGGGGATCCCGGGGTTGGCTTTTTGCTCCTATGTATTCGCCGTGGACAACAGCTGTATAGCTAGACATCCTCATACGGTGCGGTTGTAATACCAAAAACGACCTCCATCATGATCAATGAGAATATTCAAGGGCTAGCCACCTGGCATAACTACATATAGTTACCCTCCACTGTATGGCATGCGTCCATGCAAAACATAGTGCACCCCTGGGTCAACCCTCGAAAAATCACTACTACGTACCCTGAAATATTGGATAAGACATTCAATTTTTAAAAACAAAACCGTATATTGGGATATTCCTAGGCGGGATACTACAAGCATGATTCGAATGCTCTGCTTTGGAAGTCGCTTGTACTTGTGGGGCATACCAACCATATGTAGGAAACTGGGCTCTGGTGATATTGCGATTATATTAAGGGCCCAGCCGTATTCTGCAGCTTTAACCTATCTACGTCTCATAGTCGAACCTGCCAAAATTTCCAACTGTGGATGGCGGGGAGTGATCGAGGATAAGTTGTTTATAACAAGCTTTCACTGTATCTCTATGATTGGACTAAAGTGTTAATTCAGATCCCCTGGTCAAGACTGTGCCGCATCGCGAGACATAGGGCGGCCAAAAGCAGCGAGACATTGGCAAATGTTAGGCAATGTGGGGAAGAACCCTCTGTCGAGTAGGGAGAAGAGTCTGACATCTATATGTCCCAACCAAACTCGCCGCTCCAGCATATCTTCTTCCCTCGACTTTCCTAAAAGCAGTGTCTTCAAACATTACCATTTCCCTTGGGGCATCACCTTTATCGGTTCTCTATTAGCTCGTGAGCTATATATTTAATACGAGGAAAAATTCCCCTGAGCATTTTCGTTTCGTATACCCCCTCACTGCCCTGAATTCCGTCAGAGCCTAAAACTCTACCTGACGTGCAGACAGCGCAGAGACAGCGTCTCCCAGGGGCAGAGATCCGCGTTCGGTACCTCGGAAAAAATCCCAGGGAACCACTAGACCATGAACCAAAGTGTCAAGCCTGCAGGAGCCAGATACGCGCCCAGAGCCTACGGTCATACTAGCGAGTGATAATCTATGACCCATTTTGTAGAGTCTTAAAATAGTAAGCGCCCTTCGTTTATTTGAGGAACTACTACCGACAGAGCCTCCAAACATAGGTCTTTCTTCATGTTTAGGTAATTTACGCGAGCTTACAATACATACATGTACTTATCTGGATGTAGAATAGGACGCTGTAGAAGGCTCACATGATGTCCTGCGTTCGTTAGTGCCTGGTCATAACTAAATACATGTATAGAACTAGGTGCATGTAGATACATGGTATTTATGGCCTGAGGCACGAGAGATGTAACGTGAGTGATTATATATTAATCGAGAAACCGCGATCGAAACCCCTCATCTGTAATTCGTGAAAAAAAAAAAAATGTACATACAAGTCATCAAAAGGAAACAAAGATTAGTGTTCACCAAGAAGAAAAAAGAGTATATGTGGGTATACTCTCCAATACAAGCACCCTAAATAACAGGACAGTGGATATTCTCCTCCCACAACACCTAAAACACCACAAGTTTACAACACACGCAGTAGTCTCCCGACCCTGACTCGTACAGAAACATGGAATAATAACGCTGAATAACCGCACAAAGACTGGTACATATAAAACAAAAGAAAAAATGCCCATCACATCGTTCAATAACAGATGAAATGAGCGGGCTCGACTAGCTACGTAGTGGTATGAAACAATTTACGCAGGAACCTCCGCCGGCAACTTGGACAATCTTCGTGAAACCCTTCTCTCTATGCCAGGTGCCAGCTGTAGCGGCTTTAGCGGCGTCATTGTCCCACAGACCTCCAACTCCAGATTTGCCCCCGACCCTGACCCTTTTCCTTTCGATCTTGTTGTGACCGGCTTGCTCTTCACCAGCATCCTTCGCTTTGCTTTTGGGAGTGGGCTCTGTTCCATAGTATCACACCTACTATTGCCACGTCGAGGCGAATAGGGCAGCCGCTCTTTCGTTGCGGAGTTTATTCTAACAGTTGACATTAATTTACTAATTAGACGCGACGGTGATGCCTGTGGAGTAGCCAAAATAGACGTAGGGAGCATATTTGCCGACCTACTACGCCGACCGGTAGGAGTAGAAGGTGCTGAAGGCGGGTTATATGGCGTACTCGCACGCTTGACTGTCGATTTCTTTTCCGGACGAGAACCATTCGTGGGCGGAGGAGTTGGAGGACACATTGGGATCGTGAAACTGGAGATTTTCTTTAAAATGCCTGGAGGCCCGTTTCCTGTCATTGTGCCCAGAGGTTTCCTCACGCCGGTCGCCTTGGCCTTTGGCCGGGCTTTAATTTCGTTCTCTTGTTCTACCTCTTTGAAGATCTTCTTGGACTTATCCAGTTTGGATAGTAACGCTGGCGTTGCCTTCTTCGTCACCTTTCCTAGGTCCAATGTCAACTGGCGCTCCCAGATGTCGAAACGTCTTTTTTTTACATCGGCGACCCAAGCATCACAGTCCATATCGACATGATAGTCGATAACATCTTTCCATGTGCTGTATGCTGCAGGGGTATTGTTGACATATATAACCTTCCCTCCACGGGCGTGCACAGCACGAGCAAACTCTCTAACTATGCGCTTAAGGCCAAATACTTTAAGGGATGTACCAAGTATTATCATTATATCTGGGTTAGAGCGAAGGTCTGCTGACGTAAGAGAACCAATCTTCTCTGCGAGGGGGTGTTCCTCGCCATAAAGGACAATATTAGGCTGAGCGTGTATTAGTTTATGTGCCAACATCTCTAACGATAGCAGATATGAAATATGAATTCTTACCCTTAAGCTCCCCACCTTCGTCCCCCGCTTGCCGTTTTTTCTCCGCTCCTTATCTTTCCCTGCACATACTGGACACTCTGGTGGCATCCCATCTAAGAGACTCTCCGCCCTCTCTTTGTCGTACTTGCATAGACCCTGGCACTGGGTACACCTTAAATTCTTGAGGTCCCCATGCAGCTGCACAACTTGACAACCCTTCTCCTCCTCACTATCCACAACACCCGCCAGTACAGTGCTGGGCCTCTTCCTCTTTCCCTTCCCTAGTGCCAAGTTCGTCGTCATGCCCTCGCGTTCTTCCAGGCCATCAATATTCTGCGTGTAGCACCGAAGCAGCCGTCCGCTCTCGGACATTTTCCGGATGAATTTATGGGTGGGTGTTGTATCCTTGACCCCGATTATCTCGTTGCGCAGTGACGAGATGAACGTGTAAAAGAGCTGGGTCGATGTAGGGTCCGTAAAAAGGACCGAGTCGAAAAGGTCGCGGCCTTTCACTACCGACGAGGGGTACCTCGATTTAACGAGATTGTAAAGACCATCCTGTGAGCGAAAGTCCTGTAAATTTCATGCATTTTGTTAGTATGTCTATCGCCACGCATATATAAAAACGCGTCTGGGCTACTTACAGGAATACCGCAATTGGTACTTATGCCTGCCCCAGTTACCACAATGGCTTTTTTTGATCGTGCAATACGATCTGCAATTTCTGCCAGAACGCGTGTATCGTTTATCGTGACGGTGATAGTAGGCATGACCGCCAGTCTCTTTTTTTCCGCCAAGTGAAAGTGTGGGGGAGGTGGGTGGGGGGTGAGGGGGGTGGGGAGTGAGGTATTGTTTCTACAATTCTTAGTAGGTTGTATGTAGCGAATCGAGTGAATGGCTATGACGTGAGGTAAAAAAAAATAATGTATATGTCTATAAATGTATCGAAAAAGGGCCAAACAGAAAAAAAAATGTTAAGGTAGGGTAGGGCTGTTTGTCTTGTGGAGTATGGCTGTAGTCTGGTGGTTAAAAAAAGGTTATGTACCCATTCGATTTGATGAAGGGGAGAGAGACGGCACGTATCATCCAGAATGAACAACAAGAGGCTGGTGCGTGGTGTGTCCTCTTGGCGCGTTGACTTGAAATGCAAACAGGAACGGTTACCCGAACAACGAGTAGAGGCAATGTGTATCATCTTGAAAATGGTTGTTAGTAAGTAGCCTTTAATGAGGCAGACTGGGTTGGGTCGAGCGAGTAACCACCGCCCCTAACTACAATATGCACCCGGTAGCTACTTTATTTAGCCACACATGCCCATATCCACGTGCCAAGAAGAGGAGGAAGGCTCAGGAAAAAACTATCATAAGGCGTATCGATTTCAGAAGTGGTCAGTACTACAAGTATAGAGAGATACTCAGCCTCCATGCTGCCCGGGGTGGTTACAGATAATTGGATAATGTATTGTACGATGGGACGGATGCGTTGACACCCTGCCAATGACGCATTGCGCCCAAACGACCGGTTTGTAGCGCTCTTATATTCTACATTCTCTCACCCCCAACTCTAGAACAGGTGGTTTATTATCCTCTACGACTCTAATCTTGACTCTGGTCCTTTAAGATCTTCGCCTACTGCCTGGTATCTATCATACGCCCTCCACCCGTCAAGTTGGCCACTCGTCTAGCTAGCTGGCCAGCTGCCAGTCCGAAATCGCTACAATTGACCGATCCCCCACCATGGGCAACAAGTTACTACTATCGGCCCTCATAGGCCTCCCCACGCTCGGGCTGATCCTATTTATTGCGCTAAAGCTACTGCTTCTCAACCTGGCGATTATGATTATTAGGCGACTACCGGTGCTGCGCGATTTGGTGGTTGTGGACCAGGCGCCGGTTGCGCAGGCGCGGGGACAATGGTGGGGTGTAGGAGGAGGGTATGGGAGGTGATTTTGTTTTGTGTGTGTTAGAGGGAAAGATTTGCACATTCGGTTACACCTTGGCCTCTAGTAACGAATATTCCTTTCGGGGTCAGATATCACGATGCTTAGGTGTAATGGAACGGGCCTAGGTTTTAGCGTGGGTTTGTTTGTGGATTTGCGAACGGGCGGCGTTTTGTTTTGAGTTTGGGGTATTGGTCTGGGTATTGGTTTGGGGGGTATCGGTTTGGGGTATGGGGTATCGGTTTGGGGGTATTGGTTTGACGGCTGGGAAAAGTTTGTAAAATGCGAATATACTTTAAGGATACATGTCTTCAATATAACTCAATCTCTTTCTTAAGATCTTGTCATCTCATAGTTTGCGCTACCGAGCCAATGCTGAGCTACATGTGGAATGCTTAACATGCACGCAAACTGGTTTTTGTCACCCATGTGTCCTATTTTATAATGTTCCCGGGTACGACCACCATTGCGTACCATATAAAAAAGTACCAGGTCTACCCTTTTTCGTATGACATGCAATACTCATCGTGTTCGGAAACGTTATCGGAATTAGTACGACGAGAGCACATATAACCTCGCCATCTCAAGATGTCCAAAACGAGTAGATACTCTCAAGCTATAATCGGCATCAGGTGGACGAAACAAGACAGGGGACGAGTCCTCAAAAAATTCTTCCCCTAGGCTCGTTTTTGTTGAATGAATGTTTCATGCATAACTGTCGAATGGATCAGATGACGCGAGCGAGTGATATACCATGATGCAATAGCTGGCTACATTTAAGTTAGAGACGACAGGTATGATGTTTGAAAACATTTACAACCTGAGGCTCTTCACAGAATGCATTATAGCGAAGGAAATCAATGCTAGATTGAAACTCAGTGTAGAGAGCCACTGTGTGGGTTAGTCCAGCCTGCGAGTCAATTACGAGTCACTCACCCCGAGCCCTACCCTAACGAAATATTCCTTTGAAAACCGCGCGCTATAATTGAGACACCTCAGGTCAATAAGCCCTCTTTCAACAGCAAGAGAGCTCTGAGTCTCTCTTCTGGCTACCTAACCGGTGGTTTATATCGATATTCCCACCACTACCAACGCTACCAACTACATGTTGCAAATGTTAGCACCGTATGCCGATTTTTGCCAACATGCCGAGATCCATGGAGAAGCTTCAAAGATCTAGAATCAAACCAGCATACCAAAATAACCCTATGTACGCAAGCCCGCTCTCTTTATATCTCCCGAGGGTAGTGCGCTGGGCCGAGGCTATAATTTCAAGTGCCGTCGTCCCGCCGTGGCTCCCCTGAGCCCGATGTTTTGGTATAACCTCACATCAAAAGCATGGGGTACGTTGCTTTGGTGAGAATCTGTCCAATCGGACATTGGAGAGAAGAGATTATTTCCTTCTCTAGGACACGTCTTTACCGTCATCGTCATCTCCCAATCGTTCATTCCTTCCATTGCTCCAGCGCGGGTGAAATGCTTATTTCATGTAGAGAGTACATACCTGCCTACATCCACGTCAGCAACAAAGCGTATCGTCTGTCATTGAAGCAACCTGCGTGGCGGTCGTGCCGGGGAGTCGTAAAACAAGCCCCTCCTTCACCATTATTGCCCCTCCTTTCACTAAAGTCCGAGCGGACACCCGCCCGTCAAAAGCTGACCCCAGAAAATGGCAAGATTTGTGGCTTTTGCTAACAGATTTTTCTATCTGTCTTATCGAATAATTGTCAAATCCCGCCCTCCATTATAGGGGTCAGCATCGATAGCTTAAGGGATACACCTGCATACGCACGCTATTTCTCCTAAGCCGTATTTTATAAGTATGTGTGTGCATATATATCTAGGCTAATTATTTGTAACTCCTTCGGAATAAAGTTGCCGAGGGTCTTTTACCTACTCTACTCTCTATCAGAAGCCCTCCATGTCTCAGACGACGCAATATCCGCCCGATAGCCTAGCTACGCCTCACGCAATTTTCCGGAAACCCGCGTGGAAGGGATGGGATGAAGGGAGGAAGCCATCGTCGGATCAGATATGTCGTACGGTTAGTTAGCTGGAGACGAATCTGAGCCTCACGCCGGCTTATCCGGTAGCGAGCCAACTGACGACGACGACAACGTTTCTCTTGATCGGCCGAGACATTGAAGGTTGGACGGACACCGTAAATCCAATGTTCGCTTCAGATGATGCTACGCTTGCCGTCTGCTTGGGTTTGGTTGGTTTGGGAGTTTAGAGACGCCGATGGATACACGTACTGTAGTAGTGTGGCCAGCCCCACGAGTGTTTCCCTGCGGTTGGAAAATGACAGAAAACCCATGGCAGTGGCGTGATTTCTTAGGGATTTTAAATGAGGAGGGAGGAGTGAGTTCATGAAGTAGAATGGAGTGTTCAGATTGGGGCCATTATTAGCGCTGTCTCGGCTTTGTGTTTGATGCTATGTCAGCTATGAGACGAAGTGCAGATGTAAGACCTGGGAATCAGTAAAAGGACATAAATACACGAGGAAGGATCTCTCGGCGGTCAGCACTCCCAAACACTGACTGCGTTGGGTTTTGAGAGCGGGTATCTAGAAGCGGGCACTCGGTGCAACCGGTCATGATGTTGGGTTACAGCAGGCATGGTCTGGGGAGCTTGGTGTTTCGATATGGACTCACCTTCTACATACTCCCCTCCGGCGGTAGCTTTGATGGTGACATGGGTTATGATACTTTTACAATGCACGGTTATTCTTAGTGAGCATTTGGTAAGAGACGGGCAGGCCGGCAAATCAGCTATGCACGTATGTAGAATGGAAAAGAGATGAATCTATCTACGTGCCTATTAGAGATAACCGCTACTATATGAATATTATAGCATGAGCTCGTTAATTATGTAACAATCTGGGCCCGCGGATTTTACCAGGCGAGATCATCTACTATCTGTAGAGGCCTAGCTTGACCTATTTGGGGAGATTAATATGTAGGGCGGGTTCGATATTAATTAATTAGTAGATAAATAGATAGCTATATCTACATATAGTAGTTAGTAAAACATGAAAGGATAGTACGTACATACAATAAAGTTCAGCAAGGCCATATTTAGCTCTACATTTAGAATCCCTACCGGTACTGTCGAACGACATCGCTGACCGGTCTACAAAAAAAAAACTGTAAGAAACAGGTCGGCTACCGTAGGGGGACATGTCAAAAGGCTTGTCTTGGGCGATGACGCTTCCTAGTAGTGCCAAGACTCCCGATTTTCGTGTAGGGGACTACTTTAAATATCAGCTAGGCTCCGTTTGGACGTTTTATGTGTGTATCATATCGAAAACTCGTGCAGTAGTGTTGGTTTGACAGGAAGAAGAAAGAAAGGGGGATAAAGGAAATATTCTGTGGGTATGATGTAGGGGGGGATGTGGGTAAGCGGGGGAGGCATCGAGGGGGAAGAGGGGATGGGGAGATGCGATAAGGCGACGTGGGATGACTTGGATGCAGCGGGAGTGTGAGTCTGTCAATCTGTTGGAAATATTTTTTAACGATACTCATCATGGCCCTGGCTCTATACTCTACCTAGGGTACTTGCCTGTGCCTAAATATCATACTAGGTCGGTGGAAGATGCCCAGGTTACGGTCTGTACCCCCCTGGAACATTGGATGTCGAAGGCGCCAAAGCGTGGCTGAAGCGAAAGTTCCCGAGACACCCGTGCCATCGATTGGCTTTTTCGGAGGATTTTTTTTCTTGTGTTTTCGAGATGTTGTTGCCACCGGTAGGTATTTGGGTAGGCTTATTGGCAGGATGGGATGGCCAGGGCGCTTGAATGCAATGAGGGGGGGGGGACTAGCTCAGCTGCTTGAGTCAGGTACATACAGATTTTCATTGGTGGGGATAATTGGATATTTGCTCATTTGGAAAGTAGAATTTGGCCTTTCAGGTACATCTACTGCACTGCATCTGGACGGGATGGAGGACCTGCATCGTTGAACTCATAGTAAGTTAATATCAGCCTTTGGTCTGAAGTTCCGGTTCGCGCGCTCATAAAATTATAGTCAAGCCACATTCTTCGATTCTCACCCCCTCAGCAGCTCGAAGCGAGGGCCCTTAGGTCACAGAATTACAGACTAGAAACCGCAGTTACAGCTTTCCTTCCTGTTTTGGACGAGCCTTTCTCTCTAATACTGTAACACAAAGGGAAACCCTCATACCTGCTCACGAGAGAACGGGGCCTCTCCTCCTCTTCTTCTAAACACATTGACCCTCATATCTACCCTCTATCACTCTTTTATTGAGTTCCATTTCCTTTTTATGAAAGGGCTAGCTTTTTTTTTTTTTTCCTTTTCCTTTCTTTTTTCTTTTTTTGACAATTCCCTTCAAGGTCCCAGAATCTTGATTTCTTCTTGAGCGTGCATCTGTTTATTCTGTCTCAATCTCGTAAGCGAAGTGCTAGTTTTGCACTTGGCAGGAACACATTTTTGCCTTTTTCCTACATCACAGGTGGTGGTGGGGGTGGCTGTCGTTTTTTTTTTTGCCCTTCTTCGTTATTTCCCGCCTTTACAACACCGGGTATCATTGGCCAACGCCTCGCCTCCTCAGCACACACGATTCCCCTTGCAGTAGCAGCAGCCGCTTTTCTATTCAAGCCCGCAACCCACCCACAATTAATCCATTTTTGCCCTTCCAGCTGCCCGGCGTTCGAATCTCATACATATATTTCACCCCCCTCTACTTCCACCTCCTTCGCCTGGGAGGTTACTTTTCTTGAGTGATATTATTTTTTTTGGCATCTTTGAAAGTGCCAGTCCATTCCTTTTTTTTTTGTTGTTTCGGTTTAGGGTTTTTGTATAACTACACTAGTAAGAGGTACTCACGGTCGATCCACTGAGCTTTCTAGTCCTTCATCTTCATCTTCATTCAACCTCTCATTTCCCTCCCCCTCCCCTCCTTCGCCCCAGAAACAGCGCCGGCGCTGCGTTTTTCCGCCCGGTTCGGACCTCTGCACCCGAAAAGAGACAAGCACCCATTTCCCATTCTCCAGCGGGCGGTACTAGTCTCGCTCCCCAGCATCCCCTACCAGTAAGGGAATAACACTGTGCACATCCCACATTCTGGGAGCGGTGCGAGGAAACGGGCTAGAGGGGCCTACGTGTGCTTTGTCCGTGTGGACTTACATACTGTAAGTGAGATAATATACCATCCGTTTCTGTTGTGTCCCTGCCCTTTTTTTTTTGTATGCTGCTGCACGGTACCACCACTCCTACCTGCAAAAAAGTTCCAATCCTCTTCCTCTCACTCGACTCGTTCCCTCGTTCTCACTCGGCCTTCTCCACCCCCCTTCCCCACCACCATCCCTTCTCGAAGCGAACAGACTTGCTAGATACCGTTCTTTTTTTTTTCTTTTTCAGATTGCCTATTGAAGGAAGGAAGGCACTAATCTATTAATCCTGCACACCAGCTTTTTGGGGTCCCCTTCTCTTACTTGCATCACCTCACATCACATCACCTCACGTGTGTAAGAGAGTTTTCGTTCGAGGGTTTATATAGTATATCCACACCCCCCCCACCCCCAATCCCAATTCAACCCCAATTCAATTCGTTGGAAGCAATCCCACACGCTACCCCCAAAACAAACCCCAACCCACGAGATCGTCCATCGCGCCAGGTTAGGCCAGGAACCAGGAACCAGGAACCAGGGGGTTTTGCTTTTTCACTACTTATTTATCGACGAACGAATTTCCTTTTTATTCCTTTTCTTTACACCCACTACCACCAAAGCAGTGGTAACGATACGACATAAACCAGTAAAATAACAAAAATAACAAAAAACAAATGCAGATAACAATAAGAACAACGATGCAGCGCGCAGTTCTATCATATTTCATCCTCCTGTCGATGTTAGCGGCGCTGTGCACCGTCTCATACGCCCACTCAACACCGGACGCAATGTTGATTGTCCCACCGGGGCTTGGAGGAGGGGGAAGGGGTGGAGGAAGAGCAACCAGCGGGCTAGGGGTTGGGGTGGGATCAAGCTATAGCAAAAGGGGGGACGGGACAGAGAAATGGCATGGACTTCTCCGTCGTGAGATCCAGAGGATGGTACGGAGAGAGGACACGGCAGACACAGGGGCAAGAAATGAGACGGCAATCGAGGAGCTCGACCTACAGGCGTGGGCAAAAGAAACAACAGAAAAGTGTATTTCGCGGCTCAGCACCATCACAAAGGCGTCAAACCCGTCCGGTATCGTCGTGTGCTACAACCTACCGTTCATGAGCGCGGATTCAGGCGTATTTGCGGCGGACTTGAGGCTCTACCAAGTCTCTGCTGCGGAGGGCAATTGGTCAAGCGTGGGCGGCAATATTGATGTGTCGCTCATGTACAATGGGGCTGCAGTACAGTTGAGAAACGAAACGACGGAAGAGGCGGCAGCGACTGCGTTGGCTTCGGCGAGCGCGACGGGCCCTGAAAAGGTCCAGGAATTTCATTTCATTGGACAAATCGATAAGTTGTTGCTCCAGGACGACATGACTGAGTAGGTTCGCCCCTCCTCACGCAGCCCAATATACAGGGTCTGTCATGTGATTTTTGTGATCTAATATATTTTCTTGTTTATAGTGCCCAATTGCAAACGCTCCTTACGCCGAATATCACCCTGTTTGCCAAGATGCCGGATGGCACAGAGCTGCAGACATCTCTTTCAACTGATGATGCCACTTTCGTTAACGGAGTCTTCTCGGATTTGGCCGCTAATGAGACGGCGAATCCAACGACCACGGAAGCTGCATCTGCAACGCCATTTAAGCTACCAGGTACAAGAATAGAGATCGTCCCGATTGGTCTGTACTTCTATGGAGCCTATACGGCTTTAGCTTGTATAATCTTTGGATATGGTAAGCTACATATTTATAGCCTCCAATCATATTATAATTGTGTGCTAATTGTCTATAATGTAGGGACATTTGAACGTCAACGATTTAGAGACCAGTACCGAAAACGCATCGCGCAGCAGGCAGTCCTTGGAGGCAATCGCGCGATATAGTTGCACATACTTTTCACGACCCTCGACAAAAGGGATTTAAAGATACAAAGACTACCTACTTCTTCTCTGTCTAATCCATTTATATACCTACACCTTTTTTGTTTTGGCTGATCAGCGAAGCAAGCGAGTTGCTATGTTGCGTATACTTTTTTCTTAGCCTCAAACATTGTTGATGTTTCTTTTTCTCTTTCTCTTTCTTAGCTTTTTTGTGGATAAAGGAATCTTTGGGAAAAATAACTGGAGTTTTTACGGGTTAGGGGGTATTTTTAATTTTATTTCTGGCTATGGGGCAGGTTTTTTTATTTCATCATATGGCTTTGTACATGCTTGCATAATCTTTAACGTTTAGGAAAGATCTAATTCCCGTTTCCTTGCTTGCATTTTGCAACGCCTCCCCGCCACCTCACCTTCTCTACCTCTACCTGAGTGGCTCTCTAGTTTAGTGGAAGCCTGAGCTTGGTTGTTGTTTTTGCCTTTTCTAACGGGCGACTTTTAATCGGCTGAACTCGAAAAACTCTCGTCATCACCCCTTGTTTCGTAAAGGGTATGATATTGCTTTTTCTAACTCCTCTTCCTGTTTCACATTGTATATCTCATTCCACTGTGCTTTACTGTGTTCTGTTGATTTTCCTTTTCCGTAAATTTCCCTAACTCTCTCTCTCTCTCTCTTTTTCTCTCTTTCTTTTTTTATTTATTTTGTGTGTGTCTGTGTGTGGTATTATTAAGGTTTGCATTTCGCGTTGGGGTATTTTGTCATTTGTTTCCGTGGGAGGTTGCATGAATTTCTCTGTCAAATACTTTTGCTTTATATTGTACTAGTACTGTACTGTACGCTATTCTTGTATATATTTTTTATTTATTGGGCCTGGCCCAGCTAGATCCGGGAGGTTATGGTAGAGCCAAGTAGGTACATGTATGTATGCACCTTAGACAAGTTAGGCGCGAAGTGGGAAGTTCGCATTTAGCAACCAACCAGGTTATTGTTATTATTATTTGTCCGTTTCGTAAATAGCCCTGTCCAGTGAGGTGGAGGGAAGCGCCCGCCGCTTTCAGGTACCACTTGATCGTCAACACGTTCGTGTCTCATCGCACCATAGTTAGGCATCAAAGTTTCTATTTGGTACCTACTCTGCTTCCTTCCTAAATTCCCCACTCCCCAGCCCCAACAGCTATTGCCCAACCCGGCGCAATGTGGGCGAATGTGGGGGGGGGGGTGTTCTCAGCTGAAGGAATGGTAAGGCGATACCCATCAGCCACCTCTTTAAATTTCGTGAAGACGCGAGGAAAAGCACGCGCTCCTATTTCTGCTGGGCTGGAGAGAATGCTCGGTACATATGTACATGCAACACAATAGGTACAGGTACGTTCGTTTTGCGGCGGCTATGTAGTCTACGGTATACATACGATGCTCTGTAGCTAGAGCAGTAGCTAGGATGTCCTTGTAGTCTATAGAGTAGATCAACAGGGAGAAGGAGCCTCAGTTACGCTGCTGGACGGCAACAGGTTCAGGCGGATAAGTTTGATATTTTCTCCCCTTTGCTCTCCCCCTTGATCTTGACGTGATGTGCTGGGAATCAGGTCACTCTCTACTGTGTTGTGTTGTTGTATAGTGGCGAGATTTCTGTACACGAGGTAGCAGTACGTGTTGAGCCACTTCTGGCCTCTCATCACTGCTCCTTAAGGGGCGCGAGTGATAGTTTATGACCTCTCCTAGCTCGATCGGCCGAGGCGGAAGCAACTGAAGCCGAAAATTAAAATACCAAGCTCTTGGAGTACCTCCAACTAGGGCACAGGAAGACACTCTTCGGTAGTAAGGCCAAGCTTTGGGTCCCTTATTTCGCCCTCGCCGATACCACCTTCTAGAGTGAGTCTGGCGCGGAACGAAACGAAATACAGCGGCTGTTCAACGGTCTGTTCTCGCTCCCTAATACCTCCCCCACAACCTTGATGAAACGGCACAAGTTCTCGGCCGGGATTATCCCACGGCCATACGATACCCCTACTAGCAGTAGAAATAAGTTAGCCAGACCTTCTCTCATAGTGGTAGAAGCGTTCGAGATCTTTCTTAATTAAAGTTTTCCATGGGCTTGGTAGCCGGCAACTGCGCCGGAACCCCTGAGCCTGAGGGCTGTATATCACTGAAATATTGGCAGTGGTTTCAATGACGGGTCTTTATTGCCATGAATACCGCCTTTCTATAGAGTGGTCACCTCTATGGATTAGGGCGGGGCGGAGTATTTGTAGCGGTTCCGATCTTGGTGTTGATAATATCTACAAGGGGGCATAGCTAATTGGTGGAGTTGCATCAGTACTAGTGCTGGTTTAGTTAGCGCAAAACGGTTTTTTTTTTCAAAGTATGACATCCCATCTGTAATCGGCACCTGTGGCTTTCCGCGGCACCCTTCAAAGACTTTCTCTATAGCGCCGTCAAGCTGTTTGGTGGCGGATGAGACGAAAGTATAACCCGAGACTCGATAGTAGGTAGATCACGGATAGCAAAACGAAACGAATCACTGCTGATTCTACTCTAGACCGGCGCTGGTGGGGGGACTTTTGAGTATTCTAGCTTTGATGATGCAAGTTTAGGCTTATACCAAGCGCGCCATAGCATAAAAATTCATAAACAGCAGCCATTTGCAAGGGGCATGTGGTTTAGGGGTATAATTTCTCATTCGCATTCAAATAATGTGCCTTGAGACGGTCCTGGGTTCGATTCCCAGCATGTCCAATCTTCTTCTTTTTGTTCTCCCCCCCCTTTAGATACCTGCCAGACGACCTCACGGTGGCATGTTCGATGCCAGGTATGCGCTATGTAGGTGGTCAAGCTCACTTGATCAAGATCTTAGAGTTGACCATGCCCGCGTGAACAGCTCTACACCCTGTCTCTATCTGCCTAAAAACCCACCGTGCTGGGTACATGTACCCATGCGAGTGTAACCCCGAGTGATGTATTGTGATTATCAATCTTGACATGCGGCCAAAAGCTAAAATATTATTCAGTCTCTGGCAGTAGCTCCTTCGCATGAGAGTTTAACTTCCGCCTCACACCGTAGGCTAAGATGTACCCAGGGTGTTGGAAAGCGATGCACATTTTCACTAGACAACGCCCAAATACTTCATCACAATACAGCAAGATTGTACAGAACCTCTAGCATATACTTGATGAAGAGTATCTGCACACTCATATTTACCTTGAAAGAGCCTGGTACGGAAATTGGTTCCCGTGTGGCTATGGAGCCACCGAATGTGCATCGCCCTCTGACACCCTGGGTACAGCCGTGTCTAGGGAGTTTCCGTTAACAACGAACTCAATTTTTGATTCTATAAACAAACCTATATTGAGAAGACCTTCAGTATATATGGGTAAAATAGGCTCTGTTATATATATTGTTCTGGTATTTCTATGTTAATTCAGCGGATCGTTTGTTGACTAGAATTAATTGTCATACTACTTCAGCGGGCTTAGGAGAACGGGTTAAACATCCAAAATAGAGGTTTCCTATAGTTATCCTTTCTAACCCCAAGGCCATTAATAGGCTTTAGGTTGTCGAGAAAAAGTGTGGACCCTATTACAAGTAGGTAATGGGATAGCACCCAATATTTGTTCATGCGGAAGGAGATTCAATTTGGTTCAGTCGATTAAAACAGCGCATAGAAATAGAAACGGTTAATCTTAGGAATTCAACGCGGTAGGAGACCTCACTATCAAATATGAACCACAACGGAAAGGAAAGAGAATCTCGAAAACAGGAAACTGAGAAATATACCCGGAATTAAAGAAAAACTTATGGGCCAAAAAGCGAGTGTATGCTGTTAGAAGAAAAAGAAAACAAGCTGTGACAAATCGGTGGGCTGATTGGTGGAATGAGCGAATTGGCGAGCTTTATTGAGCATCGGGGGGAATACCAAGAAACAAGAAAACAGTGATATTTGCCCCGATGATACCCGTATGACTTGCCTCTGATATTCCATCACACCACTGATTCCAACCCAAATTTCCGAACCCCCCCTGAATATAGCGTAGATCTGAATTCTTTCGTGCTAATAGATTGATAGGTTAGGGGTGATAATTTCGGCCCATTCAAGGCTTTCCCTCCCCTTTGGAGATTTGCCATAGATTTCAGCTTCATCTGCCTGTGTAGTACTGCTTCAAGGGAAAAAGGCCGAATCCTAAACGCCAACAGCGTAAGATATGGTGGGTTGCTTTACTCTTTCTTTCTTTCCCTTGGTTGGTGGTAGGTCTTGTAATTAGTGTCGTGAATCGAGAAAAGGTTTTTCTTCAATTCTTAACCCCTACAAACCAAAATTAAGTATTGTTTTAGTAAATGTCTAACATCCTCCACCGCCTCTTCTTTGGACTTGAAGAGACCTCGCCAGCCCATTTGTAACAGAACCTTGAGTCTTTACTGCCCCTCCACTTTCGGACTCTCCGTTGGTCTTGTTTTCAACCAGCGGAGGGGTAGAGGTAGAAGCAGTATAAGATCGACTCATATGCCCGTTACGAATGAACTGGCGGCGGCGGTTTTCATTAGATAGGCACGGGTTCTGATCATACCAATTGAGGTCGTTCATGGAAAGTTTACGGCCACGTTGTTGGGTTCCACCTCGGCCCCCATTTGTGTTGCCATAATTATTTCCCTTTTCGTACTTCAGATGAACACCGTTAGCGGCCGCATGTTTTTCCAAAGCTACATGTATATAAAGTTAGTATGTCCAACCTGGTTATGATACGGTTATTGGGAAGGCATACCATCGAGTTCACTGGTTTCTTCCATCATATCGTAACTCATAACCAATTCTTTGATCTTCATCTTCTCCTGCCTTTCCTGCTCCTGTGTATTCAACAATGCCATTGCGAGACTTGAGTTACTTGGCATTTCTACCGTCTTTGTCTGTTGCTTATTCCCCTTCTTCGTCAAGAGACTGAATGCCATCATACCAGGCCCAATGCTACTACTGGGGCTAGAACTGATTATGGGGTTCGGCCTGCTGCTACCAGCACCAAAATCTGCACCCCCACCTTCATTGATATCGAAAGTTGATTCTCGACTGAGCATTGACAAGGTGCTCCCGGCGCGTTTAATTGGCAGAGGAACATCGAACAGCGGTTTCCGCTCGAATTTGCGAGCATCGAGAGATTCCTGCATCATTTTCGCTAATTCCCTATCAAACTCCGCGTCCGCCTCTGGATCGCGTGTTTCGTTTTGCAGCTCTACAACAATGTCCTCCTCTTCGTCATCTTCACTGGAAGAACCTGTAGATTCCTCCGAATTTTGCCTTTCCATGTGAACACCTGGAGTTGCGGGTTCTTCGTCCTCTACCTCCGCCTCGGAAACACCATCGGCTTCATCTTCGCCCTCGTCAGTGAACTCGGCATCCTCAGGCTCTTCAGGTTCGGTAGGGTTAGATTTATCGTCCGGCTTATAGCTTTTAGCGACTGCCTCTTCGAATGCCTTGCCGGCTTCCTCAGCGGTGGTTGGAATTGGCCATGTTGGGCGAATTGCCTGAAAGGTGTCCTGGACAATGAACTCGATATCCATTGGTAGTGGATCTTTTGTAAATAGGTAGTACTATTTGAGCATACAGATTAGCACTCAACCCGGAAGAGTGTGAAGTAGCATGAATACCTGGAAGAATGTCAAAAAGAAATCCAACTTCTTTTTGGAGTTTCCTCTTTCGAAAAACATTCCACACACATCTAACAACGTGCAAGCCAGCCTAATTCTAAAAAAGTCATCTGGCATATCCAGCATACAAACTTGTCCTGGCTTTGGCGTCCCATTTTCATGGCCGAAAGTCACAATTCTAAACAGCGCATCAAAAATCACCGGGGAGTCAATGAGCTTGTAGGTGTACATCTCGCCCAGATACTTTACCTGGGCGATTCTTCTCTGGTTATGTTTGAAGTTGTTCTGCTCAAGCCCCAGAGATATTTGTTCAAGAACTTCATCAACGACTGCATATGCAAACTCTTGATGGTAGCGCCCAATTGCGCCAACGAGGATAGCAAGAATGTGGATGTTATTGTATCGAACCTTCCAGATCTTGGTAAATACTTTGAACAACAAACCGGTTACCCCTTGATCGTCCCAATTAAGTTTGCGAATTTGTTTTAAGATTTTGACATAGTTTCGTTTCGTCAAATCAAGATAAATGAGTTTTCTGACGAACAACTCAACCACGCTGCGCTCTTTTTGCGCAATCGCCGGCCTCTCTGGCGGATTAACATAGTAGAAAGCGTTTTCGATTGCAACTCGTTCCTGGGGTCCTAAGTAGGTCACACCATCCTTCTTGCGCTTCAATGTTTCCAAGAACTGGGCCATTCTTGGGTTGGTTTCCGGGTTGCGGAGCAAATATCTTCCACAGTTCTCAAGAGTACTACAGATAACATTGACGTTGATCCTGTGAAAATCTTCCAAGGCGACCCTCAAACAGTGGAAGATAACGTGTTGGGGGACCACTCCGAATTTTGTCAACTCGGATAGATAGCGGGTGTTACTTGCACGAACCTCGAACAGGTCCCTCTCTTTGCGACGCTGAAGGGATCGAAATTCTTTATCGAGGTACTCTACCATTCCCCTGCCAATATCCGGGAGATATCTATTGAGCGTTGCAATTAACCGAGAATAGTATGGGAGGAGATCTTGGCGGCCACGGGGTACATCCTGTAAAACTTTGAGAAGGCGATTTCGTGAAGCCTTGGAGTTAAGGAAGCAGAAGTCTACCGCTGCTTGATCAATAAGATCACGGTTCGTAAGATCAGGGAGACGAATGAGTAGAGCGTCAACCTGTGCGCCAATAGTTTTGTTCGCAATGGCCATGCTAGATTCGTCGTTTCCACCTTTGCTCTCGCCGGCGATAGGAGATGATGGAGTCTCCAAGCCTTTGTCACTATTTTCAGTAGTTGTTTCTGTTTTTTCCAACTCCTCATCATCTGTATCCTTCTTTTTGTCCCCCTCAAGCTTGCCCTCTCCGTCCGACTTTTTCCGTTTTCCATCATCAAGCAATACTGCTGGGACCCTAACCTTGAGATCGATGAGATCTTCATAGAATCTCCTTTGATCCTCGTCTTCCCACATTCCGTTCTTCCCCCCATCCTCTCTAGCGGGGAACATGCTACCGCCTTCTCTTATTATACTGTCCGCTACTTCTTCGTCTTTCTCATCTTGTAAATCGGGCATATCAACCCCCAAGACGTCTGCCACAATCTGTGCATTGGCGATGAACTTCTCCTTTGTCTTGACTAGCTTTTCGTAATTTGCTTGACGATCTTCAAAAATCTCCCCAGATTTAACATATGCCTCTGCATTCTTAGCAAATTGCACCTGGAGCTGCTTATGCTGCCGGACAATATGCCCTTTGACAGATTCCAGGTAACGAGTAAGAACGTTCTTGAAACGTTGCTGGAGCTCAGGGGTAATCAGAGGTGGATCTTCTGAATCAGCTAAGCCTGCGTTATTTGTGTCTCCAGCATCGCCGGTGGCCCTTGAGTCCGAAGCAACTGTTGCCCCGTCCTCCTCCACGATCTTCCTCGCAAGGTTTCTCGGTTTGACACCGAGGAGGTCGTAGGAAAAGTTTTTGACAAATAGGACAACTAGCGGAAGATTTATGTGTTCCCTGTCCCTCCCTAAAAGATCCTTCAAGACCTCTAGCGGAAACGCTTCAGGTTCCCCCCCTTCTTCCTTCTTCTTCGTACCATTACTCAAAGCAGTTGCCACAGCAGCCTTTGCTCCGTTCTTTGCTGGCCCGGCTTCATCCACGCTCACGGCATCCTGCACGCTCCTCAAGACCCCGGCCAGCCATAGTTCAACTCCCACTCTGAGCAAAACTCTCTGTCTAGCCAACCTATCCTTCTCCTCCCTTTCCTTTTGCTCCGCCGTCAATCCTTTAAGCACGTCGGGCCTTGGCGTTGCAAGTCCCTTCGCTAACGCAAAGGTAAGTTGTGGTGTAAAGTCTGCCTGAAAGCGTTGATGCAACGCTGATACAACTTCCACTGCGGCAGTGATGTCGGGAACAGTCTTCACTTTATGGAGTCCCTCGGATACAGCTGATATAACCTCAGGGAGATATTTCTCGAGTGAGATTGTCTGTATTTCCTTCAGGAGTGTTGTGAGTGAGTCGGCAGTAAGAGATGTTCGGAGACGCTTTATCACAGCTGTGTTTTTCTTGAGCGACGAGTCGAGGGGTTTCGCCGTTTTGAATACATCTATAGAAGACTTTGTTAGAAACTATATATAATTGCATGCTATATTGTTATTTTTGTTTTTCTCGGTAAGTATTACCTTTGGATCCCTCCCAAGCGAGTTTGTTGAGCTCACGCAATTCTCCTACAATACCCGTTAGCAACCCCACTTTTCCCGCGCAGCTAGGAAACCACAATTCATCAGCCAAATCTTACGTTTACGAGCACGATTCATTCTTTCGATTTATGGACGCTGCTGTTAAGCGGTTCAACTTTTCTTGCCCCGCCCCAATTCTGAAAGGGAGATAGCTAGTTAGCTAGGGATTCCGTGACTCTATTTCAGATATTCTTGAACATGCCCTGGTGGTTGGGATCCTAGGAAAATAGCTTTCAATTCAATGGGGCACTTACGCTAGGATCGAATGCTGCTCAGATACGGTCGACGGATGATTGGTGGTAATGATCTTTCACGATGAAGAGGGTGAAGAGAATTAAGGGGAGAGACTGTGGTGGGGCGAGAGGTCATCAAGTGAAGTGTCGAGTGGACGATGATATTAGATAAACTGGACTAGTCTCCGGTGATGTTCTTGAGGACTTTCGCCCGCCCGCCGTGAAAGAGTGGCTCAAACTAGTGGCGGCAATCTCCGTGAGCCACACCTGTAGCGCGGGGAAAGTTACAACGCTTGGCTGGGACCTTTCAGCTGATAGCAACTCCTACATAGAACCAAGCCTAAACATACTAATACAAATTTCTAATTTATTAAACAGTTTGAGCTTCTAGAATAGTAGAATTCCATTCAAGCGCATGTTGCATAGGGCTGTGTGAAACGTTGTGTTCAGCTTTACAAGCGCTCTCGCGGATCAACTACTACCAAGATAGGTAGTATTCCAGCTGAGAGTTTTTGCCTTGGCTACAGCTTTTGTAGCACAGTAGGTACAATAAAACTCTCCGTTGCTGGACATACCCTGGGAGGAAAGGTTTAAAACCCTGCATGCGATGTGACTACTAACTGTATGTAAGAGTCAAGAAACTGCTTTGACTATTAGATACGTATTCACTTGATATACACGTAAACTCATGTATTAGTTCAGGCCACCCATCAATATGAAGTCATTGGAGTCCTGAGATAATTTCAGCATGTTCCGGATTGATGCATTCCAACAAGGAACCCCGATCACTTCATGATTCACGATACTGAGTAATTATTATGGGAAACCCAAAAATTGGACAAAAAAAATATATTGATTGCGAGTTTTCGCCTGTGTCAAAGTCTTGTAAAATATCCCTAACAGCTTTATACACCCATCTCACCCTTACTCCCCCCTCCCCTCCCTCCCAACAATAAAAAATAAAAAATAAACTCCGTAAATATGCCGCAAAAAAATAAAATAAAGATGCATCCAACCCTCGCACTATGTACTTAAAGACACCCGTCGTATTTCTTATCCCATCACTGTAAAAAGCCGCTCACAACCAACGCAATAATGAAAACTCCAAACAGCATTGTCATCAAGCTAACAAAAACCACCAACCGTGGATCAAAGCTGTCCCACCATACCAAAAACCGATTCCTCGGTGTAGGAAGTAATGTAGAGTCTGGAGTGGCAATAATCCATCCTTGCTTCTCGTTATTTCGTGGTTTATGTAGGGGTAATAAGTGTAGTTGCATGGGCCGGCGGCGATCAGCAATCAAATCTCTTAGGCGGCGCGAGAATCGTGGAGGATGGAAATGAGGTAGTTTTGTATATTCGAACGGGGTATAACAAGGGTTTGCGTTGTGCATATTTGCGGAGTACGGGTTTTCGGTGTAGGCTGGCGGTGCTGTGCAGTGATCCATATACGGAGTTTCCAGGGCGATATTTTGAAATTTTGGGCTGAATGGAGTTTGTGAGGAAGTGGAGGAGATCGCACTGCGGTCCTGGTCTTGGTCTTGGAATAAAAGAGCGTGGGTGGGAGTCTCAGACTCTGCAGTTGGAGGGCCGTAAAGATCGTATGGATTGATCCTGTCAATCGTGCTGTACCCGCAAGCAGTTGAGGAGGAGGAGGAAAGAGAAAACTCGTCTGATGTGGGAGGTGATAGAGGGTAAGTACGAGCGTTCCACGCCTCAAGCTTCTCGTTGAGCTGGATTACAAAATCCCGGTGAAGGTGTGGAGGATAGCCGTTTTTGTGGTTCACCGGCGGCGAATTGTCGGCGTTGCATATTCGTGGTGGGATATCGGTGAATATGAATGAGAACTCATCGACAGTTGCCGCAATGGTGGCTCTGGTAGTGTTCATCATATTGTTTCGAAATGTGATACTCGGTCAAGAGAGGCGCAAAACAAAAAGAAATATTTATAATAATAATTCGTGACTTGCACGGTTTTCACAGTCCAAAGCTGGTGAAAGAAACAAAGAACTATTAGCACTCAATGCTGACAAGGGGAGAGAACAGATGTAATATGTGCAGAAGAGAAAGAGGAAGAAAAACTCGAAAGCGACCAAGTATGATACTTGTACTGACCCCCAATCCCGAGGATCGGCAAGCGAAGAGACAGAAAGGGAGGGCGGAATAATTCGCAGCGCATCGTTTCAAAAAGAGGCGAACCAGTCAAACAGTTGGTAAGTATCGGAGCGGATGTCGCATGGTTTATTTAGCAGCTACAAGGGTTCAACAAGGTTTCCATACCCCTTTACTTGGCATTTCCGGTTGTAGCTCCGATATCCTCACAGCAGGTGGGGTTGTTATTCGCTCTCAAAGCGCCGGAGAAATTAGGCTGGTTTCGAGCAACACGAATAGAAACTATTAAGAAGATAATCCGGATTATTGTGGCTAGAGAAAAATCCTGCGTTTCGTACTATGCTTTGTTTGTGGTGGCTTGATACGTGTATCAGTGGGAACCGCTGACTGAATCAGTATGCAATTTCCCATTCTCTGTGGGCTGTCAATGTCTGTATGTGAGGGCATACATATTTAGGAATTTTGATACTAAGTACATATACTTCATGTAGCTCTCCCAATTTGATATCTGGGTATGGTATGTACATGTAGTACTGTAGAGTTCGGTTGGCAACTCTTATCTATCTGTAATTCTGAAACATGTAGTCTGGAGTAGATTCTTGCATGCCCTAACGACAATTAAAAATGCATACGTGGGCACAATTTTATGATAAACTCCCTACTCTACTCTAATGACCGTTGCCCGATTAACAAAACATACATAGAGAATCTAGCACCGTGCTCGGACGTTTCTTACAATTGCGTTATTACGCCAATAGATCTCCACGGGTGTGGCTCCTGCGCTCACTAATGAGCCCCCCCTGTAAATCTAAGCGATACACTATCAAAAAACTACATGCAGTAGTTGAATCTGTTCGTGTCTTACTTGTTAACATTTCGCCCAAGGTAATAACCACCACCGCCACCGCCCCCTCCCCTCTTAGTTATTTTACTACTTTTGTAGTATAGAGGCCTTTAAAGTCCCAGGCTCCTAGCGGTAGATATAACAGCGCGTAGGTAGGATTCCGACATCAACAGGGGTTCGTTGTGTATATACTTGGAATTATGAGATCTTGTCGATTGATATCTTAAGCCAGGTTAACTTTGAGGGTTGGGACAGCAAGGGGGGCTATGCACGGGGTTATTACCCAGCTAAGCAGCTCCTTAAGTTGTAACCTAGATGGGTTCTGGCCCTTTGATGTTACCGCTCGTAGTGTTACCGTAAGCCGAGTTGGCTTGAATATGATAAGTTCACGAGCCCTAGGCCAAGACAGCAAGCGATTTGTTCCCCTACGTCCTATCATTGACCTCATTGAATGTGCACGCAGGACAGCCTCCTTTTTCCATACGGTCCCTTTAGCAGGTTTTTGAAGTTACAGATCGTCACGAGTCATAAGTCAAACTCTCATGAAAATCATCTCGCAAGAACAAACACCACGAGTTACCACACTTACCGCCAACTCATAAGGTTCACCTTCGATGACAGATGTGTGGATTGAGGTTGCGGGGCTAATTCCCCTCTTGATTCATGAAACCGTTCGTGCGTGGGGTTTAGTGAAATGTCGTCAACCTTCCCTATTGCCCAATGGTATCCTAAGACAGCGCAATGTAATTCTAGAAGGTTTGGGAACTGCAAGCTATCTAGTATCCGAGTTATATCTCATGCAGCTCCCATTTCTCTATTAATCCACGGTCTTAAGGTTAGTGACGGACATGGGGGCTTTGGTCCAACAGCAAGTCTGGGCGTCTGGCAGCTTACCATTGCTATAATATCTGTGGATCAATTGCAATGATTAAAACCCCTGAAACTCTTATTCCTAGTCTCGCATCAAATGCGCTAGTTAATATATATCTCTTGGGTTGTTTCTATCTATCAGACTTATTTGTAATTCTCCCCCCCGGAACCGACTGGTAGTATGGAAGTTCCACTGTTACCCAACTCGTTGGCCTACTGTCTGAATGTGCAGTCTCAAAAACTGCACTTTGTGAATTCGAGGAGCCGACAATCCCTTCCTATTACTTAGACTCTGTTGCTCAATTAAATACTTACTAAGCCTATCCATGGAAAAGATACAGATATTTGTTATGATTTCTCCCCGTAAGTTTATTTGACCAGAACAAAATAATGAATGGCTTATGGGTTTCTAGTCATGGGAAAACACGTTTGCATGTTAGTTGAATCCTTGGTTTCCCCTTCCTATGGAGCTATCTGGTGTGGATAGCTGGGGATTTATCATCCCATATCACGCAAAAAAAAAAAAAAAGGAGAAAAAACCCTTACATGACTCGGTCTGTAAACCGCTGTGGGAGTATATATCTAGATTACCCGTCTACCGCCCATCAATGCACCTTTTCACTTGTTGTGGTTCCTATGCACACTATGCACAAAACATGACTGCCGCTCACCCTTATATTGGCTATGAGAGTCGCTACCATCTTCTCTTAGTTCATCCCGCTTCTCCCACCTTTCTCAGCTTTCAATTCGTCCATTTTCGCAACTCGTCGCTTAAACTCGACGTACTGGCACTTCTCGTAGGAGTGTCTCTCATCCTACGCCAGCCCGCAACATCAGCAACCACGCCAATTCTGCCAAAAGCTGTATTGGGTTCAGATATTACCTCGCACTTCCATGGCATGTAGTATGTATCGTAGCGGCATCGGTTCAGCGGAACGAGCAGGTGCGCGCACTTGTCTCTGTACGCAATCGGCAACCGTGCATCTGCCATCTCCTTGTTGGAGACTGAAGAACCCATGGGGTAGTTATTAGGACAACTGTATCGTTCGCGATTGTGATGGGGGTGGGGCCTGAAAGGGCGGGGGGGAGGGGTGTTGGGCCGTACGCTGAGTTCCAACGACCGCCTCCTTGAGGTCATGGACTGCATCCTTCACGGTTTCTGCGATCGTCATGGTACAAGTAGATTGCTGGGAAGATTGTGGAGAGGCGTTGAGTCGGGGGTTTCAAAGGGTACGTACGGGTCAGTTCGTGCGTGGGGTTTGGAGATGTGAAGTTAGTGTTACTCAGCATTATCGGATCTAATAAGGCTTGGCTTGCAACCATAGCGTATCACTCGACAGGGACTGTCGATCCTGGGGTCTACTTATTCCGCAGGTCTTAAAAGGCTTCTAATAATCGTATAATCTCCTGGAAATCACTATGGGTTTGTTCATTAACCTGATAATCGCAGACACGTACATATTACCAATAACTAGCTTATGGGCTGATCTAGGCTCCCATTGGGCATGAATACCTTACATGAGAAAGGGCGTTCATAGGGAGGCACATGTAATCGAGACGCAAATAATTGTGAGAGCTTAGTACCATACTTACAAGTACTAAGGGTCGACTGCTCTCTTGATCTAAATTTATAGTTTGAGTCTAAAGTAGGTTACCGGTTATGCCAATTTATCCTGTTTATTGGACTGGGGGCTAGTTATTCCGGGCTTGTGCGAGAACATATCCGGTTCTTGCTATTACGCATAGATTCAGTGGAGAAGGCCGTCAAAGCCTTTTTTTATGGCGACTAACCGGCTTGTTTTTATTTTTGTAAGGGAGGTACCGACATTAAAAAAGGAAGGGAGAAAAAGTGTATCATCTCTTTTATTTCCTACGTTGATTTATCCTCTTCTATACTTTGTTACCCGTAGAAATCTCTTTCTACATGGTACCGCAACACATATTTTTTTTTATGCGTTTGCCGCAAAAAAAGAGAAAGAAAAAAAAAAAAAAAAAGGAGAAAGGAAAAACGAAACCAACACCACATCTCTAATTCTTGGCGCAAGTCTAAGCGGAGTCAACCTTGGAGATGTAGGAGATGAGGTCGAGGACACGGCGAGAGTAACCCCTTCGCACAAAGTTAGCGACATGTTCGCGAGAAAGGAGTAAGGGTATTAAGGAATTAACTCACCATTCATTGTCGTACCAGGAGACGACCTTGACGAAGTGTTCGTTCAAAGAGATACCGGCCTTTGCGTCGAAGATAGAAGAGTGGTTGTTTCCGTTAAGATCACTTGAGACGAGCTCATCTTCAGAATAGGCCAGGATACCGGAGAGAGGACCATTGGCGGCCTCCTTGACGGCAGTCTTGATGGCTTCGTATGAGGCAGCCTTCTCAAGGCGGACGGTAAGGTCGACAACGGAGACGTTCTGGGTGGGGACACGCATGGACATTCCGGTGAGTTTTCCGTTCAACTCTGGGATGACCTTGCCGACAGCCTATGAGTTGATAGTTAGTACCGGTCCTCTAGACAAGCGCACAAAGTAAAATTCCACATACCTTAGCGGCACCAGTGCTGCTGGGGATGATGTTAGTGGCAGCGGTACGCCCACCACGCCAGTCCTTGGCGGAGGGACCGTCAACGGTTTTCTGGGTGGCGGTGTAGGAGTGGACAGTGGTCATCAACCCCTCGATGATACCAAACTTGTCGTTGAGGACCTTAGCGAGAGGGGCCAAACAGTTGGTGGTGCAAGAAGCGTTGGAGAGGATGTTGATGTCCTTGCTGTACTTCTCGAGGTTTACACCGCAGACGAACATAGGGGCATCAGCAGAGGGGGCGGAGATGATGACCTTCTTGGCACCACCCTTCAAGTGTGCAGATGCCTTGTCAATGGTGGTGAAGACACCAGTGGACTCGACGATGTACTCAGCACCAGCCTTGGCCCATGGGATGTTGGAAGGGTCGCGCTCCTGGTACATCTTGATGGTCTTTCCGTTGACAATCAAGTCACCGGCCTCAGAGGATGAGACCTCACCTTTGAAGTTACCATGGGCGGAGTCGTACTTGAGCATATAGACGGCATACTTGGGGTCAATGAAGGGGTCGTTGATGGCAAGGACGTTGATGTCGTCGTGCTCGATACTGTTGTGATATGTTAGCTATCAGATCTCCATGATGCCCCGCTGATAAGATGTAGATAACGATAAGGTATAGTGGGGTATGTGGGCTCGACTTACGCATTGCGGAAGACCTAAATCAACACAAAACAGTAGAATTAGAATTATAAGTTTCTTGGAGATAACTCGTTGAGCGAGGAAAGATTTCGACTGTAACATACGATACGTCCAATACGTCCGAAGCCGCTAGATTGAATGTTAGCGACTGAATATAGCAATATAGTGAGATCTCAGAAAACTTACTTAATTCCAACGTTGACAACCATTTTGACTATTTATTGAATCTATTTAGCATTATATAGGTTAGCTTTGAAAATAAGTGGTGTCTTTAGGAGGATGGGTCGGGGAGTAAAATCTCGTTGACCAAATGATGACTAGCCCCAAGTAGAAGACATCGACATCTAACAAATTTCAGGCACCAGAAGTATAAACTCACTCTAGAAGAAGAAATTCCGAGTATAAATTTAATGATGTTGGAGGAGGATACGTGTTTGAGTTTTTGACTGAAGAGTAGGGAAGGAAGATGAGGGGTGAAGACTCAGGTATTTATCATGGTGGGAGGTAGCGGGGGTGGCCGTAGCCCGCCCAAACCACTTGGGAGTAAAATTACAATCTAGATGCGTTCAGAATCGATCAGAAGCAAACACCCTCTATCCCCAGGTCCTGGATTTCTGTCCCTCCCTCCCTCTTCTGTACGCGCGTGTGTCACCATAATGCTCCAAGTGCGAACCACGCCTATTCTCGGCAGCCCGCTAATGCTCTGGAAACTCGGGGCGAAAATCTCTCGGAGGCTTTCCGACAAAATCCATAAATTCACCTTGTATATATATATAAAATAGGAACACCCGATGTCCTCGGTAATCCTTTTACCATTCTCTCGAAATACTCTCCCCGTACCTCCCGTACCTCTTCTGTTCCCTTCTTACTCCTTCCAAAGGATGGAAACACACGCCCATGCGGGTCGTCCTCCCATCCCGCGAACTCAACACCACCACCCACCACCACGAAACAAATTTTTGCCCCGCGATCCTATTTTTGTGCGTTGGTCATGCATTCTAGCCTAGGTACCATATCTCCCTCATCTTACCTCTTGCTGTTGCTAACCCTCTTTGAATCTCAATTGTACCCCTCCTCAACATTTTTTTTTTCTCTTACGCACTATGTTTTGGTTTTTCGATCGCCTCATCGCGCTCCTCCTCCTCGCCGCTTATCTATATCCTAATTTTCCATCTTATCCGTGGCACTGCCTTTGTCAATTACTTGGATTTGTAAAACCCTCCCCACGCGCTGGTTTCTCTGGCTGAGAATGTTTTGTGGTCAGCGTCTTAGCGATACGGGGTTTATTTGATGTCATAGGAATTAGGAAGTCTATGAAGCAGGCATGCCGTGGTACCGGCGTACTTGGTTGACTCACCCAGGATCTTTTCGTCTCCGTGGGGTTAGCCGGATCTTGAAAAAAATCCACGGGTGGTCGGTACCCGTACCCGTATATAATGGTCATCACATTGAAAACCTACGGATCCATGGATGACAATAGCAAACAGAATCAGTAAACACCGTTTAGGAGCTCCGATTTCAGATGTTTACCCATTGACAGATAACGGGGCCAAGAAAACCGTCTTGGCAAGAGGCGGTAAGCCGTATTTTAGCCCTTGAGGGCAATACAAACCAGTCTGTTAGGAACCGCCTCTGTCTAAAACGCACAGGTTTCGGTTGTTGAGTGCTATGACTTATTCCTCGGGGTTTAACCCAACCCAACTAACTGATTCGCTCACCCCTACTGGATACAATGAAATGATTTTACACCAACTGAAGAGGCTTTCCCCATCCTTTTTCAAAACCAAAAATGATCGAAGATGGGAGGTGTTTTATTAATTGGCCGTTTGGGCCTCCTTGGGGCTTATAGGAGACCCCCTTAAAGCTAGACTAATGTCATACGGCTTATATCAGGTCAAAGACTCAGCGCTAGTAATCACGGCATTTTGAACGGGACAAGGAGATAAGGGTGCCAATATTGACCACAATGACGGCCCCAAAATCAGAACAGGCCTTAGGGCTTATAATCTAAAACTGGAGAGGGTGATTTATTTCAGGTACAAGGTGACCCCCCACCAAAAGGGAACGCCGTGGTTCCCAGCAAAAGACAACATCCTGGTGCCGATAAAACATCTATTGTAAAAGAAGTCGATCCAGATCAAACGACGCATTCAGATATCCTAACAGTAATCTAGACAATGTTAAGAGGACAATATATGTTAATGACTAAGCGCGGCCTACTTAGGGCTTTAGTCTAGAATCTTTTACAAACCGGGGTGTGTATTAAAAACCGAATGAGGAATGAGTGCCTAGAAAATTATTAGATATGGTATTTATAGATACATATATGACGCTCTAAAAGGTGACATCAGGTGTGACGTCACCAGTTTACTCGACATTCATTCCAGATCACTCGCTCAGCACTCTATAACCACCACCCGAGAGTCATCCACACATGCTGATATTACTTAGGAAAAATGGAGGTTCTCATCATTTTATGAACTGATACTCGAGCCCCCTGGATTGATCGAATACTCGAACCTCCCATTCTGTTAATGATGTAAACAAAACAAAAACCTCCCATTCTGGGATTTAGCGTGCCGAGTGATTTTTCATGACACCCGCTATCAAGTCCACTTATTGTTTTTTTTTGTTGCCGCTTATTGTTAATTCACTACATGTAATCGCCCGCTTATTCTCTCTAGTCTTGTGGGGCAGTGGAACGCGCAGTCCAGAATAGTGGGTGTTGCAGAATTAGTAGAATTAGGCCATGATTCAAGATAGAAAATGGTGATTTTTGACAAGTTATTTCCAAAAAAGTTATTAGGAGACCTCAATTAGACACTTCTATTTCATTTTCAACCTTTTCAGCCCCCTTTGACTTGTAATTTCTACATAAGTGTATAATTCTTCACCCAAGGAACGCAAACAAGCAAAAAGAAAAAAAGAAAGGAAAGGAAAGAAAATGAAAGGAAAAACTGAAAAGAGAGGATATCACAGCTTGCAAACCATAGCCAGTAATTTAAACAAAATGGAAATGAGGGTAGTGTACGAAACCTTTTTTTAATGTGCCCGCTATACCCATCTCATCGCCCTCGGGGTTTAAAGACAAAACAGTGAAAAACCCCTACGTCAAAAAAGAAAATTTAAAGTAAGAAATACGGGAAAGATAAAAGAAATAAAGGAAAGAGAGAACAGGAACTAGAACTAATAGTTGAAAGTATATTCCCAAGCCTAAGCCCTCTCCGTATCCATTCTGTCCTGAGCGTCGTCCACCTGGGGCTGGTGTTGACCATCGGGATCCTTCATCTCAGCGTCCTTGCTCTCGCTGTTTCTCTTGGCCATGTCCTCTTGGGCTTTCCTCATGGCTTCAGCCTCTTCACGCTTTGCTCGCTCTGCTGAGCGCTTCTCCTCCTCCTTGTCGAAGTATCTCTGGGCAATAGGGCCCACGGCAGAGCGAAGCTCCTCGATCTTGGCAATGTAGACGCTCTTGGTGGCATCCTCACCATCATTGTAAAGCCAGTCCTATAGATACTGTCAGAACCCAGGAAAGAAAAAATGACGTGAAAATGGGGAAACTTACCTCAGCATTGTCCATAATGTTTCTGATCTTGTTCTTCTCGTCCTCGGAGGCAAAGGGGGCGTAAAGATCATCGAGCTTACCACGGGTCTCGTAGATGTACTCCTCCAAAGCGTTCTTACGGTCTTCAGTGTCAGCAACAAGCTTGTCCTGGGTAACCATCTCAGACTCGCGCTCGTTAAGAATATTCCTCATTTCTTGGTCAATTGAGGCAGTGGCACTAATGACCGGTAGCTCTCCCTTTTTAACTTGCTTCTTAATTTTCTCCTTGGGCTTATCAGCGGCAGCCTCGTCGGTCTCCATGGGCTACCAAATACGTTAGAACTAATACACGTCCTAAAAACTAGAATGTGAACTTACGTCTTCCTCCACCTCGACCTCCTCAACATAGTAGCCACTCTCAACGTTCAAAACACCGTGAAGGTTCACTCTAGCCTTCAACTTACAAATCATGAAGTCGTCCTTGGGGTCTGGCTTGACACCCTTGATGGAGAACTTTCCGATCCAAGGGGAGATCTTTCCAGGAAGCTTATCGGGCTCGGCATATCTAGCCTCAAGATCAAACGGCTCCTTACGGTAGAAAGTAAGGATCTTAGTCGAGGGAACAGCATTATTCTTGTTGAAGACGGTCAAGCTGGTATCCTCATCAGGAATCTCAGGGGATTGCTCCCAAGTAAATTCGATAGGGTACGAAACAATATCATGGACAGAGAAGTCCCTGACCTTGAAGACGGGTGACAGAATGGCACATGCAAATGCACAGCCACGGGCAACAGCTTCGTCCTGGTTGAGAGTGAAGGAGAGGGGCTTGCGGAAGTAGGCTGAAATTCTCTCCTTCAATGAAGGTACACGAGTGCAGCCACCGACAAGCTCGATGGCGTCAATGTCGTCTACAGTCAAACCAGCATCCTCAAGCGCTTGCTCCAGAGGGGCAATAGCACGGTCAAGAAGAGGCTGGACAAGCTCTTCAAGCTCCTCCCTCTTGAGCATGGATGACACATCAACATCGTTCATGATAGATTCGATGTTCAATGGCGCTTGTGCGTTTGCGGAGAGAATCTTCTTCAGCTTCTCAACCCCGGCAGCAAGACGGAAGTAAGCCTTAGGGTTGGCTTGAATATCAATTTTGTACTTCTCCTTGAACTCAATGCCGAAATGTTCGATAAGGGCCTTATCGAAATCACGACCACCAAAGTGCCTGTCATAAGCAGTTGACAAGACAGTCAACTCACCCTTCTTGAAGGCAACAATAGAAGCTGTGTAGTTACTGTGGCCGATATCGACGAAGCAAACACGGCGGGGCTTCTCCTCTGTAGCAGGAAGATCGGTCTTGGTGATACCATATCCAAGAGCAGTTGCGGTGGTGTCGTTCATCAGACGAAGGAGCTTCAATCCTGCGATCTCAGAAGCATCCATGATAGAACGGCGCTGCGCATCAGTGAACCATGGGGGAACACTGAGAACGATATCGGATACAGGAAGCTTAAGCTCCGCCGATGCAGTCTGCTTGACCTTGGACAAGAACATGGCAATCAACTGAGTACCTGTGAAGACTTCGTCCTGGCCGAGGTATTTTACTCGGGCACCGACCTCACCGCCTCTCGCCTCAACGAGCTCGGCAGAGATGAACTGGCTTTCGATATCCAGTTCTGGTTCTCCGAACCTTCGTCCAGCGAGACGCTTAAGCATACCGACGGTGTTTTTTAGGTTGGAGATTTCCTGGGTCTTGGCTGGCTCTCCGAGATACCTGCTCTTAGGTCCGAAACCGACCATGGACCTATTTCCTCCAGTGTGTCAGCATTTATTTCCTTAAATCATCCACCTAACTTATATGTGTATAAAAAGGGCTCGGGGAGGTGGTACTAACGGTGTAGCACGATTCGAGACTTCATTGGTGATCTATCGATAAGGAACAGTTAGTTATCACGATAAAGAATATAAGGAAATTTATACACGTGCTTGCTCTCTCGATAGATTCGGGAATAGAAAGAATATAACAAGAAACTTAAAAGAGATTACATACCACATCGACACCTCTGTTCCTAGCAACAGCAATGACAGTGTTCTGAGCACCAAGATCAACACCAACTACCGACATAATTGGCTACTATGCGATGAAAACTTGTAGAAATTAAAAGCAGACTAGTGGATGAGGGAAATATCCAAGGATCAAAAAACCCAATATTCTGTTGATTCTATGGATGATTTTGTCGAGAGATAAAGGTCTCTGGGGATGGCTTTTTTTAAGATGGACGGAAGGATGGTGGGGGGAGGTTGTGGGATATAGGCGCAGGCTGGCGGGGTGAAGAGGTGAGGGGGAGGGGAAAGTTGAGGTTGTGTTGTCGCCGCCTTCCTTCTTTTTTTTTTTTTATTTAAGCTGCTAGCCTCTGCTGGCTTGGCGGCGTCCAGTGCATTCTGGGAGCTTCCATGAGCCTCCACGAGCCTCTATCACCGCTTTTAATTCTCGTAGGCATAGAAAGTGCTGAGCTGTTGTCTTGGGGCCCTGGAATCTGGAGAATTATACTGGCCAGGCGCACGGAGCCTTTCGGGCTCTCTCCCGCTGGTGAATGTAATCAGAGAAAAGGAGAAAACTCATTTTCATTAAAGGTACGCACTTTAGCCCCAAGTCGAGTTCTGATCATTTCATCGTTGAGGGATCTGATATATACGTATCTAGATTCACATAATCCCCGGCAAGATCTTCTGTTCCACAAGCACCGATTAACCTGACACTACCTGTATAGGAGAACCTGGGTGTCGGGGATTTCAAAAAAAAAAACTTTTTTTTATTAAAAATTCTACCTTAGCTGTTGGGGGGATACACAAGTTGTTCTCGAATAAGTAGGTTTCCGGTTTCCAGGGGAACAACAACAGTTTCTTCACTTCGCAAACTCAGGGCCTCCATGATCAAACACAGCTACGCACGAGTGAAGACAATTATTTACATCTGCCGAGGTAAACACAGACCTCACAAACGGGCGGAAATGCTAGTAAAGTGCGTCGTTGTTACCTAAAAGTCTTGACTGAGGAGTAATTGCACGTAATATTAATAATATTTACAAGCATCACGCTTTACTATTACTACACCAAGGCTATCGGGATTAAGCCCTTCCTTTCTTTTAAAGCAAACATGATTAATCCATTTGTGGAATCAAAAAGTCTTTAATCAGTGTTTACTGTCTAGCAAGGCTCAATGCTCAGTGTAAATTAAAACCTCACTTTTGAATAATGATAATTGTGCAAGAGATAATTAATATTGGTCGCGGCTGTAGTCCTAAAAATCATCCCTCCACAAATGCCGGCCAAGCAGCTATTCCTCCACCAATTACATGTATGTTCCACCTCATACTCAAGAAACCTCAGCAGTGCTAACGAATGTAAGAACAGAGATAACTTGACTACTTAGTAGTGTTATCGAAAAGCTAAAGAAGTGTAAATGAGGGCGTGAAACTAATATGGGATATATAAAATAATCGTTAAAGACCGAATGGACGCCCGAATAGAACAGAAAACAGTAGGCAAAAAAAAAAAAGCACAAAGAGCAAGCTAAGATCCACCTCGTAACAAACGAAACATACTATGTATATGGTCCCCATATCGGAACCCGAATCCTCTACCTCACAACTCTCCTCCCCTCCAGTCATGAACTTTTTATGAACGTTGAAAAAAACAAAAATTTCCCAAACCCAAGTATATAGCAAGACTTGGCCTACTCATACCACAGAATTAAGGTCCCCAATTATGCACGCTCCATTTTATAGACACAGCCCTTTCATTAACACCACCCTATGAGAAAAAGAGAGAAGACATAAGAAAGTTAACAAAGTACATCATTCAGTCCTATGACTGCCGATTCTTCGTCAGCTTCTTTCTCTCTTTTGATCGCCCCTCTCGGTCTTCATCATCTTCAGCGTCGGCGCCAGCGGAGGTCATTTCATGCTCCTCTTGCTCCGCGCCATCGCTGCCAGCAGTTCTGACCAGGCTCAGTCTTGCGAGAGGACTTCTTGCGGCGCTGAGCCCTCGCGCGTGCTGGGCGTTATTTGAAGAGGGCCCCCTGTGTGCAGGCTCAGGGAGAGCGAGATGGCTTTCTGTTGTGGTGCTTGCGGCTGCCGGTGTGGGTTGTCCATTGCTGGGAGATGCAGATCGGCTTACAGGCTGGCTATAGTTATTGCTGTTGTTGTAGCTATTCCTAGTTTGGTACCCATAGCTGCTTCCTACAGAGTCAATAGACTCCGTGGACTCGTTAACGGCGTTCTTGTAGCCATAAACATCCTTATCCGAGACCTCGATGTGATCCTTGCGTGGTTCTTGCATGTATGCACCTCCAGCTTCGCGTTGGTTGGCCTGGGCGACGAGATACTTTCTGCGATCCTCCTCTCCCATAATGCTCTCGACGCGGCGGGGCATGTAAACGGAGTTGCCAGCAGAAGTTGTACCAGAAACGAAACTGTCGAATGAAGCACGAGGATGTAGAGGGATATGAGGAGCATTGGGGTTGCGGGGGACCATATCGGGAAGAGTTCCCATAGAAGCGTTCTCGTAGTTGTAGTAACCACCAGGAAGTCTCTCTGAAGCAGCAAATCTACCTTCAACTCCATCACCAGGTTGGACGGGTACACGTTGGCGAAGACCTTCAGCATTGGCAGCGTTCTTGTTGGCTTCAGCAGCCGGACGGAAAGTCTCTGGAATAACCTCAAGATCTTCGCCTCGGGCCTCAGCTTCCGCAATAACTTCCTGAGGGGTCTTTTCTTTGTCGGCAGCACCGGCGTCGGCACGAGGCCCACCCCATGTCCGTTGACCAGCAGTAAAGATTCCGTAAACCATGTAGACCCAGTTGAAGAACGGGTTGATGACAAACATGAGAGGGTATAGCCAAGCCTTGAAACGCCTAAGACGAACACCAAAGTAGAACATGAGCGCCCAGTTAAGACCCAAAGACACTGCGATAAATCCAACAGGCAACTGAGCAACTTTCTGGGTAGTTGTGATAAGAGAAAGAACCATAATGAAGAACAAGAGCGCAGTGGTACGAATGGTGTTTTGCATAAAACGAATGATGCAAAGAATTGGATATCTCCTCCAAAGACGGACATCAGTCAACATGCAAACTTCGTTCGTGATAAATCCCAAGAACCATCTACGACGCTGCTTGAGGAGACTGCGGTATGAAGTGACGGCCTCGGTCTTGCAGAAAGCTCCGGTACACATTTGAATCTGGTAACGTTCCTTGGCACCAATCATGAACAAATGGGTGAGCCATCTATCCTCGCCCAAATGACATTTTCCGTAATCGAAGAGATCGTCACACTGTTCTGCCTTGTCGGCGAAATAGTACTTGGCCATTTTTCGGAAAGCAGAGAAACGTAAAATGGTAAGAGCACCAGGAAGACAGGTGACAGAACCGCATGCTGACTCGACGGAACGCTCGAAGAGTTGTCCGTGGATGTACTCGAGATCCTGAAGAAGGGTAATCAAAGATTGGTTCTCGGCAGTAGATGTGATGACACCAGTCATTGCCAACATGTTCTGCTTGCTGCCCGGTTTAAGTTCCTATGCGACACTCAGTATTAGTAACCATGCGATTAACGTGAATTCGTCAGGGCTGAATCCTTCTGTTGATTGCCCACAGCTAGGACAATTATGTATAGCTAGAACGAGATGTCTACTTACCATCTCATAAACGAAATTTTGAATGCACACTTTGTCGAGGATACAATCGGAGTCGATGAAGAGAATGAACAAGTTGTCGTTGCGCTTGAGGTACTCGGTATAAATTTTGTCAATCAACTTGAAAGTCTTCTTCTGGCAGTGGCGCTTTCCTCCGTGGGGGAATCTGGAAACAGTAATGCGCATTCCTCTGTAGATGACATCCAAACTGACTGGGTAACTATCGAGCGAAAGAGGGACTCCCAAGTTTTCAATAGTCTTCAAGTACAGCTCATCCTCCTCATCACCGTCAAATGACAAGAAGATGTGGAGACAAGACGGAGGGTAGTCACCGTCCACAATTGAGTCAATGGCGGTCTGCAAGACTTCAGGGATTTCCTTGTACACTGGCATGACAATGACAACCTTCGGCGCTGAGGTCTCGTCGAGAACCTCCTTGATACGTCTATGCTTTCCGAGAGAGTTGGTGACAAGCTGATACACACAGAACAACCACGGGATTGTCAAAAGCGCTGAGAAAGACCAGAAAGCGAACCATTGCAAAAAGCCGACGAGCTCCTCGGGAAAGTGACGGGTAATCTGGGGTGGAAGCGGAAGGGTGACGACCATGATGGGCAAGAAAATAGCACTAAAAAAAGATATTCAATGAGTTTCAAATTCCTTTAGGTTCATTGGGTGAGAAGCTTACCGTAAAGCAGTGAACAGGATCATCATAACTATAGCAAGGACCCGAATATGCCACGCATCAGCCTTTTGGAAGACCTTAACTAGGCAGTATAGGAAAGCGGCCTTTGAAATTGTTAGCACGGCCTGTCATCGAAGCAACTGAGGGTGGGAGTATATATTACCAGCCACAAAAACCATTCCAGCAGCGCAGCGCACATTACTACACCCATGATGGATGTATATACAATCTGCGAAACCTGCCATGGCTCATCTACGGTGCTTGACATTTTGTATGATGTTGTATAATTTAGAAAACGAGGGAATAGAAGCGAGAGCGCTCCGGATATATATTTAGCGGTGCGTCGGCCGCTTTACGAATAGAATTCTGGGCGCTTTTAAGCCGCTGGTACGCTTCTAGCTGTCAGAGCTGGAACAAAGCTTAAATATTAGCAACCCTCCCCCTTTATTCAGCTGGTTTTTGGCTTTAATCCTCGGGACGTACAAAGAGATCCCCAATCGACCTTATAGACTGGATTGTGTGGGGTATGGTTCGTTGGGGTGATGCTTTAAGAATAAAACTGCTGAGTTGTTTAGATATTATAAACTTTCGATAAATTCAATGGCTCGTGGATGGCCTCGTGTTTGGTTGGGTGGTGAAATAGACAACAAGCGGGTGTGGGCGAAAAAGATTAAAAAATTAACGAACGAACGACTACTCCTACGAAATGGAGTCTTTTTTCTTCAAACTGTAGTCATTGATAAGCCACAGAATTCCAAATTAATTCTTGCTGCAACCCAAACGCCTTATTCGGTCGGGGAGGGGAGAAGAAAACAGTGTTGCTGATCGGAACGTAGAACCCAAATAGGTGGTGGTAAAGTTTATATCAGGCACGCAGTACAAGGGAAGGGTAGTAGCAGAGGCAGAAGTAGGGCAACATGAGAAGGTACAGGTGGTGTTATACGTACCGACAGACAACGCACAACCAACTCTCTCGTGCTGATGGGAATCCCGGTTTCTGGGGAACCCTTGAGGAAAGTCCGGCTGTTCTGCACAAAAAATAACGAAGGAACTGATCTTGGGGAAAGAAGAACACAAGAGGAGAGGAGGGGGGTTATGTGGGATAATATGAAAAAAAGTAGTAGTAGGGAGACTTCGTGTTGACAGGGGGGCGTCCCAATAATTATTCAGCCTACAAATATTTAATTCCTTTTTGTCTTGAACGAGTAGCAGGAATAGGTGGGTAAAGATCGACAAGGTTATGCTATTCAAAGCTAAGAGAGACGGCGGCATCCGAATAAGAGGATATTGGTACCATTGGCAAATAGTAAGGGGGGGACAGAAAAGAGAGACAGAGGGCGGTGACAGATGATAAGTGACGGTGCATAAGTGCTTGTAACTGTGGCAGAACGAGAATGATAGGCCAAGGGCGCCAGTAGGAAAATCAGAGACATCTAGAGACAAACACCGACAAGGGGTATTCTCTAGATTCCGTCAACGCGCGCCAGTAGAGGAGAATACTAGACTCCCATGTCCAGGGACCAATAAATACCCTGTGCTGAACAGTCCACCAAACGTCCCAGGTGACTGGAGCCCCACTAAAAAAAATTGTAAAAGTAGAGAGACACGGGAAAGTTCCTCGCTTTGATTTCTCAATATATGTATATTTGCCTTTGAGTATTAAGCTCAGTAGAGAAGCTATGGCACATTTTACTAGGCACCTACATGGGCAAAACACAAATCCCATCTCCCCGAGCCGAAGAAGATATCGTCATATCGGTGATCTTTATGTATAATCTCTTGGTGCTCGGAAAACGATACGAGACGGTCCAGGGAAGAGAAACCATTTTACATGTTGGTTTCTTGTTTAGGCCGTCACTCAACGACTCGCAAGGATACCTGGGCCTATCAGCCAGATGGCACCAACCCTCTTGGGCCACAAGCGCAGGTACAAGAGACGGCCCCCCCAGAGAAGCTGGTACTTACCTCGGAGGAACAGCATTAACTCCAATTAACAGCTTAAACCACCCGGGTACGTAGATTTCTACCTGTAGTGCTTGCATTCCAAATTCAAACCCGGCCTCATGTTGCGCGTTGGATACATGCCTACTCTAGTTCTACGGTGGAGTATTCTAGTTCTGTATTACTATCCCAATATTCCTGTTGCGGAGGCTATATATTAATGTATCAATCTCATGGCTGTGCTAGTATGTGCTACTCTAGTAGCCATCAATAAGTGCAGAGAGAGAGAGAGAGGGAGAGGAAAAAGGGGCAATCCATGAAATCAGGAAAGATTAAGCTTCGGTTGAAGATTCGAATGTTCGATTACCCATCCCCACGTTGTCCCCCCATCACCACACCATAGGCAAGAAAAGCCCTCGTGAAACGACAAACCAACTAAAGTTCTTACCAGATTCCCCATTAGAGATGTCCCCTGCATGCCTAGTCTACACTAATCTCAATCCAGACCAGCGTGGGTGGTCCAAAAAGGTACCACTTCATAACCGATCCGTGTAAGACAGAAACAAGCCCTACATGATAACAGGGATGAACCGTTGTCTCATTCGTTGGTGCATTTCTCCTCCGTCCGCCTCGGAAGAAAGAAGTCGAAACGGTCTGGATATGTTTGCTGGCTCGTCTTGGGTGGAAGGAGAGTTGCCACTTTGGTTCAACCTGCATAGCCATCATGCTCTTAGACTTAAGGATCTAAGGATAGCAGCCTCTATAGTATAGTAGGTAGAGCAGACTACATGTACCCTGCCCGCCATGCCATGCCATGCCTCTTAGAATCGTCGAATGTCGTAGCGAATCCTGTTACCTGAGTGTAGGCACATGTAGGTACATATCTCGCTCTATGTTTCGCCACAAGAAAAAGAACTAGGTCCGTGGAACTTAGGCGAGAGGGAAAAAGCAATATCACGCATTAACGGGTGCATTCGTTCGTGTCTGTCATGAAAGGGGCAAACAAATGATGCTCTAGGACACATACATGTGACACCTATGGCGGAATAACATATGATTAATGTAGGTGACACATTGTGTGCGATTTTATTGGTCCAGGTAACGAGAGGGCGTTCGTCTTCGAAATTCCTAATTATTCACCGTCCGATCTCTCATGGTTGCGTCTTTGGATGTAGGGGAAGCTTTGGCACTGCCGTCGTACTTACCACTACTTTGGGTACCGTGTTAGCCGGGTGAAAATGGAAGGGAAAGGCCTGGGCCCATGGCAGTACCGGCAGATAGTGGTTAGCTATACTCTAAACTTCAGTTCATATTCATCCCATATATACTCACGATGATTTTGTAGTGGTTGGGGGGATCAGATATCTATATACAGTCCCAAGATCGATATATTTGTTAACAATCTAATCGTTATGGTTTTTGGACTCTTTAATATTGAGGTCTCTCGCCGCCACTCTCCACCAACAGCTCAGCCTGGAACATTACCCTTATTGCTTTTTAGTCCCCTGTAATCATTGCAAGCCAATGATCCGGACATGATGCGATGTCAACAACATTGGCCCCTATTCACGAGTCACATCCGTCCCGAAAGCCGCCTTCATTTCCTCTTCTTTTACTCATTATGATGCATTCAGCTGAGATAAGGGCTCGATTTGGGCTCCCCTACAGTAGGGCACTGTCTTGGCGAGCTGTCAAACATCTTTTAGGCACTTTGGTTCCTGTAGAGTTCAAACATCAAGTCTCAGGGGATATCGGGTGAACAAGTGCGCAGAACATCTAGATACATGCATAAACACAAACGTTCTCGTGAACCCACACAAGAGCTCGAAAGGCGGAAAATCGCATGCATCGTTTCAGCCCTTCGAAGCTTCTCCCGAGGAGGTTTAGCCAATCCTTCACAGCGAGACTTTAAAAATAGCGTGGGTATACGGGCGAGAAGAAAGACGTGATATGTGCTTTTGCCAAGCCCCTGATTCTGATTTCCACTTCCGAGCTAGGTGCGTGCGGATTTTTTTTAGTTAGAGTAATAACTCCCTTATTGGCCAGTCGGTTAAACTTGTACTGGTAGGCCATAGGGTTTTCGAGCTTCTGACCTAACTCTAGGAGAAAAACTTTAGTCGTCTCTGCTCTAGTTTAGACCCCTAGAGGTTTGGTTGGGGTACATAGCCTATCTAAAGTAGACTTTCCGTACTCTACAGGGCTCTATTTCTCAAAGCCGAGCCGCGCACGGGACGGTGGTGGTGTTGGGTACATATACACATGAGCATGTAGTGGGCATTAGACGAAACGAAACATCAACCATCTAAGGTCCTCCTCCCCCTAACTGTGTCTTAAGGCTGACGCGGGATGCACTGCCGATTGACTAACTATCTGTAAGTATGTACCTACATGTGCATGTATCAGAGTATTTTTTCCTTTCTTTTTGGGGGAAGAAATTACGAAAATCTTAATCGTCAGATATTTGTAGCTCTTTATGCTCAAAGACCATACATGTATCTTATATTAGCGTAAGTTATGGGTGATACAGTGCTAGAGTAGTACAAGGTATATATCATCTGTTTCCAGCAAGACAAGATATCGTGAGTTTAGAATTAGAGAGACAGCTGATGTCAAAAGAGAGTCAAGTGAGCTGCAAAACATAAATAAATCGCCAATCACCCGCGCTTATCTTACGGCACGAATGTCTTTCACGATGTGTGTGTGTGTGTCTGTGTTGCCTTCCTCTCTCTCTCTCTCCCCACAACCCAGATCTATGCCTACCCACCTAATTAACACTGAAAACCTGGCAATGATGTTCTAAAGATAGAGGCGGGGGAGTACGCCTCGAGCATCCTTCCCGTACTGAAAAACAATGGAATCGTGGTTCACGACGGGTACGGACATGGTCGATGTCGTGGAAGTTCCACCATGTGCCCTCCATTCTTTTTTTTTCGGGGATATGATTTTTTCCTTTAAAAAAAAAAAAGGTGGACGGACCAAGAATCGATCCCGCGCTGCCGCTGCTGCTGCTGTGCAGTGCTTTACTCATTCAATATTTACATAAATTATGTATTGCCCTACGACGCTGTATTCCCCGAAACTTTAACTGGGACCGGCTCTTTCGACGACCACCACTGCAGTTCAGCCAAAGGCTGAACCACTTCTTGCTTGCTTGCTTGCACTTTCTGGCCACGGGCGTGCGAGTGCACAACCGTGATCGAGAACTGGCTATCATCCCCGACTCGTGTGTACTTTGCCTCGTAGGTACCGTACCAACCTCTGGATTCTACCCGCGCGTGTAATAAGAACAGTAATAAGGGCTACAGCTAACTCCCCACTAGGCAATAATAGAACAGAGTATCCATACGTAGCTTGGTTACCATGGTTCACATGTTCAGAAGAAGCTGTCTTCCCCGAGTCGACGTCAATCCGCGAAAGAAAAAAAAATTCTCCGGATGGCCGCGAACGGGGGTGGGGGTGATATTCGAAATACTGAACGGATTTGGAACAACATCTGTTTGAGTCTATCCCATCCGTCCGTCCGCTGTCGGCGATCGCACTTTTTTACTCTATTGCAATCGAACTTCCAGCCAGAAACCATTTCTACATCTACAAATTTTTTTTCTTTTAAAAAAAAGAGTAGAGAGAGAGAAAAAAAAAATCTAAATCGTCATTCGCCCGATCGCCCACCGCATCGCAAGGCAAAACATTCGCTGGCCATATTCATTCATCGCTTCAGCTCTCTTTTTCCTCTTTTTCTTCCAGGTTCTCTCAAGACAGAATAACTAACCCCATCCAAGTCTATCCAATGCCGGAGTGTGCCACGAATGCAGAGCAGCGCACACTGCGGTGCGGTTACTGAATCCGAACATATCATGACCCTCCTTCACCCTCCTCCTGCTCACAGCTTTTTCTTTCTTGGCAGCTGTAGTTAGAAAACTAATATTAACAAACACAACCAGACCCAGACGGCGATCGCTATAATTAGGAACAGCTCATTCCGGACCGCGTTGCGAAGGGCTATTGGAGCCCTCTTTTCGTCTCGTCTCGCTCTCCTCACTGGCTCGTGGAGAGAGATCTGGTAACGTTACAGATGAGGGCGAGATCTGGCTGGTCCTGGGTAATTAATGGGCACGTGTAGACTGGGGGGGTTTCGGGACATGGGAATATAGTATACAGTAGTATGTAGAGGTTATGCTCTACATACATGTATTAATTACATGTACCTTCCTAGCTAGCTAGGTGGAGGTACTTTAGAGTACGGAGGAAAGATCCATCATCCATGAAGAACGCACGCAGGCATGGCGATTTAAATAGTAGCGAGAGCTCAGTGCGTATGGTACCGACCGTAGGCAAATACATGTAGATACATGTACTATACCATATTACCAATAGGGTAGACATGGAGGTAGGGGCACTACTCCAGGGTATACGGGTACATACTCTACGTAGCTCCATGTAGATGCTAGCTAAGTAGGTACTATAGGTAAACAAGTCCGAATGCAAAATACGAGCTCATGAAGCACTCCACTTCACACACCACGCTGGCAAGGCACGACCTACCTACAGCTCCCCTCCCTACCCTTCTCTACCTACCCTTCTCTAGAGTACATATATTCTACCTATCTGCATACATAACATAACCTTTCTAGATGGAGTAGACTTTTACGCTGGGTACATAATATATCTATATGTGCGCTGCAATATACCCCCAATTACCAAATTCCAAACCGACCCGAACGGAAGGAAGGAAGGGAGGGAAAAAAAAAACCCGCGCGCGGGCCCGCCGACGACGACGACAGTGAACGCCCTACTGTTTACCCACTCCAGCTTATATGCACGCACCGGCCCATTAGCTACATGTACATACTTACTCTAGAGTACGAGTGAGTCTGCTCTAATATTCCCGGCCGCGCGCGCGCGCAATTGCAGCGGAGTGTAAGAAATTATGTCGATGTATCGCGCAATACTATAATTTTTGCAAAAAAGCATCAAGTGCAAATATCTAAAATGGGGGGCAAGGCAACTACTTGGTACGCGAGCCCCCCCCCCCCCTCTTCCCCCTTCCCGAACCCGGACTAAAATAAACAACCCCCCGGACCCCCCCCCCCACCCCCAAAATATTAATAATGGAATGGAAAGAGAGAAGAAGAAAAAAACTTCACTTTGAACTATCTATACCTGGATTCGATCGTCTGTTGCGGCGCGGAATCCCGATCGGATATGGCCACCATGGCTTCGGGTGGGAAGGACGGGGAGGGGATGGTCCCAGGATTGGATGCTTAGGGATGTGTAGGTAGAGCTAGGGGGATCGGGGCCAGGGGAGGGGGAGGGAGCGATGCAGACGTGAGGATGATGCTGTTACTACATATGTAGGGGTCTAGGAAGAGCGAATGGTAAAGGGAGTGAATGTTCAGGGAGCGGGTTTCTGAATGCTGGGTGCTGGGTGCGTCATGGGGGGTCACTCGGTTGGTTATGGTAAGGGTACTGAAGCTTGACGTCGAATGAGCTGTAGAGCCTAAGTCATGGCATAGAATCGATTAGTACATATATAGCAGTATGGTTATAGTTTGCTAAGAAGTACTTACTTGCTTACTTACATGTAGTAATACAGACAAACTAACTACTACTACATGTTACTACACTACTCTACGTACTCTTCTCTCTCCTAGGCGCTACCCACCTGTGGTTGGCTAACTACAGCTTCATGTAATATCTGCGCTGACACACCTCCAGTTGAGCTTACTGGCGATCATAAGTAGCAACCACCAGAATCCGCATGCCAGAGCAAGGGACAGAGTAAAACTGTAACTACCCTCGTCTCCGCCCGCGCGGGGTGTAATATCAATGGGTTTGCGCACACCCCACTGGCCTGGCTTACATTCCCGTCTAGATAGATCTGTGTAGGCCCGCCAACCGGTGCTGCAGCCGGGTGCGTGGGCGGCGTCTGGGAGCCGCATACTTGGTGGTGGTGGTGCTGCTTTTTTTCCCTTTATTTTCTTCTAGGGTGCAGTGGCAGTGACAGTGGTGGTGGGTTGGGGGGCCGTTGGGGAATATATAGCGGAGCCTAGTGATTGGCCAGCTGTGTCCGTGAGAGATCGAGAAACGGTGGGTGTGTCGAATGTTGAACATTTCGGACTTATCTAGAGATTAGTAAATTTGGGGCCTTTTTTTTTGCTAGATATAGAGGAGGGAGAGAGAGATGTAGGGAATGGTAATCTTTTGTTTCTTTAATAAGGAAGAAGGAATTAACACTTTACTTACCAGGGTGTCTGCCCGCTGATCGATTCATACAATCGTAATATTGTATCCTGTGGACAGAACAGAAATATATGTCTGGTCCGAATAATCATATATTAAATAAAACAAGAAACAAAAAAAAAGAAATTTAACTAGTAAATAAAACAAACAGCCACCCAATCTCCTCCTCTGTATGCATAACTTACTGTGCACTTCTTCTGCTTCCAATAAGGAGGAGGGAGGAGGAGAAGGACCCTGACAGACATCGACACTGTGCAAATACATGTAGTTACAGCCCACGGACCAGGTACATGCCCACTCCTCACTCAAATCATCTCACCCCACACCCGGTGCCAGAGATCATATGTATAATGTATGTATATGTATGTATATAGATGGAGCTTCTACACTACCACGGGACTGGGTCAACGCATGCGGTGACAAACATAGCATCCAGCTAGATCCGACGCCGATAGAGTTAAACTTAAGGTTACTGTACTTCTTCTGGCGCCATACTGCATCTCCGGTGCTCCCCCCCAGCGCACCTATCGGTATCGATATCGACCCTCGAATCAGAGAGAGGGAGAGGTAGAGGAGGGAGGGAGGGAGAGAGAGTGGTGTAACTACATGTATGTATGCGGTCCTTCAAACTGTGCATACGCATGCGTAACCGGTAGAGAGGTAACTGGCCCCTCCACTACCCCTATCAATGAGTGCATCACAGGTTCTCACTCGGTGGTGATTCCACCACCACCACCACCACCACCATCATACGATTATTGATTGATACCTCCACTACGCTGTTATGGTTGCGGGCGTAATTAGGTTTGTGCCAGATGCCTTTTTCGGCTGGGGAAAGTATAATCCCTGGTGCCTGGACTGGAAAGTTTAGCTGCGCTGTTGGGTACTCTGTGTGTGTGCACTCTGTGTGTTCTTTGTCTATAGCTGGGACCAGCCACATCCTCGAGCATCTTGAGAAGGGAAGATGGGGGTCACAATTACCCCCTCTCCCACTACCTATTGGAATCTTCTCGATCCCTAACTCCATCCTTCTCCCTTCATCGTTTCATTCTCCCCGTTTCCACGCTGTATAAAAAATCAAAACTACGAGAATGGCCGCCCTACAACCCGGGACCACCACCGCCGCCACCCCCTCTATCCAATCAATCTATCGCCAAACCAGGCACGTATCATCTTCTCTCCCCGTACCTCCCATACTAACGCCCCCAACAGCATGGGCACTACTCTCGCCGACGCCATCGACACCCTCATCCAGCGCGCCGACTCAGCCCTTACCACCTCCGTCGCAAACGCACTCATGCAACACCTTGACGCCGCCATGACCACACGCCTCTCCAACACCCTCTCCACCACCGTTAACATCCAGGTACCCCCCAAACCCCAATAACCCCTAAATTCATTTCTTTTGCCCCCTCTTCCAATCCCCATTTGTAATAAACCCTAACACCCTAAGTAGGGAAAGCTCGAAGTCTACAACTACTGCGACGACCTCTGGACCTTCACCGTCAACCAGCCCGCCGTAAAGCTCGTCTGCGCCGGGAAGGAGGCCGGAGAGCTCTCCATCGGCGCGCGCATCAGGTTCACCGCCCGCAACGCCGGCCCGCCCGAAGGGCGCCGCAGTAAGGGCCGTGGAAGGGGTAACAGGGGTAACAGGGGTGGTGGTGGTGGTGGTGGGAGGGGCGCAAGAGGTGGGAGGGGGAGGGGCGGTGAGGGGGCGGTGGCTGCCTAGCTAGCTAGGTAGCTAGGTAGGCATAGTAGGTAGAGGAAGAAGAAGAGTAGGAATAAAATCTGTTTCCTCCTGCGGCTGTAGATGTGTTCTTAGATGTGTACTTTTTAACGTAGTTAGCAGTGAGGTGATATATCGAAACCATATGCATTTGGTGGTGCCAGTGCTTGATATGGAGGCACACACCCTCCTGTTCCATTACTGCACTTACCGAGTACCTAGTATATTAATTCTTAAACTAGAATGGCTCTTGCTAGACTAGATAATGGGCCTTGAGCTTCCTATATTTACATATAAGGCACAATCATCCAATCCGAAAGTCTCTGGGTATTATGTGACCCAGAGACCGAAAACTAAAGCTCTGCGCTTAAGCAGTCTGTCATACACCATGTATATAACAATAGGCAATGTTTAACACCTAATGAAACGCACCTGTGGTATAATAAATAAGCATCAGACGGGCCTAGGCGTCTCAATATTATTCGCGAGTGATGATACATGATGCAAAAAAGTCTGCCATCTCCGAGGCTTCGGGTTATGTGCTAATTTTGCCATTAGATGTTACGATATCGATATGTGGCCTCATGGTTGATTGGTGAAGTCATGTGGGAGCCAACGCAGGCTAAGGTGTCGGGATGATGCACACTTGGTGGGCTCCCAGCCTATTATAGGGAAACACACTTCGATAAAGAAGAAGAGGAGGTTGAAAGTATTAAAGGTATTCAGTTGGTGTTATTTAAGAAGAAAAACCGGAGGCCTAGATTTCATTGGCATCTCTATATAATTCATAAAACAGATAATACAAGATAAGACAACAAAACAAAACAAAACACATCGGTATCCAATGGCTCAAGGAAATAACCCCTTACGCGAGCGTGCCACAAGAATCCTTCTCATCGATAAAGAAATTCCAAAGATTACGAATACCAATAATCCGACTTGCATCATCGATACATTGGCGTTGGTTTGGTGGTACCTATACGATATAACCATTAGCACGAGTCCTAAATCAGAAGAAAATCATGATAAAATCACTGACCGTTCTCAACCTCCAGACCCCTTTTCTAGAAACTTCCGGGACTCAGTGGCACACTTTTGCTATTCGCAGAGTCTACTTCCAGAGACCCTTCAAGGCTTAAGTGTGGCAATGACAGTTTTCCAACGCCAAGGCTAACGGGTTCTTGTAGTGCAGGCACCGGTGGAGTTTTTCCAGAACTTAAATCGTACACCTTTGGCTCTGGCCGTGAGGCCTCCGAGAACCGGACCTAATTCCCTTGAACTGGGTACCGAGTCCAAAGCTCATAGGTGTAGGGGCACCTGAGCTCATAAGTGTAGACACACTTGATGGACTTGAGTCTGGCTGAAAACTCAGCAGATTAAGGTCTAGTAGGCCACTAGGAAGGTACCTCGTAGTTACCAGAACGCTCCTCCAACCGATAAGTGGCACACCCAGTAGAGGGTAAAGCTGAGGACTTCCAGGTGGAGCTCGTGGAGGAGAAGGGGTTAGAGGGGAGAGTAGATGTACTCCCGGATTGATGTAGGGGCTTAGACCTAAATCCAGTATGCTGGGAGCTGTTCCAAGGGGGAACGGAGCCAAGAGTCCAGCTGGCTCTTCGACTGGCCATTGAAAGGATGACGCTGACCAGCCAGGTAGCTTGACATCTCTCGAGGAGAGAGAATTTGGCTGGGAAGTGAGATTATTTGGCCCGACAGGGCATTTTATTGTGTTTGAAAGGCACAGAAGAAGCCGAGTAGGAATGGATAATTCTTAGTATTTGGTGGGAAGTTTCAGGCCTTAAGTAGTGGTGGAAGCCCTTGGACCATACGTTTTCTTTAGCCGATTATGTATGGTGTCTTGTGGGATGTCTACGTAGTCTCTCCTAAAGAGCCAAAACGTCGTTTGTGTTTGGCTTCTGTTCTTGCGTGCCAATGTTACGTGCTAAATCAATCGTTGGCCTAATCGAGTGCTGAACTATGATTAGCTCACCTGTCGGGTGGGGTATATGCTCATACGAGCATGTACTCACCGCGGGGATATGTTTCCGCCAAATTATGCAAGTAGTCAATAATCTTACTAGGTGCCGGGATAGTAATCGTTAAATTTTATCCACATCTAGTGGAAATCCCTAGATAAATCTTATTTCACTACAAATTAGTTCGTGCATGTACCTACAGTACAGCATTGTAGTTATCACAAGATGAAAAGCATAGCCTGGTTTGGCTCTTGTTTATTACGGAGCAACGACCTCGAGGAAGCGTTCTTAACTCATTATATAATATAATTTTGGGTGTCAGATGACTTCATTGATCTTGGCTCAACTACGGAGATGTATAGTATGAAAAATGGGGTGAAACCACTACCATATAGGACTACGGATAGTAGAGGATATCAAACTAAATTAAACCGGCATTAGAAGAAGAGTACTGTAGGCTGTGTCGTAGTTCTTAACACTAGGATACAAGAAGATGACAGGACGTTGACAAACTGATAACGTCTTCAGAAACAGGAGATGGTTATTCTATCGACTAAGTATGTCCCTAAGTACTCGGTGTCAACTATGTGACTTTCCACATTGTGTCCTGTCCGTCGGTTATGCCCTTGGCACTAAAAATGACCTTTGTCCTTGTCTCTCGTGGCATGACCACAGTACTGTATTCTTACCGCGTTGCTAGCATATTAGCGAGGATACCATAGTGGTCTCATCCTTCTTTTAGTACTGTATGCAGCGTTACCTTTTTACAATTGGTAGGTTATCGGAGAAGGAAAGAGTAACTCTCTGCTCTATCAAATACTTTACTAGGTTCTGATACCTTCGGTGAATAAGGATCAGAGTGATGGGCTACATGTAGTTTTTGAGATAACACAGTTGATCTAGCATTTTAAAACCCTCGGTTTGAGCTAGGTGTTGTGGATCATGATTACAACCATATTTGGGGCATGTAGATAGAGCGTCACGTAAGCTAACACCCGTAAAGATACCAAGTCTTACTAATAATACCCTTAGTGTGTACGAGAATAGAGTTATAGGCCTTAACTAGCGAGTATGTGTACCTACAGTACTATCACCTAACACCGTGAGGAGGAAGTAAGAACAGACATCTTGTAATTTAACAAAAACCAGACCTTTTAATTAGGTGGCCCAAACTGGAGACCAATTGATACGAGCAGATCATTTATATTAACATACAGTAATCGCCATCTCTATATCGCATCGTAATCACCTATCCGAAAGAACCCATGAAAAAGAAAAAAAAACAAATAACACAGTTGCCGACCACCACCAAACAAAAAACCCAAACCCCATTTTTTTTTCACAACAAAAGAAAAATCATAAGTTACGGAAAATTCGATCAGAAGTCATCCTCATCCTATAATAAGATATTAGTAAATGTTTAAAGATATCGATTGGGAAAAAATAGCAACTTACGCTGAAGACCTCCTCACCACGCTTCCTCCTGGCCATACGATCCTTCTTCTTCTTGCGGAGCTCAGATGAAGTAAGCTTCTTCTTCTTCTTGCCACCCTCAATCTTGTTGCCCATGGCATCAAACTGATCCTCCTCCTCCTTCTCACCTCCCAATCGGGGGCCAGAACCTTGACCAGTAACCCAGTTGTGTCCGGAGGGTGTCATCATTCCGTTCATGACACTCCAAACTTCCTCAGTAATCTCCTTGGTGAACTCCTCAGAGTGAGTGATGATGATAACACCACCTTCAAAGGTCTTAAGAGCACCAGACAAGGCACCAAGTGAATCTCTGTCGAGATAGTTGGTGGGCTCGTCAAGAACAATCAAGTGAGGGCGTTGCCATGTGGAAGCAGCAAGGCAGACCTTGACACGCTGACCACCAGAGAGACCCCTCATGCGAGAGTGGGAAACAAGCTCAGCATCGAGACCGAAGTTGGAGCAGTGAATCTCAATCTCCTTACGGACCAGAGGACGGAACTGACCATTCTTGATTGACTCCGCACGATCCACTTCAGCTACCATCTTAGCGTGGGAACCAATAAGCTCGGTGCGAGGGATCCAGGCGTTGTCAGAAGTAGACATAACGGTCCACTTCTCGTTCTTCATGCCGACGTTCTCTCCGAGAGTGAACGAACACTCATATTCGTAAGAGTTCTTGAACTTTCTGCGGGAGGAGACGGAGATAACACGGCGCTGGGTACCCTCGATTCTGAAGACCTTGTTCATGGCCTGTTCGTCGTCCTCGGTGATCTTGGTGTTGGCACGGTCCATAGTTTCACGATCCTCACCAGTCTGGAAACGCCACTGAATGTACTCTGAGGGGGTTTTGTCAAGATGGTTATCGATATGGGCGAAGGCGTGTTGCTTGATGTAAGCAATACGGATATTCTCGTGCTGGTAAACCTCACCACCAGTAGGGATCAATTCACCAGTAAGAACGTTAACCAAGGTTGACTTTCCGGCACCGTTGGGACCAATGACGGCAATACGAGATCCAAGAGAGCACTGGAAGGTGATGTCTCTGAGTTGGGGCTTCTCGGTACCGGGGTACTGGAAGGACATGTTGCTAACTCGAATGATGGCCTTAGCCTTAGTCTTAACACCCTCAAGGAAACCAGGCTCAGGGAACTTGAACTGGAGTTCTGAGGCCCCAAGCTCGTAGTAGGACCTGGCAGATGGGACCTTTTCGGTGAAGGCCTTAAGGTTACCTCTGTAACGCTTAAGTTTGAAGCGCTCGTAGTGGATGATGTGCTGGCAAACATTGTCAAGGAAACCAGAATCGTGGGAGACGATGATGGAGGTGCAAGGGGAGTTCTTGAGGTAGTTCTCGAGCCACCTGACGTTTTGTCTGTCCATGTGGTTGGTAGGCTCGTCGAGAAGGAGAATATCGGGGTTTTCGAACACAGCACGGGCAAGAGCCAACTTCATCTTCCAACCTCCGGAGAGGGAGGTAATGGGAGCCTCGAACATTGAAGCAACGAAACCGAACTCCAAAAGCTTCTCCTGGATATCATCCTGGGAGATGGTAGCGCCAGTCTCACGAAGCTTATCGCAGGTCCAGCCAATGACAGTCTTCTCGGTATCGGCAGAGTCGAGATCGTGCTCAACGAAGACAGTCTTGACCTCGGTCTTCTTAGGGAAACCCTCGACCTGCTCGTTGTTGATAGCACGCATAAGAGTGGATTTACCGGATCCGTTAGGTCCGCAGAGACCGTAACGCTGACCTCTCTTCAATCTCAGATGGGTCTGGTTGAGCAGAATCTTAGCACCGTAAGCCAAGTTGAAAGTACAGTTGCAAAGGTCCTCGCCCTCCTCATCATCCTCATCAACTTCGTCTTCTTGGTATGTGGGGGAAGCACGCTTGCGAAGAGTCTCAGCAGCGGCCTGGGACTCTCCTTCAGGAAGGAAAGCAGCAAAGTATGAGGTGGTGTGCTCAGTCCAGATGGCAGCCTCATTCTCCTTCTCATCTACCAAGCTACCGGCGATAGCAGCAATGTAAGCGACGATGGGCTCAAACTTAGCGACAAGGTCCTTGTGCTTTGAAAGGATGCTCTTGATGGTTTCTTGGATAACCTTGGGCTCACCAGCTGATGAAACCTCGGGAATCTTTCCATCCGTAACGTTACCAACACGGATGAGGGTGTCGAGACCCTGGCGGGTCTTCTCACGAGCCTCTGGGTCGGCCATGTTGTCCCAGTTCTTCTCAAGACCAGGCATGAGCTTTGGCAAGAAGGGAGCGACGATCTGAGGGTCCTCGACAAGCTTACACATGTTGTCAATAATGACAGCAGTCTTACGCTTGATAACGGTGTCACGGTCTGCAAGACCACGCTCCAAAAGGGGAACCATGATGGACAAGGTAGGAGCCTGAACGTTCTCGACGAAAACGGTGGCACCGAGAAGGTGAACGGTCTCCGGGACATTCTCGGGCTTGGCGATACAGTTAATGAGTTCGGGAATGAATCTGTTGATATCGTTGTTGGAGATCAAAGAGCAAAGCTTCTCCATAGCAGCACGGGCACCCTTCTTGACTTCAGGCTTAGTGTCCCACATGGCCTCAGAAACGGTGGGGATCAACTCTGGAAGTCTGAGAGCGGTCTGGGAAGAAGCCTGAGCAACGAGGATATCGAGACAGCTCAAAGCACACATCTTCTCGGGCCATTTCTGGGCCGAGACGATGGAGTGAGAGAGAGTGGGGAGGACAGCCTTTACAGCGTTGGGGTTGATAGCAGAAACAATGGAAATAGCGGCAGCCTCAGCAGCCTTCTTGACAGCGGTGATCTTGTCACCTACAGCCGCGAGGACGTTTGAGAGCAGCGAAACGATGTAGGGCTCGATGCTGGGTGAAACCTGGTTTCCACAGATAGCAGCAATAGCATTGAGGGCGTGCTCTCTGGCGAGGCCATCCTTCTTGTTGTTCAACTGCTTCTTGATGGTGGTGAGGATCCTAAAAACAGACGACCTGTTAGTAAATGCAAAGATTGTGATTAAAAAAGGGAGGCACAAAAAGTACTCACTTTGTAGGAACCTCGTGTTCTTCGATAGGGCCATTAATGAAAGTGGCAAGGTTGTGGGCAGCATATGTGGCCTCGTCCTTTGTCTTTGAAATGGTCAACTTCTGGAGAAGTTCGTCCAAGACCTTGACGGACTTCTTGTTCTCAGCTGCGATAGCGGCGTCGGAAGGGTTCATGGTGTCGAGAGCAGGTGCCATTTGAGAAGTGGGAAATTCTAGTAGGGAGGAAATTCTATAGATATATGTGTGGGAAGAAGAAAAAGAGGGGTTGAAGAAACGACCAAAAAAGAAAAAGCAGTCTAGACTCTAAGAGTAGCAAGAAAAACTTTTTTCAGACGGAAGGCGATAAGGGCACGGGAACCGGGGGTTGAGAGGAGGGGTCGAGAAGTTCGGATCTAACTGAACACGGATAGAGGCAAGAAGCAGAGCGTATGGTTTCGCTGTCCCGTCTATAGAGAGAAAACCCGTAGAGAAAAAAGAAACCCAAAGACAGAAAAATCTATGAGAACAACAAGAAAGAGAGATGTGTATGAAGAGGGAAGAAAAAAAATCTACTTGGGGGAGGGAAGAAGGGAACCTTATATCAGGCAGAGAGTTTATGTAACAGGGCCAGAGAGGTGGGCTGAAGCTTGCGCGGTAAGGAGAAACCAAAAGTGAGAAGGCGAAAAAAGAAAATAAGAAATTCCAAAAAAAAAAAAATTCTTTCTAGCGGCAATTAGTCTAACCCTAATTCGGATGCGTGTGGCCCTTCCTTCGCCTTCCTTGCGCCAGCCTCGCTGACCCCCTCCTTGGCAGTTGTTATCCATTGGTCGCACCCTCCAATTGCCCACGCCCTATTCGGCGCGGTCCTATTCATAATTACCCGCTCTTCTCCACTCACTCCCTCCGAGGAGTGAGAAAGCCCCTTCACTTGTACTCGCAAAATACAAGGTAAGGCAGTAATGCTTGCTTTATTAGAGCGTTTTGGCAACACCAAATTTTGAGCCCAAATTTTGAGCTCTTGGCGGGCTATCCACACCAAAAACCGGCCGCCACGAACTAAAAATTCGGACTCAGAAGTTGTTGCCAAAACGCTCTATTACATTGAGTAGAATAGTCTGAATAAAGTACCTTCTCTATCTAGAGTACCTGTATTCAAGGGGAATAAATTTGGACGCTGCACTGAGTTGGCACAACAATTTGCAGGTGCAGGGATCAGGCTGAGTAGTCTACTGTACCACTGAAAAATCCAAAGATGTGTGTACTGCCCCTGGAGGGAGAAGTCTAAGAGGCCCTTCTGGAAGTGTACCCACCTTGGTATGATGGTATGACGGTTCATGTTCCGGCCTCGGTACGGGCGTACCTACATGCGCCTTCTCGCTATGCCTACTCTCTCGGCCTACCTGAGCCCTGCCCCCGAAAACTCTAAAAAATTTCGTTTCGTCGGTGGCGGCGGAGAGGAAAATCTGGGGCAACTTCTAGAGTTCTTAGAAATCAAGATTTTCCTAACTAGAAGTACTACTACTCTCTCTACCTTTACACCTTTCGCTCCAAAAGCAGGGCGCTGCAACTGACACATCCGCACCGCAGTAAATTTGAATCAGGAGTTGTTCGAGAAAAGACCATGAAAAACGCCGTGTGCCTGTCCAATTGTACTGGCCCAGCCTCCATGTAAATAGCATGAATAGCATGGGTCTTTCTTTGACTGTCCAAAACTCGTCTATCGCGTTAACGGACCGACGAGACTCTGTTCGATGGGTTATTGCTGTACTACATACATGTAGGTAGCAGGAACACCGGATATGACCGTTCAAGAACCGCCTCAGAGAACATGTGTCCTCACAAGTAGTTTCTCAGGACAGAAAAAAAGCAGACTCGAGGCACCTGCGAGAATCATGCCTGTTTACGAACCGCTCCGAACTTCAATAGGTCGAAACGCAAGGGTCCATCCACACACACCTATCCAATCCGAGATCAAATCTCACAGCAGCAAGATGCGACCGCCCACCAATCCCGTCCATGCATTTCTGTTCCTGCTGTGGGTGTGCTCGTTATTTGAAAAGTCAGGGGCACGATGATATCTCATAATTTGATATTTTTCTCAATTACTTTCGGGATTCGGGGAAGAATTTCCATTCACTTTCAGTTTGTCTCTAAACAAGGAGTTTTGCGCCTTATCCGAGTCCCTTATCCCCCGGACTTCAGACTTGGTCTAGCCGCCGGCGAATAACTCGCCCCGCAAAGTCTCACCCCAAGACAAAGAACAACTTATCGATATACCACCCTTGCTAGCGCTGTCTGCGATAAACAGGGGGTCAAGTTGCTGATTTCCAGTACATATTTTTTTTTGTTGAAGGACAATCTATGGTTTGATGTTTTGACAAACTCCCCCTCCTTCTAGGTACAGTTTCATATCTGAGATCTGAAGTTTGATTCTCCGGTGGCGTATTAATTAACTAAAAACCACTATCCACGGAGTTTTCATACTCCAACTCTACATGTACCTACCATCTACCAACACAGGAGGCATTAGGGGTTTTACCGGACATCTGTCCTTACCGGCAATTCCCCGTCGTCGCCGCTGGTAATACAACAAGCTCCTCCCGGACTCCAAATCCATCCTATCACTGCGGCGTCAAATCGGCAGGTCTAAAAGGACATCTGTCGTACTTTTAATCACCTGATAACCCAGGACAGCGCGCGCTGAGAGATGCGAATTGACTACGTCTAGAACTGGCGAAGTAAACAATTCATAGGACACCAGTCGGCAATTTACTGAGCTAGATATCCACATACCTACATACTCCGTGCTTCTTCCATCACGTCACTGTCTAGAGTAGAAAAGGGAGGCAGAGCTCAGGCAAGGGCTTGGCCGGTTTACCTCGAAATTTGTTGATAGACTATGAGAAGCTCCTACCTATCGCCACCGTTTGCTGCTTCGTTTCCCCGCTCGAGGGGTTTTCTCACCAATAACTCCAAGCTTCGTGCTTTCAGGTTTGTCTGTTTGTTGGTCAAATTTATTAACAGCTACGTAACTAGGTCTCTTTTCAACACGGCCTTTGCGATATCTGTTTACTTTGCGTCCAGTTCTTCTTCACCTATGGTCCCTTATTAGCCCCCTATAAAACCCGAACATATACCCACCACCACATGCAAGTTTATAGACGCCCGCAGAAAGAAGCCACAACAACAACCATGCATTCTGCGTATCTACGTCTTCCCGCATCTTGCATTCACACACCCTCCTGTTCTCCCTATCCCTTACATACCAACCTCACGCCGTTTTAACACTCTGAATCTTGCAAGATCTATCTGCAGCTCTATCTTTCTTTCACACCCTCCATAAAATCACACAATTAGCATACAGAAATCACCTCACTCGTTCCTGTCAGATCTCTCGCTTCTGACTCCTATATTTGTGTCAGCGCTACAACGAGGAGCCTTCTATGTGTTCTTCTCTGCATGAACTGGTTTTTTTTTCCCACCCTCCCACTATCGCTGGGCGTGGGCGTGCGGGCTAATGATAGATAACGGGCTGGATGGACCCCCATTTACTTTTCGGGGAGCTGTATTTTTTGCAGCCGATCGCGCGTTCGAGAAAACTCTTTTTTTTGAAAAGAAAAACTTTTCGGAGTTAGCTGCAAAAATCCGAAACTTAGTCGATAAGAGAAATGATTAAGAGACATTTCGTCTCGCTAGAATAGCTCGCTTCGCTTGGCTGCTAACCCACGCCTTATTGTGGAGGTGCAACCGATGAACCAAGCCACAGTCAGCCGGCGAACGAAGCTTATTTTACCCCATCTCTTTGGACTTCTGGGGAAGTAATACGGGGTAGATAGCTAGTAAACAAGCAGTTAGCAGGCTGTGATAACTGTTTCTCTGGCCATGGGCCATGGGGGGAAAGGCTGGTTTCGAATCCCATGGGTTGAGCCAATGTTTTCACTCTCTCCCTGTCCCCCTTTACCCTTACGTCTTGAGCCTTTGTTTCTGCAGCGCCCTGCTCTACCATGTTACCCGACAGAGAGGCAATAAGGACCTAAAAGTAAAGTAGTTAGAAGGCTATCATGGGCCCCAATAAGAATTCACTTCATTTGCCTAAGAAACCGTTAGATATGTGGATTCTTGGAGAATCGGAGTGAGGCCTCCGATCTTCCTATACACATGTCTGAGTACCTACTATGCTAGAGTAGAATGCTTAGACTAACTACATGGATGTAATTGCGGCGCACATGTAACTACGCCTGAGTACTCAACTATTGTGCATACTATAAAAGAAGCCCAGTTTCAAATTCCATGGCTCCCCGTTCCCTTTACTCTATCACCCCTGACGAGTAGATTGATTCCTGCATGCATGGGGCTCAGCGTACCCTATGTACTCTATCTGACGGCAGGGAGACCACAACTTGTCCTCTCCCTGCCCAGTGCATATTTGTTGACTCTAGACGTGTTCCATGCATGCATAAGGAAGAGAAAGAAAAAAAAAAAACAGGGAATATTCGTGGTGGTGCAGGCAAATACACTACGGTATGGGATACAACCACGGCAGATTTCCCTTGTCTTATATCAGACCGCGAGTAAGCCGCAGCATGTAGTTAAAGCAACTACATGGTACTCTACAGAATTAAGCACATATAGGAGACACAGATGATTAAAAAAAAATTTAAATATCAGCGAAGATAATCATATTAATACAATTGCCTAACCTGCCAATAAGTCCCCTAGGGTATCCCAAGCTTAAGAAAATTCGTGAAACGCCATTCCAGCAGAATAAAAAAAAAAAAAGAAGAAAGAAGAAAGATAAGCATCAATCATCAATACATAAAGAAACCCAGACTGCCCCGCGCGCTTTATATGAATATGTCTTAAGAATCATTACCCCTACCGCCGACAAGCCAACATCTAGTCCGAATCAGAGCTAGAATCGCTCGAGCTCGAACTACTGCTGCTACTGCTACTGCTAGAGGAGCTGCTGCTAGAGGAGCTATCGCTACTGTAGCTATCCGCACTCCCAACCCTCTTATGGTGATGGTCACGGTGCTCGCGGCGCACACGGGACTTGCGGGGTCTTTGTGACGTCTTTACGTATCTGGATCTCTCACTCGACCCACTACTGAATACGTGGCCCCCGCCGGTTGAGTACCCATATGCAAACAGCGAAGTCAGCAAAGGCTCCTTAGGTGGCTTTTCCACACTATGACTGTGTCGGCGGCGATGGCGACTGTGGCTCCGGCTATGGCTTCTACCGTGACTGGAGAGATATCCATGAGAACGGTCTGATTCCGAAGACGAATCGCGCCGGCGACGGGAGACTGAGGTAGAGTAGGAGTGGGTAACAGCGGTATAGGAGGAGCCATGGGTGCTATATGCATTGCCGGAGGAACTTTGGTGTGAGGAGCTGCGTCTATGTCTTGAGCTTGAGCGGCCGCCCCCTCCAATTACAACTTGGAGTGTATTCGATGTAGTTCTTCCACCACTGCTCGCTCCCCCACTGGAACCTCCATATCCCGAACTTGACATTTTTCCACCTGACCCGGAAGCGCCGGCATTTATAAGTTGGTATGAAGTAGTGTGAGTTGATTTTTTCTTCTCCCTTCTTTCCCTCCTCTCCCTCCTTTCTTCCCTTCTTTCTTCTCTCTCTTTCTTATCTCGCTTTCCCTTGTGTTTTTTGGCTTCATCATTAATTGCATTTGCAGCAATCGCACCTCCTACTGCACCACTAAGGGTAGTCATGAAGTTTCCGCCTGCCTTATGCGCAAGATACCCGCCTGCTGCACCGCCGACCAGAGTTGACCCCAGACCGCGCTCACCAGGGGGTGCATTTGGGTCGAATGGCTCTTCATATTCCGTAGCAGTTTGAGAATAGGCGCTGTGACGGTGCTTCTTCTTATGGGAAACCTGATCAGCGTAAAGCGGTACCTGATCATTGTGGTGGTGATGCTCATATTCAGATCCTTGACCGCTTTGAGAATAGGCACTGTGACGGTGGTGTTTTTTGCGGGATGCTTGGTCAGTGTGGTACGATACTTGATCATCGTGGTGACCGTATACCCCTACTACCTGGCCATCTTGTGAATATGCACTGTGTTTTTGTTTTTTCTTTCGGGATACTACATCAGTGTATTGAGACACCTGGTCACTGAGGTAGTGGTCTGTTTGGCCGTGTGCGCCTGTGTGGTATTGATCTGTTTGTCCGTGTGCGCCTGTATGGTATTGTTCGGTTTGTCCGTGCGCGACTGTATGGTATTGTTCGTGTGCGCCTGAGTGGCTGTGGCTGTAGCTGCCGCCACCGTAGGAGCCTGTAGAGAGGGTGAATCCCTCCGGAAGAGTGCCGCCAAATTTTTTGTAGTAGTCGGCCGCACCTTTGATTGTTGGCGGACCATATGGTTGCTACAAGGCGGTGATGATCGTCAGTATATCGCATGTGATGGTAATAATGAACGGTGACCGTGATAACGGGTAAGCACAAGCAGCCTTGTTATCACAATGTGCGCTGATATGCAAGGTACATACCCCCATCCACAACCCATACCAAGATCGCGGCAACAAGATAAACAACAAGAAACAAAGGGCCACACGAAGCAAGAGCAATACTGACCTCTTCTGGTGGAAACCGCCAAACAAAGTCGGGATGCCAGCCCTGCGCACTGTCCCCACGCCCATGCTCGCCGTGTACCGGAGGCCCATGCTCCTCCTCCTGCTGCTCATGCCCATGATAAGAAGCCGGGGATCTAGGCATCGGTGGAGAAACACTTCCTCGCGATCTACTGCTGCTACCATGATGTGCCATGGACCGTGAATGTGGGTGATATGATTCGAGCGGGGGACTGGAGCTGTAGTATTCCTGGGCAGCCATGATGATGATGATGTTGCTGTTGATGCACGGTAGATTCCTGTTTTTTTTTTATTATATTATTTTTTTTGATAGTCCGACGCCGATGAGGGAGGGGGGGGGGGTTTCCAATGGTATTTAGAATGAAAGAGTCTGACTCAAGAGGAGGGAGGGGGGAGGGAGAGAGGGAGGGCCACAGAGAGGCTCTTGACCAGCTGACGACTGGGATTGGGGGGGGGTCGAATTTTTTTCACACGCTCAACACCACCACCCTATCTCGCTGACAAGTTCTGAGGGCCTATTACTGTCATAGGAAGTCTTGGGGGTGACGGCGCATGATCGATCCAATCAATAGATTACTAGTAGAGGCTCAATAAAAAAGAAACACCCCCTTCGATAAATATGTAGCTACTGACATCCTTCAATTCATTTCATTTCGGCTGTAGATACTTCTAACTATTCACCATACATCCCATCCATCCTACGCCTGGTAATCAGCATCCAGTTGAGACCAATATACAAACTGCCAAAGTACATACCTGTCACCACAGCACCTAGCTAGCACAAAACCCCTCATCGTTGGGTACATACATACATGCTCATCTGCATCGATCTATCGAGATGGGTTGTGTGCCCTGAACTATAGCCCAGCTAGGAAGTGTAAGCGCAGAGAATTGCGGCGTGGCATGCATGTTTGGTGGAGAGTTGATGTTACCTACTTCATGTAGCGTAGAGCCGCGATGCGATCGGCAATAAGACATAAGGTTATCTGACTTATATAATGATGTTTGCAAGGGTTTATCCAGGCGACAAACAAAAGGGACTGAAATGCGCTTAAAATCCTTATTGAACCTCTTAAGCGCAATGGTAGGCCCCATTCAGACAAGTAAGCCTTGCGCTTAGTAGCGTCTCCGAGCATAAATATTACCTTCACGCCAGCTTCGTTCCTGGTGGTACAAGAAGCGGTTTGATTATAGAATCACAAATAATCACTCGAGAAGCTACCCATACATGTAGACTGCTTGGACCTTTAACCAACGCATATATACTCCGGAGAGACAGGTCAACTGAACATCCTATCTGTTAGAGTAGACCATCTGAATGCACAACGCCCAGCAGCCCGGTCTGCTCATCGTCGCCGAGACATACGCGCAGAGATGCCTCATCCGTACCTGCCTGTGCTGGCCCATCGACACCGGCATCGACATGAGGGAAATACTTTAAGATTTCCCCTTTAGAACTCACTCACTGCCAGCAAACCAGCAACTCTTAGGCACATAGTTCACAGTGCAATTGATGATGATCCCCAAGCCGAATCCACCTGCTGAACCCGGATGGGCGTAACCAAGCAGCTAGCCCTATCGAGAAAGACCACAACGCCTAGAAATGCGCAACCAGCGCACCAAACCGGCCCAAGTCTACCGGCCCGAGTCTTTTGGGGAAGGATCGTTACTGAACATGCGTTCTGGCTGAAATGGGTTCGTGCTTGGCAGGGAAGGCTTGCCAAGGCTGTTTTTTATTGGCTCCCTCCAACAACGCGCCAACAGGGCGGCCAAAAGAAAACTGAGGTACTGGCAGACTTACCCAAAGCCCTCTGAAAGGTAGTTTGATTTGATTTTAGTCGCAGGCAGTCTGATCGTTACTGAGGGCAAGCATTACAAGTTCATAGTTCATTGGAGAAATGGGTTTTACGGCCAGTTTCAAGCGTCGTCAAATGTCGAGTGATATCACATGTCCAAGGCCAAAATTCACAATCATGTACTGAAACGCTGCAAACAGAAAAACAGAGGTTTATAGATAGTAAACTATCTATAAGCCCCCCACAAAACTATCAGTACAATCGCCCTATGGGAAGCCATAGGGCGATGGAAACTCCAAGCCCACCCCAGACAATCAGTACAGCTGCCCTACAAGAGTAGGGCAGCCGTACGGGGGCAACAGGGGCGGTGGAGACAGGGTCAGTACAGCGGCCCTAAAAGAGTAGGACCGCTGTACCAAGGCACCACCCCCGGCAATCAGTACAATCGCCCTACAAGAACACTACCTTGGGAGTAGTGGTTTGAAGGGCGATTGTGACTGTGCCCTAGAAGCTTCGCTATCATAAAGTCAGACAGGATAGGTTTATATTAGTGAAAGGGTCATCAGCTTACCGATAAGCCCCGAGGCCCTAGACAACTCGTGTCTCTCTTACCCCCATGGTCCGTGAATCTGACCCCCCTATAACAGAGGGATTAAATTTGTATAGGAGATCTATTATTTGATAGGAGAGATAACAAGATCTGTTAGTAAAGCCATATTAAAATTACTTTTTCTGGGGGGGTGGGCATTTTACTGACGGATTATGGGGTAGCGGAGGTGGAGGGAGGCCGCAGCCCGGATCGAAGGATCCAGACTGGGAGACAAAGAGGCTTCTCGAAACCCCGGCCCAGACCGGCAGTCAAGGCTGCCAGTTGCAATTGGGGATGGCCGGGATTTCTATTTCACCGTAGATGGTGGTGAATCGAGGGTGGATTGGTCTGTCCAGCAGATGTTAGTTATAAATGCCAATAGATGATAGAAGTGACAAACGTGTTTACATTCGGCTTGGGAGAATCTGCCAGGCAGGATCAACTCCCCGAGGGGGTCTGCTGAGAAAAGTATGTTAGACTGATGAATCTTGAATAGCTATAGGGTGGAATACATACGAATTTCTCGTTTAGGGCTGGCGCACCAGAGCCTAAAGAGTTGACGATAACCCTCCCCGGATAATGAGGGTATGCTAAAGGTCTGGAAGAATGGGGAGTGGAAACAGGAAATTCAACCAAGGATTTGCCATTGTGCAGGGTGCCGCCTACTTACTTATGACTGCTAATTTCTCGGGGCAGTAAGGGCATAACCCAATTCATTCATTGTACTCAATGGCCTGTACACACATATACCGCTCGGCTGGGTATATATACATTTATATGTACGTATGCTTTGCTTCGTATATGGGCTACGAATGGTTCGCCGTTTAACGGGCATTACAGAAACTATCAGCCAAGAACCTCAAACCCAAAGTGGAAAGCCTTCAAGCAATTTATATTTGCAAAGGTTTTAATCATCGACTGCTATCAAATTATGACAAGAAATATCAACCTATGCATGGTTACCTATCGTGGTCACTCGTTGATGGATCCCTTTTATTGGACTAACAGTACGTTAGTACGTACAAACAGTATTACCTACCCCATCAGTTGAGGCAAAGCGGATCTAACTCGTACTACAGATGCCTATTAGGGTACTCTGTATCGTCACGATAAAACCCTTTGAAAGTTGTTTCTTGGTAGATCCTACCATTATTCATGTTGAATATACAACTAATTAATAGCAACCGCCACGTTGAAACAACAATCATTGACCCTCCCCAAAGGCACAATCTTGAAATAAACACCAGCTCTATATAAACACCACGACCACCACACTCAGTAAAAACTCCATCACGCCTTCACACGCTCACAACAACACAGCTACAATAACAACTCAATACCTTACTCCCAACCAACCATCCCAATACTCTACCACCACCAACATGAACAACTTCCACTTCATCATCGACGGCCAGATCGTCGACGACCTCGACGCCTTCGTCCCCGAGGAGCGTCACTTTTCCCCCAGCGACCCTGCATACGCACTGATGGATCTCCACCGGGGGTTTACCAGCCAGGGATCCGCAAGGCCCCACCCTGCAACCTCCCACGGACATAGCAGCAGGGGGGGAAGCGAAACCGAGAGATCCTCGGTGAGCACCCGCTCCCGGGCCCCTACCGCTGTCCCTGACCCCCCCGCTGGGATTACAGGGTTCCTTGAGGCACCGCCGTCCCGTGTTAGCAGCAGATCGTATGGTAGTGAGCATAGCACGATCAGGGCTGCGTCTTCAAACCGCTCTGCTGTGGCTTCGGCCCACTCTGGTGTTCCTTCGGTTCAATATGTTCCTTCGGTCCACTCTTTTGCGCCCTCTAGACACACCGAGAGGGGCTCGCCTTCATATGTCTCCCACTCCGCATCCCAGCGCACCGAGGTGTATGCACCTTCGAGGGAGTCCCACGCCTCGTCTCGACACACAGAGATGAGCCCAGCCTCACACATCTCCTCCAGGCACACCGAGGCGGGCCCCTCTTCCAGGCGCACCAGCTCCAGCGGGCTCCAAAGGACCCTCACCCACAACGGCAGCGGCGTGTCTCCATCGGCTGCCAGCAGGCGCACCGGCGGCAGCATCCGCAGATCAAGCACCTTTGCGTCCGGGTCCTCGACGCTCTCGGGGTACGACACTGTTGGCCCGGAGGATAGCATCTCGTCTGTCTCTGTAAAGTCGGGTAGGTCCCGTGGCAGCCGCCGTGAAGCGGATAGGTAAGTAGGTGGGTTTGGCATCATCATCATCTTCATTGTGGTCATTGGTATTGTTGATTTTGGTATAGATTTTTGCTTTCCTGCATTTTTGGTTTTGGTCTATGTGCCGCCCTGTGTTGAGGTGAGTTTTCTGATAGTTGATCATTGCACTGCATCTTGATTTGATTTTTTGGTTTTTTTGATACCGCCTTTGCATTTACTATAGACCTGTTGCTGCGCCAATCCTGTCCTCTAGCTAGAGAAGCCCCTCCCCCCCAAAAATAAAAAATAAACAAAAAATAAACCCTAAATTTGCGCGGAAGGGAGGATATCCCAAAACCAAGGATCCCTCTGTAACCCCCGTGTTGAATCATGAAAAGTCACCCGCAACGCACCTCCACAATAAATACTCCACCCACCCACACCCCGAAACGAAACGAAACGAAACGCCCACCCCGAGTCGCTGCACGCCATCCCATGCGATCTCGCGATCGGGCCCCACTGACCCGGAAGGGCCCTCTCCATTGAGCTGCACACCTGCATATCCACCTACATATTCTACTCCACCTGCCTGCCTACATATTCCAATTCCTACAGCCACATGTATGTATGTAGTACACGTAACGGAACACTTGGCGCCCGCTCCACGCAGGGGCGCATGTATATCAGGGCACATTAACTCCTCCTCTCTCTTAATTACTCCGTCCGACCCTGCTGCTGGGAATCACCGGGAGTAGTTCTAATTCGGTTTCTGAAAAGGAGGTACGTACACGTTATATGTGTTTTTTCTGTTCGTGGGGGGGGGGGAGGGGAGAAACATGAAACGTGATCATTGATATCAGCTTTTTCCAGAAACGTCAGTCGATCGTTCAAACAGAACATAGCTGCTATCTATCTACAAGGCCGGGGCGACTGAACTATGAGCTTGAGATAAGCAATAAAACAAATAAAATACATACAAAAACCCCAACACTGTCACCTCTCCAGGAACACACCAAATCCGCACACACACAACATGAAAATGGGCAACAGCTCCCACCACCACCACCACCACCACCTCACACCCCCCCAGCACCCCCCCAACTTCCCGCGGCCGCCCTCCGTCTCCAGCACGCGCACCGGCAGCTCACTATCCTACTACACCCACCCCTCGAGCGGCAGCTCGCGGTCCTCCCACCACCGCAGGGCCGAGTCCGTACGCAGCGGCTACGCCTCAGAGGGGTACTCCGGGCCGTCCATGTCCCCGTCCGGGCGCGACAGATGGGTCCCACCGCCGCCGCCGTCGACCAGCACCCCCTCGGTGTGTTCGCGCACCACGACCGACTCGCGGGCGTCGTCGAGGCGGTCGTCGCTGCTGTCGTCGGCGTGTAGCGGGGCGCCGAGTAGGAGGGCGAGCGTGAATTCGTCGTCGTCGTCGTCGAGGTATACGGTGGGGGCGGCGTGGCCGGTGAGTTGTATCAACTGGGTGGTGGACCCGACGCGGAGGAGGGCGTGAGGGGTGGAGACTCGGAGTTGGGGGGTTGTGGATTGGGGGTAAGGAGTTTGTGGCTTTCTTTTGTCCGCTCTTTGGAGACTTCTCTTTTGTCGTTGGTGTCGAGTCCGGGTGTATGCTGGTAGCTACATAGTTAATACTGTACTGTAGGCTATATTTATATATATGTGTGTGTGTGAGGACTGTCCCCCCAAACGTGAAACCACTGCGATAACTCTACTTGTCAGTCATTGAACTCACAGAACACCCGTCCATGTATCTACATGTAAGCAAGTACCTACAGCCCCTGGAGCAGAAACTGTAACGGTATTGCAATGGGCCACCGGTCCAGACCAGCTGGCACCGTAAGTATAATGCCGTATTCACTGCCCATCTCCGTACTGTACCACCAAAGAAACACCACGACCCAAAGCCACGACGATGAAAACACCCCCAGCAAGGGTGTCGACGGGACCACACACAACACGGCCGGAACCCGACTCCGAGTGATAACCCATGGCCCACGCCGCACCCGCACGCACCCGTACCCGCACCCCCAACCCGGCCTCCCACCACGACGGGTGCGGGTGAGAAGTAGTGATTGGTACAGGCCCACACCCACCATCGTATTCCCGTGCACAGAAGAAGGCGCCGGGTTTCGTTGCGTGCGTAACATACATAACAAATGTGCCTACGACCGAGTGAGATTTAGTGACCCACCACCACCCGACTACATACTGATTCGACCGCCACCCCACCCCGCAAGAAGAGCTAAGCCGGTGACACATTTTATTATCCGCAACAACACGCACCATTTCGTTTATTTCCATCTCGTCATGACCGTCCGTCCCAATAGAGTACAGCGCGCTACTAAGGAAGAGGGTGTTTATCTCCAATATAACAGCAAAGAAGAAGGGGGTATAAATAAATAAAATAAAAGTTAAAAAAATAACAGTAAACCGCAACGATCCATAAAAATGCACACTACAATACATTTCAAAGAAAGAAAAAGAAAGACGACACTCTAGTAAAAACAGAAAACAGTTTTAAATTCTAGACGGTCCCCTCGCTGCCACTCCCCTCGCACGCCGTGAGCGCCTCCTCCACACTGCCCACAAAGTGGCTCTCCCCACCAACGATCCCCACGATGCCACTCTTCACAAACATGGCCCACACGCCGCCGTCCAGCGGGACCCTACTGAACCACACGCCCACGCCCTTGTTCACATACCCCCTGACAATCTCCGTCAGGACCTGTGTCCCACTGCCGTCCATCCTCCTGACACCCTTGACGTCAAACACCACTGTGCGCGTGCCCCTCCCGCGGATGCGCGGCAGCGACGGGTGCGCCCTCGCGTCACCGTAGCGCTCCAGCCGGCGTAGGCGGTTCTTCAGCTCGCCGGTGTTGGTAAAGGTCAAGCCCTCCGTCAGCTTCACGATGAGGCAGCCCTCCACGTCCTCGAGCTCCTCGGCCGGGACCTCCTCGGCTGCCTTGAAGGTGTTGAGTGTGCCGGGCACACGGCCGAGGATCTGGATGCGCGCGCGGGTGCTGTGGCGGATGACCTGGATGAGACTTATGCCGACGCCGATGGCAATGCCGGTCTCGAGCGACCAGATGATGGTCGTGAGGAAGACGAGGAGCATTGTTGCGAGGTCGCCGTAGGCGCGGATGTGGTAGAAGAACTGGATGTCCTCTGGTGCCTCCTCGAGGAGGGAGACGGCGACGACCGAGATCATGGCGCAGAGGACGCAGCGCGGGAGGTAGTAGAAGTAGGGGAGGAGGAAGATTGTGCAGATGATTGTGCAGATTGAGAGAACGACGGAGGAGACTGGGGTGCGGCCGCCGGTGGCCTTGTTGACCTTGCTGCGCCCGTAACCGCCAAAGGCGGGGAGGGACTGGAAGCAGCCGCCGAGCATGTTTGCGGTGCCGAGAGCGATGAGTTCGCGGTTCGAGGAGATGTTGGCGTCGAGGGTTGTGCCGAGCGATTTTGCAGCCACGACGGACTCGAAGAAGCCCAAGACTGAGATCAGGAAGGCGGTGGACATTGTCTCCTGCAGGTTTGTAAGGTGGGAGAGTTGGAACGGGAACCTGAAGCGGAAGAGGGACCCGCTGGGGGCCTCGACATTGCCCAGGACCTGCAGACCCTTGGAATCCCAGTCGAGGTTGTAGGTGAGGATTGCAGAGATCACGACGACGAGGAAGCGGTCCGGAAGGAAAGCGATGTAGGGCGCACGCTTCTCAAAGACCTTCTTGATGTGACGGCCAACCATGATAATGCTGAAGGAGACCGCAGCGACAGCGAACGTGAGCTTATGCGCGCTCCCCAGGTTCCTCAGGATCCACACCGCCTTCCCCAAAGAGCTACCATGCAGCATGCCCGCATCCCTCGCGGCGTCCGTGAGCCCCAGTTCCGGGATCGACTGGTCGACAAAGATGACGAAGCCAACAGCAGAGATGAACCCGCGCAGCAGCGGGCGACTCAGCACGCTGTCGAGGAACCCGAGACGCACAATACCCGCAATGAAAGCAAAGGCCCCAGCCATGCCGGTTATGACGCCGGCAAGACGGGCATTGTTCTCGGCCTCGTCGCCGTCGTCAAAGGCAGGGGAGTGGTGCTGGTTCAGGGTACGAATTGCGGTTCCAAGGAGGAGGGATCCGGCGGCCTCGGGACCGACGGCCATGGTCGGGCATGAGCCGAGGAGGGCGTAGATCTGTGAGATGTTAATTTGGTGCTCGGGATATAAAAAGGCCATGCAGGTGGGGGGGGGGGGGTCACCATTGGCTGGATGGCGAACGAGTAGAGCCCATGAATTGGTGGCAGATGCGCCAGATTTGCCGACAGAGACAGAGCCATGGGAATATAGAATGACGCCATAGTGACTACACCAGATATCAATCCCGCAGAACAAGAGAGAGAGAGGGACAAAGAGACAGAGAGCACCTACCACCAGCGACCACATCCCCCAGCAGACAGCTGCGATCATACTTCCTCATCCAGCCAACACTCGGGATGTAGTAGCTCGCATACATGAGCCAGGGCCTCGTGACGCCCGCCTCCTGGGCCATGCGGGCCGTGGTCGTCTTGCGCTTCAGCAGGATTCCCCCGCCCATGCGGACCTCCGAGCTTGTGGATCCGAGAATCTGCGGGGTCGTGGGGCGGGTGTCGTCGTCGGACGAGAAGGTGCCATGGTCGCTGCTGTTGCCGTCAAAGCGGGGAGGGGCCAGCAGACGCGTTAATGGGTTTGGCTCGGAGCGGGAGGGGGTGGGGTCTGTCATTTGTAGCGGTGAGAGTCTTTAGCAGGTGGGCAGTAGAGGTTTGGTCATGGACAGTGTATGTGTGTGTGGGGGGTAATGTTTTATAGAGGTGAATTGGGAGGAGGGGAGAGAGAGAGAGAGAGAGAGAGATGGAGGAGAGGAACTGGAGGAGCAGAGGAACTGGAGGAGCAGAGGAACTGGAGGAGCAAGAGGAGGAGCAAAAAAGCAATGACCAGGTTTATCCCGATCTAGTTTATCTATCTATGCAAATGAATTAACCTCTGTTGCTGGTAAGGGAAGAAAGGAACGAAGAAATGAAAGGAGAGGAAAGAAGGGCAAGTACAAGTACCTTCCTATCGATCGTATTTAGATAGAAAACGGGCGGGTCCCAAAAAAGTGAATATTGTAATCACAGCGCAGCCGCATATCAATCCATTCGCTCGTTTGTTGTTTCTTCTTCAGTTATGCAGGTCAGGTTTTTCTTTCCTTCCCCTGCACGCAGCAACGCGCTCAACGACTCTTGACATACTTGGCGGCTCCTCCCCACACACACATTCATTTCATCCCTGTTGAGGTAGGTAACTGCCGCCAGATTTGAAATCTTCTGTCCGCCTGGGAACCTGACCCGGAAACAAAACATATGTAGGTAGATACATGTATGTAGGCAATACAGATAGCTATCTCTAAGCTATCTCTAAGCTATCGATATATCTCTGAGCTCTCCCTCTCTCTCTCTTGCCGCGAGACAGTCTCGAGCGTCATCACACAGTAGGTATGGGGTAAACAGGCACACTTCCCTTCGATCCATCCTGTCTCTTCCTCGCCTTCTGTCAGCTGCCGAAACTGAACGTCGATACCCGCGGCCCATCAGCTGACGAGACCCTGCAGCTGAGACTCCTCGTCGTAGGAGGTACATAAAGCTTGGCCTCTCGTAACAACCACGCCTCGTGCTTGACTACAAAGTGTAGTTTTCTGGCCCCCCCCCCCAACACAAATAGCGGGGCACAATTCCCATGTAGCAATCGCAAGCGCATGCGGTGGGGGGTGTGCCATGACCGAGGTGGGCATCGGTTGGTGGTGGTGGTTTGGGTGGGCCGGAAGATCGGATAGGGAGGGGAGGGGGATATTATCATAGGAACGTGAAGTCTACAAACATCTACATACATGTGTGTACCTTCCTACTTACGCTGTTGGTACTGTTTCTTCTCATCACTACATGCCTTCTATCTAAACGTAATAATACCTGGGCCAGGCCATCCGCGCCGCTGATTGACATGACATGACATGACTCTCCCGTACAATCCTCACCGGGGACTCAGAGGAAGGGTCCCAGTCGGGCTTGAGTCACACATATTCCCATTACTTAACTTGACCTCCCCATCACAGCTCCCGCCGCCACAAACACACACACAAAAAGTGCACCATCCGATCATTACCCCTCCACCCCCACACGTGAAACAAAATCTGCCGCCCTGATCATTACCCCCACCCTTATATATATCGTATCGACCGCTATATTGAACAGCTAGAATGGCGGAATTCTTCAAGCCGCTCCTAGGCGTTGGTGCGCTAGCAGTGACAGACAACGGCGCGCTGGCGCTGAAGCTTTCTAGCCTGCCCCTAGGCCTAGATGGGGATGTGGTGCTGCTGACGGGGCCCGAGTACCGCGTGTACGGCGCTGCGAGGAGGAATACGGCGCTGCCGGATACGGCGAGGATCTATGTGCTGGAGCCTGCGCGGAGCGGGGAGACGGGGGAGTGGCGGGTCCCTGTGATGTGGCCGGCGGGGAATGTCTGGCGGGTCAAGCATGGGTTTGGGGCTGCTGACTTCCGGCTTGTGCTACGCGGGGGAGGGGTGTCGAGCTGGGAGGTGGCGGAGGAGGAGAGGGTGGTGGTAAATGGTGTCCCGCTGCCGATAGATGCCGATGTTGAGCTCCTTGATGCGCTTTTCCTGCGTGAGGGGGGTGTGCAGGGGCAGGTGCGGTGGGTGGTCCATATCATAAATTCGTACCCGGCGCTGGAGCGCGGCTGGGTCAGGCTTGCGGATACTTCCTATGCGGCGGGTTGGTGGAAGATCGCTATGCTGTCGTATCAGTATGCATTTACACTGTCTGATACAGGGAAGCGCAAAGAGTACTATACAAAACAGATCCTCTCCTGTAACGCATACACCGAGTACGGCCCCATCTTCACCGAGGACGAAGAGTCCCACATCAGAGCTACACTACCACCCGCGCTCATAAAGGCGCTCAGTGCGCCGTGGGCCGCAGAGCTGCAGCTTGAGAGCCAGATATCGAGGACACTAGAGTCAAGAACTAGATACACTACACTATACCCGCAACACGAGCTCCCACGCTTCTTCTCCTGGGTGGTGCCATATTACCTCTGCGCTATGAGCACACCGCGCAACCAGGAAGACATCGAGACGCTCCATACCAAGCTCGGGGTAACCCATATCATCACCCTAACAGCCGAGACGCCGCTGCAACCGCTATGGTTCCCCAGCGCTGGTGGGGTACGGAACACGTTGGTTCCCGTGGAGAACTACTATGCGCCCACGATAGGACAAATGGACCGGATCCTACGCTTGATCCTTGAAGAGCCGTTCTACGACGCCGACGTGCGCGGCGTGACACTCGTGCACTGCGGTGGCGGGAAAGGGCGGGCTGGAACAGTGCTGGCGTGCTATGTGGCGCTGTTTGGGTTCACGACAGGCGGCGATGCGGGGCCGCCAATGATGTCGGCTGGCGCGGCGGTGAAGGCTGTTCGGGGCATGCGGAGCGGGAGCATTGAGACGGAGAATCAGGAGCGGTTTATTTCCTCTTATGTTTCTCTTGCATGGAAGCGTCATGGGCGCGGAGAGCCATTGATTGGTAATGGTGGAGCGGCTGAGGAGCCTGCTGGTCTGGAGATGGAGATTTTGGGGAGCATCGCGGTGCCGGACTTTGTGGTGCTGGTGGGGCTGCAGGGGAGCGGGAAGAGCGGGTTTTCAAGCATGTGTAGGCTGCGGAATGCTAATGTTGAAGTCCTCTCGCCGGATGGGATCGTGGCTGAAGAAGGCGTCGGGTCGGGGTCTGCGAGAAGGAGCTGCGAGGCTGCAGTGGGGCAATGGAGGGGTGGCGGTCGCGGCAGTAAAAAGGTGCTTATTCTAGACCGATGTAACCCAACGCCCGCAGAACGCAGAGAGTGGGTCAAGATTTTCAGTTACAGTGCAAATGTAACCGCAGTATGGTTCGATTATGACCCAGAGCTTTGTCAGTCCCGTGCTGAGAGCCGGGGACCACATCCTACGATGCCGCCGTACCGCGTCAAGAATGCCATTGACAGTACTGCAAAACTCCTACAGCCCCCGGAGCTGAATGAGGGCTTCACTGGTATTGTGAGGATAAAGTGTATTGCGAATGCGGTTGAGCTGGCAAATCGCTGGTTTGGAGAGGTGCCTATGAGAAAGTTCATCAGGACGAAGCACTTACTTGATCTTGGGTCCGCAACACGAGACGATCTAGTTCTTGACAGCAACGATCTAGAGGAAAGATTCCAGAGGATGGTGGTAGTGGAAGAGAAGGTTGACGGCGCGAATCTTGGTTTTTCGCTTGATGCCACAGGGAAGGTATTGGTACAGAACCGTAGCCATTATATCAACTCCTCTGATCAGGCCCAATTCTCGAAGCTAGATTGGTGGCTAGAGAGATATGGTCCTAAGCTGTACAAGGTGTTAGCAAGAGATGAGGTGTTGAAGGAGAGATATGTGCTGTTTGGAGAGTGGATGGTGGCAACACATAGTATTGCGTATACAAGGCTCCCCGGTTGGTTTCTAGCCTTTGACATGTTGGACCGTTTGACAGGAAAGTTTGTCGGACGAGACAGTTTGGTAGCACTGTTGAGGGGCAGTGGTATCTGCGTAGTTCCTGAGATATATAGAGGTGTATTAGAGGGGAGAGGGATGCTATTGGGGTTCTTGGAAAGAGAGAGTCTATTTGCACCTGGAACGAAAGTAGAGGGTGTGGTAGTCAGGTGGCAGAACGGCATGAGAGGAAAGGTCGTCAGAGAAAACTTCATCGCTGGGAGCGCACATTGGAGTAAGAATGAGTATAAGAATAATAGGCTGGCGGAGGAAGAGGCCGAGTGAGAGGCTGTGGTTGGTGCGAGTGACCGACTGTGATTACGACCGTAATTGAGTCCATAGTTATGGGCATGATTGGGCAGCCGTTAGATGCTTACAAAGATAACTGTATTTTATCGCTTCTTTAGATATAGCATACAATAAAGTATTTGAGACTCCATAGCTGCAGTTCCATGGGGGCGGGGCCAAAACAGGTGTTAGTTTCAAGGGATATTGCTCGACGGCGTGGTGCGTAATAGATACTGAGGCACTGTGGGAGCCTATATGGGGGAGATTCCATATGAAATTATCCTCTGGCAAGCTTTTTTCCACAATACTACTGATTGTAGTAGGCCCATAATATATTTGTAGCAATTTTCGACGCTCTGACGTATCCCGAGGCTTTCACAAGGCTTTGTGAACACACAAATATTATCAATTCCATAATTACCTCGGGGTAGAGTGATACGATACGGATCTGCAAGTTCAGATGTACCGCTCCCTAACAGAAGCATTTCGTTTATCTCTACCCTTAAAGCCCTCGATCATATCCAGGGCTTCTAGATCCAGTCCCTAGAGGATGTCCGAAGATAACATAAACCCGCACAGTATCTAAGTTGGGGATACATAGCCAAATAGAATACACATAGGATCCACTTCTTTGAAGGGGCAGCTAATGCTTCAGACGGAAAAACCAGAGGGAGTTGATCTGGGGTATGTGCATCTATCGTTTATTCCAGTCGTTTGATATAAATCACTTTAGGGTTATCCTATCTCCCGTTCATCAACAGACGAATTGTAGGACTGGCTGTAAACTTATAAACCTGAATCTGATATTTGCGCGGCTTCTGGACCTCAAAGGATGACTAGCTTAAACTCCACGGCCATGAGTCCTGCTAGCTGGTGCCCACAGGATGTCTTGATGCCCCGAATCTAAAGCCGCCAGAACCCTGTCCTTTCAACAGAAGGGTTCGCCTAGCCCGAGAATTTGAACACATACTCATTGCATAATTGCGTTGAATTTATACAACTGACAGGTGCGGGAAGGTTTTGGGAGAGAATTGTCCAAGGAGACCCTAGTATAGATGATGGGGATTAGTGTGAAGAAGTCGGCTACATGGCATCTTAGTTGATAAATAGAACCGAATGTTAAAAAAGCTCCGTCTGCCCGCACAACCCATGACTGAAGCCAAAACACAAACCCATCCCAAATAGAAGTAGCATCTTGGATAATCTCCGATTCCGCTACTGGCGTTGTTCGAGAATTCGGAGAATTAGCGAACAGCATTAGAGTTTCTTGGCCACACTAAAAACGTTTACGTCTAGCTGTTAGAGATCTTCCTCACAGGGAAACAAACCGGCATTCTTTATGTCCATCAGCCTCTTGTATGTGTACTCGAGCATGCAGCCCTACAGCAAGAACTCACTCGCCCTGCATACCTAAACGGGGAAGGCACGTTCCTATTGCACGCATGGGATCCCTCGCATGAAAACCCAACAGCATGGGCGTTTACTTTGACGCATGTATATACATATCTCGTGCAACAGGTAATATCGGAGGGGAGTTTGCCCAGAAAAAAGATGGACTCGGGAACGGTGAGCTTGGTTGTTACACTTCCAAGAAGTCCCGAGTGAGGTTTCTTATCCTTATCGAGCACCAGAGGTACTTTTTCACAATGTTAAAGTATTCTTAAAAACCTATGATCTCTGTTCAAGAAATACTTTGGAAGACTTTTCAGGTGCGCGAAAATTTTATTAGAATGTATTTTTTAGGGTTGATGCATTTCGGGGTAGTCGTTCCGGACACCGCGTTAAGGTCCCCGTCCCAAACATTTTGGCCCAACGAAAAACCTCAACCGCAGGCCCCTTCACTTCACCTCGTTCCGTTCAACAACAACTAACGCCGGTCCTTCCTCTCTTCTTTCCACTCCTCTCGTCATCTCTGCTCCCTTTTTATCCTTTCTAGAAGGGTTTTTGCCTCCATTTACCTCCCCCCAATTGATACCAGCGATGTCGGCCTCAGCAGTTCTTTCAAGAGCTTCATCTCGTGGAGTGGCTTCTTGCCTGAGGAGCAGTGGTTTTAAGAGTGCTGGCTTCCTGAGAGTGTATGTATCAATCTTGCTGTTACGATTTTTTTTTCGGTGGGCAGATTTGCGGGGATGGCAAATTTTAGATGTAGCATCAGCATAGTGGGGTTATCTTCTGAGATCTGCAGTACTGCGCAAATATGGATGTTTTATTCAAAATCATAGGGATTATTACTGACACTTTACCTGTAGTAGAAACCAGCCTCAATGCCTTTCCGCGCTCTCTCGATACTATGCCTCGAAATGTAGGTAAACTTTTATCCACAAGTATCTTGTGCGGAGAGCTGACTTGATTGGATAGCATACCCCCCGCACACCGTCGTTACCATGCCAGCGCTCTCCCCTACGATGACTGCAGGTAACATTGGGACATGGCAGAAGAACCCTGGTGATACTATCAGCCCCGGAGATGTTTTGGTTGAGATCGAGACAGACAAGGCCCAGATGGACTTTGAGTTTCAGGAGGATGGTGTCCTGGCCAAGATCTTGAAGGATAGCGGATCGAAGGATGTCGCTGTTGGAAACGTAAGTTCATGCTAATGAGGTCTATGCAAGAACCTCTATTACAAAGATTTGAAGCGCTGATCGTAGTGATATAGCCCATTGCCATCCTTGTAGAGGAGGGTGAAGATATCAGTGCCTTTGCCGATTTCACTGTAGAGAGCGCTGGCGGAGAGTCAAAGGCCCCACCGCCACCAAAAGAGGAGGCTTCTGAATCTTCTGAGCCGCCAAAGCCTGCCCCTACAAGTGTGAAATCTGAGGAGCCAACCTCCAGCGGTGGTAGACTTGAGACTGTTCTTGACCGCGAGGGACGTATTGCGGTATCACCTCTTGCCAAGAAGCTTGCTCTTGAGAAGGGAATCCCTTTGAAGGACATCAAGGGAACTGGTGAGGGCGGACGCATTACCAAGGCCGATGTTGAGAAGGCCAAACCCAGCAATGTTTCCGCCGCTGCAACCCCTAGTGCGGCTAGCAGCACTGATGTCCCATTGACCTCTATGCGCAAGACCATTGCCAGCCGCCTTACCCAGTCCAAGAACACCAACCCCCACTATTATGTTTCCAGTACCCTCTCTGTCGGGAAGCTTCTCAAGCTTCGCCAGGCTCTTAACGCCTCGGCCAATGGCGAGTACAAGCTCTCGGTCAACGACTTTATGATCAAGGCTGTCGCCGCAGCGCTTATCAAGGTTCCTACCGTCAACTCATCCTACCGTGAAGATGAAGGTGTGATCCGCACCTTTAACACCGCCGACATCTCTGTTGCTGTTGCCACACCAGTCGGACTTATGACCCCCATTGTCAAGAATGCCGACTCAAGGGGATTGGCCTCTATCTCCCAGGAAGTCAAGTCATTGTCCGGAAAGGCTAGGGATGGTAAGCTGAAGCCGGAGGAGTACCAGGGTGGTACTTTCACAATCTCCAACATGGGAATGAACCCTGCTGTTGAGAGATTCACAGCTATTATCAACCCTCCACAGGCCGGTATTTTAGCTGTAGGAACAGTCAGGAAGGTTGCTGTTCAGGGCAAGGATGGTGGCATTGAGTGGGACGATCAGATTGTCGTCACTGGATCTTTCGATCACCGGTAAGTCATCACATAGATATTTCTAAATCTGCTCGCACGAACTTGAGCTAACAGATGTGCTACAGGGTTGTTGATGGAGCTGTCGGTGGTGAGTTCTTGAAGGCTCTGAAGAACTTTGTCGAGAACCCACTGGAGCTGTTGCTGTAAAACGCTACAACTTTGACGTTTGTTGATGGGGAAGTCATTGGAATGGGATATAGACGGTAGTTAGGTAACGGACAAAAAACTGGCATCAGCGTGTAAAACAAAGATGTTTGTCTTAAATTCGAGTTTAGTTTGGCGTGTATAATTCAATAACTCTTCTATTTTTTATTCCCCCCCTTCCTCTTTTTCTTCATGTAGCATTGAGCGATTGCGTTACAGGAAGGATCTGTCGTATATGTTGCAATTCTTATATCTATAGGTGTTTGATTATTTTCGAGGTGCAAAAAGGGTCTGATATCGATGTTTTCTTTTCTTTTTCTACTTCGGGTTGGTGCAGGGCTGCAGGGAGGCTCTGTTTCCGAGTGATCAGCGGTGTGGCGACGATTGGAGTGGGGGGGGATTGATTACCTACTAGTGTGTTCAGTAAGCAGCGATAACGGATAGGTAAGACGCGATGTGTCCTTTTTGCGAAATTTGTTGAATTTTTTTTTTCTGAAGCTGTAAGTGGCGGAAACTCAAAGGTACATGATTGCGCAGAGACTCCTGAGGCTGAGAACCTTCCAAGAGGGTTCTGTTCCTTGTAAATACCCCAACCCATCAAGCTTCAGCCGGTGCACGACATCATCTCTCTTTTCCTTCAAGGGGATCAACTCACCCCTTCCCAACCCTTTCTTCTTCATTCAGATTCCTCTTCTCTTCCTTCCTTTCCTATCTTCCGCTACAATTCCTTTCATTATCGGAATAAAAGAGTAATAGATATAGAGGCCCGTACTGTCCTCATCGGTACTTCTTTAATTTGCACTTCATGTCTTCATCAACACCCCCCTATCCTCCAACGCCGCCCATCAGGTATACTACCCCCGGTTCTATCTCCTACTCCCAATACTACAATCCAACTAACCAGCTCCCACTGCTAGGCGGCAACTCGTGAATTCCCCCCAAGTTGCCTCTTCTACACTCCTAAACCCTCTTCCGGTTCTTCTGCGATTATACACATGGCCATTCTTGGCAGCTTATCCGGCGATCTTCTCACTATGGATGAGGCAGGAGAGCTACGACAAGTATTTCCAGAGTCAGGAATGGACGGTCCTGTACTTTTTGTCGACGTTTGGGTTGCAGAGTTTGATCTGGCTCGGGTGTCATTGGAGCATGGGCTGGAGGGCTTTTATTACCGGGATTAAGGTGGGTTTTTCTCTAATATGTGGAACTTACGGGAGTGTCAGCGCTAATTTACAACTAGGCATCGAGAGTTGAGGACGCAACATTAATTCGAATCATGCCCGTTGAAAATGCGGGAGCTCCGGATATCTGTAAAATTGTTCGCGACAGGGCGAGTAATCATTGTCTCTACGAGGATTCATATTTGCTGACTAGGAATTCTACAGACCGGCGAGAAAGAAGAGATTTCGTTCTTGTTCCAAAAGCGCCGCTTCCTATACTCCCCCGAAACCGGCTCGTTCTCGCCACTTGTCTACCCTGTTGACGAAAAACCCAAATTGGCCGATTACCAGCTCACCAAGGGTTTGAAGAGCGAAAGGGTGGTCGACCACTTGAAGCATCACTATGGCCTCAACTCCTTCGATATTCCCGTACCAACCTTTACCGAGCTCTTTCAGGAACACGCCGTCGCCCCGTTCTTCGTTTTCCAGCTATTCTGTGTTGGTCTGTGGTGTCTAGATGAATACTGGTACTACTCAATCTTCACACTGGTTATGCTTGTCGCTTTCGAGTCTACCGTTGTTTGGCAGCGCCAGAGGACCCTTACCGAGTTCCGTGGCATGAGTATTAAGCCTTACCCGATTTATGTCCATCGCTCTGGAAAATGGGCGGAAATTCAGTCTGACCACCTACTTCCCGGCGACCTTGTTTCCGTCGGGCGAACTAAAGAAGATTCTGGTGTTGCATGCGATATGATTTTGATCTCAGGAACTGCGATTGTCAACGAGGCTATGTTGTCTGGGGAATCCACGCCTCTGTTGAAAGATTCTGTTGCACTTAGGCCTGGCGAAGCTGACCTAGACATCGAGGGTTTGGACAAGAACGCAATGCTTTATGGAGGAACCAAGGTTTTGCAGATCACACACAACACCGCCAATCCCGACGACGCCACTCTTGAGAACAAATCTGGTGTCGCGCCTCCTCCGGATAATGGTGCCCTTGCTGTTGTTACACGTACCGGGTTCGAGACCAGCCAGGGATCTTTGGTTCGCACCATGATTTACTCCACTGAACGTGTTTCCGCCAACAATGCTGAAGCTTTGTTATTTATTCTATTCTTACTTATGTTTGCCATTGCTGCAAGTTGGTATGTCTGGACCGAGGGTGTGCAGAAGGATCGCAAGAGAAGCAAACTTTTGCTAGACTGTGTCCTGATTATCACCTCCGTTGTGCCCCCGGAGCTCCCCATGGAACTCAGCTTGGCTGTGAACACCTCATTGGCCGCTTTGAGCAAATATGCCATTTACTGCACGGAGCCTTTCAGAATTCCATATGCTGGAAGGGTTGACGTCTGCTGTTTTGACAAGACTGGAACTCTTACCGGCGAGGATTTGGTTGTTGATGGAATTGCTGGATTAAACCCAGGAAAGGATGGAATGTCAAAGCTGAGAAAGGTTGGACAAGTTGGAGGAGAAACTACTCTTGTTTTAGCTACCGCACATGCACTCGTCAAGCTCGATGAGGGCGAGGTCGTTGGTGATCCCATGGAGAAGGCTACACTTACTGCACTTGGATGGACTCTTGGGCGCGGTGATATTCTCACCAGTAAAGCTACTAGTGCTGCCCCCGGAAGCGGTTTCTCAAGCCCAGCAGGGACTGTCCAGATCAAGAGACGATTCCAGTTCTCTTCAGTACTCAAGCGACAGAGCTCAATTGCTTCAGTCATGGTAAATCGCGATGGGAAAAGATCCAAGGCTACATTTGTTGGTGTCAAGGGTGCCCCAGAAACAGTCAGAAAAATGCTTGTAGAGGTTCCCCCCAACTACGAGGAGACCTTCAAATACTTCACTCGTCGTGGCTCCCGTGTTCTTGCTCTCGGATACAAGTATCTTTCGGCGGATGGTGAATGGGGCCAAACTAAGATCAATGCCCTGAAAAGAGAGGATGTTGAGTCTGAACTTCGCTTCGCTGGATTCCTGGTTTTGCAATGCCCACTTAAGGATGATGCAAAGAGCACCGTTAGGATGTTGAATGAGAGTTCTCACAGAGTTGTTATGATTACTGGTGATAATCCGTTAACTGCTGTCCATGTTGCTCGTGAGGTGGAGATTGTTGATAGGGACGTGTTAATTTTGGACGCTCCTGAGGAAGGTACTGCTGGTGATCATGGTAAGTTTGACCAAATACACACATCTAAAGACAGGATTCTAATATCTAGATAGAGTTGGTCTGGAGAAACGTTGAGGAGACTGTCATCATCCCTGTTAACCCAAGCGATCCTCTGGATAAGGAAATTTTGAAAAATAAGGATATCTGCATCACGGGTTATGCTCTTGGGAAGATGCAGGACCAGCCGGGTGTCGTTGATTTATTGAGACACACCTGGGTCTATGCTCGTGTTTCACCAATTCAGAAGGTACCAGATCCCAAACTATACATAAATTTTTATATGCGCGAGATGTTAATATTGAGTGCAGGAATTTATTCTCAACGGACTGAAATCTGCCGGTTACACAACTCTCATGTGTGGTGACGGGACCAACGATGTCGGTGCCTTGAAACAGGCTCATATTGGCGTGGCACTCTTGAACGGCTCCGAAGAGGATCTCAGGAGGATCGCAGAGCATTATCGCATCACAAAATTCAAGGAAATGTACGAAAAGCAGGTATCCTTCACCAAGCGATTTAATCAGCCAGCTCCACCACCACCAATTCACATTGCGCACCTCTATCCCCCAGGACCCGGCAACCCGCATTACGAAAAGGCCATTGAACGAGAAGCGACCAAGAAGGGTGTTTCTGCCGCAAGCCTCGCTGCAAAGCAAGAGGCCAATACCATCCAGACCATTGTTACCCCTGGCGCCAGAGCCTTGCAGCAATCACAGAACCAGCCCAATAAGAACCAGGCAAATGCAAACGCTGCTGCTGCTATGGCAGATAAGATGATGAGTTCCATGATGGAGATGGAAGATGACGCTGAACCGCCTACTATCAAGCTTGGTGACGCTTCTGTTGCTGCACCCTTCACTAGTAAACTCGCCAATGTCGTTGCTATCGCCAACATTATTCGTCAAGGAAGATGCACCCTGGTTGCTACTATTCAAATGTACAAAATCCTCGCGTTGAATTGTTTAATCTCGGCCTACTCTCTGTCAGTCTTGTATCTGGAGGGAATCAAATTTGGCGATGGACAAGTTACGATTTCCGGAATGTTGATGAGTGTGTGCTTTTTGAGTTTATCAAGGGCAAAGCCTGTTGAGAGGCTTGGAAAAGAGCGGCCACAGCCAAATATCTTCAACTTTTATATCATTGGCTCTGTTTTGGGGCAATTTGCAATCCACATAGTTACTCTGATTTACATCTCTAGATTCGTTGCCAGGCTTGAACCGTAAGTCTTGCTCGTCCTTAATACTACTCCCAAGTAGCTGCTAACCAAGTATGAACAGGCGTGATGAGAACGTTGACCTTGAAGGGGAGTTTGCTCCCAGTCTTCTCAATTCTGCAATCTACCTTCTCCAGTTAATTCAGCAAATCTCTACCTTTGCAATCAACTACCAGGGACGGCCTTTCCGCGAATCTATCCGTGAGAATAAGGGGATGTACTACGGGCTCATTGGTGTTGCTGCCGTTGCTTTCTCTTGCTCAACTGAGTTTATTCCCGAAATTAACGAGAAGCTTCGCCTTGTCCCGTTCACCACCGAGTTCAAGACTACCATGACAACCGTTATGATACTCGACTATGTTGGTTGCTGGATTATTGAAAAGGGCCTGAAGCGTGCGTTTAGTGATTTTAGACCAAAAGACATCGCGGTCAGGAGAGAGGACCAGGACAAAAGAGAGGCAGCTAGATTACTAAAGGAAGAGCAGGAGGCCTTGGAAGCTAAAGAGAAGGGATTACTTGTTCCGGGGGCAAAGCCCGGCTTTGCGGCACCGAGATGATTCGTTGGGCTTGACTACTATAGAATATATGATGGATCCAAATAGTTGCTATGGAGAATTATTGTTGTAAATATTGTAGAACATTACTTGATCCCTGATTGTATTGGTTAGTGCGGATTTATGCTCGTATGTATGCAATGTGATATGTCTTGACTAGGGCCCGGGTGTTCGATGTCTGCAGTTTATGACGGCTGACTCTGCGTTATGTATGCAGAGAAGATCATCTAAGCTCGAGCCCAGTGTAGACTTAATTTAATTGTATGGGAACTGTATGTAGTTAGCCGCAGGTAGATAGTGCCTCGGCTTTGAGATTTGCGGGGCGCCGTAATTCTAAATTTGGAAATAAATATAATCTAGGATGTTGCGTGGGTGTTGCGTCTGGTAACGAAATCTGTAATGATTAGTCTTGGTGGAGTGTCGTGTTCCCTCGATATATACCCTGATATCTTGTTCTACAGCGGCCCGCATACCGTACATATCTATCCATTAGGGTAATAGTTGCCATAGTTTTATTTAACCCGTGATTTTCTATTCACACCTCCATCCACTTAGGGCTTGCCTAAAACTCAAGTACCAATCCCTAGCTAGTAGGAGAGGGTTCCTGCACCTTCTTATATATAGTAGCACTTATCGAAGGTGGGTAGGACAACACCAGTTATCAGAATATTTTGTGCAGGATGCAAGTCATAGTGATTGTTCGAAACGACATCGTATAATACCGGGACACTCTAGCTAGACCTTGCCCCACAACATTTGCATGCCAAGAACTTAAAGGTTTGTTTGATAGCTAACGGCCATGAGCAACGGAATTGAGTGCATTACAATCGTGCGGTAAGAGATCGTGCCAGGTAATATTATGGGCTGTCGTCACCCTGCAGAATCCAAAGGAGATTTGGTGAAGTTTTGCGTTACAATCATGCACACCTGTGATCGGGACTGAGATTGACAAAATGATTCCTACCGGCGATTCCCACTAGCTTAACTCGATTTCAGTTATTTTCGTTGTACATGTATATTATGTGTATCTATGACTTGAGCCTCATCCGCGGGAACTCAATGACTGAGAATACTAACTTGGTGTAAACAGATGATATGTGCTCTTTGAGATCTTGGCTTCAAGATTCTCCAGAAACGTTGTGGTGCGAGATTATACTTGATGAGGTTGGCTGATGGACGGAACGCCTTACCGGTGCGAGGACGGACGAAATGTTATCTGTAGGATGGTGGTTAACGCGTCAACGGGAAACCTGATTGCAAATGCATGCGGCGCTCTTAATACATCCATGGTATTGAATTATGTGGTTGTAGGTGAAGGTGATGGGTGGTAGTCGTTGCATCACTCTAGATCACTCGGTGTCAGTGACATGCAGAAAAAACCCTGGCCGATAAGCGGTTCAGGGTGCAGCTCATTGATAGCGCACGTTGCGCTGTAAACGTTGTCGGTTATGGTCAACGCATCTTGGCGGTTGTTGAATGAAGGACCCGATAGATGTTGAACTTTGACGATGAGGAGGTCGTTGAAAGACCCCGCAAGCTTTGAGTACAGAGCAAGAGGGCCATTCAGGACAAATATAGAGCTCATCTCCTGGCTTATGGGAGCTGCATTGATGATCCTTTACCCCGTGCGAGGACCGGGGTCCATTGTGCAGAAGCGAAGACAAGAGGCTGAAATATTTGGGCTAGGCCGTCAGGGTCAGGGTGTCAATTGTATTGTCTCAGATTTTGAGCGCCGTCCTTGACTTTGGGGGCCCACAAACGCGTGTAAAACAAAAAGAAACGAAAAGTACAACCCTGAATAACCTTGAAATTCGAGGATATGCAATTGACCTATCATGATCAGTTAGGACCGTTCGGTCCTTTTCCTCTTTCCCATACTATCAATATCTACCATACCTAATTCTACCTCTCCTCCTCAAAAGAAAAGAGGACAGGTCCCGCGTGTAGGAGTTTGATTGGATACACCGCGAGTCAGTTCCAATTCCAGTTGCCAGTTTGCCAGGGGGTGGTACTCTCAGTTGGGAGGGGGGGAGTCGCTCAGTCCTGTTGCTGTCCGTCCGGTGCCCATCTGCCAAGGTGTGTTTACTTTTAATTTTCTTGTGGGTGAGGCTTGAATGGGCTTGGGAACTGGCAGCCCCCCCTTTCCTCTTTCCAAGCGCAGAATCCCCCCCCCCCTTTTTGTGGTGGGAGAACCGAACGCGCGATTGATCGGTTGCACCCGCCTGTGGCCCTTTCTTTCTAAGCCTGACTTCTCTCCCCTTTCCTTTTCTAACCTCACTCTCTCTGCACGTCTTCGTTCGGTGCTTTCGCTCCCTTACTCTCCATCTCTGCCACCTCTCTCTAACCCACCCCCCTCCCTTCTTCCTTTCACTCCCTCCCTCGCTCGTCTCCGCACCTCCCAGCATACTGGTTTTGGGCTGCCGGTTATTTTTTCTTGCTTCGTTATATACCAGATCCCGGCAACGCACGAAGGTAACATTTTGACATTTCTTTTAGCTTCTTCGGTCCTTAATTGAAAAGGTAGCTTCCTGGTACTGCTTACCTACCTTCTTCATTTCCAAAATTTGTTTATTACCTTGTTTTTTTCTTTCTTTCCCTTCTCACATTCACTTCCCTATAACATTCCGGCAATTGTTCATTTTTTGTAGGTACTACATACACTGCTTTCCCGTGTTGTCTACGTGGTGTCTCCTGACCTACTTCTACTTGTACCTCATTTTTTTTTTTGAGTGTTGTTTCCCCTCCCTAATTGTACTGAGGCTCCATAATCTATCTTTTATTTGCTAGATTGATTACCTGTACTCAGTCTTTCCATTTATCTACCGCGTGTTGTGTCTATAGCTAACAATAAACTCTGATCTACAGATTCCTCCCCCCCCACTTTACCTTCCTTCGCCCGCATAAGCACAAAGGACAAAACTACAGCACACCATGGGTGAGTGTATCCCACCCCCGGGACTCAACAGCAAAAGACTAGAAGCAGCAGCGGTAGAAGCGTAGAGGAAATAGGAATATAGATGTAGGTTGGAGATCATGTTGATGGATGTCAGGTGGATGTTCAGTGGATGAATGGATGAATGTGGACAGAAACGCGATCCGATGAGGTTTCTTGATAAACATCAGCCAATCCCGCTTCGAGCTGCATCTGAGCATCGCCTAGCATCTACTTGACATCATCACCATCATCATACCAATATATCTTGATCTTACTTCCTCATCTGCAGTCTTACCCCGCTGTTGCTTCGTTTTCTCAAGCTGTGTTCAAATAAAGGAAATGTCAAAGCTAATAAAGTCCCCTTTGCGAGCTATAGCTGTCGAAAGTGAAACATCGCTCCCAGAGTCCCCCGTTCAGTCTCCTACTGGATCACCTCCACCTATCCCAGTTGCAGCTCAGTCCACAAACCCTAAGCTAGCAGCCCAGGCTGCCGCCCAGGCGGATGGCAAGAACATTGTCAGGCGGAAGTTGACCGGCTACGTTGGCTTCGCCAACTTGCCCAACCAGTGGCACCGAAAGAGTGTCCGTAAAGGATTCAACTTCAATGTTATGGTTGTTGGTACGTGTCATTTTTTCTTCATTTAAGCTTAATTTTAGTGGTGGCCCCTTTTGGGCACCCCTGGACATTTTCGAGAAAAAAAGAGAAAAGGCAGAACAAGATGCCCTCGGCTACTCGCGCCACCAACGAGGAACAATAATGCTAATTCGGTTGACTGCAGGTGAATCTGGATTGGGTAAATCTACCCTCGTAAACACCTTATTCAACACCTCCCTCTACCCACCAAAGGAGCGCAAGGGGCCTTCACTTGATATCATCCCAAAGACTGTGTCGATCCAATCCATCTCTGCCGATATCGAGGAGAATGGTGTTCGTCTACGCCTCACTGTCGTGGATACCCCCGGTTTCGGAGATTTCGTTAACAATGACGAGTCATGGCGCCCTATTGTTGATAACATTGAGCAGCGATTCGATGCTTATCTAGATGCCGAGAACAAGGTCAACCGTTCTAACATCATAGATAACAGGGTACACGCCTGTGTTTACTTCATTCAACCTACTGGGCATGCGTTGAAGCCTTTGGACATCGAGGTTATGAGGAGACTACATACCAAGGTCAACTTGATTCCTGTTATTGCGAAGGCCGATACTTTAACCGATGAGGAGATTGCCGATTTTAAGAAGAGGGTATGTTTTATTTTAATTTTATATCCGGAAGCTTTATCTAATGGCCTCATAGATTCTTGCGGATATCAACCACCATCAGATCCAGATTTTCGAGGGCCCCCGTTACGAGCTCGATGATGATGAGACAATTGCCGAAAACAACGAGATCATGTCCAAGGTCCCCTTCGCGGTGGTCGGCGCCAACAGCGAGGTTACAGGCGCCGATGGTCGCAAAGTCCGCGGTCGTCGCTACCCTTGGGGTATTATTGAGGTGGACAACGAGGAGCACTGTGACTTTGTCAAGCTTCGCCAAATGTTGATTCGCACACACATGGAGGAGCTCAAGGAGCACACAAACAACTTCCTTTACGAGAACTACCGCTCAGAGAAGCTTACCGCTATGGGTGTTGCCCAAGACCCTAGCGTGTTCAAAGAAGTCAACCCAGCTGTTAAGCAGGAAGAGGAGCGAACACTCCACGAGCAAAAACTCGCAAAGATGGAGGCAGAGATGAAGATGGTATTCCAGCAGAAGGTTGCGGAGAAGGAAAGCAAGCTTCGACAATCAGAACAGGAACTATACGATCGTCACAGAGAGATGAAGGAGCAGCTCGAGAGACAGAGAATCGAGCTCGAGGAAAAGAAGTCCAGGGTCGAGAGTGGAAGACCTCTGGAAGAAAAGGGAAAGAGGAAGGGTTTCTCACTGCGTTAAAAAGAACTAATCGCCTACTTTATTCAGATACCCGGTTAGTTCGGGGGGAAGTTGGGTGGGGGATTGGTGGCGGTAGTAATTGTAGCCTCTTGTCTTTTGTCTTCTCCAAGAGAGAGCTGATCGATAGCGAAGCGGGGAACTTTAAAATTCTACGAAAGCCTTTCTTCTGTTATTTTTTTATGCTGTTTACAAACCTAACCCCTTCTCCGCAGCCTGAGGAGGGGCTATTTTACCTTTCCTTGTCCTTTGTTTTTTTTTTCTCGGTCTTTATTTCCCCCTTGATCCGATCTAGCCTCGAATGCCACCCTCGTTTTTCCTTTTCCTTTTCTTCTCTTCGTCGCTGGATTTAAAACCGTGCTCTTATTTGAATATTACTATTTCTTTGTAGTGTTGAATCAGAACTCTCAATTCTCCTTTGTCATCTTTGTGTGTTGAAACTATCTATGCAAGCGTTGAGCAAATAACTGCACGGTGGATAGTCGAGTTGTGTTGAGCAGAGTTTATGTTTGGATATGTGGACGGGATGGCTGGGGCGTGTTGTAGGTTAAGGGTGGGAAAGTTGAATACAATTAGCAAAAATTCGTATTTTTAAATTTTAGTGTTTCTCTCGGTCTCTTTTTTTTTTTTTTTTTTTTTTTTTTTTTCCCTCCTTCCTTTCCTCTGGGGGGCCGAGCCCTACTGTGATCAGTGCTTGTAGAGGGAATATACGATGTTTATTATGGGAGGTATTAATTATCAAGGCTTGTTTTGTAATGTAAAAGTGGTCACGCTGCCTAATTCGACTATTTGACTTTGTTGAGTCGATGGGTTTGGCGAGAGGATGTAAGAAATTGAATTAGCTAAGGTTTGAGGAGGATATTGATTATCTAGTTATCTGATTCTATCCACGGACTCTTTTAGTCAAATCATTTGAGATGTGTGATCGACGGGCAATTATGGATCAAAGGTAGGGGATTGAAACAGTAGTAAAGTTTCTGGGCCGTGCACACTGACGGCGGTTAGTGATGATTGGTGATCTACACGGCCAGCATAAATAAATGACCGAGTGATATTCCGTGCCGGGTCTTACATATAATCTCGTTCATAGTAACTACTATGATAAGCTGCGCGATTACTGATCCGGATATCTTCAGGTTTATATCTGATGCTCCACAACGGACCCCCCAGTAACCCAAAAACTAAGATAACTGGGCCTGTGGGGGCGGGGGGGATTGTTGATACAAAAAAGACGAGTTTGAAAGACTTGAGCGTCTCCATGGCACGCAGGCGCTTGATCCACCACACAATTCACGATGATCCCCTTGTGACCTATCACAGAGTACGAGCCTATAGTCAGAATATACTTGAATAGGATCCAGCTTCGGCCTAGTAAAGGGCGTAGTTATCCGTCAAGCATCAGTTTTTCGTAGACAGTCCTTATTGATTTTGTAGTAGTTGAGCTCTAGAGTGAATAGCCTAAAAGCTTTTCCATAGAGTTAATAGTATTTAAGTCTATAGTATGTAGCTGGGTATTGACAATTTAATTGTAGACTTACAGAAAAGGTTTTCAACGTCAGAATCTCAACGCTCTGTTAATAATGGGGCACTTCACCTACACTCATTTTCACTATCCGGCGAACTGGTTTCTTAAATTTCTTCCGACAGCACAAAGATCTTCTGCTCTTGCCGCTTGTTGAAGGGGCTCCCCAGACTGCGCCGGTTTCATAATATGGCAATATCGGTGGGAATACTGCCACCTCCAGATATTCCGCAACGCTGATTCCAGGAGAAGCCGGGATAGTTGCTATATGGGCTAAGATATTCACAGGAAAAAAGAATTCCCCATCGGTCCATTTCCCATCGCGGCAGCTCAGAGGTTCGTTGGACATGACTTGGTTGAAAAAATATCGAAGGGGAGACTAGTTTCGGAATTGATGCCTTCTGGTCTTTTTAAGCGGCTGAGGATGTCATAGAACGGATGAGAAAAAGCAAGCACTGAGCCAATCTATATTGATAGTTACTGTCGGACGTACTGTGGACTGGTGTGTTCATTACTTGAAATTATTAGTAGTCACTTCAGTAACGTTAAAGGGCTTATCCGATTATCTTTTTAACGTGGCGATAAATATCTACATTTTAACCTGCATAGTAGATTGAATGTGAGATATTTCTTGGGAAGTGGGGGCGGGGTTGTTGTTGCCTTATTGCCCTGTGGTTCAAAGGAGCCTGATTAAGGTTAAACCCAATCTGCATAGATATTGTAGAGTGCGATGAAGATTTATAGTCGTGTGCATGAATTATAACTAGGATGCCGCTGGACGGCCCTTTCTCGTTTGGTCTTGCACCCTGTATGATAATTGTTGTTCAAAGACATGCCCAAATGTTTAAAACATTCGTATTGACACGTATTATTAGACATAAGCTCAAGGTATACCACTTGAATAGTGACCCTGATCGCGGGCCAAAAGTACTACCGCAGCCTGACTTAGCTAGATCTCCATAGCCCATCCTAGTGGAATATCTACTAGTCATAGATAGGGCTGAGACCTAAGTAGCTTTAAACGCCATAACGCAAATGACTAGGTCGATAAGGCCTCTAACTCGGTAATTTTATCTCTTGCTAGTAGAGGGCCAATCTCGGTTTGCATTATTGCTGGGTAATCGGCGCTGCTAATTATGGAGGGCTTTACAATTATCGTTCGAAGAGGCCAGTCGACTATTATTTAAGGCGGTGATATTGTAGGAAGGTTACTATACAATATCGCGGTTAGCTTAATCAATTAGATGATTAGAGATGCGGCCAAGCTGAGGAATACATACTAAAGATCTGTTATCAGTGGATTACAGCACTAGTAAAATCGTGGCGCTTGGTATTCGGTCCAGTTACCTATAAATATTGCTGAGTATTATGCATCTACCATGGTGTAATCCTAATCGTCTGAGGATGTTTAGAATTGAGAACTAAACCAACTGTACCCATAGATGTGGTGCTTTCATTCTGACCAACAGAATTAAATTGCCCGCTGGTATGGTAAGTGAAACTGCCCTGCGCATGAGCAGGAACAGACCAAACAAGCATCAAGCACAGCACCGCATTTAGGATAATCAGATTTATCTGATTTTGCTTGACATTGAAACTTAGCCCTGCGTATTTTGTTTGGTTTGTTCTGTGATGAGAGCCTGTGGTAAAAGTCTGTGTGTTCTGTTTTGTTTCAGGTTGGTGTTCATGTAATCGTGTTAAGAGTGAAGTAGCCGTCTTTGGGGAGCCGTGTTTGAAGTAGGTAATCATATTTGAAATATTTGCTTGCCTAATGGCCGTACAGATAAGAATAAATACATGTATGTAACAACAGCGGTGGCAACACCCCGGGGAGGGATTTCTAGCTACCGTCAGCAAATTGATAGGCCTAGTCATGATTCAATATATCCCCATCCATTAACCACTTCCATCTTTGGGCCTCACTATTTCCAAGGCTTTGGGCTATATTATGTATCAGACTTGTCAGACGTGGCTTTTCCTTTGTCAGAAGTTAAGAGCTTACCTTGACCATCATGCGTTTGCAGTCCCGCATCATTTTTAAGCGGAGTATTTAGAAGACCCGTAGGTTGGATGGACACCGGATTTTTGGTTGGATGTATGATGTTTGTTTTATCGGTGGATGAACGTGATGGAATAAGCGCCACAGTGGAAACAAAGGAGTGAACTACATTTACAAAGAGGCAAGTGTAGGCTAAAAGAACCACTATACAAAGAGCGATCATGATGAATAAGGGTTAAGTAGATAAATGATTAAGAGGTTGATTCATTAAGAGTTTGATATCGGTTTAAGAATAGGGGATGTTGTGGGGGTTTATATAGGGCTGAGACGATATGTGGCTTGTATATATATATGGAATTTAAGCTCCGAAAAATTACATAGACAGCCCAGAAGAAGACTTATACCGAAAGATCTGTATGGCCAGCTTACGTTAAAGAACGCATGTCTGGCTGTGGCATACTGTGACGAGTGATAACATATGAACATCCAGAACGAGATGTGTTTGTCTAGGCTTAGGCTAAAGTGAAGCACATTTATAAATGGTCAGCAACAGAAAGCTGATATCATGAAAGTAGATCGAAACACATATCTAATTTGATTAATTTATTTTAATACTCGAGCACTTATTAACATTCTATACGTAGATTGATTAAGCTCTATAGTACAGCCCGTAAGATAATGGCCCTGACAGGCTGGAGCTGATTTCCCACACCCAGGTCCAGTTTAATTAATATCCTTCCTCAAGTTCCCAATTCAATTACGCCGACCTAACCCACCCCATCCCAAAGACATAACAAAAAAACGGAAAGAAAAAAAGAAGGAATACACCACCCACCCCACTTCAAACCCCAACCAAACACGCCTCCACCACTCCCATTACTACATCAATACCTGCGCCCTCCTCACCATTCTCAAAAATCTTGAGCTTCCCCGCACCCCCGCCCACACCCCCGCCAATCACAAAGCCTCCGCATGCGATCTTCAGTAAGCGCAACGCGTCAACCTCGATTCCCATGTTCCCTCTCATATACCATCCCAGGCCCTCAAAAAAGGCCCCATTTACGCCAACACCGCTGGCTAGAAGTTTTAGCCCACGTCTATAGAAACCCTCTATATCCGTACGCTCTACCGTTACTGTGATAGCCTTTAATGATGCCCCGGCCGGTGGTGGAGGCGAAAACACAAGCTGTATGCTCGTCCTCCCGCCTGTTCCACCCGCAGCCATGGTAGTTTCAAGCCATGACTCTAGAAGCGACTTTAATGTCTCGGAGTCAAGCGGAAGCGGCAGTGCAAGGGTATCGAAGGTCGTCGAGAGATAGTTGATTAGTATCTCACGAAGCAGCTTAGGTAGACGGGTCAGCAGGAGTGGGAGGATTGTGGTTGTATCAGATGCGGTGATTTTTCGCCCGGGAGGCGGCGAAAGCAGGAGGGAGGTGTAGGTTATGTTCTCATATATGAACTCAATTGCGACACCACGGGTGGTGTCTTCATCGTTATGGGAGAAAGGTGTCCAGGTTACTGATTTTGGGCGGCCTGCGCGTGTAAGAGTTGTGTCGGACTGGTCATCGACTCGGACATTTCGTAAGACATCCCCACGGAGGAGGGAGAGGAGCGAGCGTGTGTGAAGCTTAGGGTCCTGAAGGGAGCCGGGTGCCGGAGGAGAGCTGGGGGAGACTGGTGGGAAGGAGGTGAGAGGTGAGAGACGATGGAGAGTATATGTTGTGTTGTAGAGTGGGGATGTCATCGCTGGACGCTATAGTTGTGAACTGATGGAATGATATCGTCAGATGATTGATAGGTGTTGGTATCAATGATTTATGGGGAACGCGTTGTGTTCGGCCGGATGCGGGAGTTGCCGTGCTCTTCAGAGAGGCAGGTACAGGAGATTAGATGAGATGGGATGGTGCAGATTACAGATTAGATTTCGACAGATAACTGATAAGTAACTCCAAACCGTGAGTGCAAAAACGAAGCTATGGGGGTGAACAAATAAACAAATGAAAAGGGGGCAGAGAGGAAAGGACTGGGGAGGTTTTGTAATTATACATAATTGTCTCACTTTTAGCTGTTGTCACTCGTTGTCTCCGTTCACATGACACATCGATACCGCCTGACACTTTTCATCACACGAGTCTGCGGATGATGATATAAAGGTAAATTATAAAATTAACCTCCCTTACTGCAACATGTTATTTAGAATATTAGCTAGCAAGTATATAAAAATCCAACATTTATCTACCCAGAAGTGTAATGTTATACTCTATTCTTCGAGCCAAGCAAACCAACAAGCTAGTGAACGAGAGGGGTCGGATCAAGGTTTCCAGAATTGGTTTAGTATGGCCCAAGAATTGACCGGCTAAAAAGAAAAGACAGAGCCAAACAAAAAGAAACATTAGTATCATGTTCAAGCCGTGCTCCTGCTTGAGGGAGGGGGGGTTGTTACATTTGTAGAGTTTTGAAGTCAATATAATACCAAAGATGAGGGCGTATATGGGCAAAAATAAAAAGAGTGAAGACAGATCAGGTCTTGCTGGGGATCGAATCCAGATTACGGGAATCGAAATCCATTGCACTACAACTCCATTTCACTAGGACAACATCGCATTTTGAAGCCTAAATCGATCGCGATGACCGCAGAAATTGTACCTGAAAATAAAGGTTGTTTTCCTAGTTTTCGGGAATTGAAGGCTGTTTTTGGTACCATATGCTCTAAATGACGTAACAGGAAGACACATTCTGCAGAGCCTGAGGTTTCGAGTGAAATTGGCAGTCAAGTGTTCTCTACGTCGAGATATACCACGCAGATTTGGCTCTAGTAATTGCTCCACTGACAGAATGGGCTGTCACGTGGGAGGTACCCACCATACCTAATCAGGTTAAATCAAAGTCGAGTGATAAGCTATGATCCGTCGCCGTAAAATCGGGAGTAGCCCGAAAATATCTTTTAACCACGTGCTTGAAAAGCATTCACAAGAAATGCAACAAGATAGGCTCCTGTGAGATAAGGTAAGACAGCATTCAAACCCACCCCGCAAGCATCTAGAAGAACCCGAGAGTGCAGATTCTTAGGTGACAAATAGAGAAAGCTATGGTACTGACGGATATGGATGTACCCATCTATGCTAATCTGCCAGTATTGACATCTGAGCTTACGGTGGGTGTTACTGTGGTTTGATCGTTGTTAGCGAGTGAGAATGTATGATTAAAGGGCAATAAGTGGGTACGCACATAGGCGCTCTAGTTATTTATACTTCATACATGCATGCAGCCCTTAAGCTATGGCAACCTAGGCGTGTAGGTAAGGGAGATTCAGCTCTAACATATGAAAACTACACACAGCAGGAACCTTGGAGTAATCTTAGCTATGTGTAGTGTAATTGCGGGCCGATGTTATGACACTGGCTATCCACGAACGTTATTCAGATGTCTAGACTGTCCGCAAACAATAAGGTACCGTAAGTTGCTTTTTCCAAAGTAGTCCGGAAGATATAGACAAAGGTGCCTTGAAAGTTTCAGCTCTTGCGCGGAAGAACATGAGCTCCTTCGAGAACTAGTTATAAGGGTCACCACCAAAATCATATCCAAGGTGGCGATTAGCCCGCTGATGAGGTATTTACAGACTGTAAGAGGGCTGTCTATCCCCTCTTGTCCATAAACAGTCGGGGTACGTTCTCCAGCAACCTATCATTTATAGACACATGTCTGAACCGCCGATGCAACCATGATTTCAACTGCATTACCAGAAAATAACTCCGCTGATCCCGACAGAATATCAATATAAACATACTGCCAAACAAAAACCATATATAGCGTCCATTCCAGAGTACTATCGCCGTGTATAGAGTCAACGGCGCACGCTCTATCCTCAGGCAGTATCCTTAAGAGAGTCTTCGCTGGGCTATCCCGAGTTATAAATCTCAATGGAAGTGAATTTAATAGGCCATAACCTCCCTCTCCCGCCAAAGCACACCTGTAACTAGAATCTCTGCATGTAGTTACCCGCGGTACTAGAACCTACCTGTCCCCGAATCACCACCTGTGACATATTGGTGCTCCAAAAAGATGGGACACTATCATTTGTTCTGATAGCTTCTCTCACAGCCTAATGCCTAGCCGGAAGGCTGCACTACTCAATAAATCAATCAATCAATCCTTCAACCTGGCGTGCAACAGGGCTAATATGAACAATGACCTCATATAGTCTCCACCCACTATGGAGAGATCCACTATCAGCAATACATACTGCTCATTCCCGCAGACCTCCAAACATACACCACCTCGTTGAACACCCAGAGGGGGGGAGGGCTAGCATGCCCACTCTCACGGCGGAAAGTGTATGGATGGAGCCACTCACGGACGCAAGGGATGAGTTTGCTGGTATTCGATTGAGGCATATATAACCAGAGTTTGTTAAGAGCGTGACGGACCTACGATGACGTGTGGTGGTCGCGGTAGATGTTTGATGGTCACACAAATGTTATCAGCCCACCGCACACAAACCCTCGCGCGATACCAACGATAACAAGCAGAGCACAGAACCGCGCAGCTTTCATGCCCATAGCAGGATCAGCAAAGCACCCCGAATCACAGCCCATTACTTACCTATTCCAGTAATCCATCAACCAACCCAGCATCCCGAACCCGACAGATGTTATTGATCTAGACCGCCCGCCCCCCCACCAGCCCCACCACACCCGAAACCGCCACACAACGAGTGACTGCGGGTGACCCGAGCTAACCAAATCCAGTAGTACTAATACATTTGTGGTACATAATTATTCATTGGTTTTTGCCGGTCGCAAAACGGTTTTGTAGTGTAATGGATAGCACACGGGATTTTGATTCCCGTAATCTGGGTTCGATCCCCAGCAAGACCTTTCAAACCTCATTTTTGCTCGCGCCGCACACTTGGGCAGAGTCGTGAAAATGGTTGTTAGGTTGTAGCGGTCGCTTTCATTTCGGTCGATATGAAGGAGGATTAGCCCCTTTTTACGTTATAAAGTGCAAGTAGTTAGAAATTAGAATTCTAGAAAATATCAGTCGGATTTTAAGCCCAATGCCCCCCCTTACTCTTCATTTATGTACCTATGTCGTTTAACTAAGAGTAACGAACCAAACCAGCCCAAGAAATTTTTCTCCCCCCTATCGGATTCATTAAGTACTCATGTCGAGGCAGCACGACAGGAATTTTTCTCAGCAGGGGCAAAATGTGGCTTGGGGGGGGGGGGGGGGGAGAAAAAAAGGGTAAAAGGTCCTACCCGGGATCGAACCGGGATTACAGGAATCAGAATCCTGGGTGCTAACCATTACACTATAGAACCTTACTCCGCGCGGCCTCAACCGCACAATACAATCTACACAGAAAGCCAGTCGCGGGCTCCAATGAGCGCGCACTCGCCAATCTGCACACTTTATTTACACGACGGGGTTTTTACTCCTATCGTACGTTACGGTGTTGATTCGCGGTTCTCGGGCTTCGGTATACTGTGATAAAGGGCTAAATTACTTGGTATCTGTTTTCTCGTGACGATTTCCTTTTTTTTTTCACTCCTGTAAGTGGAAGCTGACAGCTTCCACATATTTCACAGACAGAGCGAAGAAGCAGGATATCACAATCAAGCGCCCTATAAAGTTTAGAACAAAAAAAACCGTTTATTCCCTATTTAGCTATGTAATCCGCTCTACAAAAGAAACCCAACCCCGAGTGACACCCCATGACGCCCTTTTGCACTCTACGCCATCCCTCCGTTCACCCTAACGTTCTGTCCATTGACCCATCCCGACTCTGGGCCTGCGAGAAATCCAACGACCTTTGCAATCTCCTCGGGCGTACCGATCCTGTTCATTGGATTGAATCCAGCAATCATCTTGACGACGGCCTCAGGCTTGCCGTTGTAGAAGAGGTCTGTTCCGGTGGGGCCGGGGGAGACGGCGTTAACGGTGATGGCGCGCTTGCCGAGGTCCTTGGCGAGGACGCGGGTCATCTGCTCGATGGCGCCCTTGGTGGAATTGTAGAGGAGGTAGTTTGGTGTTACTGTTGTTGCAGCGGTGAGGGTGGTGGAGAAGAAGATGACACGGCCGCCGTCGGGCATATGTGGTACTGCTGCCTGTCGGGATTGTTAGCCTTAAGCTCCAAGTTCCAAGCTCTGAGGAAGAAACAGAAAGAGGGATATAAAATACCTGAGTAGTGAAGTACGGCCCCTTAACATTGACTCCAAAACACCTATCAAAGTCCTGCTCGGTCGTGCCCGCCAAATCCTTCATCGGTAGTACCCCCGCATTGAGTACTAGAATATCGATCTTGCCAAATTTCTTCACAGTCTCCCCAACCAGGCGCTTGCACTCTGCAACGTCGCTGACGTCCGCACGGATGGCGTGGGATTTTTCAGCGCCAAACTGGGAAACGAGAGCATCAGCGGGGGCGCTGTCACGGGAGTAGTTGATGACGACGGAAGCACCAGAGGCATGGAGGGTTTCGACGATGGACTTTCCGATGCCCTTGGAGGCGCCAGTGACGAGAGCGACTTTTCCGGCGAGAGACATTATTGTATTGTTATTGTTTTTTTTTGGAAGTGTGGGGGATATGGTTTTGGAGATTGTATTGTACTAGTGTAGTAGTAGTAGTAGTGTAGTAGTGTAGTAGAGGCAGCTAGATGAGTGTTTTATGTGTTTGTGTGATGTGGAATGTTTAATTCTCTGGAAGACACCAACACTTATATACTCTCTTAGCCCTCATTAAACAGAATTAACTAAGTAAGTAAGTACTTGGTACTTACCTGTAACGCTCTCACCGGACTTTCCACGTACGAGCTCTATCCACTATCTCCAGTACTGTCAACCAACCCCGCCATCACCCCTCCATCCATCCTTTCTATCTCATCCCACTATAGAGCCCCTCACATACTCTGTGCCCCTAGCTTCACCTTTTTCCCCTGTCCCCTGCGCTCTCACTCTCACTCTCACTCGTACCTCTACCTCATCATCATGGTCATCATCTACCTACTACCAGCAGAAAATAGATTACCGGCCGTTATCTCCGTACCTAGCCAGGCACAGCAACCCACAACCCTACCGCGAAACCTAACCCCGAGTACCCGACTTCCCCATTCGGAGTTAATAAAGCTTAATCCGAGTTCCTCACCCCCCCTCCCTTCTTGCACTTTAAGCTTAACCGTATCCATCCCCCGTCGCGGCTTTGCGGCTTTCGTCATCCCCGGCCGGGGAAAAGATGCGTGTGTTGTTGGTAAGCGTTACCAGGGGGGGTTGGGGTTACACAGGGGTTTTGGATCCTGTTTTGTTTTGTTTGGTTGGATCATGAAGAATCACTCGGAATCACTCGGAATCTTACATAGAGGCACAAAGGATCGAGGAGGAGGAGTGGGGGAAAAAAATGCAGAGAGCTTACGGAGGACTCGTAGTATGCTTATTCATGGTGGGGTACGCGCTGTGGATTTTAGTTGATGGTTATGAATTGGTTATTATATTTCCTACATCTAGAGGCACTCCATATATGTCCGCGGGTTGCTCAATAAACGGTGCGTGGGGTCATTGGGCGTGATGTGTGCTACTATGATTACTATTTCATATAAGTGGCCGGTCATGAACAAGGCCGGGCTGTTGACATTGACGGGTTTTGAGCCTCCTCTCCTAACGCCTTGAAGCTTGATAGGGAGGGCACAGCGCACGCAATTATACAGCAGAGCCAATCCGTCCATAGCCGCGGACTACGTAACAATACGCACCCCCCCAACGGTTGCCAAGCTCGGCCTTTATGCATTCACTTTCGTACGGTAGAGAATGGAGATTAGGCCCATGCGTACCTCTGCGATGAGCTCTCGGATTTAGGACCACACTCTGTCATACCGTTGTGTTTGCGTGTTTGATCGCCATGGCATGGTAACATACCAATTAACTGCGCGCCGGGGTCATACAGACCATGCAGGGAACCCCCCCCAGTAGCTTCAGCACCGAGTAAAACCCCACCACGTACGCCCTCCAGCTCTGCGGTACTTAACAGGCGCACCACCTCTCCCATCAGGCCTGCGGCCTCCTAGCTCCAAAGGTTCATAAAAACCCCGCATCCTCATACTATCGGCGCCTAGCTCCCGCAGCTCCCTATACACGACTCTTAAGCTTCCATAGTAAGGCTTCTCGTCTCCGTGCGCGCCGGGTTGTGTCATTGCCTCGATCGGGTCGGCGGAGCATCGGAGCCTGGTTGGTGGGTGTGCCGCGGGGACGGGATGGATGGCGATTGGATGAACTAGGCGAGAATGGTGGCGTTTAGTGGTGGTGGGCGTTAGGATTCGATGCACTCTGCTCTAAGGCTGGTCCGGTAGCTAGGCCTTCTCTGCATTTGCTGGTTTGGAGGATGTTCGGTCCCGAGCTCCAGGGGATACAGCACGGTTTCTTATGGGTTATGCTTTGCGGGACTTTGTTACGTAGAAGTTTCGGGAGTTGAGTTGGTGTTGGGTTCTCGGGCTGCGTAGTCCTGGTTTTGGATATCCTAGCCACACGTCACTCATGGGTGCACAGTGAGTCTACCTCACAAGCTCAGGTGCGGTTTGGGATCGCTACAGTATGCATATATGTAGGCACTCCTCGATATATCCTTTAGTGCCTATATGGTGTAGTTAATCGACGATTTCTATAGTAGCCCATTTGTTTAAATTTGCCAAGGGATTTAACACTGAGTCTGAACATGCCAAGATATATTTTGATATCATCAAGAGCTATTTTATTCAGCATTCATCGAGAGTAAGGTCAGTGTCGATGTCACGACTCCTTTCTATACATGGGATTGATTTGATAAAGTGGTATATTAAACCTATGTGCTGGTTTATGGTATATCACTCATGGTAATAGTGCTCTTCAAAGTGTCATGTGTTATCTATTCAATGACCACCATGGAAGAGAGGGGTGTACTATCAGAACTGGGCCAATCGATTCAACTTCAGTTAGAGTCTCAACTCTTATCGACCTGTTAGCAAATTATCTAGCATTAAGGATGAACCAGGAGCCTAGGACCAACGCGGTTGATCGTGCATAACCCAGTGTTGTCAGCCGTAGTGCTTTATGTATTTCGGGCTTAAAACCTCGATATCATGGTAGGACGTCTGTTCTAATGAAGAAAACTAACCAACCAATTAACTAATTATTAGAGATAGCTTTGCTAACTGAAAATAAAAGAAGAAAAAGAAACCGCTAAAAATACTACTCTAGAGCTTGCCAACCTTAATAAAGCCTTGGAACAGTGTTGGGAATGTAAATATGCGGCTGGCGGCAGTGTAGATTGGTATTCTCGGCCCGATAACTACCGGGAATATTTGGCTATTAGACAACTAGATTACACTATCAGATCAGCAGACTGGTGGGTTTTATTTTATTTTTTATATTTATTTTGGCTTTGTCTTTAGAAGTAAGGGATATCTGCCCCATGCCTTATGAATTGAAGCACGAGAAACTCAGTGATCGTCACTTTAGAGCTAATCAATAGTACCATGCATCCATCTTATCATTATCATTGCCCATCTATTGGTAGCAGTATCAAGTTCAATGCTCATTTCAAACCCTAAAAAATCTCAGCCCTAAACCAAAAATAGCAGGGTACGTACTTAGTAACCCGAGTAACCTGTCGATCCCTGGCCAACTAGTCGGGTTCCGCGGGTGTGAATTAATTCTTAGATCAAAACTAGTGATCGTGATGTAATACAGCGAAACTTGCGAGGTAATTGGTTTATCAGGTCTACCCAATAAACCCATAGTGACAAAAAGATCTCCTAAATTGCAAACGCATCGAGCACTTAGGTTGACGATGTTTTATGAGGCTTTCATATAGAAATCTGATTTCCCAATTGCAATACCACCCCGCGGCCCGCAAGGCTTCGAGGCTTCGAGCGCCATAAGAAGGATGGGGAATAACCAGATGGGGCTAATTGAAGAATGCACCGGGGTTGATGCAGCAGATGGGTATTATCATTTGACTGCCCAATTGTAACCTACGAACATGTCAGCAGGACCCACCCAAAAACGCAAGGCTTTAGAGTACCCATGTATATAACGAAATCAAACCTGTTTCTGACTTAGCACAAGAAGAATCAAAGACTGAGTAAGAAATTAAAGTTGTACTTACTACTCTCTATCGCGCATAACCATAGACGGTTTTTATATTGCCGCGACTCCCATAACTTGGGTTCCCCTTCGATCGTTTACTCGAGATCTCCCTAGATTGTTAAAAGAGAGAATAAGCCTAGGATATTCCTGGTAACAATTCCCCAGACGGCCCTGAGGCTCAAGCGGGGCGTCAGGAACCGCATATAGCTCTTGCTCAAGGAACCTTGCCATTCTACTATTTTTTGGGGCCAGGGTTATCTCGGTGTTGCGAGCGAGAGAATCTGTAGTGCTGGCCAGCACCCAGCTGTAGCGATCCGATCTCTAATTGGACCTTATGTGGGGCTAGTCACGTTCGGTTCTAATGTAGAATCAAATTGCAAGAGGCCGCACTGCCATGTGAAGGTGGTTAGGGGGGAGGGGGGTAAATGCTAGCAATAGATCCCCCCTTGCCTCCAACATACATACATGTATGTATTTCCCCACTTGGCACAAGTATATGGTGCCGAAAGGTGAGTTTATGGCATACGGCACAGAAAAGAAAGGTTGTGTTGTGACGGGACTCTCTTGTTACGACGCCTGTAGAATTTGCGGCGGAATCTGAGAATGAGGTTAGGAGGAAGGATGAAGGTTGAATAGTGGGAGTCGCGAGGTGCACTCGCCGACATAGCATAGGAGGATGCGCTTAGCTTTACTGAAAGAATAAGGGACAGGGGTGGAACCGACGGCCAAACCGCTGCAGGCGTGTACGGAATAGAGCTACATACACGCTCTGTCCGAGTGACGACTGGTGGGCCAACAAACCTATCGGTTTTGGTGAGAATTGTGATAAACAGACTTCATAGAACATCACTCGCGAGGTGATCTATCTCTGCAGAACACCGAAACATCTTCCTCTTAACTCCGAGGTAGATATCTCTTGCTCACCGCAAGCTGAACGGATTTCACGAATTTTGAGGTTTAAATAAGGTGGTGAGTCCCTTCGTTCCTTCGCCCATCTGCTAGGAGAGGAATACACTGGTAGCCTATAAACAGAAAATTAGGCAGACAAGTCGCGGATGAATACCCTCGTTATCGATAGCGGTAGGAGCCTCTAGCTACCCGTGGCTGGTCCTGGGTGGACTGCCCTGTCGCTGCTTAACTCCCTGATCCCGAGTCCTCTGCAGCTGTCAATATACGTTTCAGGTATGAACCCCGTTGAATCCTTAGAATATGAACATCTTACTGATTCTGACAGATTTGGACAGAACCTACTCTCCCGATGATATGATATCACGGGTAATTGTTTACTCAGGCAAGCTCGAACCTCGATTTTTGCTTAGGATATTTCCAACTCATCAATTGATCAAAGGTCTAGGATGATCAAATGCAGCAACTTTCGGGGAGCCCCCGAGAATCAAAACGCATGAGCTGCATAAACAATAAAAAATATGACTTGAGCATCATCGAAAATTATGAGCGTGGGGCGAACTTACCTTGTTTCCATATTATCATCATTACCGAACTCACTTGTTGTTTTAGGAGCCTTCTCTTCCCCACCTTTCAACATTGGATAAAAACCTCATCTGCCAAGTATGTGGTTGAGGTTTGGATTTCATTGGAGGTGTATTTAAACTCCCGCCAGCTGCAGATCACAGAACCCCTCCCCGATCATACTTGTGCACTTTCAAAAGGGCTCGTGTAGATCTACATACCTAGGCTGTGCATGCATTGGCCTACATATTCATTCATGTATGTAGGTACATTACATTTGGTTGGAGCAATACTCTACATACAGTCAGACACTCCGAAAGCAATTTCATATTCGGCATAGTTGTTAACAATAACTTTCGGAGGGCTCCCGAGACGGAATTGGGTGGTATTTTTCTATATGCAAAATATTGACCCGGGGGGGAGGTTCGTTCGGTTGCCCGGTACGTACGTATCTCACACGAGGCTTCAGGCTCATGTTGTTCAGGCAGTTAGACGGTTACTCTGCAGATAGGATGCCCCACAACACCCATCGTAAAGTCACTTAATGGCCAACCGGCCAACCAAGCATCGATCGAGAGCTGTTCAATCGTTGCGCTGGAAACGCACATAGTAGTTATTATTGCGATGGTAAATACACTAGGACTGCCAGACCGGAATCCCCTCTCCATCGCGCTTTGTGCGCATTACGTCTTACGCCTTGGCAAAACAGACAGATGGGCTTTGACCAGATTGCGATAAGCACCCACATCATCGATGGTCCATCGTCTCCTTCATAGCTTCCCCTCTATCACTCCTCAACATGCATTCTCCTCACACTTGTGCCTCAATACTGTAGAGCTAACTCCTGCTTTGTAAAGTAGGTAGTAGATTCCTACCGACCTCCTCAGAAATTTCTCACCTACATACATCATGAACAAGGATATCATGCCTGCATGGGTTCCCATGGTCGAGCGAAAGCACCAGGATCCACGACCCCTCCAAATATACATAATTCATACCTGACCTGAGAGAGCCGGGTGCAGGCTCACCACCCTCACTCCTCACTCTACCCACAAACTCTTGAATAGTAAAAAAAAAAAAACCAACGCTGCTCAACCCGCAGAATACAAAATAATTTACATACATGCACACTCAACCCGTTTAATGCAGATATTGGGGGGGTTGCACTGTACTTACTGCAAAAAAAAGGCCAAGAAATATTCGGTCTCCACACGCGCAAACCGAGATAATTAAAGCACACTCCCTGCATTTGCTCTCCTTTCCCCATCTTCTATAATTCTCCTCGAAGTGAACCTTTTCTAGTTCTCTTCCTTGCTACTATATCGGATTGAAACTGCTTATATTTCGATGCCGTAACTGTCGAATTTCTTTTCATAGTTCACATTACCAATCCACAAATCAGAAAGCAAGTTAGAGTGTGAGAAGAAACGAAGAAACTCGGGTAGATAGACCAGAGAAACAGATTGATTTTCCATCTGTTTTACTTTCATTATTCCTACTGCGGTCCAACGAGCTTCGTCTGGGGTCTTAACGGCTCTCATTCCTTAACCCCGATACGCCCACGGTACGCCATAGTCCGGCTACACTTGGGACTATTTCAGTTGTTTTACATCATCGCACCTGGCGTGCGGATCTTTTTTTGTCCCTTCTTCCCTTATTTGTCTGACACAAGGCTTTCCCCTCGTTTGTGGGACACACTATCGGAACGACCCCGAGAAAAAACGTTGGACCCTGAGACTTTAACTCTCACGCTACCCTTATTTGTTTTTTAAAGGTGCACTGCAGGAAGACGAACCGAGTAACATCAAATTTCTTGTTTCACTAGCGCCGAGCCTCCTGTCAGAAGTGAGTATTTCTTAACTTCGAAAACCTCCCGGATATTTCAGCATCTCAAGCAGACATCAATATATACCGAAATACATACACCTCAAGATGCCTAGTACAGATTTGACTCAACAGCGGAAGCGAAAAAGAGCTAGGACTGTTATATCATGCACCGAATGCCATCGCAGGAAGCAAAAGGTTTGCCTTATTATCTTTGATACATGGTCATAATTGTGTCGCTCATTGTAGTATAATAGTGCGATAGGCAACACCCATGTGGAAACTGTACTCTCAGATCCGCGTCGCACTTATGCCAATACGAAAGCAAATCAGGTCCAAACCACAATAGCAGGTCCTCCTCTGTTTCCCCGGTTTCTAGAAGTCCCAAGGGTGGGTCCCCCGCAGCGCCGGGCGACTTGGTATTGGGCGCAAAGGATGTTCCGGGCGGATTTGGGTACATTAGGTCGAGTGGGCATACACACACGGCATTGAACGTACTTGAAAAGGTATGGTGGCTACAAGCACCTAAGTACATGTAACTTTAAGTTTAAACTTCATGGGACTAATTTGGCCTAGCTCGATCTCGATGGTCATGGAAATGTCAACAATTGGGTTAGATCAAATCATCAGATTGTTGATGTATCCGATAGTGTGGAGTTATATCCATACACAAAGCACATCCGCCAAATACCGCCTAGGCCTTATACCTCACTTCTTGTGAAGGTATTTTTTCAGGAATGCAACTGGATTTACGGCTCCCTACATGAACAAACTTTCCTCAAACATATGGAAGAGTGGTATGATCAATGCGCATCAAATACATTGGGCAATAATGGGAAGAAGAAAATCCTCTCACAGTTCCCTGCATTGCTACTACAGGTTCTAGCTGTTGCGTTACAAATGCTTCCTATCGAACATTATAAGTTTATGTCACAGCTTAACCTTGGCAAAGAGAACTTCTACAACCTTAGTATGACTTACAGCAACACTGCCTGTGAGCTTGCAAGTCTACTGTCAGCAAGCAGCCCTACACTTGTTCGTGTTCAACAATGGTTTCTGAGGAGCTCGTGGTTGAAGAGTGAGGGAAGAGCTGTCGAGTCATGGCACGCCCTTGGACAGGCCATTAGGGAGGCACAAGAAATGGGATTACATCGAGAGAGGCCTAAGAGGTACGCCGAGAGTGTAGCCAGTGTGTGGGAGCAAGAGATTGAGAAACGGGTCTGGGTCAACCTTTATGTTTGGGATCGGTAAGAATTCGGTTCTGGCTTGGATTTTTTTCACCTTTCTAATTATTTAGGTTTATGTCTATGATTCTTGGACGCCCTACAATGATCAATGACCGGCATTGTAATGTAACGCCGCCAGTTGATTGCCCAATCCCCCAGGACCTCAAAAAAGTACCTCCTGTTCCTCGTGGGCCACTAGATCCACCAAATCCTTTCACAGAGCGTTTGCTAGATTACCAGCTAGCCCATATCATAAACGAAATTGACGACATGGAGGTCAAGGTTGATAAACCACTTTCACTGGACTTCTCTTCGGTCGATCTGATGCACTCAAAGATCCTCTCATTCACAGAATTCTTCCCACCAGCACTTGCGATTCGAAATAGGGACAACTCATATGACCAACAATATCCATTCCTTTCAGCTCAGTGCGAACTTCTTAAAGCTTCAGCTTTCTGCCTGATAGTAGGGCTTCATCGGCCATTCGTATTCACAAGAGACCGCTCGAAGATGGAGCTTGTCAAGGCTTCGTTGGTAATTCTTGATTCACAAACTCGAGTACTCCAGATGACAAAAGAACACCATCACACCATCTACACTCTCTGTTTCTTTACATTCGACCCAGCAGTTCTCATCGCAGCAGTAATAATAACTTCACCAACATCCCTAGACCCTGAAATGATTGAGGCCTGTCTCAAAGCTCTTCGAGAAGGCCAAAGAAGACTAGAAATGCTTGGCCAGAGGATCAAACTAGCGGAGAAAGGTGCTGCTGTACTGAAAGTTCTAATCTCGAAAGTGGAGGCAGCAATTTCCAGCGTACACCGGATTGACAGTCTCTCAAATAAATCTAGGATTTCACCAACAACGGAATCTGATTCTGGTATTTCAATATCATCCGCAGCCTCTCCATACACTTGTGGTCAATCAAATGGATCCCCAGAGCCGCCAGTGTCGTTCCCAGGTTCATTATCACATTCTCCAACCATGTTACCATCGCAACTACAACTAAGAGGGAACATCCACGGGGGTTCAGAAATGCAGAGACCAGAACAGATGAGCGACTTTGATTGGGCCTCGTATACCAACGCTGTTGTTCCACACCGGGATCTAATGTCAATGGATCTAGAAGAGTTCTTCGCAATGCCTGAAATATCTTCCGGCAACATGGGGGACACAACCGCAGCGTCTCATCATACGGTTATGGACCAGAATCCCCAAGGCCATGGGCAAGAACTTTATGGGTTTGGGGCGCCTCAAAGCGGTTGTGCCGCGGAGGAGCAGCAGATGATGAATGGGATGGGAGACAATTTTTGGCAGAATTTATTGAACGTTCAGTTCCAGTAGAAAAATGGTGTTATTGGTCTTTAAAATTTATTTCTTGGTTATTTTCTTGGCGGAGTTTCTCACTTGTTTTGGGGTCTTTTTGCTTTTATTTTCTATCTACATATACCTTTTCCCTCTTTTCCTCCTCTTCTTTCTTTCTTTCCTTTCCTTTCCTTTTTTTTTTATGGAAAGATTTTCTTGGGGGTTTTATTTCCGTGTCAATGATTCATACGAATTTTACACTACAAATCAGTGTTCTTACATGATATGCACCTTTAATTAGGATCCCTTCGTTGAGCCCCTTTTTGAACCCGGAACCCCAGGTGCCTAACGGATCGGGTTGGCCAAGTAAGAGTAACGTCATCTCTTACAGCCCTTTCAGTGCATCGTACCTTTCTCGGCCCCCGGCCCTTCTAATTCCTCTAATTCCGAGATCCAGAGTAAGTGCTGCTTATCCCAATATTGGCTTGGCAATATCTCATCTTGGACCCGAGTAATAGTACGGGGGTGATATTAGCGGATCTGTCAAGTAAGCGAAACCTGCACGATTAGCGAGTGACCTTGAGGCAACACTGGATGGTCACGGGCTGTGAGATGTCTGGCCTTTTTTCCCTTTTGGCTACGTCATGATCATTGGCACAAGAGGGATACATGTAGTTGATTGGAACGTCTTCAGGTCCACTAAGCTGACACGTTAAAGGATTGCAGGTCATTTGTTCTTTTAAATGGCGATCTGACAAGGACCTGTGCCATTTCTGAAGTGGGAACAGTGTAAATGATAATGTGAACACCTTTTCTTTTTAGCGAGTCCTGTTGATCACGTGCTTGGGTGACTAAGTTCATTTTTTGTCGGAGCAAGTGAAATAAGCAAAGCACGGTAACTAAGTATGGATGCCTACTTTTCTTTGCTTTTTGTGATCCGTTTTGTTTCCCAAACGTCCCGTCCAAGTCCAAGTGGAAATGATCTCGGTTATAGCTATCGGCAGATATTAATATTCGCCACAGTTCCCCGTAGTGTACATGATAGAAATGAGAACATTATCCTACCCTTGATGAGCTTTGCGCACAGAGCATTATGATATGATTCTCATCGATACGAACAGGAAACTATCCGAGTTCAAATTTTTGCTTGCCTAGATGCTGCTTATCATATGTTGTGCCCTCTTATTTTTTTGTTTTTTCTACACACAAAGTAGGCAACTTTGTTGGATCTGGGTTGGATCTGGGTTTGATCGTTCTGGAACGTAAGTAAAACTAGATTTTTCCAGCCTGCATTACTGCATCAAAAAGACTGTTAATATGTAGGTACTAATCAAGCCGGCCATACTAGAGGTTTGTCACGCTCATAATCACTTAACCAAACTGAATTGTAACGCACAGATCTGCTTGTGATCACGACAAAAGCTAAACGACATGTTGGACGATGCCATTCTCTCAATATTTGATTTGCTATTCAAGCGGTTCATACTAGTCTGTGCACACAAAGTCCTAACCAAAGAGTTCTTGATGGAAAATACATGTATCTTTGCTACCATATAACTACTCTCAAAGCAACCACTTCTCCGGATGCGTTACAAGGTTTGGGTTTACAATTTTCATATTTCAAATTTATTTCAATGGCGCGGAAGAAGCAATCCCAACAAACGGCAGTAGCAAAAACGAGGGGGAAAAGAAGTTCCCAGCCCAGGAATGCAAAAGCAGATACTGAATCTGAACCAAGTCTTAAAGATCTTGAAATTAAGGGCTCTGAACCTGAGCTTAGATCTACGAATCTTGGGTCAAAAGGCTCTGACCCTGAACTTCCTGAGCCTGAACTGCCTGTACTAAAACTACCTGAGCCTAAGTCTATAGATTCTATAAGCTGCCTAGTTAAGGAAATTGGAGAACAGAAAGAACTCGAAATGGTAGTATATGCTGTTTCCCCACTTCACTTCCTCCCTATCTGGGCGAGTCAACTAACGAAATAATGGCACTTTGTCAAAGAGCCTATCGCAATCTCCCGCAACTGACTTCGGCCCGCCTCCAGGGCCGGGATTCAGTTCTAGCCCCCAAACGTCTCCTAGTCCTTCCAATGAGGAGTCGCCCGAGGGTTTCAAACGGCGCCACACGTCAACTGACGATAATGGAACCTCGGATGACGACGGAACACCTGCTAAAAAAGCCAAGCTGATCGTTGCCCCACTAAAGAAACCAAACGTCGCAGAAGAAAATATTCTTCTTCTCAGTCTCAAGGATGAAAAAAATATGAAATGGCCCGATATCGTTGAAGCTTTCCGCGAGCACGGCTGGGCCGGTCGAAAGCAAACACTCCTAAAAAACCGCTACAGGAGTCTTAAAGAAGGAATTATATTCTGGGAAGATGATGATGCAAGTCTTCCACACCCTCCTTGCGATAATGCGATACCGCTTTTCTTACAATATTTCGATGGACACTGGGTTTGCTTACTACTGATTGTATGGAAGTGGGGGGAATAGGTTGATTTCTTGCATCAAGCGATCTTTGAGGTCGAAAAGGAGTATGAGCGGACAAAGTGGGATAAGGTAGCGGAGAGGATTGCGGAGCTAGGTGCCAGTAGAAAGTTTCAGGGGTCTGCATGTGAAAAGAAGTTCAAGGCAAAAGCTGTGGAGAAGAAGGGAGCGGCTGAGGTTGCAGTAGTTTCAGAAGAACCCGCAGCTCCCGCAGAAGTTTCAATGTTTTGATATTCGGGGAGACGGAAATGATATTCTTATCGTCTATTGGCAAAATTGAGCTTATTTAGTTAGCCTGATCGCATGTAACATTATTATGGTGTTGCTATCATTCACCCGAACATGATCATATATGTAGCAAAATAATATTTTCTTTTCTTTTCTTGTTCACTCCCCTGTATATCTCTGCTCCTGAGAGCGTTGACTATGCCAATTGCAAAAGGTAATTTCGAGTTGAGGGTACCGATTGGTCCCTGCATCTGAAAAGCCGCCACTACATGCAGATTTCCGCGGCCACCGCGTTTACACACAAGTTGGTGTTCTTGATCTCTCACCTGAGAAAATCTGAATTGGGCTAAAGCATGTCGATTGATAATAATATTTGGAAGTTATACAAACATAAGTTTCAGATGAGTTCTTGATGCCATTGCTTAGTGTACACTTTTTTTCTCACGCGTAGAAGTCTACAGAAGGTTTGTAAATTTGGATAAAAAGAGACATAAGATATTATCAATGTCTTGATGAATGATCCTTAGTCATTGGCTCTCTTTGGGGGATAATTCTTACAGTTAGCTATACGTCATTCCAGAACTCACACGAACTCAACCAACAAATTGCAAACCGATCAGCACATTTGGCCAAGCGTACAAACCTGGAAGAGTAACACATAGAACAGGGTGGTCCGAGCAAATGCACGGACTCGGAGACCCCGCACCCAATTGGAGACATAAACTCAAAGGAGGGGGAGATAGAAGATGTATCGTGACATTTTTTTGTGTATATATTGGACCGAATCGTCCTACACAACTCTAGAGAAGACCCCCAGACAAGACCTTCAGAGTACAAGACCAAACACATACTCACAAGCCACCAAAAACTCCCAATTTGCGCCCTCAAACAATGTCAGAACACAGCTCGAGTTCCTCCAAAGTAAGTGGATATAATTACCAGTAGGTAACCCTTCCAACTAGTGCAGATGCTGACAGATGTCCCCATAGCACTCCCAGCAAAGCGAAAACGAGCCCATGCAGATGAGCCAGGATGAAAACGTCCCTCCCTCTGCCCCTGCTGCTCCTCCATTTCCAGTGGTCACTGCTACCCCTCCATCTCCAGTGGTCACTGCTACCCCTCCATCTCCAGTGGTCACTGCTTCCCCACCATCGTCCAGTGGAACAGGCACTCCTCCTAGCCCGCCTATTACTCTTTCCACTCCTCAAAAAACACCCCGCAAGTCTCGCAAGCGACCTGCTTCTGGTACGCCTGCCAGGGCCTCGCCAGTCAAACGTACAACCATCAAGCCCAAACCGCAGGCTTTGGGCGCAGCATCTCTTTCGGCAGATGACTCTCGCCTTATTAAACTCAGGCAGGAGGGGAAGCAATGGCAAGAGATCTCCGAGATCTTTGAGAATGAAGGAAGGGGTAAAGTAGCGAAAGGGTCATTGGCGAAGCGCTACTCCCGGCTATTGATAAAGTTGACTGTATGGGAGGAGAATGAGGTAGGTTTCTTGCTGCAGGCGATAGAAAATGTGGAGGCGAGTAAGTGGGAGAATGTGAGTATAAGGATAGCAGAGCTGGCGGGAGGGGGCCCAAAAAAATTTACGGCAGCAATGTGTGAGCATAAAGCAAAAGAACTGGCTACGAGTTCAGTTGATTCTGTTCCTGCTGCCTCCGATAAAGCTTTGGAAGAGGATAATTAAAGCAGACATTTGTTACTTAGTTGATATTGTTTTCTTTTGATTTTTCAAGAGACCTTAGGCTACATTCATCAGAGGCAGAGGTACCAAAGAGAGTGATAATATTCATTTGCCAGTGATCCTTCATGTGAAACCTCAGCATACCCAATTTCAAGGAGTTGCGGCGTAGAAAACATTCGAGTGATATCCTGTGACAAAATTTGTCTAACTTTATTGGCCAACTTATTTATTTAACAATAAATCAATTTATGGTCAGTTCTGGAGCAACGGGGAAGCTAATCAAATCATAAAAGGGGATATTGACAGTCAAACAGAGTGCTCGGAGTTGATATCAAGTATCTTAATTCGCTAAAATCCACTTTTCCTTTACCCCAGGTTCGTTATAATGCCTGAAGCAACTGTACCGTACCACAAGCTAAACTTAGAAAGTTCTCGCTTTTAACCCTCAATTGGGACTGTATAACAGCGCGTATAATAATGTCATCTATTTAGAGTAAGACTAGCTGTATATTATCAAAGAACCAATCGATACGGACGCGCCCGTAACCGCAAATACAGTTACTAGTGGGAGTTTGTGAGCCATGTACGTCTCTCAACACCCAAGTCATTTGAAAATTACATGTATTGTAGTTATAGCAATTTCGCATCTAATAGTTCCATTGTTTCTTCACCTTATATAAGGTCATTTCTAACAAGCTGGCTTCCATTGATCTCCTTAGCATTGGTTCTCGAGTTAAAACAACATGCTTATAGTACTAATCAAAGGGGATTGAGACATATATAAATATAGTTATAGAGCTGGTCACACAATATGAATACTTTTTTGTGGATGAACTGGAGGTAACAGGAACTGGCTGGGTGCAATAGCCCAAAGAATTAAGATTTAGTGGCGTCTTAATAAATCAATTATTCGATAGCCTTGTGGCTAGATGCATACTATTAATGAGGTAACAAACAAACAAACATCAATCGATTATTTAATTATTTATATATCGATATACGATATATACCGAGTGATATACTGTGATTTGATCGACAAACTTGCCGCGCGCGTGCGTTCTGGTGATCATAGCTCTGTACAGATTTAGGTGGCGGGAGTGGGTGATGCTGGTGAGAAAAAATCTAGATCGCACTGGAAGCGTCCTCAATCTTGAATAAACCGTTGAGGCAAGAGTTATATTATCTAATCACTAACATTCGGAGTGTTACATACATATGTTCTAGCCTCTTTAACCTGTACATACATTTTTATTTCTAAAAATTAAATTAAACAACAGCTCTAGCTCCATTCCATCTTCACCATATCCCACATAATACCCCTCCATCTGGTGGCTGTCTTGTTCGTAGTGAGGCCCAACGTATTCGTTCCAGCAACTAACCACGACTTTGGCACAACAAACTCGTAGTAATGCCACTCCCCCGCTGTGGTTCCAGATCTATAAAGCGATGGATCAGTCGCAATGGGTGTGGCATGGTTACCCAATGCATTCCCATTCACTACAATCTCAAGCGCAGACCCGGAGCCTCCAATAGCCGTCCCAGATCCCGAAAATCCGGCGACAGAAAGAGAAAGTATAGCAGATGAGTTGCTACTTGGAAGGGAATTAATGTCAAACACTACAGACCAGGTTCCTTTCGCACTCTTCCCAAAGCACCAATCTTCGGCAGAGTTGGTACCGATGGTATACGTTAGGTTCGCTGGACAGTTATCAACCAGACCATGAGTGTACGGAGCACCACCGTATGCAAAACCAAGACTCTTTCTATCAAAATCTCCGATCTGCCATATCCCAGTTCTCCCCTGAGTCTTCCATGTTAACTTGCCGACATTGAGATTCTTCCCTTTTGTGAGTGTGTAGTTTCCTGCCTGGAAAACAGTGGTCACGCCTCCAATTTCACCACCGTTCGACCAGGCCTGAATTGTCCACGGCTGTTCAGTGCGTACATTCTCGATCTTAAAGTTACCCTTACTATCTGCATAGGTGGTGTACTGGAAGGTAGTTCCCTGAGCGATGGTTCTCCCTGGCTCACCGAGGAAGACGGCAGCACCGGCAGCAGGCTTTCCGGTGTCGAGTATAAGCTTTCCGGAGATAGAGCCCCGTGATTGGTAGAGGGGGTCGGCGAACCACTCGTAGGGCCATGCCTTTTCTTCGGCTTTATTGCGCTTCACAGCGTCATCCACGGAGCCGTCGTTAAGATAGCTGATAATCAAGTTAGTAAATCTCTTGAGTGCAATTCAATGGAGGGGTACTGAAAACTTACACAAGCCAGGGCCCAAAAACCTTCCCGTCCGGAATTACATTGCTGAAAGCCGCCTGAAAATGAGTCCCATGGAGCATATTAAGCAATACAGCATCATTTGTCTGACTCTCTCTGTGCAAGCTCAATTCTTGCTTCAACTGATCTCCATTATAGTAGTCCTTTCCAGGGTTTATAAGCCAGCACCCAAACTTATCCCCATACACGCCGTAAAAGTCACTTTCACGCATGAAAAGCGACCAGTCATATTTGGTGATGTAGGTACCGTCCGGACGCTGCCAGGTTTCATCTTGAACGTTGGTTCCGTTCAAGATATCTGAAAATAGAGGCAATGGTTCATTCTTGAGATACGTTCGGCCGTTTGGAAATAGACCAGGGTCGAGGCGGTAGAGGGTTCTGAACTCCCCTTGTACACCGAGAGCTTTATTGACGAAGTAGGAGTAGAAGCCATCGAGACCCGTTTTCAGAACGAAGTGGACAACACCTTCCTTGGCTGTGAAGCCAATGTCAAGCATGTCCTGGGTCTCGGAGTAGATGGCGGCAGAAGTATAGTTTAAGTCGAAGTAGCGCCCGGCTAGAAATTGTTAGACAGACCATCAAACCTTAAAATTGTGGGGGAGTATTACCATAGCTTGCATAAGCACCCGTGGCATTCTTGACTAGGTCTTCGCCCTTGTACATCAACTTTGTGCCTGAACATATAGTCAGCCTTCCGCCCCTCTTTCCCACGAGCTCCTGATTAGTTCAGTTCACATACCATATTGCTGACCAATATGCATGGAGATCTTGTCACTCGCAATAGTGGACGAAAAGGTGCCATTCGTTCCATCGTTATGTATTACTAGTGATAATGGCGACTGCTTTGAGCTCCTAGTGGTAGGAGAAGATGCTGCGAACGCGACCAAACAGGCACCGACACCGAGAGTAAACTTCATCCTTCAAATCAACAATGAAAAACCGGCGGTATTAAGGAGAATTGAGGTACCGTATAATAGAGTTATAAAAAAGGAGTCTATGTCTGAATTTAAAGCAAAAAAAAAACCCCTTGCTCATCTCTCATCTCCTAACCCTTTCCATCAAGTCTTCATCCTCGAGCTCATCTCATGATAACAATATAGTACCTAGTTAGTCAGTGTCACCAGTCAATCTGGAGTACTCTCCGCCCCCGGATTTCATTTTAGCGATAAATACTTCCTTTGCGGGGAAAGGTAGCGAGGCTCGAGGCCTGGTACGGGTTGGATAAATATCAGAATTGCCAACCGAAGCGCAACTTCGGGATGATGATACCCCGGGAATCGAGAACCCACATACCAGTTTTACTTCTTTGCTAGAGTACCTAGAGCAGGAGAAAGTTATTCGGTTCGACAATGTAATCCTTCTAGAAGTACCCCTGCATGAGGTTCAAACCAAGCTTTCTGGCGAAAGGTATCTCGGTGAAAACACTCGCGTAGGTGGGAGGGGAGAGCCCAAAGGTTACAGAGGCTAGTTCATGGTGGATCAGCATTGGGCGGGGGTAAATTGATGCATGCACCCGAGGCCAGCCGGTAGAAAAAAGCTGGGGAAAAAAAAAGGAAAAACTCAGTTCCGAGTTCCGGTTTTGGCAAAAAGCGGATAGGCAATGCTCATATATTTATGTCCCTCGAGCCAGGTTGTAGAGTAGTTGACTATGATTAAACCCTCATAATCAAAAAATTACTGTGGCTAGATATCGTGGGTGGCCAGCGATAACAAGAAGTGTTTATATACAGTTCGGTTCGATTCAATGCTGACCAGACAGTTTTGATAGCTATCAAGAGTTTGAATCACGGCCACTTCATGATGTGATCTGATCAGATGCGCCGCGGAACATTCCAGGGACAAGAATTCAACACGAGACCAAGCCACAATTTGAGGACTGTACCTGAACGTCATAGACTTTTCTTCTTCTGCAAGCCAAAGACCAAAGCAAGCGGCGAGAAAAAAGAAAAATTTACACAGTGTTTTCACTTAAGGTAGGTGTTCGAGCTCTATCTACTACTCTAGCCAATGATATCGTGATTGAATCAGTTCGCTATCTGTAGGTACCTATCCCTCGAGGTATAGAATTTCTTTTGGCTATGTGCTTTAATGCATGGGGAAGGCTAGGATACATTCTTATCATTTTATCGCGTAGGTGCCTATTTGTGATATTGGTTCTAAACGCGAATGCAAGGACAAGAAAAAACCTTTATTTGAAAAAAATTTTTTGAAGGGAAAGGCCTCGTACAACCGTTGATTACTCTCCCATGGTAAACAGCCAGCTGGATATTTCATCATGCAGCTGATGCCGGCTGCCACTACGACAAAAAAAAACGCGAGCCAATCTGATGGATAGCTAAAAGCAAAGAAAGACATCAAGAAACATAGCAGGTAGACGCATAAGGAGGGAAATCACTTTGGATGGATTGTCATGAGTACAGGAAAGTAAGTACGGATTAGCTTTGACTTCGTGGACATTGCCAGAAGCCTGGAATGGTCCCAGGCGGACGGATACCTCAGTCCCAAAAGATACCTAGAGAACGTTCTCATCAGTCTATCGAGCCACGAAACTTTCCCACGAAAAAACCCATGGTGTTGAACTGAGCTGTATGTACCGTACCCAGAGCAAAGGAACCTTCACACTGAAGCTCCCTGTACGGCAGCAGAAGCCGCTTGGGAGTATTTCTTACATGAGATTCACGGTTTGATTCACAACTGAACTAGAACCCCAGATTCTCGGTTGCCTGTACTCAAACCATGGATATACAATTGGGTAGTAGGCGAAACTAATTAAGGAATTGAAAAAAAAGAAATGGGTTGAGTTACACACTTGTTCTGTGTGAATGGGCAGCCTTTGTTGCCCATTACTAAAGACTAAAGAGATCGGCATGCAGGGAAATGATCAACAACCCGCTCCACTTTACCAACTTGACCTCAGGGCATCCAATTACTAGGTTATTACTGTCCTCAACAGAAATCCAGTCTGGGTTCATAGGGCTGTCTGCATTACTTAGAGGTCCACGGTATATCTAGTATACCTGCGGTGGGTAAATTGACACCAGCATCTCCACATGACGGCGCCGTATCCAAACCATGCACAAAAGCGGGGGTTGTAGCAATGGATCTTTTTCTTTTTAATTAAGAGTATTCTATTTTACCTGTTGCAAGCGTGCATATTAGATGAATTGTATTGACATGATGGCTCAACCAGCTGGTTGGTGGTTGCCGAGTGACAGCGTGTGAGTAAATATTTAAATGCTTTTTATATTCCGTCCGGCTGTACTACGCCAATATGCTCCCCTGAACATGCGCAAAATCCCAAACGCCCTACCCCTCATGTTTACAAGTAAGAATGCAGAAGTGAAACATAATCACAGAAAATGATATGGGATTCTGTGAAGTGGGTAAATTAGGCATTAGAAAAATGCTACTCTCACAATGCCATTGGAAGTTTGTTCTACGGCCCATCAGGAAGAGTACTAAAACTACATCATGTAATTATAATTAAGGGTACGGTCAATTTTTAGGATAAGGCCATCAGTGTCCGACGTCAAACCTTACCCTTAGGTCATCCATCTTCCACAAGTCTCATTTACATATACTGTGACCTACAATTCTTCCAGGTGCTCATCTGATTAAGGCATCCTCTATTCAGGCTTGTCATACCCACGAACTCCTAAGGCCATACCTCAAAGATCACAAGACTCGGAGACTGGGATCTTGCTATTTCCAGTATCATTTTAAAGCTTTTGGGCCTTTGCCGTGAAATATCTATCGGCACCGACTGCAAAAGAAATATTATCATTACATATCTCCCATGGGCATCTGTGCCGCTCAAGAACACAGAGGCTCTTACAACCCACTCCTATCAATTAAACTTAACCTCAACTTCTACTGGCTCCTCTCCAATACCTCGCCTTTCTGCCTCTCCCAGAATTGATGCTGTTGCAGTAGCCCCAACCCTCGTCACACCAAGGGCCATAACCCTCAATAGATCATCCAACGTCCGCACTCCCCCGGCCGCCTTAATTTGCACTCCCGGCGCCGACTTCTCCCGCATCAGCTTCAAATGTGGAAACGTTGCACCATCATATGAGTAAAACCCATTCGATTGTTTGACGAAGCCGTACCCCGTCGATGTCTTGACGAATGCAACGCCAAGGTCGGAGCAGACCCCACATAGGCTGGCGATATGTTCTTCGTTCAGGTAATCGTTTTCGAAGATAACCTTCAGGATAGCACCTTTCTCCACAACCGTTTGGTTTATCTGACGGATTTCTTCTGTAACGTAGTCCCAATCACCGCCCAATACTTTTCCGACATTCACAACCATGTCTATCTCATCTCCTCCAGCTTCCACGGCAGCTGCTGCCTCTTGAACTTTGATGGCGGTGGTGCTGTTTCCGTGAGGGAAACCGATGACAGGACAGACCAGAACTCCACTGCCGGAGAGGATCTCACGAGCCAATGGAATTGAGTAAGGCTTGACGCAGGCAGTTGCGACCTTGAACCTTTTACTAATCTCAAGACCCTCGCGAATTTCCGCATCAGTCATTGTGGGGTGGAGGAGGGAATGATCAATCATTTTAGCGAGCTGAGGGAGTGAGACATTGATCTTCGTTGGGGTGGCCATAGCTGTGGGATGTGTTGAGGGTTAATTGTGGTGCGTGGTCAAGAGAAATATGTTTCGTTTAAAGGGTTTTTTTTTTTTTGATAAGTTTTGTTTCTAACCCCCACATCAGCCAGAGTCTAAAACTGCCCAAAATTTCGGTACGACGGGGATCTCGGCGTTGCCGTTGGGTAACGGGGAATCTTTGGGAAGCCGAGATAAGGGCTATTGGCAAGAACCTACAGGGATTTTTCCACCAGTACCGAATTGATTCGCTAAGTTCAGATGGACAGCGTCGAAACCGATGGTTTCCAAATTCCAATAAGTTGCGTTCCTGCCTACATTCTAGAGTATATATCACCTCGGCAAAGTATGGAGGACCCTTTTATTATTTTCTTTTCTCGCTATTTGCTTATTACCGTTGATTCGACTTGGCCCAGCCTATCAACTTCCCGGCTCCCCGATATGATCGGGTCCCGCAGCATGAATGCTGCTGTCGCGGGTCCAGGGCTCCGCGCGGGGGCGCAAGGGGGGGGTGAAACATTACACAGATTTCGGTACCTTTGTTCGTACCAAGGATAACCTGTCCTATTACATTGCCAGTAACTAGCCAGGTTTCTTAGGCAGGGTCCAGAGAAAAGAAAACGGCAATATGTCTACCAGCTACCCTAGTTCTCGACGAATTTGACTTCTAAAGCCAGGGGGAGTGACCCGAAGATCCGTCTTGAAAAGCCTGAAGAGATCAATAATCAAAATACATAGGTATATTTTATACGTAGCAAGAACGAATCATACATTACGCAACAATCATCATCATAAGCCAGGCCAAATAATTTCCGAATAGCCGCTGGGTCCATGTAGTCTTTTCTTTTCTTCCTCCTTTTTCCCTGGAGCGGGCAGGAGGAACGAATCATCTATTATGTAACTTGTTTTTCATCTGGCTAGAGGGACTTCATGCACGTGGTCATAGTTTGGCTGATAAAATTCCAGTTTCCAATCCGCCTGGGTTGAGGGGAGGGGAAGGAAGCTTGAGCCAGCTGCTGCAGCTGAGGGGTGGAGTAAAGGGGCCAAGAAAACTTTCAGAGATATCATTTGCCGAAGATCATATACCGGTGCCCAAAATTATTATGGCGTGCCGTTGCATTACAGTATGATCTAACTCTCTACTCTACTCTAGAGCAGCTAGAGTAGATAGAGCAGCTAGAGTAGATACCTACTCCAAGTAGGCAGAATTTAGAAGGGCTCTCAACTCACAAATACGCTCACATATGTACTTGTAACCTCGCAGTGGAGGACATCACACGTGGGTCCCTTATGCTTCGCAATTGATCAGGTCCGCATTGGGGGGGAAATCTAACCCCTTTGGAGTGCGTTTGGTTGTATTGCATACATCCTATCTGAGCTGATACCATACCAATGCCTTACCTCACAGCATTTCTCTTACTATGTTTCACGATAGCACAGCACACGAGCTTAGGACACTGAGGGATGCATTCTTAAAATGGATTTCATGATGTTCGTTCCAGAGCATGTTTACTCTTTCTAGTTGGGGGCTTTGTGCAGAGGTAAATCGACCTTATTCTAGGTTTACCCACCACCACCACCACCCACTTCCGCCTCTTTCACTGCCTTGTGCTCCTAAAGTGTCTTTTGTGGGAAAAAAGGGCACCTCACCAAAGAAATCTCCTCACGAGCAAAGGTACTCAGGAAGGTGAATTAGAGGAGTAGAAATTATTTCTTTAGGAGTTCAGTAGAAAATCCAACGTCCCCCGTTCAGTATCGTTAGACCACTACCGTGCCACGTATATAGTTACCCCACTATGTGGTTCGTTCCAATACCCCGGTTCTTTGAGGAAAAGGAAGCCTAACTTTGATATCATTTCTTCTCCCCCTTCGTGACCAGTAATGAGGCCTGTCACCCTCTCACACCCACTCACTCGCTCACGCACTCTCTTGCTCGCCCATGCCATGCCACCCTCCCTTTTTTTTATTTTTTTTGTCGCTCCCCTTCACCCAGAAACAGGGAAATATGGCTCTAAAAAAACACTTATGGACATTTCCGAACACGCGAGGTTGAGACGGGTGTACTATAACCAGAAGAAGTGAGTGAGACGGAAAATGCCTCACGAGCCTCACTCACTGGCTCTTGAATGAAATATGGATGGTCAACCACCATATGGGCTGCGCTCTCGAAACCGTCTGTTGATACTGCACACAATCGATCGGTAGTGTCCCACCTGGCTGGAGTATATAGCTAACTTCTGACCGCCCTTCTACTTTCTTGCTCTACAGATCGCACCGATACAATTAATCGGACCACGACCAGCCAACCACACAATAATATCATCCCATCACTACTAGTAGCAACGCACTACTTACTCCGCAGCAATAATAAAACCCACATCCTGCTTCACGCCCCACGATCACGAACCCACTAGCCATCAACAAAAAGGAAATAAAAAACCCTACGATCTAAATCTCACGATACCTTCTACCCCCACAACCCTTACACACATCTATCAGCAACGCTCATCCAGATCAAAGCGCCTCATTAACGCCTCTCATCTAGCTCATCATCGCTAGTTATTCTCGTACAGTCTAAAAAAAAAAGTCTCCAAAGTAATTAATCCGAAATGCTCACCAACCTAATCACCCGTCTGTTTCGCGATAGCGACTCAAATAACGAGGACGACAACGACCCAGGATTCAGCGCTTTCATGGAGACCCTGCATGCTCGCCGCGCTGCGCAGGAATGGTATATGCCTGGGCCCGAGGGGGATCTTTATCGCCAGCGTTGTCGCGATGAGGAGATGATGCGCATGGAGTCGAGAAATTATGGGTTTATTGTCAAGACGGAAACGACTCTGTCTGCTGCCAGCTCGGTAAGTTCTTTTCAAGAAATTGCTTTTGTGTTTGTTGGGGCCGCGGCTAATGGTGATGGATACAGGCTTCACAGACAAGTATTGCCAGCTCGAATGAAGAAGTTGAGAGGAGAAACAGGCCGAGGAGTCTCTCAAAGAGATGGAAGCCATCAAAGCTTCTCAAGAAGTATAGCACTGAGAAAGCAAAGAGAGTTTCCTCTATGGATTCATAACCGATATTAGGCGTTATTATAAAGTATGTCTCTATTCCTACTACGTGTGCGCATTAAGAAGTTTAACTAACGTTTTTTTTTTCGCAGTCTTTTGAATTTTTCTCGCCTTTTCCTTACCTTTTCCCCTTACTTTACGGAGCGGATACAATTCTATTTTTACAGCGCGGCGTTTTTTCCATCCATCTTTTCTTTAACCATCTCCTACTGTTTTTCGGTGTCTTTTTAACGGAGCGAACGGGTTTTGATTTTTTAAGCTGGATTTGCTTTGGGGGTTGGGAATACGGGGTTTCGCGGAGTTTTTTTCTTTTCTTTCGCTTTTTTTGTTTTGTTCTGGTTGGGGGGTATTATTTGCTTTACTTTCATGTGGAGAAGGTTCCTATTGGTGCTCTTCCTCACTTTACCTTCTTTGCCCGGGGGGCCACTTTTCCTTTGTTGAGTTGCTTTTCCTTTTTTTTTTTACCACTCTTACTAGTTCTATTGATACCATGACACACAACCTGTCAACGACTATTTTCTTTTCCTTTGGCTTGATTTTTATCCAGGAAGGGGGGTTCGGGGAACATGTACTCTAGTTACACTACTTCACACTACCTACTATATATCTCTAGAGTATTCAATACTCTAGAAACAAACAATCAAACAGACACATACCTGGCTACTACTCTTCCCTCCCTCTCTCTCTCTCCCTGTAACCAATGATAGGGACCACGTCACTTGATCACTTCAATCTCAAATTTGTTTCAACTACCACTCCCTGCTGATCATGAAAACCATATACCAAGACTTCTTCTCCCCCTCCTTCCCTGCTGATCCTGATCATGGAAACAAAATCTAGGTTAATCAAACACCGCCGAGCCACCCTGGGTAAATCCAGAGTATCATTCAAGATCGATACCCATCACCCGGGCCCATCCTCGCCTGCATCCGAGAGACAACCCGTCACAGCGAATCACTCGCCACGCCAAGTTACCGACTATCGTCATTCGCGTCTTGGCCTTAAGTGAACCTGCATTTGTAGGCTTGCTCCGAAGAGAATCATTCCAAGCCACCCTCCCCTTCGGAGGAGCAGGAGGGCGTTTGTAGAGTAAATTATAGAAAAGAAAAAAGAAAAAAAAAAAAGAACAAGGCAAGGCAGTACCAAGCAATTAAGCAGACGGAGAAGTAGTTGAAAAAGGGTGTTGTTACTATACTGCTTGTTCTTGCTTGCTTTGATATATCAAATGATAAATCCAATCACACGGAGTGACGCATGCATGTATCGTGTGACCCTATTATATTGTCCCATCTCGAGGGAAAAAAAATGGACATGGGAAGTATGTACATAGATGTTGTCAACGTTTCTCCGTGCGTGCAGCGAGTAAAGGCCGTTACACTATTTTTAATGAGAGCGCGCGGGAAAGAGAAAAAAAGAAAAGAAAAAGAAATATAGGGAAAGATTTTGACGTGTTGGGGTGGTAGGGTGGGCATAGATTGTGGTAGGGGGAGATTCTTCCGTGAGTTCCACCGATGCGCCGTGGGCGGCGGGTGTGGAGGAGCCTTATCGTTGTGGAACAGGGCAGATGAGACCCTGGCTGACTTTCTTTCAACGCCAGTCAGTACTGGCGCTACTACTAGAGTACCTACATGTAGGTACTAACTAAATACTTAATTAGTTAGTAACAACGACTGTGATTACATATACTACGTAAGTAGTACTTTTACACTGCCACATTCCAAGCTGGCCATGATATGTTGTACGCTCTTGGCTCTTGGTCCGTTCCACGTAATGCTAGACAAAGCAAGCCGAGAAATGCCCAGCCTGAACCGCAGCTGTGGCGGAGGTACTGCTGGCCCACGTAATGTTAGGGCTTGGCCGAGTCTTGGTCCGAGAAGCATACATAGATCAGAGGTTTGGGAGGGGTGGACCCGGGTTCATATTTGCTTTTTTTAAGTAATGGATTGGTCCCTGATTGGGAAGGCCAAGTACCAGATTGCTTGCCAGATTTGCTTTTGGGGGAGAAGGGGGTGGGGCAGAACTCGTCTCTTCTTGGCCCGGCGGCAGTTGTCTTGGTACCATGGTATATCAATGGGAGGGATGTTACATTCGATCAACGTACGTATCTCCAGAGGGAACTGATTGGGCGATAGAATATGTAGAGACTAGAGTATGATCTGAGTTTTCAATTTGAGTTTTTTTGCCCGTGCAGGAAAGCATTACGACGTCCGAATTCTTGGCTCGGGATTTATGGCATCATCACGGCTTAGTTTTCTTCTTTTATAGAGTATATTCGTTTTTTCTTGTTCTTCTTCTTAGGATTAAGGCTTAATGTCCTTGTACTCAGTACTACGGCAGCTTCTATCCTGATTACTGTACTCGCACAAAAACTCTATTTCCAAGGCTCGCTAGCTATCTGGCCAGATAATCGACTGATATACTCATGGTCATGGTCATGATGACTATCCCTATCTACATGTATCATGACCAACGTACACTACCAACAACACCATTACAGCCAACAACAACCACATCCGCCAGCCAGCATGAGACGTGGGAAAGAAAAAAATCTCCCTATCCCCTGTCTTGAAACTTCACCACGCCCACTTCATACACATACTCCGTAGGGGTTACGAATATACATGACACACCTGTCCCCCCTCCCCCCCTCCTCTGGCCTTCCTTCCTTGAAAAACTGATTCGTGCACTGAAACCATGAATCCATAGATATCGCTGCCTACAGGCGTAACCAACAGCAGCAGCAGTCTACGTTCCGTCACTCCACGAATATCTCTTGGAAGTGAGTAATAGTGCAGCTCCGGCGTTTACGTACGACATAGGAAGCAAAGGCTTGGGTCACAGCAGGCCGAAGCAGGCTGGAGCAGGGCGATTGCAAGGAAGGTCATGTCACCGAAGCTCAAGACCACAGAGGGGAATGCCCTCGAACCTCCCCCCCCCCCCAACCCCCCTTTCCCGAGCCCACAATCTGACTCGACCTAGACCTGGTCTTTCAAGAGTTGATTTTTCCTCTCTCCCTCGGGCTGGCAGGTGCGCAGTATCTAGGTAGTTCCCTGTCACACCTAAGACTGACAACGAGGCAGAATAGATCTCATTGAATCAATAAAAAATCATCGCCACGGATTATCGTGCGACCTAAAACAAAAATCCACCAAGATGACCCATGCACTCCCCTGCCGATTAGACAGGGTAGTAGCTCCTCTTCCTCATCCTCCTCGGAACATGGCCGGTTCCTGGATCACCACGATGCCCATGATGCGCAATCGAGAGTTTCTAGATCACCCATGTACATCTGTCCATCGCTCTCAATGGTATCCATACGTATACGTAGTTCCATCTCCCTTACCCAATCCTTTTCTCTCCATCCGGTTTCCATCCACCCAAACCATCCACATCACATGTTCTCACTCGGCTATCAGGGTTAGGGTTCGCCATAAACAGTGAAGAGCGGCAGCGGTCTCCCAAAACAGCCACAGCATGCGTAAGGCTTTTAAGCTTTCCTCCTGCGCTGCGCAGAGTAGACAGCAGCGATGCAGGATGGATGAGGGGGGGGATGAAGCAAGGGGAAAAAGGAAAAGCGAGCTCGTGTAAGTATGATGCAAGGAAAAAAGAAAGAATGGAAAGCAAGGATCGTGTCGAGAAAAAAAAAACAATAATCTGCAAATAATTGACAACTCACCTGCCTAACTTGCATCTTCTCTACAAATTTGCCGGTTGTAGACAGGTAAATTATACATTCGCGTGGGAGGAGAAGAAGAAATCTTCCAGAAAAAAAAACAATGAGGGTATCACCCCCCCTCAACCCCCAACCCATTCACGTGCTCGTAATCTACACTGCGGCATTGTGCGGATGTGCGCGCATCATACATACATATTGTACTTCTTAGCAGTTACGTATTAAATACCGTTTCTGCCGGCGGGGGGGGAGGATGATATCATGCATGACTCAAGTTTTCCGCTTTATTCATTTTTTATGTGTGCGCGCGCGGGCCGAGGAGCGGACGGATGGGGGATGTCGTCAAGGCGGGCTGGTCTGTTGTTTCTTTGTTTCTTTGGAGTTTTGTTTTTCTTTTTTCCGTTATGCTGTGGGGGTATGGGGTGTATGTATGTAATGTAAGGTAAGGTAAGGTAATGTAAGGTAATGTCAGGTAATGTAAGGTAAGGTAGGCAGACAGATGGGTAGATCTACATATGTCCCTTCTGTGCGGTGCGTGGGGGGTCCAGGTTCGCATGCGCGGGGGCACTACTCTACTATACGGGTGAGTATATATATTTTGCGATCAGGCCCGCCGCGGATTCGGGTGGGGAGTGGGGTTTCTTCTTCGCCTTGATCAGGTTATGGTATTTGTAGATTTATCAATTGATGTTGTGGATGGTATTTTTTTCTTTTACTCTGATACTAACTACATCTTATATATTTAAGCCTACATACATATATAGCACATGGAAGGGAATAAAAAAAAAAGGGGGAAAAAAAAAGGAAAGAAAAAGAGAGATAGAGATAGAGAGATAGGAGGCAGGTAGATAGATCAATAGATAGATAGAGAAAACTCTATCCACCCACCCACCCACCCACCCACCCACTCACATTCTCCTCCTCCACCTTCTCCTCCTCAGACGGTCCTCAGCACGCCCTCCAGATATGCTCCCACGCGGGCCTCCGCGCCCTCCACGCCGGGCGAAACAGCACCTACATACCCATCCGGCCTCACGACGACCACTGCGCCGGCGCCCTCATCGACACCCCATGTCTCGTACAGCGTGCCGTAGTGGTCGCCCAGCAGCAGCCACTCGCTGCGCTCCTTGACGCAGGCGGGAAGATCCGACCACTCGAGGGCGCCCCTCTCGCCCGGGAACACGACCACAGTCTCGACCACGCCCGCGGCGAATCGCCCCGGAAGCGTCTCGACGAGCTGTGTGATGGTTGGCGAGAACGAGGCCGGGTTTGTCCTGAAGGCCGTGGGCAGGGCGGCAATGATCCGGTAGCGGCCGGATGTCACGAGGTCGTCGTGGATGTCGCGGGGGCTGGCGTCGGCGAAGCGCTTGGTGCGGACGTTTAGGAGGCGGCGCCCGGGTGTTAGGATGCCGCTCTCTGGGAGGGCGGTGGAGGTGGGGGTGAAGGGGGCGACGAGGGGGCCCTCGCCGTACTGGATCCCGCAGCCGCTTGTGAAGCCGCTGCCTGTGCGGAAGACCTTGACGAATTGGTCGTGCGTTAGGCCTGTCTCGGCGCCGATCTTGCCAGAGAACATTCCGGAGAACTCGGTGTCGAAGGCGATCAGCTGGCGGGCGATGTCGAGGCGCTCGTGCTCGTACGTGGCCATCAGATCTGCGCTGTCTGGGGCGAGGCCGTTCAGGACATGCGCGAGCTTCCAGGAGATGTTGAAACCGTCCATCATTGAGACATTCATGCCTTGGCCGGCCTTGGGGGAGTGGGTGTGGCAGGCGTCGCCGGCAATGTGGACGCGCAGGACGCCGTTCTTGTCGGCGGTGGAGAACTGCTTGGTGACGCGCTGGCCGATCTGGTAGGCGGCCCACCAGTCGACGTCGTCGAAGCTGATGGTGTAGGGGGCGAGGACCTTTTGGCTCTGCGCGATGATGCGCTCGAGGGTGACCTTTTCGCGGCGCTTTTTGGCATGCTGTTTGGCAGCGGAGGGGTCAGTGGTGGTGGGACCAGCAGCGATAGTCGGGTCGCGCTCGACTTCGTCTTCCATTTGGCAGTAGATGCGGGTCAGGACTTGGTTACCAGAGATGCGCTCGCGGGGGATCACCATGATCGACCCGGTGCTGGAGTGCTGCAGATTGGTAAGTATATTTCTTTTTTCTTTTGGAGATGTAGGGGGGAAGTGAACTTACAATTGCACATCTTTTCCTGATATCCGGAAAGTCTGTCTTGACGACAGAATCCATTACACCCCTATAACCCATAGATGACTGGTTAGTATAGAGCCTGATATTGCCATGCTGATTCTGAGGAAGTGACCTACCAAACGTGATCTGTATGGTCACCATCGAGCTTCAACCCCATCCCCTCTCTCACAGTACTATGTGCGCCATCTGCGCCCACCAAGTACTTTGCCCTCACCACCCTCTCACCACCCTCCAGCCCACTCATCTTGACCAGCACGGGGAACTCCTCATCCGCGTAGTCAAACTGCCACTCCTTCACCTTCCACCCCCTCTGCACCCTATTCCCATTCTTCTCCAGGTCCTCGTTCAGGATCCTCTCAATGCGCCCTTGGTGTATCGTGACCTCGAACGGGTACCTCGCCGGCACCGACACATCGGGCACAAACGACGTCCTGACGATCCCCGCGCCGTCGGGCGTGGGGTTCCAGAAGCCGACCTCGTGCATCTGGCAGCCCTGGGTGAGCACCTCGTGGGCGAGGTCTAGCGACTGCAGCACCTCCAGCGTCCGTGGCTGGATGCCGTCCGCTTGGCCGGCATGGATCTGCGCGCTCTTCTCGTCGACGGTGAGGACGCTGGTTATGCCGTAGCGGGCGAGGCAGACGGAGGTCATGATTCCTGCTGGGCCGCTGTGAATTAGGTTAGAATTGACTGGCTGGCTGGTTTGTTGGACCCCGGGGGGACTTACGAGCCGACAATGACCACTTCATAGCGTTCCTGCTCATGTCCTGTGGGATGGGCTGGGGGGGCGGGGTTGAGGCGGGGGAGTGGATTGAGGTGCGCTGGATTGACACGGGAGTCTCGTCCCTCACCGGATTGCTCGACAAAGACTGGCATTATGGTGATATGTGAGTGAGTATCGTGTGTGTGTATGTGTATATATATGTATTTGGTGGCTCAGCTAACTATTACTACTCAATTGCAGCTGGTATCGATAGTATAGTAGTCGGAAGAAGAAAAGAAGAATATGATGAAGAGAGGAAAAGAAGAATTCTCTGGCGTATATATATAATATATATATTCGATATTTCAATCCAGCAACACTACACAGAGAGAGCCTCGGCAAGCCCCCAGTCTAGCTTCCAAACTAGAACCCCCTACCCCTCGAAAGGGAAGAACGAAAAAAAAAAAGGTCTCGGCTCTAAGATAGGTGATGATGGATGGTTCTATGATGGTGTTGATTGTAGTTTTGATGATATATGATTACCCCCCCATTGGTAATGACGCACGAAGCAGAAAAAGTGCGGGGAGCTGCAGGGGTTGCAGGCCAGAGTAGGAAGCGGTAACCGCGGGCTGTGGAGGTTAGACTCTCCGTGATCAGGAGTTCGTAAGGATTGGTTGGAACGGAGCATCGTACATCTTGTAATTCTTTGTTCAGCAGAGTAAGCAGGGTGCGTGCGTGTGGATCTAACCGAGGTTGTGCAGATCTGCGGGTGAGTAAGGGGTGTTGCCTGATTGGCTCGGTTGGTGTGTGGCCGTTATCATGGAATGTCACTCGATTACACCCCTGTTTTTCTGTTTACGGATTGATATATACATCATGGATAACGGTCGGAACAGGGGGTCGCAATCCGAGCTTGATCAAATCGTGGTAAAGGCCCTTCCAGTGGACCGCAAAAACCCTAAGGCTAACGGCACAATAATCTGCTCAAATTGTAATTTAGATAGTGAACCACACAGTCCAACCCTCTTCAACTGTAGTTTGATAAATTAAACCTGGCCAGATCCCAATCTAGCTCAGGGTCATGAGTTCTAAAATCGTGATTTGCGTGGGCCCTAAAAGACAATTTTTGAGCGGGTGAACGGGATGGAGGGACTAGAGCGGGTGGCTAAAGGGGGGAGCAACATACATCGCTAGCGGGGACGCATGGCTCCCGGCGAACCACCATCCAGCTCTGCTACCAGGTATTGCCCGTATGCCCTATTAATTACCCATAATCTAAACCCCACGGGTATTGACGTCATATAACGAGTTAGCACCAACTGGCCCCTAACAAGCCCCCCAAAACACCACGAAGGGCGCACAGATCTATGGTCTGCCCGCTGAACAGTGCTTAAGGTTCAACTCCACATGCGAGCTCTTACGGCGAGACAGAGAATCGTTTTTGCTGGTAAAGGATAGCACCGGATGGTTTCTCTAACCGTATCTTTTGGTGCCGTCATGGTTTCTCACTCGAATTTATGATGCACTGCTATGAAATGATCACCCTACTGCCAACGGAACGAGTGAGTAACACGCACTGTGTTAAAAGGGCTCTCGAGATAACGTTGACTTTGCCGTTGTAGGTGTTCTGCCCCACGGGCGGAGTCTGCGAGTTCACGAACCAGCTGGCCTCTTCAGGGCCAATTCGTGAAGCAGGCGTGGGTTGGCCTTCTGTGTGGGGAGACGTGTGCTATGAGTCAAGGAGCAAGCTTAAGGGTATCTACAATATATTACAGGTCAGCCCTGTAGCGAGAATGTGCATCTTATCAATCTACATGATCAGGGCCACACCTACTCTAAGATAAAAGGCCTTGGTACTCGTGCCTAAATTAAAAGATCTACCGCCAAACACAGCCCCAGTGATGATACAGATTGATAAGACAATTAAGTACCTTGGATCCCGTGGGGACTGATAAGATGTGCTACATGCTAGGCATGCCCAGCCTATGTGGCTGTAGATGGGGTATCGGGACGGGAAGACATGCCCTACCCCCATTGTGGCGCCCAGTGACAATCATAGATGATCACTCGATTTTCCGTCTTGGCTTCATGAAATGAACCAATGTCACCATAGAAAACCTCCATGACACCCCAACCGTTAACCCTCTGAACAATCCACCCGCAAAGAAACTATTACTCGTCCAGGTAAACGGGCGCCCTAGCATACTACTGCTGTATAGAATTCCCGGTACCGATTACACACCCATCGGTAACTCACCAGAACCCGCTCAAGAGAACACCGGTCTCGAGTGAGAGCCTATGCTGTCACCATCACCATCGCACAGTTTTCAATCTAAAATTATCTGCATGCCACCGCGCGATCAAATTACATGTAGATGTACCCATGGTGCGGCGCCGTCTTGTGCCATGCGGCACAGCACAACGCCTTACATCCGGCCCAGCCGATCGCATCTCATTATCCGATTTTTTTCCTTCTAGAAGCTGGAAATTAAACATTCCCAGCCACTTACATAGATGTAGGGTATGAAACATTCTCGGGGGGGACTCTTCGGGGTGCTGCTATTCATAGCGCGGGGTCTCAAGCGAGTGCGGTCCCGCCGGCAGGGGTTGGGGTCCGGGGGTCTACTTACCGACCGAGGGGGGGGGGGCTCCGCCTTACTTATTGTGCACTTTCATTTAACCTTTTTAACCTACAGCGACAACAGCAACAACAACAGCCTTGAACCGCTCCTATCCATGCAACCTCCTGCCCCGCCGGTGGGTGAGTTAGGTAAACACCTCACATCAAAATGCTGAAGGTGGGCCTCCAGACCGGATAAACCGTACGGCTTTGGATGGAGACACCGGGGAAAGGTACGTACGTGCATAGACGTGAATAGTACCTGGCTAACTAGAGGCGTGAAGAACCAAACGGGCTTGCACGATGAGATATGACACGAGTTATGAAATTGGGCCTCGAGCAATTGGTAGCGACTACCATGGACAGTAATTCTTCATGAAGAGAATTATATTACCGAAAACATGGGATCGAGCTCCTAGTTTATGTGTCTGGATACATACAATAGACACTCTCAGTTCTCGAATTCTGCTCCATGTGGGGTACATAACCAAAATGGTGCATCGGAGATCTACTGCACCGCCGAAGCTGACAGTTACATGTATCTCGCTTCTCTTTCACTATAGAAAGACTCCATGGCCGGGCGCAGTAATCCTGTTTGTACCTCTCATAATCGGTACTATTTGCGGTGTGGCGTTCGTGTGGTACAGCACCCTTGAACTTCTCCACGCCGCATTACAGTCCTCACCGGGCCCGAATGCGGAGAGCAAAGATTCCATCCCAACCTCCGGAGATGCAATATTGCCCTACGGTAAAGGGATATGGAAATGATATGTTGCTCACAATGGTTTATATACGACGTCCAACTCCCCGAATCCGACTTCTTTTTTTCTTCCATCCTCACTCACTTCTACATTCACTTCATCACTCACTCGTTCCGGCAACGATCATTTCCTTTCACTTTTTTCTTTCTTAGATTTCCTTCAGTCACTCCTTTTCAGTCATTCCTTAACACTTCCTGAGCTGTGCTTAGTTGTTTTTTATTACTATCTTCTACGATCTACAGTTTTCTTCACGACCTTTTCCACCACCACCACCACTTTCAACTTTTTTAAACCTTTTCCACCAAAACAACTAAATCAATCACCATGAAGCTCACCGCCGCCACCGCTGCCATGATCCTCGCTTTCTGCGCCACTCAGGTCGTCGCCACTCCTACCCCCAGCATGCGCTTCCGCCCCGACGTCATGCGCAAAGCTACCGGTGAGGAGAAGCACCCCTACATCATCCCCCAGGCCGTCCTCGCAAACATGGACCTCAAGCGCTGTCTCGCCGAGTGGGACGCACCCAACAACAAGAACAGCACCAAGCCCGACCAGAACGCCGACAAGGTCATGCAGCAACTGCAGAAGGCATTCAAGGACGCAAAGTACGGCAACATCCACATCAAGGCCGAGCCAAAGCCAAACAACAAGGCGTTCGTCAAGAAGATTGAGAAATACATCGAGACCCTCAAGAAGGTGGTTGACAATGCGAAGAAGGACGGGAAGAACAAGCGCTCTCTTGACGCCCCAGCAGACGAATCGGTCGAGGCTCCCGCAGATGAATATGTCGATGCTCCCGCCGACGAGTCGGTCGACGCTCCTGCCGATGAGTATGTCGATGCCCCAGCAGATGAGTCTGTGGACGCTCCCGCCGACGAGTCAGTAGACGCCCCAGCCGATGAATACGTCGACGCCCCAGCAGATGAATACGTCGACGCCCCAGCCGATGAATCAGTTGACGCCCCGGCCGATGAGTACGTCGACGCCCCCGCCGACGAGTCAGTAGATGCGCCAGCAGACGAGTCGGTGGACGCCCCAGCCGACGAGTATGTCGACGCCCCAGCAGACGAATCAGTGGACGCCCCAGCAGACGAGTATGTCGACGCCCCAGCCGACGAGTCAGTCGAAGCCCCAGCCGACGAGTACGTCGACGCCCCAGCCGACGAATCAGTAGACGCCCCCGCCGACGAATACGTCGATGCCCCAGCCGACGAGTACGTCGACGCCCCCGCCGACGAGCAAGCACCCCTCTACAAGCGCGACGTCAAGAAAGATGGCGGCTGCAAGCGCCCCGAGGACGTCCTCGTCGCTCTCCTCCAGGTCGAGCTCAAGCAGGGTCCTGGCCGCTTCGGTGGCCCCATGGGCCCCCGCCGAAAGGCCCCCAGGGGCCCCTTCCGTGGCCCGCGCTTCCCGGCCTGGTGGTAAGCGGCTTTCTTAAATGAGTTTTGTTTTTTTCTTTTGTCTGGGAGTCTTTTTTATGGGTCGGTGGGTCGGTGGGTGGATGGGAATGGATGGGAATGGATGGGAATGAGCATGTAGAATGATAGTAACGAATTTATTAAAAGTGTTTTAAAACAATTTACTCTCTCTCTCTCTCTCTGTGACTTGACTTGACTTGACTTGATTATCTGTAGCTGGGAGGTCGCATTCACAGGATCTCACTCGACCCCACCACCCACTCTCACTCGCCCAAGCGGGAGACTTGGGGCAGCAAAAGGCCGTAGCAGATCCCAACCTGGCCAGCCAGCGAGGTACATAGCTCCAAAGACGGACCATGGGGACTAGGGCCCAACTTGTGGCGGCCGCTGCGGTATGGGCGAGTAGGGTACTTGTATACCACACCGCACCGCACCGCACCGTGCGGGCCTACCTACCGACCTAGCCAGATATCACAGTATACGGGCGTAGGTAGACACGTGGGCTAAGTGTGAAGTTGCAGACAAAGAGTCCGTGTATCTCTGTTGCTGTGTTGGTTAAGCAATACTCGAGTGATATGTGGTGATTGTGAACCTCACACATGGCCTCGGCGGGGGTGTTCTATATCCCCCCCCACGGGGCCGATACCCCAGGCAGGATAAGAACGGGTACACATGGACGGGCCTGTTGTATACTACCGCGATATTCTTTTGATGATAGTTTATATAGATGTATATATATTGGGCGCAACGGACAGAAACACTAGCTACATAGACTTGTGCAAAATATTCTCTATTCTACTACATCTCATCTAAACGGCTACAGGCGACTCTGCGCAACCGGCAAATACTCCCCCTCCCCGACCCTCCTACACATATCCTCTAGGGCCCCAGCCACAACCTCAAAGTCACTCTCCTCGAGGTAGATCTGGCCAGCGACCCTAACCCACCACTCACCGGCATACACCAGCCACGGCACGGCCGTATCGAACTCGCGGTTGAGCGTGTCCATGGCCCAGTCCCTGATTCTGGCGCACCACCTCTGCTCGACGACGGTCTCGGCGCCGCGCGGCGCCCGCGCGCCCTGCACTATGACTGGCAGCCGCACGTTCCACAGGCTGCACTCGGCGTCGCACGCCATGACCTCTGTGCCCAGGCGCGCGGCGATGATGTGTGCGCCGCGCCGGCCCAGCCGCTGCGAGTAGGCCATGATGCGGGCTTCGCCGCCGCACACGACGTCGCGGAAGCGGAGCGCGGCGGGGATGCATAGGGCTGGTGAGGTGTCGACGGTGCCGACAAACTCGAACATGGTGACGAAGTCGGAGTTTGCGGCGTTAGGGGAGAGGGCGGAGAAGGTGCGGTGGGACTGGTGTGGGGGGAGGTAGCCGTGGGAGGTGGGGAGGGTGCTGCGGATTAGGGGTTGGTTGCGCAGGGGGACGTGGAAGACGGCGCAGCCGCGGGGGACATAGAGCCATCTGGTGGGGTGTTAGAGGTGTTATAGATGTCTGGAGGAGAGGGGGGGGGGGGTTTACTTGTGGCAGTTGCTTACGAAGAAGTCGGCGTCGAGCTTGCCCAGGTCGAGGTGAAGATGCCCGATGCCGTGAGCGCCGTCTATGAGCGACAGGACCCCGAGCTCTTTACACACCTCTACCAGCCGCTCAAACGGCAAGCGCGCGCCCGGGACGCTCACTATAGTATCAAAGATTGCGACCCTGACCACGCCGCTCTCCTGCTCCCTGCGTATCGCCTCGCGGAAGGTGTCAACAATGACATCGTCGGCGACCGGAAGCCTGATGGGGATCTTTATGCCCACGGCGGGCGTGCTCTCCTCGATGTAGTCGACGCCGTTCTTGCATGCGTTGTAGATGAAGTCGAAGTAGACGATCTTGTCGCCGGGCTTGTAGACGAGCGAGCGCAGGACGGTGTCGATGCCAGTTGTGGCATTGGGCACGAAGACGAGCTCGGCGACGGGCACGTTGAGGAAGGAGGCGATGAGGGCACGCGAGCGGTCGAGAAGCGCGGGGTAGGTGATGCGGATGAACTCGTCGGTGCGCTGCTCGGAGGCTGCCTGGAAGGCTTGGAGGGCGCGGCCGACGGGACGGGGGTAGGTGCCGAAGGAGCCTGCCCGGGTGGGGGGGTTAATTGATTGGACGGATGGTATGGTCCGAGTGCTACTGCACAGGCTTACCGTGATTGATATTGATCCAATCCTTTGCAAAGTAGAAATGCTTTCTCAGCGCATGTCCGAGCTCCTTCTCCGGCTCCAGGCGCGAGATCTCATCGAGGAGGTAATCAAAGTCCTTTGGCTGCACGCTCATACTCTCTCTGTGCTTTCCTTCAATTGCGTGTATCCGTGGGTATATCCGTGGGTATATTATTATTATGGCTACAGGGGGTTTTTATACTGCGGGGAGGGGGGTGCAGAACAGTCACAATTCCTCTGGTGACTCTTCTACTCTTCTCCTGGTATCAATCCCAGATCTGGCCTGACAATTGGTAGTTTATGACTGGATATGGATACAAGTATATAGATGTATAGATGTATACTACTGTAGGTACCTACCTCACCGAGTTAGCACAGTTGTATTTACTATCGGGCAGGGGAGGAGGAGGTCCAACTAGCTGTTTACCGTATCATTTGGCGAAGGGTCGGTATGATTAATATTGATAACAAGTACCTCGGGAGTTCACAAGCTTTTCCTGGATGGTGATGATAAGGAGTAAGTACATGCAATCAGGGTAGAGAGAGAGAGTAGAGTGGAGTGGAGAGAGAGAGGGAGAGAGGGACATACATCATACGTGGAATGTAGTCGACACACAACAAGCGAGCCCGTTCCCCCGTCAGGCATCAAAACCTCGCCAAATTCCAACGCCCCGGGTCAATGTCTCGCCGGACAGACGAGCCCGGATGAATATGTTGCCTATATGGCCGCCGTTGGCCACTTTTTGCTGAACGGGCACAGTAAAAGTAGATATTGTGGGTTTTTTTTGTAAATACATAAATATATAAATATATGGCCACAATGGTTACGGAATTAAAAGTGTACTAAACAACATACTAAGCATAAGCAATGTCGTCGGAATCATCGGTTGTGTCAGCTGCAGACATCGAGAAGCTTAAGTTCGAGGGTGGTAATGATAGTAATGATGATGGCCGTGGTGGTGGTGATGTATCGCCGCCGACGCCGCCGGAGAGCTCGAGCATATCTCTTGTCGGCAACGAAAGCCCTTACAACTGGACTACCAAGAAAAGTTTGTATTACTACTGGAATGCCATATATATATATATGTATTTCTTGACTATAGCTCTGGCTAATTGACGATATTCTATAGGATGGTTGATCACGGCGGTATTTTGTCTCATGAACTTTGCGGTCTCTATCGGGGCATCGATATTCACTCCCGGCATCAGCTCTATATCCCGCTCCTTTAACATATCGACCGTAGTCGCGACACTAGGACTCAGCTTGTAAGTAAAACCCCAATATTGCCATATCGATCATTACCCTCTGACACAGCGTCATCACAGCTACGTCCTTGGCTTCTCCATGGGCCCCCTCTTCTTCGCGCCCATGAGCGAGGTCTACGGCCGCCGAATAGTCTACATCCCCACCTGGCTTCTCTTCTGCGTCTTCCAGATTGGCTGCGCCACCGCTCGCAACACCGAGACCCTCCTCATCTGCCGCTTCTTCGTCGGCATGTTCGGCTCGCCCTCGCTGACCGTCGCCGGCGGGACAATGTCCGACATCTGGCTGCGTACATATCTCCCTGTATTACGGTACTCGGAAGACCCTCCTGCTGATGTGTGTGCGTGTGGTGTGCAGCAAACGAACTCGGCCCCCCCCTTGGCCTCTTCACCATGACCGCCTTCCTCGGCCCCGTGGCCGGCCCAATCGTCGGCGGCTTCATCGCAGAACACATCACCGGCGCCGCGCCCTGGCGCTGGAGCTTCTGGGTGCAGCTGATCCTGTCTGGGGTGCTCGCGCCGAACCTGCTCTGGCTGCCAGAGACGTATGCCGCCACGCTGCTCGAGGCGAAAGCGGTGGCGCTGGGCCGGCCGCTCCCCGCCGGCGCCCGAAAGGCGCAGGGACAGGTCTTCAGGCGCGCCATCTTGCGCCCGCTGAAGATGCTGATGTTTGAGCCGGTGGTTATACTCGTATCCGTGTATATCAGCTTCCTCTTTGGGATCCTGTTCGTTCACCCCCTTCTCTCCCTCTCGGGCTTTGTCAAAATGTTTCGGGGTTAATGTAGTGGGTGTAGCTATCTCTACTTCGGCGCCTACCCGCTCATCTTCCAAGGCCGCTACCACTTCACCCCCGGCTTCTCCGGCCTCTGCTTCCTCGGCATCGGCCTCGGCGTCGTCCTCTCCTTCCCCACCGGCGCGCTCTCTAACGTGATCTACATCCGCCTCAAAGGGGCGCGACACACCTACCCAGAGGGGCGTCTGCCGGTCGCCATCGCCGCGGCCGTCGTCGTCCCCGCCAGCATCTTCTGGTTCGCGTGGAGCGGCGGCCGCAACGGCGTGCACTGGATCGTCCCCGTGCTGTCGGGCGTGCCGTTCGGATGGAGCATGGTCGTGCTGTTCATCAGCCAGATCAGCTTCCTGGCCGAGAGCTACCTCGAGTACTCGGCCAGCGTGATCGCGGCGAACACCATCATGAGGAGCGTCTTCTCCATGGCGTTCCCGCTGTTTGGCCCGACTATGTATAGGGCCATGACGCCGGAGTGGGCAGGGAGCCTATTGGGTGAGTTTGATTCCATCTTTTTCTGTGTAGGTGAAGAAGGGAGCTGACACTGGTCGTGGGTAGGGTTTATTGCGGTGGCGTTTATGCCCATTCCCTGGTTGTTTTATAGGTATGGGAGGTGGTTGAGGAGGAATACGAGGTTTCCTACGGCACAGGACCTAGCTGAGAGGGAGAGGGAGAGGGAGAGGACGGTGGGGGTGGAGGTTTAGGTGGAGAGTTTCTTTATTTTTATATACTTCTTTTTTATTTGTATGTAGAGTGGACTAAGTCCTGTGATATTTCGTATATAGTCCCTGAGTAATATTTAGAGAAGGACTCGACCGATAATTACTATTTTTTTGTTAGAAAACAGATGCCAGGCGTATTATAGAGAAGAGAACCCAAGAATAGAAGCACCAAACAATTACAAGACAGGGTGCCAAACCATACATATAATTATTTGACATACGGGAAAGAAGGGTGAGCCGTTGCAAGATCCTGCCATGGATTCTCACTCGATAGTCTCTGCCAGCAAAACCACCACACAATATTTCCCTCGGATCAAATGGTTCCGTCGATGGTCAAGTATAATATAAGTAGAATACCCTACGGGAGGGTCAACCTATCGATATTGGAGCAAGTGCTTACCTTACCCCGGCGAGGATCAACCCCTAACTGGCATGTACTTGTACTTACATAGAGAATGACGTAGCCGATAGATATCTAGTCGCATCAATCAAGCCTCAACTGCTATAAAATCATCTAGTGGGTGTGTGCAGGCAGCTCTTTCACAGAATCTCACTCGAGATAGTCCTCGGAAAAGGGAGATAAACTCAACGGCCGATACGCTCAGGGACTAGAAAAGTGCGGGGTAGGGCGTGGAGGCTCTTTTTGCGGGGGAGGGGAAGGGGAAGAAGGGAAAGGAGGCTAGTTTAGTAGATAAGCGAGAGAAGCTTCGAAGCTGTCGTACGGAATCTTGGCATCAAAACCTGTTGGTTATTCCCCGATTTACACTTAAGTATTTACTTATGCCCACTGTCTTGTACCAGCCCCACGATGCCCTAACGGATGCAGGGGAAGTACAATTTGGACTTTTTTTTTTTGGTTGTGAATACGGATCTTCTCTATAGACATTGTGGTGTTAATACTTTATCAACGAGCTCACACCTGGTCTCATGGTTCCAAGTAAGTAGGACAAGATACGCGAAATCACGTACCCCTCGCCCTCTGCACGCGAGTGACTGCTCATGACCAAAGCACATGCCAACCGCCACAGAGGCGATACGAGCGTGCACCTACCACACGCACACCCCGCCAAACACAGTGCTCTGAGACAAAAGACTGCATGCACATCGATTGGTAGGGTAGGGTAGGGTTAAAAAGGTAGAAGTAGAGGACACCTATCATCAAGAAAAAAAAGTGTATGCAGGTAAAAGCTGCATTCCTTTCTTTTCCCTTCCCCTTCCTTTCCCGTTACTGGTGCTGACACGTTGTTGGAGGCCTGGATGTGGATGCAAACATGACAGCGAGTGATCCAGAGTGATGCCAAGAGAGAGAGAGAGAGAGAGAGGTCTTTTATATATATCCCGGGATAAATAGGTTTTTTTTTTTTGGTCGTCGAGAAGGAAGCCACTTGGCACCGTTGACACACTTAGATGTAGGTAGGTACATGTAGACACCCTGTCTAAGCAATGAGAGGGTTTGAGACCAGTTACATACATGTACTTGTAGGTACCGACGTGGTATTGACTTTTTGAAGCTCAAAGATTACGCGAATGAAACCTTCGGGGAAGGATATAACTTTGCGGCGTTTCACGATATTCACGATACTGTCGATACTGCCTGAGAAATGGATGTAATGACAGGAAGGATGTTGTCCCCTTATCTGTAGATTAGATAAAGGTCACTAAGGGGATTATTTTTAGTACTGTATGTCTGTACCAACGGATGGGTGGGTACGTAGCGAGGGAGCAACCCTACAGCCTTTCGAGGCGCCTCTGCACCTTGTAAGGCCCCGCAAACTAGGCCGCATGTGGCTGGAAAAGAGGTCTGTTCCTGGTTGGAGGGGAGGAAACGTCACCGTGGCTTCTTTGTAATTCTTTTCTCTTCCAGCCAAACGGGAAGAAGAGAGAGAGAGAGAGAGAGAGAGAGGAAGGAAAAAAAACTTTGGTGGGGGGGGACCTATTGTATTGAAGGGCATGGATGAATTCGTGTCTGTACGTAGAGTAGACTCATAATGTTGATACCAAGATATCAGTTTATATATCGATTGAAATTGCCCTGCTGAGTTGCTCGCGTGGGAACAGATTTAGCTAATTCGTTCCCCTTCCCAAGGGTGCTGTCCAAGTGTGAAGTTTCTATCTCGGCTGATCAGTGTGACGACATCCCTTTCCGGATTTCCCAGCCCTCTTCAAACCTCCTTCCTTCCCTCTTTTTTTTCTTCCCTCATCCTCCCCTTCTTATCCATCACTTCCCCATCATCTTTTCTACTCTTCAACAGAGCTACTACAAGTGATAATAACAGACCAACAAACAGACCATCATCACCATCACCATCACCATCATCGTATTCTTCATAGAATTAAGCTCACGAATACCCTCAAAGTAAACATTGTCTAAATCTAGAAACAATGGCACCACCCGCTGTTGCTTCTGAACCTCTTCCGCAACGCCTGATGGCGCTTGCACAAACACTCCAGTTTGGCTGGTTTGTTGGGTGAGTGGTTTTTTCTTCTTCTTTTTTTTCTTTTACTTTGAGTGTCCGTTTTCTTACGCTGACTCGAGGACGAAATCAGTCATTTCACGCTACTCTTGACAACATTCCGTTATGCGGTCGCCGCACTTAAATTCTCAACGGGTACAACGGGTGCCTCTGTTGCATACCGTATCGGATTCTTGTCGGCGGCCGTTACCTACGGTATCGTCGTATACAAGGCTTACCGGACAAGAATGAGGACTGGTACTCTCCCAACTGGCCAGCAGGGTGTGATTCAGATCCTCTCTGATGAGAATGTGCAATATTTGTGTAAGTTTCTCGTTTTCCCGTCATTTACCCCTCCATAAAATGAAAGAGGATTTTTTTTTTTTTTTTTTTTTAGGGTAAAATCGTTTGATGAAAATTTTCGTTTTTTATTAGATTGCTGACTTGGCCAAATTTTAGTCATGGCTCTTGTATGGCTCTACTCCAAGGCAATCTTTTACGCGCTTCTCCCATTCGCTGTTTACAGCACCTTCCACTTCTTGACCTACCTCCGAACGAATCTTATCCCGGTTATCATTCCTACACCCGCATCACCCGCCGGTGCTAAGGCATCCACCCCAGCCATTTCCGAGGCTATCGCAAAGTTTGTCAAGAACAACTACGACTACTCCATGCACCTTGTTGCCAACCTCGAGATCTTCCTGTGGCTCCGTATCTTTTCTGGCGCCATCATCTTCAAGAACTCATGGATCCTCCTTGCCATCTACACCGCTTTCCTTCGCGTGCGTTTCGCTCAGAGCCACTTTGTCCAGGACGCCGTCAAGGGACTTGAGAGGAGAGGTGATGCTATCATGGCAGATGCCAACATTCCCGAGGGCGCGAGATCTGCTTGGGGAATCATCAAGACCGGCGTCAAGAGCTTTGGTGAGGTTTCAGACTTGAGCAGGTTCATTTCAGGTACCCCTGCCACAAATGGTGCTGCCAGGAAGACGCAGTAAATATGGAGTTGATATTTCTGAAGGGCAGAATGACAAATTCTGCTGGAGGGGGGTATTTGGACGATTGAGGGTAGGAGAGGCGGGGTGGTGGGGGAGGGTTTGGATAGATGTTAGTGTTAGTTTGGCAAGAAGGGAAAAAGAAAAGTACCCAGAAATATACTTTTTCTCTTCAATCTATTTTTATTTTACGCGTGAAACGGATCTTTTTGCGCATACTTTCTACGATTTTCATTGGTCGGGTATTTCATTTCACAGTTAACTTGGATGGGAGAGGAGAGAAAAAAAAAGGAATATTATTTAGTAGTAGTTAGTCACCCACTACTGTACTGCTTGTACTTGAAGTACTTCCTTTTTGGTAATTAATATCCCTTGGTCATTCATGCCTACATAGCTACATACCCAGTCTCTGCATGTGACGTTCTAGAGTAGTTTAATCCCAGCATCAGCAGTACAGGCGGGTGAGCTACGTGAGATGAGTGTGGGGCATGATATTGTAGGTGCTAGCTAGCTGGGCCAGGGCCAGGGCCCCGGTTACATCAGCAGCTCGCTCTGCCATAATTGTTTTGTCTTGTTTCAGTCGAGTGATTGACTGTGAGCATGCACGATGGTGTGTGTTTGTATCTGGGTGTCACGGGTCTGGGGTGGTGGTGGGTGGGGGTTTGTTAGCCATCCTCTCGCCCGGGCTGGGTATGCAAGTACATACATGTAGCTTTGTAGGTACTTGTACTTTTCTACACTCACAGAATATAGTGAGGCTACATGTATCACATCAGGCTATATGAGTGTCTGCTTCTGTGGTCTGCCCTGCTCGATAGATACATGTAGATAGATACGCTGCAGTGGGTATCATCTAGAACTCTGGGACCTGTTGTAGCAGTAAGTATCTACACAGGTATCCAAGTACTTGGACTGAGCTGTGTAGGTCTCGGGCTATGGTGTACTCTATATAGCTGTTCTTGGTAGCACGGGGTATCAAGCTGTGGCACTTGATCTACTCCCCAGAATAACTGATACTCTGATCATAGATACCCCCCGCAGCAGCAGATCCCTTCCCTACACAACCCAGATGACGTCCCTCTCCTCCGTCTCTCCATCTCCATCTTTCCATCTTTCCCCACAACCTCGGGTTTCCCACCCCCCCGCGATATTACCGAGCCCGAGGGCCTGTCTCCCGTACGTCCGGACAGAGATTGATCTGCCATTGAGGAGTTGGATTCGGATTTGGATTACAGCTAGCTACCACCAGCTACATATCAGAGCAATCTACTTATAAAAGACACCCCCCACCACCCACTGACCACCACTCACCACTCACCAAACCACACCCAAGATGCCCGACCCGCAATCCAACGCCCACACGCACTCCCTCGCGGACCCAGCCACCTTCTGGGACGCCCACGCACGCGCCCTCGACTGGGCAACGCCGTACCGCGCCCCGCTGGCCCTGCACCCGCCGTCGTCGTCGTGGACCTGGTTCCCCGCCGGCAAGATCTCAGCAACATACAACCTCGTCACGCGCCACGTGCTTGCGGGCAATGGCGGCCGCGCCGCCATCCTCTGGGACTCGCCCGTCACGGGGGTCAAGCGCCGCGTCTCGTACCGCGAGCTGCAGGAGGAGGTCGAGGTGTTTGCGGAGGTGCTCAGACAGCGCGGCGTGCGTAGGGGGGATAGGGTGTTGGTGTATAGTATGTTTCACTTTGCCCTTTTTTGTTTTAGGTTTTTTGGGGGGTGGGGGTGGGCGTGGGGTGGGGTCAATGATTGTTGGGCGCTTTTTTTGGGGGGGGCACCTGGATACCGTATTGTTTGTTTATTTATACTTCGTTGGATACCATAGATTTCTTGCAATCTTATTTTCTATATTTCTACTTCTTTCTTATCCCCCTAATCACTACTTTGGCCTGGCTTACTATCCATCTACTCATCTCCCAAAATGCTAACGCCCGCCACCCGCAGTGCCAATGATCCCCGAGTGCCAGATCGCCCTTCTTGCAATAACGCATCTAGGCGCCGTGCACTGCGTCGTATTTGGCGGCTTTGCCCCCGCCGAGTGCAGCAAGCGCATCGACTCAGCAGAGCCCAAGCTTGTGCTCACGGCCTCGTGCGGCATCGAGGGCGGCGCGGGCGGGAAGAGACGGGTCATCCCATACCTCCCCCTGGTATATATGCCATAACCCATGCATGTTCTACCAATAGGGCCGGGCTAACGCAGGGAGCAGGTGAGGGAGGCGCTGGAAATGAGCACGCATAAGCCCCAGAACACGATACTGTGGCAGCGGGAGGAGATGTATCAGGCGCTGGACAAGGGCCGCGGGGAGCTCGGGTGGAATAAGTTGGTGAGGTCCGAGAGGGTCCGGAGGGGCATGGCTGGCGTGGGGAGGGTTGAGAGCGCGGGGAGTGGTGGTGGCGCCGTCAACAGGGTAAAGATCCCCGGGGGAGGCGGGTGGGTGGAGGTTGGGGAGGCGTTTCCAAGTGAGGACCCGCAGTATATCATTTATACCAGTGGTCAGTACCATCCGTCTATTCGTTGCTGTTTATAATCTACATGTGTATAAAGACTGACATGATATTTCTAGGAACAACGGGCAAGCCAAAAGGCGTAATCCGAACCCTCGGCGGGCATCTCGTCGGCCTTCAGTACACGGCCACAACCCTCTTCAACCTCACGCCCAACTCGACAATCTTCTGCGCCTCCGACCTCGGGTGGGTCGTCGGCCACTCGTACATCCACTACTCACCGCTCCTCATCGGTGCCACCAGCGTCCTCTTTGAGGGCAAGCCCATCGGCACCCCCGACGCTTCAACCTTCTGGCGCATCGTAGAGGAGTACAAGGTCGACATCCTCTCCACGGCGCCAACCGCACTCCGCGCAATCCACCACAATGACCCGGAGCTCAAGGGCATCGCGGAACACGACCTATCCTCCTTGAAAGCCCTCTTCCTGGCCGGCGAGCGCAGCGAGGCGGGGATCGTAGACATCTTCCAGAAGCGCCTCTGGGGCGGGTACGACGGCGCCGGGACCATTGTCGACAACTGGTGGAGCAGCGAGTCCGGCTCTCCCATGACGGGCGTCTGCCTGGGCCTCTCCCCGCGACCACGCATCAAGCCGGGCTCCGCCGGCCGGCCGCTCCCCGGCTGGGACATCCGCATCGTGGACGACTCGGGGCAACGCATCACCGAGCCGGGCAAGATGGGCAACATCGTTCTCGGGCTGCCGCTCGCGCCAACGGGGTTCCGCGGCCTCTGGGCAGACCCTGACATGGCGCTGTACGACAAGGCGTATAAGAAGCGCTTCGGCAAGGACCTGCTCGACACGGGCGACGCGGGGTACCTCGACGCAGACGGGTTCCTGAACGTCATGAGTCGCACCGACGACGTCATCAACGTTGCTGCGCACCGCTTCTCGACCGGCGCAATGGAGGGCGTGGTGCTCGGGCATGCCGGGGTCGAGGAGGCCTACGTCGTCCCGTGCCCGGACAGGCTCAAGGGGCACGTGCCCTTCGGGTTCGTTGTGCTCGAGGCGTCGCTGGAGCAGGGCGTGGACCAGGGCGTGCTGCTGAAGGAGGTGAATGCGCTGGTGAGGAAGGAGATTGGGCCGATTGCGGTGCTGGGCGGGTTGGTTGTGCTGACGAAGGTGCCGAGGACGAGGAGCGGGAAGACGCTGCGGAGGGTGATGAGGGAGGTGCTTGAGGGGGTGGTGGCGGGCGGGGATGGCAGCGTCGAGATCCCGGCTACGATCGATGATGTGGCGAGTGTGGAGAGTGTTAGGCGTGCGGTGGTGGCGTGGTGGACGAAGGGGGGCGGGGGCGTGAAGGCGAAGATGTAGAGGGGGGGGGGTGTTTAGATAGTGCGTTTTCTTTTGTTTTTTTATTTTGGTTGTTTTTTTATATAGGAGTGTATTTAAAATTATCATCAGTACCCAGGCTGTCTGTTTCGTGTGTTTTATATGGGATGGATCAAAGGATAAGTCAAGGAATCGATTCGACGAGAGTCATAGATTGATTTAGTTGTTGCAATTTTCCAGTCAAGACAGATCTAGACATATCTGGAGGATCGGTCTTGGGCAGTACTACATACATACATGTATCTTGTGCCTAGCTAGTACTTATGTACAGTAGTGACCTCACCATATCCCCCTCCTGCCGAAGTATAGATAAACAACATCCTCCTGGAGATGACTCCCGAGTGATATACCATGACCGACCACAGGAGTATCCGTAAAGAGGGTGGCAGTGACCGGACCCCAATCTGCTACAGGGATATTCTAGAGGCAGTTACGTACGGACACATATAACATACTTTTGTACACGTATACGTAACGTATGCAGGGCCTAATAAATACGGTGGAATGGCCTCTTGCTCTTTACTCTCTCCATGTACCACTGCCTTCGTCTAGAAGCTGGGTTTGATTCAGCTCTGCCTGGCCGTGGGAGCAGCAACGGTCGTCATACCTCATGTAAGTCGTAGTCGGTGTATGTACCGGGAGCATAGATGCTAACAGTGAAACGTCTACATAGGGTGCTTATCCGCAAGATCTCTTCTCTTGTAGGGTAGATGTACTGCTGCGATAAAGTTGTTTTAGGAGTGGTCTTGACGTAAGACACCTCCTGCAACATAGACTAGAGATGGAACAATCTACGACCCCCGTTGCCCGGAGGGGGGCCGGTCAGCGTGATGCACCCGCGGGGGCCTTCTTCATGACTAGCTAGTTCACCATTTATCTGATCCTCCGTCTCTGCCTCTATTACAGAGGTTTGATGGGGAGAGGATACATATACGGCATAGCAATATTCGAAACTAGGCTCAAGGCGGGTGGGCTTTTCTTAATTGCGAAACGGGGTCTGCCGTTTCTGGGTCGCTATTACAGAGGTTTGATGGGTGAACTACTCTCAATCGCGAAAACGTACTGAAGGCCCAGTTGGTTTGCTGGTTGGAAGGTCTAGGCTTGGGTTGAGGGACGCATCGGTGCCGTAAGTAGCTCCCAGTGGTCTGGCGGGGCAGAGAGGTTGATGGACTAAGAGGCTGTTAGGGAACCCGTAATCAGTAGTTCGAAGCCTGGGGGGTGGAGGGTTTAGGCTGCAAAGGGCGGCCTCCCATCGATATTGGTGGTGGTCCGTCGAGGGTAAAATTCAATGGGAAGGTTCAGGACAAGGTATTTAATTCTCTGGGCAAGGGGTTGGGTATTATCCTTTCTTGCTCTGCATATAACTTAGAAAAGCTTGTATAATTATGCACTAGTCTAAAGGTAGCCTATCTAGGTATATCTGGGCAATCGTTTCGTTGTTGTGTAGTCTGGAAGTTGTCGCCAAACTACTTGTACTTTTGTTGCTGAAAAGAATTGTTCTTATTAAGAACTGTCTATATAGAGAGAGCTTCTCTCTCTTTCCTTGGTCTAAAAGATCATCAGTTTGACAATACATTACAATCACATTGTCTATTCTCTCACAAGACCTGCTTCCGCTAGAGGCCTGTAGTAAGCGGGCATATGTGTCATTCCCGCCTATCTACCATCAATACTGTTTTTTTTTTTTTGTTTACATCATTAATCGTATCCAGCCCTTCGGGCTATGACGATATCGCACTACCCCAGAACTACCCCGCCAGCCCCTGGCCACACTCAATAAAGAGCATTCAGCAGACTAGCACCTTCCACCACCAGACTCAACAAAAGAAAAACACAATAAACAAACACACCACTCCTCACATAGTACCCCTTTTTACCTCTCCTTTTTCCCAATTTTTAAAAATATTCCCCCACACTCCCCTCTTTACAATTTAGTTTTCCTTTTTTAAACTTCTTCTGCCACCTCCTTCTCCAATTCTCCCCATCCCGCCCCTAACTCTCTTTCCGCCGCCCGGTCTTCCTCATTTTGTTCTCCCCTACCCTTCCAAACATCTCTCATTTGATTCCATATCTCAACAACCTTCTCCACTCCTTCTTTCGTCCACAATAATACCCTCATCGTCTTCTCCATCTTTCCTTCATCACGACTATAAAAAAGACATTGTTAAAATACGCCGACATCTGCCGCGATTGTTCCGATTCCGATTCGTATCTGATTCGATTCGTTATTCGATCTCCGTCTCGTAATCTGGACATCCAAAGATCTTTTCTCTTTCATTTCATCGCTTTTTAAATCAGACCAGATGTTTCATGCCCCCGCTTAACTGCCTTTTTTTTCATTTCGACTTCCACCCTTCCTCCTCAATAACTCTCTCGACTCATTGTAGAGCATGCGAACGAAATGAACGCATCTTTATCAACTACACCCATCCCCAAAGCTTCCTTCGCTATTTTATCCGCCTCGCTTCTTTTAACCTCCAAGGCTTTCACCCACTCAAACCTCACTTTATCTTCAAGGTTTCGCCAAGATCACACGCCCATCTTATTTTATGCGCCATCTTTCACCTCCTACCGTCTAATTCTTTTAAGAAATTTCGACTATCTGCCCTTATCGTAATAATACTCTTCCGTTCCCTCTGGGCCTCCTTCATCCCCATCTCTACTGCTTTTTTAATTGCCACCATTTCAGCATCCATAATCTCTGCTTGTCTTCCCAGCCTAAAACCCACCCTTCTAACTACTTCCCCCATCTTCCCCATTCTGCACACCCCTCCCGCCGTCTCTCCCTCTTTACTCTTACTCCCGTCACTATACACTATCACCTCCTTCTCTTCCTCCCTTCTAACCTTTTGTCTCTCCAATTCTTCCTCACTCGCCTGTCGAATTTCAATTTGCAGCTCCTGTCTAATCCTCTTTTCCCACTTTTCCTCTTTCCTATACAACTTTTTCCAATTTTCAATTTTATTCCATTTTCCTCCTTTCCCTAGCATCATTGCAACCCCCTTCACCGCCCCCGCCATTCCCCTCTCTCTGCCTATTTTCTTCTTCCCCTTCCTATCCCCACTTTTCCACTCTTCCCCTCGTTTATTTCTTCTATATATAAGGCCTTCATATTTTTTAATCGCAATCATCCTTTGCTTGTGATCAAATCTGTGCGCCGTAGGAATCATATCGTTTTCAACTTCTATCGCTGCCTTCGGGGCCGTTCTAAAATGTCCCCCAATTTTCCTCATCGCATTCAAATTCACCTTATCAATCTCCGTAGCAAGCCCTTTTTGCCCTTTCCACCATACCTTTCCGCCGTATTCTGCAATTTGTCTGCTACACGCCACATACATCCGTCTCCCATTGTCCACACCTATTCTCGATTTCCTCAAGACAAATTTTTATAACATCAGAGTGCCTCTGCTTTTTGCCACCTTCTCCTTCACATGCTTTTTAAAGCTAACATTTCGATCAATCCACACCCCTAGCCACTTTACCACTTCCACTTCTTGCTTAAGGGTCCCATTTGGCAACTCAATACCTTCTGTTTCTTCGTCCTCTCCTCGATATAGCCTTATCCATTCCATCTTCTCCTCATCAAACTGAACACAATTCTCTTGCGCCCACTCGTAGGCTTTCTCTATAATCCTTTCTGCTCTTGCAATCGCCTGCTCCCATGTTTTCCCGGCCACCGCAATCGTAATATCATCGATATATGTTGGCGTAATCGCTCTTCCTTCAAACTCCGTTTCGATTACCCGATTCATTTCTTTTATCAACGGAGCAATAAACAAATTAAACAATATTGGCGACGCAGGGCTACCCTGCGGTATTCCCGTTTCCACTCCTCTTTCTTTCCCCACTTCGTTATCAAACCTAAGCATAACTTTCCTTTCACTCATAAAACTCCTCACCCACTCCACTATTCTTTCATTCACCCCTCCCCTCCTCAGTGTATTCGTCAACCTAATCTTCGACGTATTCGGGAAAGCCTGCGATACATCCATTGCCACTAGCATAACTTTCTCTCCCTTATTCTTCCTATTTTCCATCCAATCTAGCGTAGCTCCTACGCACTCCTCCGCCGACCTCTGCCTTCTCCCGCCCCATTGATTACTATCTAGCCCCTCCTCCTCGCCGTACCTTGCCAGCAGGTCTGCAACAATCCTTTCCAGTTCTTCCCCAACAGATTCAACAACTAAATCCACCGACACGCTGGCCAGATAAATCCGCTTTATTCGCCAAGATAATTGTCTCGACGCTTTTCTCCATCTCTTACAGACCGCCATTCAAACACGCCTGATATAATTCTTGCCATCTTTTCCCTACTACTTCCCACATTTCTTTCGATAGCTACAAACGCTTATCTCATCTATTGTTTTATATGCCATTGCTTGTAACAATTTTCATACCGCCTCATTCGATACATTCTAATTCTTCCTCTGCTTATCATCTCGCTTTATCGTCGGAGGGTTCTGGGATGAGGAAATAAATTTTGAGAATACAGCTTCTTTCTTCGAATCGTAATCTGAACTTCGCCTTTCATTATCACCAACGCTTGCCAAGATATCTCTTCTGACTCGCCACCCTCCACACATCCCACAGACTTCCCTCTTCCGTATCTTGAACAAATTTATCCCAGCACTCCTTCTTCTTCTTTTGGATCAACCGAAAATACTCCACTCTTTTCTTTTTCCACTCTTCTACCCTACTCTTCTTAACTTCCGATCCTTTTGTTCCCTTTCTCCCCCATCTTCGTTTACTTGCCATCTCTCCTCTCTTTTCCTTCACTTCCTTGTCAAACCATCTCTTACTTTGCGGGCATCTCCTTGCCTGCCTCACCCCTAGTCTGACCCCTCCCATAACCACTTTCTCCACCAATTCCGCCATCAAATCACAATCTTCATTATCTCTTGCAAACTTCCACTCCTCTGCGGTCCTTTCCTTTTCCTCGTTTGCCCCTCTCTTTGCGGCTTCCCAATCTGCATTTCTATAGTCCCACCTAGACGATGTCGCTTCATACGTATCCACGCAGGCATCCGACATTTAATCTCAAGATACCGCATTTCAACTCAGATCGATTCTTTCTTTAATTTTCCACGGCTTTTGTCGCTATCCTCACAGAAGAAAAGACAAATCAAGTACTGAACTTTGTCCGCCTCTTTGCCACGTAACTCTATCCGCTTCGTTCAACATTATCAAATTCCCTGCTTCAACAACCTCCATTACCGCTTCCTCCCTTATTATCGACATCAATCCCAGAGCGCCAGATTAAAATCCCCAAAGAAATCACATCGCCTTCAAGATTTCTAAACCTATTCATACACCATCCTTCTTTCTTTTACGCGCCTTCTACACATTTACAATCGGTAGTTTCCTCCGCTCGCTTCTCCTAACGCCCATAACGCTTAGCATCCCAATCCCGCCAAATATCGCTCGATCACATATTTCAACTCCTCTCTTCTTCACCATCCACTCCCTCCTCCCTTTCCCTACTTATGATAATATCATACGCCCATCGCTCATCAGAACTCCCCGCCTCAACTCTATCGCCTCAGACTTTCTTCCTGTCCCTTCTTTTTCCCAATAAACGGTTCCTCAGATTGCTATTATATCCGCTTTTTTCCACTTTCCATCACCGTGATTCATTGGTGAATTATGTTATAATGATAACAATTTTACAATCATATTATCACTGCCTGCTTTTGTTGTTCCTCACCTGTCTTTTCAGACTCTTTCACAGATCACAGACCACTTTACCGCACGAATAATGATATTTTAATCCAGCTTTACGGTCATGCTTTTTGCGTTTTGAGCTTTACGGCTTTTGTTACACCTAGGTTATGAGTCATGAATGCAAGTGATTAGAGTGATATATATACGCTCTTGCCACAATCTTCCCTTTCGTTTCTTCTTCTTCTTTCTTTCCTTACGCTGTTTTTCCTCATCAACCCCACGGTTTGTGGTCATTCTCAGATCCTGGGCTGAATATACCACGTTATAACCATAGTCTTCGCCAAGACCACCTCGGCCTTCCATACCTCGCCTCCGTCTGCTCCGCCTCGCCTCGCCTGCCTGCCTTTCGTCTCGCCGCCATACCACATGACCAGAATCCGCTGCCCACTCCAGACTCTCTGCCTCCATCGCCTGCTAGAGAGCTTATCCTGACCCTCCCCCACAACACCGCTTCTGCCAGGCCCCTTCACGATTCTTGTTCTGCCTGCTCGCCTCTTACAGACTCTATTTCTTGTTTGTCTCCGTGGTTCAGAACACTCAAGAACACGCCCCTCACGACCCACACAACACCTCGCCTCACTGCCCTTTGGCCAAGAACACGACCGACCAATGATGTCCCCACGTGATACGCCCAGTTCTCAGATTTTTTCTCCCTACTCGAAATACATTTCCCAGAAAGCTGCAGATCACACTCGCCTCGTCTCCAGCCCCACTTGCTCGACTAGATTTCGGCCGACTTCAAGGCCCATCTCTCCGCCAAGATGCTTCGTCTCCACTTGCCTCGTTACTGACGCCCACGCCAAGCGCCACCTCACTCCTTTCCTAAACTCCATGCTGAGCCTCCCACCACCGACGACGCCACTTCGCCTACGACTGGCAAGAATCATTCGCGCTTTAGTGACTTCGCCGCCAAAGACACCATTATCGCCTGCTTGATGTCTCGCCTTCGCCGACCGAGAGATTGAAGCTTTAAACCTTACCATTGCTGAGAAGACAGATGAAATTTACCGTTTCACCACTGATTGCCGTTTCGCCGCTTTAACCGCTTCATCGTTGTTTCGCCAATCCGAAGAATCCTGCCACAGACAATCTTACGATGAGGCAGATATAAACCTCGAACTTGAGGCTGAAGACAAGATCACGACTGCAGAACGACAAGCTATGGCGCCAGAGGAATACCGAGTTATTGAGAACCTCCAGTGAAGGTTCGCTCCTCAAGGCTGAGGAAGGAGTTCGCTTATCGCTCAAGACCAGTTTCGGCTGACGCTGACAGCATTATTTAAGAACCTCTCCTGTTTCCCCGCCTAAAGCCACCCAAAAGCAACCTCACCTGACCGGCTCGACTCGCCTTCGCACTGAATCAAGATCTCGATTAACCACAAGAAACCCCAGCTTGAACCAAATGACCCTGCTCGGCAAGGTGCCACTTTTAGAATTTAAGACACCAGCGCTTAGTCCCGCCACTAACCTTCGTTTTCCGCCATTGCCTCCAAGACAGGATGTCTGAGAATCCTTTGTCTCTACGCTTGCTCCCAAGAATCCACAATTTATCGCCACTCACGCTCGATAGACACAGCAGACGCATGCTTTATTAAGGTTTTGTCCCTGCAAGACGGCTCTCCGTCCCTCGAAGAAGCCGCCGCTTGAGTAATCGATACGGGCCGTGAAAATTACGACACCAGAAACCGTTGCCGACATTAACGCCACCGTGAACCGCCTCGTTTCGTACCGTTTCAGACACTACCCACTACCATGATCCCTGATGACACCACGATTCATCGACCAAGACGAATAAGATCATCTTCGATTCTGATTTTTGCGCCAGACTGGCCACGCGCCCCATTACGGCCAAAGCGACTTCGATCTCGCTCGACGCCTCATGATTCAAATTGACGTACCAGACTTTCAGAGGCCTCATGGCCACAGAATAAACTCTTCATACCGATTCGATCGACGGTTCTCGCTCAAGATTATCCAGATCCTCGCCCACGCGCCAGCGATTCTGTGAGCTTTACGTCATTGCTGCGAAAGTGCCCACCTTTCGACCGCCCTTACGATTTGAAAATACCCTCCGTGACGGAAGCGTTTCTGCTTACATGCAAGATGTCCCGACTGGTTTACAGTTCCCCAGTGATTACATTACGGAGAACTCACAGCGGATTTATCCACATAGAATCTCACGGCGCTGCCCTGTTATAGTTCATTGCTCCTCCGTTTACATGTGATTATAGTTTTAACGATCACTAAGTTAATCCATCCTTCGCTTTGATCCTCGAAACTCGTTCCGCCTTCTGCCAAGATATACCAAATTTTCACGTGATATCACCAGACAGATACAGGATATGATTTAATGGAAACGGCTTTCGGACCCGCCATGCCACTTCGAAGATAATGCGACGCCTTCGATCGAATTAACGCCTCGCTGTTTTTCAAAGACCTGATTAACGATTCATCATACTTATTTGATAATTTCGCCACAAATTATCTCGACGATGACACTTACTCCAGCACTTTAAGAAAGATAAATGACACGTCCGAGAGATTTTAAAAGTTTTTCAGATTCACTACACAGATCTCAAACCAGTAGAACATGAAGTTTACGTCCAACAGACTAAATATCTCGCTGATTACGACCCCTGCATGATCCAGACGACCTCAAGAAGCGATCGACAACAGGTAGACTTAAACACCCACTGCGCTTCTAAGTTCAGAGTTCTTGGCCGCAAATTTCTACCGACGGTTTATCTATGCCTATTCTCGAGCTTATGCGCTCACACCGCCTTCACTAAGAACGAAAGCTCGAATTCGGCCCTGTATGACATGCAGATTCCGTGTTTTAAGGACGATTTACCTCAAATTTCCGATTCTCGCCCACTTTGATTTTGAAAAGAGGCCATCGCGAGACCGACGCCCGACTATGCTCTCACGCAGATATGCCCCAAGACGAGGATGATTCCTCCACCCGGTAGCGTTCTTCTCCAAGAAACACTCCCCAGCGGAATGCAACTATGAGATTTACGACAAGGAGCTGTTGGCAGTTGTAAGAAGGTTTTCGAGGAGCCACATAACCTCGAGGGTCCCCGCTTCCCCATCACGCATTAATTATAGAAATCCTGGAATACTTTACGTCCCACGGTTAAGAACCGACGCTGACCATTGAATTTCGTCCCGCTTTAATTTTGTAATCCAGTTTAGGCCAGGAAAACAAGGAGGGTTCGACGACTTACCCGAGATCAAGGATTTGCCAAAAGTTAAGTGACGAACGGCTGACACATCAATCGCAGTGGTTTTGAAGGTGAGAATTTGGAATCAAAGATGTTTGTTTTTACGGCTTTTCGACAAACGAACTCACGAACGCCCACCGAAGCGAGTTGTTGATCCGTTACCAAGAAGACAGTTTTCCAAATCAGTCCTGTCCACGCCCGCGAGATTCAAGATTAAGATCTCTCATTAATGGAAGACGGAGTGACGGATTCCTTCTATATCGCCAGTTCATCTACGCCCTCGAACAGAACGACTCCAGCTTCGACTACTATGACCAATTACGATAGTTCTCCACGGACACCCCGCCGCCGCTTAATACCTTTAACTCCTTACCGCAATTACTACCTACCTAATATGAAAAAGATGTTGACCGCTATGCGATGAATCACATAAGGCTTTCGCAAAGAAAGTTCTCCCGCACGCGCTTCCAAGGCCCTTCGCCCACTCTTCAGACCTAGCGCCTTTGACGGATGGTCTATGATTTTGTTATCGGACTTCAAGAACGGTTTTAATGCAATTTTATTGCGCGATCGCTGACGAAGATGCTATTTTATTCCACGACCGAAGAATCGAACGCTGCGACGCTACATGCACTCGAAATAGCCGTTTTCACGACTTCGAAACCATTGTCTCGCATCACAGACGCTAGCTTTACAGAGAATTCTGGCGCTTTACGCCCCGCCGAAATTGCCCTCATAGTAAGCTGCTTCATCCACGTACAGACAAGAAACCGGAGGATTAACGCCATCACAACAATACTCTCGCGCTTACGCCTCCTACCAGCAGGACGACATCCAATACCTACGGCCAGAGACTGAACGAATAATCAATCACGCTTCCGAGACATCACCAAGATGTCCCCTGCTTCAGCCAATCCATGGAGGACTTCGTGACGTTTTTTGCCCCATCAAGAATACTGGAAAGACTAATTAACGGCGATCGCCCAACGGTATTACAGAAGATTAAGACAATTTACGAAGATTCACAAGAGACGGCCAGAAATTTCAAAGAATCCATGAGTGACGGCGACGGAATAATAACCCTCGCCTCTGCAGATGCTGCCGGAGACGGCGATTCCTTCCACCAAACATTGGCATCGTTACCAAAGAACCTGACTAAACGATCGTCACGCCATGGATTTTTACGCGATGAAATTTTCACCCTCTATGAAGATTCACCCTGCTTACGTTCGCTTGTCTCATACCAAAGAACCTGGCCCCCAAGAGATACCGCCACCAAAGAATAGAATCAAGGCCAACAGGAATGGAGGAAGAAAGTTTTGGATTCTCACGATTTACACTAAGACTCTAATACTTTATTTCAGATTTAAGATGACGACCATCCCTAAGAACCCTCGGAGGACTTGGAAGACGCCTCCGACTTTATTGAAGAGCTTTACGAGATATCCTCAAACCAAGCGCCACTGAGTTGGCCAAGGAGGCTTAATCTATCACTTACAGACTACCGGCTACAATGAAGATATTTTGAATCTAGCTTTACGGTCATGCTTTTTTGCGTTTTGAGTTTCTTTACTGTTACATTATGCTATGAGTCATGAATGCAAGTGATTAGAGATATATATACGCCTTCGCCACGACCTTCCCTTTCGTTTCTTTCTTCTTCTTTCTTTCCTTACGCTGTTTCTTCCTCAAGTATCAACCCTACGGTTTAGGTCATTATTCTCAGATCCTGGGCTCAATATACCACGTTATAACCATATTTCGCCAAGACCACCTCGGCCTTCCATACCTCGCCCGTCTGTTCGTTTTCGCCTCGCTTCGCCTTGCTTGTCTTCGCTTCGCCATATTTACGCATCAGAATCGCTGCCCACTCCAGATCCTTGCCTCCATCGCCTGCTAGAGAGCTTATCCTGACCTCCGCCCCACAACACCGCTTCTAAGCAGGCCCCTTCACGATTCTTGTTCTCCCTGCTCTCTTTCGGCAGACTTCTTCTTTGGTTTTTGTCTCCGCGTTGTTCAGAACATCATTCACTTTCTTCACAGATATCAAGACACCATAACGATCCGATGCTCTCTTTAAACCACTCAACCTTCTTTAAGAATGATCGACATAGCGACTTCCACATAGCGACTTCTTCCATCGCTATGTTGTTCAGACTATCCCTTCACGCAAGATTCCCTATTGTCAGATCTACGCCGATAGGTCAGATGTCCGCCTTTCCCGCAAATACCGTGACTTCGCTTTTTTCCCTATTTATTTAAGACGCCCACCAACGACTATATCCACAAGACGCATCGCGACCGTTGTTCTCTCAAAGCTGCCTTCCCAATATAATCCCTACACCTCTTTTCTTGAACATCTTCCGTATTGTGCAAATATCCATCATCAATCCTAACCCGACTCTTTAACACCTCCTTCCTCATCTCATCTGTCTCCACATGAATCACCACTGCCCTTAACCCGTTCCCAACATCCATTGCTGACAACCACCGCGGATCCTTGCATAACCTGTAGTTATTCAATTTCTCAATATGTTCCCGCAGTTCCTTCATCTTGCCATTCCATTCACTCTTCACGCTGTACACCACCAAGCCCTTCCAGTCCTCTGTTCTATATTTCACACCTTCCGCCCCCTTCAATTTTCCTAGCTTCTCCGCATTACCCTTCAATACCTTTTCGCTTTCGAATTCTACTCTCACTTCCTCCCCTTTCCCGTCTCTCTTCTGTACCACCCTCACTTCCTTGATCTGCTTCTCTCCATCAATACTGTGCTAGATAGAGAGAGATTACAACATTTTTTGTGCGCTCTACTTAATTACTGTGTGAAACGGCACAGCAGAGGCCGTTCGGGGCTCAAATACGATGGTAAGTGGGCTACTCGCTAGACCTTATACAAACACCGCCGGCGACTCCGCCCCTGGAATAATGTTACTATTGATTTCCTATGAGAGGATGTGTTGTGTGGTATGACACCAAAAGGATCACACTTATATAGGGTCAATATCAGGGAAAGGATGTGCGGGTGACTTGGTTCTCAGCAATACTCAGTCACGAAGTAAAGGAATTGATATGTATATGTGTTCCTCATCACTAAATTCTTTAAAAGACCTCCGGCACTCATTCGAAATATCAGTGAGCACTTATACAGGACCTATAGGTTTATAGTCTCTATGAACCTCGTATGTTATGGCCCAGATATGTATATGAGGGGTGCCGATAAGTATATAATTCGATCAATCCGTGGTGAAGGATACTAGCTAGACACATACGTCCATCGGGCCGCTCTATCGGGGCCACTACTCTACAGGCTGGGCTAGAGGGGTTGATCAGATGCCATATGTGCTGGCTGTCACATAAAGTATGTAATTGTGCTCCCGGGAGTGCAGTGCTGGTGGTGCTTTGCTCCCGGAGGGTCACTACCGTGACGTACTCTACGTAACGCCATGTTTCTCTCCCGCCAAGAAGTGGGTTCGATGTAGGGGCAACGTTACTTAGGAGGGTGCTGTGGGGTTCATGGACCTACTTCTTACTTACAGGTACGTGTAGCTTGCCTACATGTAAAGCCCCTACCCAAACGTTTTCGTGAAAGCCCGAAAGTAGTTGGATGGTGAAACATCATAACCCAGCAACAGGGTTCTCCACTACGTACAATACAGTATTCTGTTAATTGCACCTTAACTACTCTTTTTTTACTAACTCGAGAATGTGCAAAAGGCTTCTCCCAAGGGTAAAATCTTTTCTCTCTCTCTTTTTTTTTTTTTTTACCTCTGTTCATCTTTATAATTAATTGTGTTGTGGTTCTATAGTTACTTGGAAACTTAGTTTATTTTGGCCCTTTCACGAAAAACGTTGGGTAGCGACCTTTACGGACGTAGTTCTAGGCGGGAGTGGCTAGGGGCTCTGTAAAACATAGAGTAGGTACATACCGAGAACTCCTCAGCTGATGCAGGAGGAGAGCATGTCTTCTTAGAAGAACATCACGGACTACGAAGAAGCGTCTATACCAGGCAGGAAGGACACAATCAATTCTCGGTAGAGGTTCCGAAGATCCCCCCACCTACGTACTTGCAGCGGGCCTGATAACAGAAACTACGTACCCGCTGCCATGCATGGAAGAAGAAGAAGAAGCTACACAATGCCATGTACTACGACAGCGGAACCCCCTAATCTGGGCTTCCGGTGGTTAGGGTTCCCCAAACGGGGGTTTGACGTTGTGACGTTGTGAGAGGGTCATGAGGGGTCACTCGGCCGAACGGGTGCGGATAAAAGGGCTTGGGAGCGGGGGGCATCTGCCAAGCAATTAGCGATACGGGGGGTGCTCGAGCAGATCAGATCGGGGGACCCTTTCCTTCTCAATCTTGAATTCCCTTGAGTGTGTAGCTGGAGACTCTTCTTCGTGCATGTCCCCCCGATTTACCCCCCCCCCCCCAACAAAGGTAATACTGCTCGATAAGGGACTCTAGAATTCGGTGCTTTGTAAGTGTAAAGCCATTGAGTAGAGATAGATAGCTCTAGGTATTATTAACGCTGATGCTCCCCTCCCCCGCCAAGGCCCGTCGGCTGGACCCTGACATCATAGCTATGCTTCTCAGGAGCATTGCACGCCGCACAGCAGCGGCGTGAAGGGACGAATGGATCAAGGTCTTGTCAGATGGCCGTTGCTTCCAAAAAAAATAAATAAAAAAAAATACGTAGAGCACCAACCCGCCCGCTACCTAGAGTAGAGTAGACTAGACTACCCCACTTTACCCTCCCCACACATAAAAAAAAAGAAAAACGCGGGGTAGATAGGTAAGATAGGAAAAACCCCAGGATAGCCTCGGCAAACCTCCATTGGGATACTCGGGATACTCTTTTTGGGCTGGTGTCCTGGCGGGGGGGGGAGGGCTTTTTGTACCTACCTTTGGGGATATGGATATGTTGCCCTTTTCAACCGTGTCTGTGGAATTGAGTCTATCTATTGGCCAAGGACGGAAGGAAGGGACTTTGGAGGTCCACAAGATGTAGAGTTGGGTAGGTAGTTCAAGAGAATTGCCCTTTTTGCTTTTGAGACCTCACGAGCTGGTTCAACACAGAGTTCGAGTAACGTCGGCGCAACTGCCGGTGGAATTGTCGAGTGGTTTACTAATTGGGGCCAGAAGAGCATATATATAAGGAGAAGGAGAAGCTGGAATTGAGCTCCATCCTGTTCACCAAAGCTCTCATCGTCCTATCTACTCATCATATACACCTCTACAGCTATCTAGCAACCATGGGCTCCATAGCAGAAACCAAGCAACAGCTCCCAGACGGATCCATAAAGCCTGCCGAGCTCCCGCCAGCATCATGGTCGATCCAGCCCTCGGAGGCGTCGGAACACGCCTCAATTGCCCAGAGCTGGGTGGCCTCCTTCTCGAACCTCCTATCCTCCTCCACCGCCCCGAATAGAGCATCCCTGAGCAACGTCTTCCTCGAGAACTCGTACTGGCGCGATCACCTCGGCCTATCATGGGACTACCGCACTTTGCACGGGCCCTCCAAGATGGAGGCCTTCTTCGCGCAGAACCCAGCGGTCCGCCTGAAAACGGTCGAGATCGATGTCAAGAACCCACAGGCGGTTTCGCTGGCAACGCTGATCCCGGGAGAGGAGTATAGAGCCGTGCAGGCGTACCTCAAGATAACCACCGAGTTTGGCGCGGGGCGAGGCCTGGTTAGGATCTTTAGGGACGGCCCGGGGGGTCAGCCAAAGGCATATACGCTCTACACGGTTTTGGAAGAGCTTAGTGGACATGAAGAACCATTGGGGGCGAGGAGACCCCATGGTGTGGACCATGGCGCGAAACAGTCGAGAATGAGCTGGAAGGATAGGAGGGAAGCTGAGATTGAATTCGCGAACGGCGCTGAGCCAACGGTGTTGGTTGTAGGCAAGTAGTACTTTACTCCCCTTAAGTGAACCTAGTAATAATGGGCTTGCTAACGTTGGTCGATTGCTTTGGTTACAGGAGCCGGGCAGGGTGGTCTCACGATTGGTGCTAGGCTCAAGATGCTTGGCATCCAGACCTTGATCATTGACAAGAACGAAAGGGTTGGTGATAACTGGAGGAAGAGATATCATCAGTTGGTCCTTCACGACCCAGTCCACTTTGACCATCTTCCCTACATCCCCTTCCCAGCCAATTGGCCTGTAAGAGACCCGAACCCCTCTTAATAGCTATCCCCAAAGCTTACACTAGGTTTCTACCCCCCCAAAAAGATCTACACCCCGAAAGACAAGCTTGGGGACTGGTTCGAGTCCTATGCCAGCAGCATGGAACTGAACGTGTGGACCTCGAGCACCGTAAGCAGCACCGTCTGGGACCCCACCAAAAAGCACTGGACCGCCACCGTTGTGCGTTCCGGCGGCCCCAACGGAACATCATCCACCCGTGTCTTCCACCCGCGACACATAGTCATGGCCACCGGCCACTCCGGCGAGCCAAACATCCCCGCCATCCCCGGCATGGGGGCGTTCCAGGGGGACCGCATCTGCCACAGCTCCCAATTCCCCGGCGCCCCGCAGCCCGCCACGGGGAAGAAGGCCGTGATAGTGGGGTGCTGCAACAGCGCTCACGATATCGCGCAGGACTGGTATGAGCAGGGCGCGCAGGTTACAATGGTCCAGAGAAGCACAACTTGTGTTCTCTCCAGTGAGCACGGTATGGATGAGCTGATTAGGCCGATTTTCAATGACAATAGCGTAAGTCTACCCCCCCCCCCCAAATCTCTCTTCGATTACAACCTAATAGATATATGTTGTTATAGCCTCCTGTTGAAGACGGCGACATAAATATGTACGGCACCACCGCCCCCGTCCTCAAACGGCTCCACGTCGACACCACAAAGCGCATCAACCGCCTCGACCACGAAATCCTCGAGGGCCTCGAAAAAGCCGGCTTCAAACTCGACAACGGCACATTCGACACCGGCTTCGTCTTCAAGTACTGGGAGCGCGGCGGCGGCTACTACATCGACGTTGGCGCCTCAAAGCTCATCATCAGCGGCAAGATCGCCATCAAGCAAGGGCAGGAGATCAAGCAGATCCTCCCGCACGGGGTCGAATTCGCGGACGGCAGCGTCCTGGAGGCGGACGAGATTGTGCTCGCGACGGGATACGATAATATGAGGTCTACGGCCGTCCGCATCTTTGGAAAGGAGTTGGGGGAGAAGGTGAAGCCTGTCTGGGGGTTGGACGAAGAGGGTGAGATTAGGACGATGTGGAGGCGGAGTGGGCATGATGGGTTTTGGTATATGGGCGGTAAGTTTTCCCCCTCTTTTTTCTTTCGTTGTTTGGGATCATTTTACTGATGCTGGTTTTTTCGTTTCTTTAGGGAATCTTGGATTTGCGAGGTATTTTAGTCGTTTATTGGCGTTGCAGTAAGTCTAATCCAAATTTATATTCCCACCGTGGGGGTTGCGTTGCTAATATAGTTGTTACTACTGTAGGATCAAGGCAATTGAGGAGGGATTGACAACTTATGATAAATATTGAGTGTAAATGATCAGCACACTCTTGGCTAGTAGTAATATTTATTTCTTATGGGAGTGGAATTTAAAATATCGTTCAGATTATCACGATACTTGCCCGAAATTATTGAATTACATACCATGGCCCCTGTTTTGTAATGTTGCTTCTCCTAGTTAAATCAACACCATTAAAAAGAAAATTTTGTTGAGCCACCTCTGACCGAAAACAAGAGGGGAAAGGCTTCTACAAAGTTAGTAAACCGCGGTTTAGTTTATTGGAGGACACCAAAACTCAATGACAGACTAAAGACTACAAATCCACATCCAACGACAGTATATTTCCATCAGAAATAGAACCGAACCTCTTTTTCCCCATTGCTGCTTGTGCCCTCCGAGGTTTTGCCCAGAACCGCCTATTTTTATCCTACCCTCCTTCCCCACGACGTTCAACCCCCAAACAATGCTGATAGATGAATCATGCGGTTACAGGGCGGAACAATGACTGATTCATCTATCGGCATCACCCTACCCATTCCTCAGGAACAGTTGCACCAAATCCAGCTTGGGCTTCGCAAGGGTCAGCTGAATACTCAGGATAACACCTCCCAAATCCTTGGAGCGGATTAGAAATCAACATTTTATAAACACGGATGGCAATTTTGATATCGCGGTATTGGAGACTGACGACTCCTCCGGACTGGTTGCACTCCAAAACGTCGCGTTTATTGACGCTCAACAATTGATACAAGCGGTCTAGAGGCATATCCGTTGGGATCCCAGAGATCTTCAGACAGCGTGTTGCTCCCGATGCAAGTTGATTTGCAAGGTCTTGGTCAATTGGGGGGCTTGGATCGTTTGACCACTTAACGATTATCCTAGACTGAAGCCTAGGAAAGGTAGAGCGTGGGCCATTGTGCTGTTCATAAAAGTTCCTGGCAGCATTTGGGTCCACAAAAGTGATATGGACATTGTCCTCCCCCAGAACTTCAATCAATTGCAGTTTCCCTCCACTTATCCATCTGATAAGGTATTTGTGCGATTGGCAGCACATGCCTTCTTCCACAGTCAAAGAAAGAGATCTTTTCTGCGTTGAAAAATTATCAATAGGCAATTGAGGGATCACTGCTCTATTAGCATTGATATTCGCTACTAGTTCTGGAGATTCTTCTCTCGGACGTTTATTTCCCCTCCCTCTTAAAGTGTTCCCAGGCTCCCCAGAAGGGTTATTTTCGCCTCTTTTAGGGGTATCATACGTAAGGGGTCCGATTCCACAACCATCCATAGGGCGCATGGCTCCTTGGTTCATAGGGTATTCGTGCTGGGCAGGCTGGGGTTCGTGTGCTTGTTGATTTTCCCTAGAATTTTGGGGGCGGTTCAATTGGGTCCCTCTGTGGATATCAGCCCTCCAGGGACCTATGTTGTGTGCGCCACTAAGTTGGATGGGTGGTTGGTTGGTTTGAGGAGCTCTGCGATCATTGACCATGCCTATGCCCCCATTTTGATGAGCCAGCAGCGGCCCAAGGGTCGGGCCCTGGGTAACGCTGTCCAGGGGGAAGATATGCCCTGGCAAGTTCTGCTGATTTCCATTGGCTTCCCCTCTTTCAGGGCTATTCTGCTGGCTGTTCTCTGGGAATGGGGGGGCGGGGATAATTAACCCGGCGGGGCCACCGGTGATATGCCCGTCTTGCTGCCGAGAGGGCAGACCCGTACATAAAGGAAACCTCGGATCTACCTTAGGGAGGGGATTCTGAGGGGGGTTATGACGAGGAGAGTGCTGAACTGAAGGCTGCTGAGGCTCATGATGCTGCTGAGGCTCATGATGCTGGCGGGGTTGCCCAAATTGTTGTTGAGGTGATTCATTAAGACATTGTACATTTTCCCCATTGAGCCGCCCTGAGATAGTCGATTGAAGGGTCTGTAAGGCTGCTTCCGTCTTTGCCAGCTCCCCACTCTTCTCAGCAAGGGCCTTTTGACTTTGATCAAGGGCCGCTTTTAGTTCCCCAATTTCCTTGCCGTATTTTTCCTCCAGTTGCCTTTTATTCGCTTGATGGTCTTTGTAAGTTGCCCCTATAGCACCATTTATCATGATATCGGTCCTTGCAAATTCAAATTCTCTTTCCTGTTGCTGAATAACAAGCTGCCTGTATCTGGCATCGGAGTATTGCTCATCGTACTTCCTTCTAATTTGCAAATCTTTCTCCGATATTTCCTTCTTGTGCTTTCTTCTGAGAACCGCAAATTTGTGCTCCCAATGCTCGTTGTTGCGGTCCCAGGTACGAGCTGGAACAATTATTGCCTCTTCGGCACCTGTCCCAGCCAAGCGCTCAATCAAGTTATGGATATTATTGCAGGCAGGAAAGTGTGAAGAGTCTTTAGGGGCCTCTGGGACAAAGCTAGGAGGAATCTCGGGGCTTGGAGAGCGAGGCTCGGGCGGAGGATTGATTTCTCGGTCCCCAAAGCTACGAATCATGAAGTGACGGTCATTTTCCGCCGGCATCGGGACTATTTGGCGAGACATTGCTAAAACGAATAGAGAGGTTAGTGGAGGAACGATTGTCAAAATCATCAAGGGGCACTAAATGTTTTTCGAACAGATCAGGGGGGTCTTACCAGATTTATTCCTTTACAAAAATCAAAGAGCCCAAGACACGATACAGAGAGTAGCAAGCCTTTATCCAAACTCAATTAGCATACTTATACCTGTCGTTAGAGGATTTTGGAAAAACACACCTGTGAGCCTAAGTAATAAGGTTAAAGACAAAGCCTTCCCCCAACAGGGGAGCTCTATCAGAAAAACTTGCCAAAGGACAATGGCCCGAGAGAGAGGGGCGGAAACCCAAAGTTTATGGTGAAAGATAAAATGGAGAAGGGTAGAGAGGGTGGGAAAGGGATAGAGTGGGATGGGGGATGGTGGGATGGTGGGGCGGTGGGATGGTGGGATGGCGGGATGATGGGATGGGATGGTGGGATGGTGGGATGGTGGGGTGGTGGGGTGGTGGGGGTGGCCGAAGGAGGCTTTCGAGTACCTCCACCAAACAGACCAACGAGATAACGAATGAGGAAGGAAAGAGATAAAAGAATTCATGAGATGATACTTCCTGTAAAGCACTAACGGGTGAATCAACTCCCAATAAATAAACAAATAAATCCCCCTTAAGGCAGATTCAAAATCTAGTGCCAATGTCGAAACATAGAATATCACTCGTTCCAATACATTTAGCTGAGACAACGGCAGGGACTTTGATAGGGGCGCTTCAGGTAGCAGAAACTCTCGCACTATCACCCCCCCCCCCCTCTCGCTGGGAGAGATGCTTATGTAGTGAGCGGTATAAATACGGTCAGTTCTTGCTGATGGCGAATGAGTAAACCAAAAGAGGCCTCATCAACACTGAAACCTCAGTATATGAGTTGAGTAAATCTGCCTCCGAAATCAATGGTTAAATTGTCGAGTACATGCGCATAATATTGCATGGGTACATGCGCATATATTACGTACACCAGACCAATCGCACTACTTGCAGAACATTAACCCAGAGAATATCTGGTCCGGACTTGTACTGAATGAATTTCCATCCTCGCAAAGGACGATACGAAACCTAGCTATCGAACAAGAAAAACAAAAACATACTTTCCGTACAAGCTTGCATATCGTCCTCATACATCAACTCTCTACTTTCTTCCCTTCTTCTTCCCGGGGACAACCTTGAAAGCCGCATTTGTCTCGGGACTAACCTCTCTAGCAGCAGGCTGAGGCTTTCCCTTCGCGACCTCATTCCATCCACTTGCGCCGCCGTTAGCAGTTCCAGCATCAATGATAATTCCTTTATTAGCAGCAGATCTACGACGGACAAACTCCTCAGCGAAACGGCGGCCATCCATGGTTGTTGTGCACGTATAAATGGTCTCAGCAATGAGTTCGGTCTCCGCAGGGAAGGTCAAGAGAGTTTGAATGAGCTCATCAGCTATTAAATATTAGTGTCACGCTAACACCCAAGTCACAGTGGAGAAATACCTTGTAAACCCTGGTTCAATCCCTTGATGCTTGCTTTACACCACTTCATGAACTCCTCGTTTGCGCTCAATGTAGGAGGCTTGGGCGCTGGTGATGTTGGCAAAACCTTTTTGGCTGCTGAAGCAGCAGGAAGTCCCAAAGCAGGTGTGGTAGGTGCACTCTTCAAGGATTGAGGGGGAGCGCCAGGGATGGGGCTAGTGGCAAGATTCTTGGACTTGCCACCGGGACCAACAGTAGTCCATACACCTCCAACTACTCCAACCGTGTTGAGCTGTGGTAGTTGCTGGGTCTTGCCAGCAAGGTCTGCGTATCGCTTACCACCAGCGGGAGTGGGGTGGGTGGCAATGCTCTGGGTTGCTTGGGCGGCGGCAGCTGCGGCCTTCGCTTTACGGAGCTCCTCTTCCTTCTGAATCTGCTGAAGAGTTTTCTTAGCACCCCCAGTAGGTAAAGTGTTTGCTTTCACCAAGGGCTTAGCCCATGCTGAGGCCTGACTGCTAGATGGAGTGCTAGAGGGAGAAGTAGCCCAAGTCGCTGTAGATGGCAAACCAGGTGCGGGAGGTGGGGGTTGAGTGTTGACCTGTTGAAGCAACATTTGACGTTTGTGTTCAGCTTCAGCAGCGTCTTTTGCCTGCTGTGCCTTGGCCTCAATCTCCTGAATTTCCTTCAAAGAAGGCCCCTTAATCTCGTTTTCCTTGTTTGCCCAAGGCGCGACGGAAACACTTGTATGCGGGGTTTCAGATGAAGGACTACGGGTCATGGGGAGTGTAGAGGCTGCGTTTTCTGAAGCATGGTGAGAGCCAGGCGGGGGAGGGAAGGGCTGAACAAGAGGCTGTTCGATTTCCTGCCAAACGGACGCAGGAGGAGCGGGTTGCGCTTGCTTGGGGATTGGCGAGGACCTAGCGGATGGCCCCTTAGGGACGCTAATTTTTGGTTGCTCATTTGATTTTTGCTCTGACTCAGGGTCCCAATGGTCCTCAGTACTCGATAAAGCAGCGTCAGTCGATCGCTCGTTTGACTCATGGGATTGCTCATGCTGTTTTTCTTGGGAAACCCTGTCCTCCTTTTCCGCGTCCTGGTGAACCTGTTGTTGTGTCTGTGTTTGTGTGGTAGTAGCGTCGATCCGCTGCTGCTGCTGCTGTTGTGCCTGTTCCAATTCTTGCTGCTTCTCAACTTGCTGATGTTGGTTTTGGTACATTCTCTGTGTCTGGCGTTGCATATCGAGGAGTTGCTTCTGTTGTTCTAATTGAATATGGTTCGGTGGGTGAACCTGTTGCTGCTGTAAAAATTGATTGCCTGGCTGCATCTGAAGTCCATGCCCAACACCGAAAGTGTCCCCCGCGCCCCCAGCAGCAGCACCAGCCTGACGTAGTAGAACACCTGGTTCAAACGCATTCTGTGGCCCAACGCTGGGTGGGCCGGCAGTCGGGTTAGCAAATCCGCCAGGACTCTGCAAGCTCCCCTGCAAACTTCCATAACTAGGTTGTGAATGTAAACTCTGTTGCGAGTGTTGGTGGTGCAATACTTGATTTTTGGCAAAGATCTGCTGCTGAACAAGATATTCTCTCTGCCTTGCTAGGAGATACTGTTCCTCTTGCTTCCTTCTTTCCAAAGCATTTTGTTGGTCGGCAGTGAGTGTGGTTCCAAAGCTTGGGAAACTTCCTGCGAAAGGTGGTTGAACAGTACCAGGCTGTTGAGTATCTAGAGGCCAACCCGACCAAGCATTAGGTACTGGGGCCACTGGGGCTGTGGCGGGAGCGGTCGAGCCCGGTGGCGCCTGTAGAGGAACTAGGAAAGGTTCTCGTGTGTTTCCGATCCTACGCACCAGTTGTCCGAGTGGTTCAAAATCGTGGTCCTCAATCCTTTTCACTGCGAGCTCCTGAGTAAAGAATCCAGCTTTGTACCAGTCATGCATTTCCAATCCCGAGAATGGACCTTGTATGGTGCCAGATGGATCACGGTATGTCCACTGTATCTTGTCTGGCATAACTAACACGGTCTGTGGTTGCGGTGGCACAGTTCCAGGAGGTGGCCTGATTGGTTGTGTTTGGTGTGACATTGGCGGCTGCATTGGGTTGGATTGGTTCTGCATCTGGAGACTTCCGAGGGTGAAAGAATCTTCGCGTTCTCTGGAAAACATAGAATCCCCCGATGCTTGTGCGCCAATATTTCCAAGGCTTCTGGTAGTGTGCAATCCCGAGAACAGATCTGAAACGTCGCCTCTCTCCCTCATCGGGCTGTCAATATTGCCAAACCCTCTTCTACTTCCAAATCCTCCAAACCTCAAGTCGCCAAATCCGTCATTTGATTCAAACCCACCGCTTTCATCCTCCATCTGTTGCTGTTGCTCTGGTGAGAACATCTGAGCGAGTCTACTACGGCTAGCCGAGCCAAATGGCCCGCCACCACCAATACTGCCCATGCCCCCCATGCCACCGCTCGTCAAGAGAGTGCCCCCAGGGCTAGCCAGATCGCCCAACCCAGAGCCAAAAAACGCGCTTGGGGCGGCAGAGGTTCCTAGACCCCCGGGAGTCCCAACCTGTCCTCCCCATAGCCCGCTCCCGCTTATAGACCCAAAGCTGCCAAGTCCTCCTACAGCACCCAAGCCTGCAGTGGAACTCCTGCCGCTGCGGTCGCTGCCGGGTGCCCCAACATCACGTTTAAATCCGCCACCAATGATGCCACTTCCGTGGCCGCCGTCACCATGAATATCGTTGATATCGTCTTCGTCCGCCTTTTCCGGCGCTGGGCTCTGATAAGGATTGGTTTCGGTTGGACTCAAAGGTTCATTCTCATTGAGCCCGCCGACCATACCACCTATACTTCCTTGCCGGGATCTACCGTGAAGTGGGTAGTTGCCGTGCTGGTTTAATTGCAGGTTTTGTAACTGCTGGTGAAGACTCCCCTGGCCTATACCGCCCAGGGTTAAGCCCTCACGGCTGCCCCCAAGCCCAGAAAAGCCAAGGTCACTTCGAATTTTTGTAGGCGTAGCAATGTTATTTCCACCTCTCGGCGCATTTACAGAGGCGGATGCCATATTACCAAAAGAAGTCGAACTTTTGATGCGGTGAGGATCTTCCATAGACGAGTGGGGAGAGTGACGCCCCTGACCATTTCCATGATCATCTTGATCCCTATCCCCAAAAGGATCGGTGTCGGAACTCATTGGCCTCTCCCTTTCCTCCTCATCACGGTGATGGTCGACGCTATGCGAAACTACTCGACTTACGTCGTCCTCTTCCTCTTCCACGTCTTCAACCTTGGGTGGCGCAGTAGAGCCCCTTGTGCCACTAGTGCCCCCCCCGGTTTTGGTTTTCTCAACGGTATTAGTAGTGCTCTGCAAGGAAAAGCCGCCCATTGCACCGCCAAAAGTGCCATTACCGAAACTACCCATGGGGCTGTTTAGGGCGCCACTGCTAGCGAAACCACTCGAACCGGCCACACCACTTGTCCAAGCGCCACTTCCCTTTCTAATAAGTCCAGCACTTCTCGCACCTCCGGTAGTAGAAGATCCTTCCTCTGTGCCTTTGTCTTTTGCATGGTCGTCGTCTCCGGAGGTGCCGGCAGTACTACCCCAACGGCCAAACAAAGTACCCCTACCCCCGGTATCCTCCGGCTCACGTAGCTCAGTCCTACGCCGAGGAACCTGAGGTGGGGTCGAAGTAAATGGTGAACCCGTCAGGGCAGCATCCGATGTTTCACGACGGCGATTTTGCGGACGATTGGCGCCAGGAGTAGAAATATTCCCAGGAAGAGCACCGCTATTAGAGCGTTTGGGAGGTGGCGTATTGGTAACAACCGCATGATGGTTTGTAGGCCCCTGATTATTTTGGTTCGGGGGGACTTTGTGAGGTGAGTTGACATTATTGGAAAATAACTGAGCGCGGGAAAGGTCAGTCTATATGCCAAGACGATATTGCGTTTTTGCATTTGCATGAAACACGGCCACGTCACTTGTGATTGTGGGATATAGGGAGGAAACAAAACACACCTCTCGCTCCTCCTCAGTCAACTCTTCCAAACTGATAGGCTTTAGTCCACCATCTTTATCCCAACAAACATCCGCACCACCCTCGTCACCTCTACCCCAACCAGTATTGTTCCCGGAACTCGTATCTCCCAAGACTAGATCCTTTACATCCCTCAAAGAGTTTCCATTCTGCTCTTGTTGCCTAAAGATTCCTAGCAAATCATCTTTGCTGTAAGTAGTGTTGATAGAACCCCCCACGCCACCTCTATTATAGTGATGGGGTGGATGATACACGTTAGAACCCGAAGGGGTTAAAGGTGGCTGGGAGTGCTGTGACGTAGGAGGGTGGGTGAGAGTGGTAGAGAGTGAAGGGCGACGGTGAGTGCTAGAGGTAGTTGAATTACCATTTGCACGTCGGGTCCTTGAAGGGTCAGAAGAGGTCAGCATTTTTGCTTGCAAATTTTTTTTTATTTTTATTTAGAAGGTTTGAGAAGGCAAAGTTGGTAGAGCGATGAAGGGTAGTAGTAGCAGAGGAAGGGGAGGTTGAAAATGTGGAAGATTGTTCGTGGGTTGAAGAAGAGTTGGTAGTTAGTGGCCGCTGTAGTGGGGGTGTGGGTCATGCGGGAAAAGAAAAGGCCTAAGCTACGATCGATGCAGGATGGATGGAAGGGTGATGGATGGATGGAAGGCGGGGGGATATGGGATGGGAGGGGGGTAGGAGCAGGGAAAAAAGTTTATAGGTTTAGAGGTAATTGGAATGTGGTTGGCAACGCAGGAACACAAGAGTATTGAGGAAAGAATACGGGCTGTACAAAAAAACCGGAACGGAAAGAGGAAACGCGATGGCGATGAATGAACACAACACCATCGGATAGGATGAAGACAATCACAATAATGAAAAATAAAATTAGAAAATGAAAATGCATTTCAGTAATAAAAAAGAAAAAAAGAAAAAAAAAGACGGAAAAAAAGAAAAATAGTCTTGAATAAAATTATTCAAAATAGGAACGAAGGTTCTCACCAATCGCCAGAGCCTCCTCCTCCGCCACCACTCGAGGTGATACTGGCAAGAGGTGCACCATCCTTTGACGCGGTTGCAGAGAACGGAGAGAATGTAGATGATGAAGACATTGTGAAGGGATCTGTGCTTCTTTTGTCTACTGTTGTTACTAACTGGGGTTATAGTAATGTAGCAGTAAAGGGAATATCACTCTGCAGGAAGATCAAAAAAGAATTTTGCAAAATCGCTCTAGACTAGGTTTGAGGACTGAATTGATTGCGATGGTGAACAGTTTTTTTTCGCTGATCGTTGTTCTGAAGGTTTGTTGACTGACGTGATGTGAACGAACTCGAACAGAGAGAAGAGGTGTGTGTGCGTTGCAGTTGTAGCAAAAGAGTAGGTCTTTGTGTAGCGAGGGCAAAAAAAAAGGGTGCCGTGACACACACACGAAATGCAACTCTTACTTGGCTAAAGGTGAGGGGTGTAGTGACAAGAGGCTGGGTTAGCATATTTCTACTTTAGGAAATATTTTAATGTTACCCTGACATTTTTATACCCCTTCTTCCTCTTCTGCCGGCCGGTTTTCTCCATTTTTTCCTTTTAAAAAAAAATAAGTTTTATACATACCCCGGTTCATCTCCTGAATATATCTCACGTTTCTTTTATCAGCTTTAATTCTACGTGCATAGAGCCGTGATTGCCCGTCCAAAAGAAGCCGTTTGGTAGTACCTCCACACTAAAAGATGGGGGAGATGTACCCACAGGAGATGAGTGAAGTCATTGGACCCTGGTGAAGCGAGGCGCGGGCTGGCTTGCGTTACATACTTTTAACAGCGGTTGCAAATCTGTAATAATTTGGACGGTTTTTGCGTGTGATCGACCCGTGTCGTCACCCCAGCTGCCTGTTCACGTGAGGACGCGATTCAGATCTTCAGATCCAGCTTGGACCCTATACTGGCACTCCTATGAAGGTCCCAGCTTGCGCCTTAATGTTTATCAGGACACCCTTGTGGCCACAAAGATGAGTTAGATATGGTTAATGTCCAGATATTGATCAGTACCTTAACAGAACACCAATCATGACATAGTACGTGTGACGATTTTTCCAATAGCTAACAATTGATAGTGCATTTTTAACGCAATTCAATATAAGTACGCTCGGCACCCGGCACCTATCAGGCATGATCTGACCGTTAGGGTCGAAAAACAGAAGGTACATGTATCTGTTCTGGTTTCAACCTGATATTTAACTGCAGCCAAAGGTTTAAAAAGGAAAGAGACCTAATTGGTACCCCAAATTCTCGAAATGGATCGAAATACTAACGCTTTGATAACTCGAGCGGGTGCGGGTACTGGTCGCCCCAAAATTAAAAGTGCACCTACATGCAGACGCTCTCGTGGGGATGTAGTGCTCACGGGGGGTGTGGGGATATGTGATTTGTTTCTTTCCACAAGACAGCTATATTTGTAAAACAAGTAAATTCGAAATTAATACTGCATGAGGCCTGAATAGTTCATGCTTTTGAACTATGAGTTTTTTTCGAGTTGATCTTGCTCATGTTGGAGTAGAAAATATCCCCCGCGGCCGCCACACGCCTGTGGGATATACAAAATTAAAACTTAAAGGATATTTGGCAGCCAATATCATCCACGCTATACCCTCTTTTAATTGAGCTTGAGACCAAACCCTACATACACTCATCACCCGGAAGAATGCCATCGGGGAACGATAATTATATAATTAAAGAGGTTTGGGATTATATTATTCAATGAGCTGGTGAATATAGCTAGCCCTCAAGATTTTTATCCGCGGATAATGCAGTACCGGAACCTATCCACACTTACTTGCACTTCGGGGGCCTAGTCGTGATAATACTACCTCTCTTTTCTGGCAATTTTAAAGCACATAACCCGATATTTCCATGTATTGCACATGATATTAAGACTGCTATAACAACGGAAATACTGATGGCAACAACCCGACTGAGATTTGGTTGTCATTAATCAAGGGTATTTTAACCTGATGCGTCGACGGTATTTGTCGATACCTTGCAAGAAAAAGGCAAGAATTGCAGTCATGTAGTTTAGTCTAGAAAAAGTTGTCGATAGGTGGTCCTGACTTCCGAGTACTTGCCCAGCGCTGCATTCTAATCATTATAATTACCACATCCCTGCATTGATTAATTGATTGATTCAATAAGTAATCGCGTGCCTCCAGTCATGCTTGTATTTACCCTTTAACTGGTTATCGGGTTATCGGCGTACAAAATCAGGCAACCATTATTGCGGTGCCAGCGCTAGCGCTTGCATGCTCCTTGATACGCAATCAATCAATATTGTTCTAGATACCAACCTATCACGGAGGAGTATTATCAGAGTTTGTAAGGGCCTATTATAACCTATATTATTGCGCTATCGAAATTGCGTATAGACCTTTACCGAATGTTTGTGGTTGCGAGTGATAATGCATGAATGATCACGATTGGACTTTGACCGGCCGATTGATGATTGGGCTCTTGGTCATGGTTATGAAATGAGGGAATACTTAATTACCGAAGCCACTTATTAGAATTAGACTTCAGATAAACCCTAGCCTCCAACTACATGTATTTATCAGTTTCCGGATAGGGTAGTTCATAAAAGTCTTTCCGGGCGCCTACATATATATTAACGTCACCTTTACCAGCTGCAGCAGGTATCCTCTAAAAGACCTTTTCACGCGGATGAGCACAGCTTTTTCTAGCATATTTCCGTGTTCGTCTGAGTGGTAGGGTCTGTAGACTCGGGAACGAATGGAGATCTACATTTGGATAAAGTTTGGCGGTCATGTATACCGGTATAACATCAAACAATTGCTGTCAAAATAATTACGGATAACGTTTGTTATGCGCGCTATATACAATAGCTATAGCTAGTAATACGGGATGCGGAAGGTTTAATGAACAGAATCCAAGATATGTGTGTATACATGTATTTTATTTGAGTTGTGAAGATTGGCTTGGCCTAAAAATCTATTGTATAAAAAGCCTATCAAGACAAATTTTGTTGTAGGGTCTATTGCTGGAACTACGGCACACATGCCCTTATCTATTTTACTGTTTGTTCTCGTGCACATGTCACTACTTTGGCTCCTACTTCTTAAACCAAGAGCCTTGCCTGATGATCAATTGCCATCAGGATCAGTGTCTAAGAAACCCAAATAAAAAGCCCTCAGTGTTACAAAACTTAAAGATCATGTCCGCCTAGGCTTTGCACATATTTAGTTAAGCTCTCTGCCGTATATATATGACTGAAGTGTCACCGTGACTGACGTTGCGTGTTGCCACGAGTCCCGGGGAGCTTGATACCACCAAGATCACACCTCGATGAGTCCTTGAAAACTCGATGCGATCCAGCGAATTTCGAAGGCACCGCAGAGAGCCCTCCAGCAGAACACAACGGTAGTGATTGCATCAGCAAGTGTGCAATCGGGCCCACTAATATAGCTGAGGCACACACAGGTGATAAATAACTGCTCTGTTTGGATGGACGTCGGTACCATGGTATTTTCCCTAGGTGTGGTAAGCAATGTAGTATTTGAGTGTTCGGGCAGCCAAACTTCTCAGTTTTGATTCCGGGAAAGTACATGCTTTTAACGAATATCTCTGGAGGTATTTCCTTCCGTTGTCTCGTATCTTCTCAGCACCGTACACCATAACTTTTGACTCTGTCCAAGCGCCTGTATGTTTTGGTAAAACACAGTACCCCTGAGAGCATAATACCACGCAACGGAATTTACCACAGTATTCAAAACTACGGCCGTCCGAACAGAGCTTTTGATACTAGCTTGGACTTCCAGAAGATCTAATCTTTCAGTTGATAAGGGAAATCCTACAAGTCGTCCCGAAGTAAGCTCAAGTTTCAACGGGGGTAGTTTCCATCTAGACCCATAATTATAATTACCGTACCATGATTTTTGATAACATCTTGATGACATCCAACCAACCCAAAAGAAGCGTCGCTTGTTGTAGTCATTGGAAATGGATCGCAATTAAAACGAATGAAGAAGCTGAAAGGAGGAAAGGGTACATGTAGTCGTCAGATCCCAAACGTAGATTCTTGGCACGGGTAGGAAGGTTGACTTAACGTCATGTCACTTGCCGTCTATGATTTATCCTCTAAGGGGTTCGTCCGTCCGCAATTGCAAGTCTACATGAATTTGAGAGGTGACCCAGCTTCTATATAGGAAATATTTTATATATCTGAAATCGATGATAAGGACATCCTCATTTGACAAACTACTTCCTATTTGCTAGATTCCAACCCAGGGCTTGTGTTTACATGTAGTAATGATTTTACGCGTACGGAGGCTCACGTACGTTACCAACCCACCCATGATATTATAATTAAAGGAGCACACTGCTGTATTTTATTAGAGATAAGTAAGTATTTAACCCCGAGGCTTAGGGACCAGAGAGATACCCTCGGCCTTCTAAGAAGCGGACAGATGGTGGGAGCTGGTACATATATAAGTACATGTACTTAGATGAGCCAATGCGAAGCTACACACACATGCAACTCGCGCAGGCACCCCCTATCAATAAACTGGCCTGGGGGTTTTAAGTTTAAAAAACGATACATATGTACATACAAGTATTTAGGTTGATTCTAGATCTCCTGACTACATGTACAGTATGTACATGAATAGAGCTAGAGGCGTCTTAATTCGTATACCCATAAAATATAGCAGTCACATCTTATATGTATACCGGACATCAGACATCGATCCTAGGCGCTTTAACTTACTTCGTACACATCTGGCAACGACCGCATAGCGGTCCTAGGCTCGGAAACACCAAGAAGTTCAGACTCGAGTGATAAGACATGAATCAAAAGTTTACATACTCCATCCTTTACTAACCTTACTAGGAAGATGAGTCATCAAAAAAGGTACCAAATCGGGTGTCCTGACTACCCCAGATGAATGACCTCAGGTCCCAGATAAAACACATGCGTGGGTGAGTCCCCATGGGGGGGGAAAAACTAATTATCTCCTAAGCTACATGTATTACTTAAATTCTACCAACATGAGACATGGTAACACCAGGCAAGCTTCGCACGCAAGCCACAGGATTGGGACATGATACTTGGCAAAGTTGGCAGCTTTAACACAGTGAACAGCGTAAGGGATAAAAGAGGTTCTGAGGCGCCATAATAGGTAGCTGGAACCCCGGCCTCTATTATGGGACTTATATCTAACGTTTAATTTGGAGCTTAGTATATATAGTTTATTCCACACGAGAACGGTTCATAACACGATCTGGTCCAGTCACTTGGTGGGTTGCTCTGTGCTCCAACCAACGTGTAACCATCGAAGTAGCCGAATGCAAACGCCAATCCTCACCATACAGCTGTTCTAGCTAGTTAGATAATTGCATGTAGTATGCGGGCCAAAGCTTGAGGTTAATCCTGTGTTGCGTAGGAATCCAGATTGTTATTCGCACATATCATAACTCTCTCTACCTTCAGCTTCAACCCCGCTATTAGGACAGCCGCTGAGGCGTTCTCTGGTGGTTAGAGTGGCAAAAAAAAAAGAAATAGATGTTTTGCCAACCGTTCTTGTGCTACAAGACCGTTTGTAATCACCACCTGCATCTCTTTCATAGGGTAGCCACAACCCCCCCGGTCCAAAATCGTGGGATCATCACCTCGAACAAAAAAAATTATATAAATTCAGATCCCTAACATCCGGGATCCTTGATTTAATCACCAATATCATCGATGTCTGTGTCTCTTGGCGGCAGAATCTCAATAAACTTCGACGGCAAGGCTGGGCAGCCTGGTACACAGTTCTATGACGGCCGGGGCGTTGTAGTTGGTTTGTATGACATCCGGGCCTCTGGGATATTGCAACTAACGGACACCCGCAGCTCCACCAGGTCGGAAGGGCGAAAATGGACGGTCCGCATCAGGAGCAACAGCAGGTACGAATGGCGGAACGGTTTCGATTGAGATAACACCCTCTAGGCTTGAGCCGGGTGGCATACATGCGGAGGGGATCTCGGCTTGTGCTAGGTCTGAATGGGAAGTTTCGGCCGATAAAACGCTCTTTCTATCGGTGCGGGGTGGGGATGGAGGAGCTGGAGGTAGAGGTGAGGACGGACAAATTGGGGGTATTGGGATAAAAGGCGAGAATGCGACGGAGTACCAAGAAGCACAGGTTGGAGGACCAGGAGCGAATGGTGGAGAGTATGTTTTCCCTGCACGGGTCGGGTTTCAATGACTAATTGTAAGGTTTATACAGCGCTGGATATGGCACAGATGGTGGAAATGGCGGAAATGGTGGAGTTGTATATATTGAAGTTGCAGAGCAGAACACAAACCTACTGCTAGGTGTAGATTGGGATGTCTCTGGTGGGACGGGTGGCGCAAGCGGGACCCATGGAAATCCTGGGGAAGGGGGTCAAGGCGGGGAAGGCGGTGGAGAGTTTACTTGGCAAGTCAAGGTCGCTAACTTTGTTCTTGTGTATTTGAATTCTAATACTTGATGTCTATCTTTAGGCAGGTTTACGATGGTATTGGATATTCTTGCTGCGGAGGTGCAAAAGTATGCACCTGTTCAAAAGTACGTATACGGAGAGAACCTGTGAAAGCCTTAAGACTCTTTATATCTAACCATTCAGTTCATTCAAATGAACAAATATATCAGCTATACTCGTCCTGCTGCCCCCCAAGGCCCTTGTGGAATGTGGGGGTCTCCTGCGTCGACTGTTTTAAAGGCTGGCTCCAACGGTGTTCAGGGCTCGGTGCATATAAAAGTCAAAAGCCAGAACGGAATGGACTCAATCTACCACGGGAAGTACTTTTTGAAAATTACTAGATTTGAGGTTGTCGATTCTGGTAACGATGGGATATTCGAACCCGGCGAATATATCATCGTGAGGAACATATGTGTGCAGAATATAGGTAGATGCCGAGAGCTTGGATTCCGGTAAGGTTAGCATGTGCTGATAGGATAGGGGGAATGCCTTCGCCTGCCCATGCACGGATACCCATACTCATTAGAAATACCGCGTGGTTCGATCCACTTGTCAATGAGCCTGTCTATCTTCCAAACTCAATATTTCCCGGAGAAACGGTTAGTATTCGCGGAGAAGTACGGGCTTTTATACGGCAGGAGGGACAAGTCCGTCCACCCGGGGTAATCTTTCAATCAATTGACCTATTGGACTTGGTTGCAGTAATGCCGGGCATAAATAGAGTGCTTCCGGATTTCTTCCAACCGGTCACACTCCCAATAGGTTATCCATTGGAGCTTGAGGCACCAAGCTATCTTTCGTCGGTCCAGCGAGGAAATGATGTTACATTTTCTTGGATGGTATGACCCTATATCTAGACGTGGATTAGGTATAGTTTTAACGTTATATAGCTTCGTAATATCAGTAACAAGCCATATGGCCTCCAGGGAGCTCTTCATCGAGCTGTAGGAACCTGTCTATCCGAAATTGGAGATAATCAGATATTTATGTTCAATGAGAATGACCCAAAAGACGGCCGTCCCCGTGGTACTGATTTGCCAGATATCATAGCACCGGGTGCTACAGTCATGATTTCACGGACTCTCAAAATCTCAGATCGAGCGGATCAATACTCTGCTGGAGCTCTCACATTGGAGTTGCTCCTCTCAGAGCCTGGAGATAGAGCTGAATGGTTCTCGACTTTACCTTCTCCCTATCCTCCTCTACGTTCTATCATGTCATACTCTCTACAAGTTCAAATTTCGGCGAAATACAGATACAACCCTAGCTCTGCCTTTCTTATAGTTGTCAACTCGGAAACGAGACCACAGACAATCCACCAGTTTTATAGGTTAATGGATGACCTAAAAACCAGCGCTGATGTCTGGAACTTGAGTGTATACGGAAGCTTCATCAGCCCAACCACCGGCAGGTGTTTGCTGCTTGATTATATCGGGAAAACGATAATAATATTTGCAAACCCTTTCGAATACTTCCGTCAAGGAATACGCTCCGCGTTTGGATTGATAGATCCCTTCGTGGTCGCACATCTTGCAGCAGCAGGAACAAACTTTCTCTTTCCAGAGACAGTGAGTGGTGATGCATCCCTAAGCCCCTGGTTCTCTCATCTCTATTTCCCAACATACGTTGTGCCACCGGAAACACAACCCATTGAGCGCAAGTTACTAATCCCTACAATAAATTGTGAACAACGAAACCGTAACCTTGACACTCACATATTCATCGCAAAGACCCAACTTCTCAAAAAAGATAAAACTGTCTTGTTAGATGAGACGAAACGGACTGCTAAGTCCTTGGATGAACATCTCCCTCTACATCGGTTTTCAGTTGCTCCTGTCCCCAGTGCTTCAAAGAAGCTTGCGGGGACAGTCGTTGTCCGGCAGGGACTACCACGATATGCTCGTGTCGTCGCTTCATATAGATTGTGGCACGACTATGGAGATAAACTCTCAGATCTCAACACTTATATGGTCATTGCTTCCCTACCGTTCAAAGCCCGTGTTAAGATATTCTGGAATAAGTTCAGCGGGTGTATTCCACCAGACCCTGCCGGAGATATGTATGATGTTAGTGTGTTCGAAAGCAGTAACAAGCCAATTGTCAGCCCGTCTGGTGTTGTGGAGCTCGATTCCGGAGACATACCTACAGTTTCTGCGGGGAAATCAGGGGGAAAGGTGGAAGCCCCTCTTAGCCGCGCCCAAATTGATGAAAAAGTAGGTACTTGCCCTCCTAAAAGCGACAGCCTCTTGCGTTCAATCGCTCATATTATCCGTATAGATCTACAAGGCTATAGCCTTAAGCTTGAACTACGAGATGGAGCAAGAGATCTCCCGTTTCTGCGTCGAAGCACCCTGGCCCGACCCCATCCCTGAAAATAATTGTCTCTACCAAGTATCCAAAGTCGACTACTTTCTGACAGTTGCCGTCAACCCTTCAAAAGCCGAGCTACCAAGTGAATTTCAACTACTGGTTGAAACTCTTGGTTGCCTTGCAGCCGGGATTGAACCCGTCGGAGCAGGCCAGTATATTGGGCAAAAGATGGTTTCATACGGCAAACGACGATCTCACCTTCGACTCCAGATTTTTGCAAAGCTAGATGTTGCCTTGCGCTCAGTATATACAGAAAAGATTGCCGCAAAGATCAAGAGGAAACTCATGCGTGAAAGCGACAAACTAAAAAACGAAATGGGAAAAACAGAAGAGAAGACCTTGGTGAGGGTCATTATGGATAAGTGTGGGGCGCTTACAAATGATAACTTTGTGGGCCAACATTTTCTCGACGCGAGTGCGGCAGAAGGGAAGTCTGAGGCTTGGGGAGAGCATGAGGCGGCATCAAGGATGACGAGTCATGCCGAGCTTTTGACCAAGATTAGGAACGATGAGCTCTATAGTCGAGAGGTTCTGGGACAGATGGTGAGAATGTAATAAGGGGGAAGTGCACGCATACGTAATTAAGGGATTTCATGTTGTCTAAATATTCTTGAATACACGAAAGAATCGAAGTATAGGCCGAGAAATCGTAGAAGTGATTTTTAAGATTTGATCTTGTGGGGAAACAGGTGGACAGTACGAGACTTGATTGATATAACTGACTTGGTACAAAAATAGGTACCTTATTTCCCATATAAAACAGCCAAGCATTTATTTGTTTACCAAACGATGCTCCTAGGTATTATAACTAGGCTTCCAAGCGTAATAAATATAACTATGGTTTTCCCACGCCCTAGAAGTCGAAAACCAACGTGATTAGTAAAGAATATATATGCGAGTGATGTTCCGTGATGAAGGAGTAGCTATATGCATGATGAAAGATCTAGATTAATAGGTTTATTTATGATGAGGGAGTACAAAGACCCACGTGTCGTAAAAATGCATAAGTATTAGTGTCTCGGCCCGCAATAGCTGATTTTTAATCACGGAGTATCTTAGCCCCTCCCCCACTAGGAATGGGCGAGAGAAATTCTTAACCAATAGAAAACCCTCTGAACGAACCCCCAGGGTGAAGCTCGGGGGTCAAGAAGGATGATAAAAGGAGCTCTTCAGCTATAATTTGGGGTACTGGTATATCAACTAGACGGCGAGGATCTAGAAAGGAAGGTAGTCTGAGCGGGTGGTAGGTGAGCTGAAACAAATCAGCCTCTAGATATTCGCCAGTCTCTCTCGCCCATACTGAATGGAGTTGCCAAGAGATCTTTTGGCCTCTTTCGCTAAGGTTTCGCTTCATAGCCGCTACGCAGGGCGGAGGCAGGCTATAAGAAAGCCAAGGACCTAGTGTATGACATTGCATGGTCTTATTCTCACCCAACCGTTCCCATCAGTCGAACCAACCTTCATGACCAAATCGCCTTGATGCCAATCAAACACGCCCCGATAATCATAGTTTGCGCTATCGACAACATGATAAGAGTTGCCACCAGACCAACATCACAGGTCAGCATGGCTATTAACCCTCTTCTCACTCTTCTTCACGCTTTGAAATGATGCGAGTGATTTTCCGTGAGTAATAATATACAGGACTAGAGAGAGTAGGCCTTGTCCGACCACAGCGAGTCAGAAAATGGAGGTACCTCCTTTTCAGTGTTGAAATAGGGCTGAATGATGGTTTGGCGAGAACAAGGATCTTGGTTATCTCACAAAGCCCGTGGTTTGGTGGTCTTGGCGCGTTTTCTTTCCAGGGCCAAGAGGATTAGTAGCAATAGGCAACACCTCCAGAAGAATTTGCTCACGAACAGCTCAAGGAAGCGTTACCCAAGGTCTGTCCTATGAAACTCAAGCTTGCACGGATAATAAGCAAATACCAGCCTCAAGAACTGCGGCCGTATTATCCGAAAAGCCTCCAACGAACCTAAACTTGCGCCTCACCGGGCTTCACATCAGCCGCACGGAGGCAAAAATAGATACATGTATAGCTTGGGGAATATCGGTGCCGGGCCGTTCATACTGTTCATACTTCAATGCTTGGTTGAAATATATAGTAAATGATAGCGTCAGAACGCCTTAATGAAGGGATGTTGTTTACACCTACCGCGTCGTCCCCGGAACCTAGACTCGAATGAATGACGGGCAAAGTGTTATTGTGAAACCTTTCTCGATATAGGTACATTATCTCAATTACATGTATGTCTACTTCAGCTGCTAGAGTGCAGGTTTTATTGCACATCACATTCCAACGTCTTATCTAGGCTTCCTCTTTCAGCGATCTTATTACCCCCCCACCTTATAATAAGCCGAGCGAGCTAATGAATACCAAAAGTAGCTTAATTACATTCCAAAGATGCAGTTTAAACGAAGCCAAATTGTTGTGCCTCACAGGTGCAATGGGGCTGGAAGGTAACAAGATACCCAGGTAGGTGCTTAAGTTTGGGCATGCACGGTGGATTGAGGCGTGGACGTCTCGGAGCGAATGGTTTTGCCTCACCCAATCGGGCTCCGGAATTGTGTTGGAGGGGAACAATCAGATAATTAATATAAGTAGATCGGGTCTTCTACATGTACTTATCGAAAAGTCTGTTATTGAAAATTCCTAGTTTGTATAAAGCTTCATCATCCGTTTTTCACTCCCTATACAAAAAATGAAGTATACCCAAACAGCCCTCGGGGTTGCTCTGGTGTTTTTCTCATCTTTCTCCCTGCAATCTTCATCAAATTCTGATGATGCTTGTACAAAGGCCATAAAAGCAATCAACGCTACATGTAATTACACCCCTCTATCATTTATGGTAATTAATGAATCCTCTAACTTCCTTTTTCCTAGCCTCACATTCAATTCCCCACCAACTAGCATATGATTGCCTCACCAGCGTTCCCTTCCATCAAAAGGAGGCTCTGGATACCATCCAGCAGATCCGCCTATTTCTTCAATTTTACTCAGCTCAAACATACTTCCTCTCTCCTCCCACGCCTGAGCTTGAGCTCCGTCCTTTCGATCTCAACAAAACACTCTCCAAGATTGAGTCCAAAGCGCGGCGTAATGATTATGAGAGCGAGCACTTCTTCAATGCAGACCTATTCGGCGTCTTCAGCCGATTCCGTGACACTCATGTCCGCTTCATGACAAAGTGTTATGGCGCCTTCACTTTCGAACACGACTTCCCAATCATTGCTGTGTCTGACACCCCAAATAGTATCCCGGAGATTCATGCAGTGGAGAGGGTAGATAAAAACTGGGAGGTGCGGGATAGAATCACTAAGATTAATGGGGAGGATGCGGTGGAATACTTGATGGAGATGGCGAATGCGCATCCAGAGCTAAGTTGGATCGACCCTGATGCAAGGTGGAATCAGTTGATGGTACACGCTTCGGGAAGTGATTATGTAGGCGGGTTGTTTGCAAGGAGATATACATGGGATGGGCAAGAACTTGAGTTGACCTGGGCGAACGGAACATCAACTAAAGTGGAGTGGTGAGTTTATAGAGGGCTCCCTGTTGGGATCCCAGGCATTGACCCCTCCCATTTATAGGCGCTCCAGGTTATTGGTCCCAAGGAACTCTTTCGATTCGACGGATACCTTCTACTCGAACGTCTGCATCCGTACCGATAAGGAGGTTGAGAAAGTCCGCACTCTGTATTCCGGTATGCTCGGACCTAAAGATGAAGCCGAGACTGCTTCTGAACTCGAGACTAAACAAAGCGCGTTATCATCTCACCAACAACCCCTTTGGAAGCGCTCCGCCGATAAAACCCTCAAGCCTGTCATGTCATTCTCAGACAACGTAATTGAGCTCTTCATTCTTGACAGCAAAACTGGAGTTCTTGTAATCCGAGACTTCAAGTCCTCTAAAACACTTGTATCCTTCTCCAACTTCATCTCCAAAGCAATCTCCTACCTCAAAGATAATAAGATCCCCAAAATCATCATCGATATCACCGGAAATGGCGGTGGGACAATGGCTCTAGGCAACGACGCCGCTATGCAGTTCTTCCCATCAGCAGACCATTACTTTGGCACAAACATGCGGTGGAACCCGGCGCTGCAGGCTATGCTTACATCTAATATCGACCCCAATCGGACCTTCTGGGACCTGGGACATTACCGAAGAATGGACGGGAGTGATTTCTCGAGTTACCAGGAATTTTTAGGGCCGGTGCATAGTGATGGGGATTGTTTTACGAGAATTGCAAGGCCCGACCTAGCGGAGAGGAACGGCGAGAAGAAGGGCGGGAGCGCTCTACCTGCAGCGTATTCAGGGCCACAGCCGTTCAAAACCGAGAACATGATAATGGTACCCCCCCAACATCGTGTCATACTATATACATCCGATAACTAACATATTGAACGATAGGTCTCGTCCGGTTTGTGCGCCAGCACCTGCGCAGTATTTGCAGAAGCAATGTCTCAACAAGGTGTCCGCTCTGTCACCTTTGGCGGCCGACCCCAGAACGGCCCCATGCAGGCCGTAGGTGGAACAAAAGGCAGCCAGGACATCACATTCGACGATATCGCCGCCTGGGCCTACACTCTCCTCGACGGCGAAACCGAAGCCCTGGATTACATCCCCAGTGTAATGAAACTAGCCACCATCGACGCCTCCGTCAACCTCCGAAACTCCTGGCGGAAAGACGACCAAGATCTCCCCATCGAGTTCATCTATGACCCCGCCGAGTACCGTCTCTCGTACACAGCGGAAATGGTAAAGCGCCCGGGGGTCATGTGGAACGCCGCCAAAGATGTTGCGTGGAACGGTGCGGAGCATCTCGGCGATATCGAGGACCCCGCTAATCTTCCCCTCCACAAGCGGGCTAGTACAGTAAAGTATAAGAGCAAGCCCACCCCCAAGAACACCACCGCTCTAGCAGCCGGCAACGGCTATGCAGAGGTAAAAAGGGGTGACATTGGATCGCTTATTTGGTATAAGCTTTATGGGAGGTCGAGGAATGAGTTGAAGTTTTTGGATTAGATGGTTTTTTTTTCTCACTCTTTTGGTTCTTTTATGGTGTTTTGGTTTTGTGTATTTATCATTCTTTTTTATTTCTTTTCGTTTTCTCAAAGGTTTGACTTTTCAGGCTGAGGCGCGCGCGTGCATATATACATTGCATGTAGTTAGATTTTTTGTCCATTAATACATGTAACTCTACTAGACTCCATCCTCCTGGACAGGCTTCTTAGTGCGAGGTATATCTTCTACGCTTTACGTCCCAAGTATAAGCACATACAGCCACTCTTCAAAAGTGTTCGTGATTCATATATAGGATGGCCATGTCAGTGCTCAATGTGGCTTACAGAGTTGTATCAAAGAACTCGAGTGTATCTATAAGATTATAGAAACCTGATAACAGAGAGTAAAAACACCATGAAGATCTAGAATTGATTTTAGCCTCCATTAAGTACTGGTGGCTCGAGATTTTAAACAATTCAATGCACAGTTTGATAACTGACTTGAGCCGGACATGTCATATTAAATCCGAATCACGAACACTTTTGATGAGTGGCTGTATGTAAGTAGTAAGATGCATATAACTTGGAAGTGCAGATACAGCGCAATAAAGGGATAAAACAAAGCGGGACCTTCTTGGCCGGCGGTGAACATTCTAACGACGTCAGGGATATATTAACGAGTGATTTGCAGCCATAGCCAGCAAAGAACCCGAGTAATGGGTTATCCATGTAATAAGCTTGATATAGTGCAGAATAAAGCTCATGGCTGGTGTTTGTGGGATTATAAAATAAGAAGCCACCATTTGATAGCCTTAATAACCGGGAGAAAATCATGTATGAAGTATCAATCAATCAATCAACCGGGAGACAAGCCCACAAAAGACGAGTGATATATCATGAATAAAATAATTTGCAAATACAACATATTCAATCAACGAAAATTAATTTATAAAATGTATCTTATATATATACTCCACCCACTCTATAGGGTTAAATTCCGATCCCAAACCTAACGCCTAATCCAATTGTAGATATATAGCCAACAATAGTAGTGTATACACCTAACTCGTCCACTCTGCAACATAGCTCCAGCTCCACCCGCATTTCCCCACCTTTTTCAAAAAATACTCCCTACCCAGCCCCTTCCCAGGCCTTCCATCAAACTTGTTCGGGTAGTACAAGGTCACTTTTGTATTTCGTGGGACTACGACATCACACACGTATCCCCGCCCTGTCCCGTCAGGCTGCATCAGGTAAAAGTTCTTCACGTCAAAATCGTTGCCCACATTCAGAAATAGGACATATTCGTCCTCTTTCTTAATTACCGGGAGATGCTGGCATGGTAATGAGACCGCAAAGCGGGTCCGTGTACCGGCTTGGAGGTGTTTGGTTGGTGGTGAGACGGTCTCCTTGCTGAAGTTGAATAAATCTGTGAATTGTTTATAGAGCTTCGGGGGCTCTGGAGTCGAAAGATACTCTCCCCAGCCAATGGTGCGTCCATCTTCCCTGTACTGGAAAGCTGGGTTCTGAGGGAAGTGTTTTCTTCCAAATACGCTAGGTGGAGAAATAAAGTGCTCAGGAGCGAACTCCTTTTGGTATTCGTTGTTTGATCCGCGGTGACCAGCTCCCCAGCATGCATCTATGAGATGCCAGTGGTTTTCTGCGAGCTTCACGGCGTTCCAGGCATGATTAGAGTCGAAGGACGGTAATGGTCTACCTGGGCCTGGCTCGGTGTAGCCAAAGCCTTTACCATGGCCCGTCACGACTACACATGGAACACCGCTATAGGTACATAGAGCTTCAAAGAGGTTTGAATAGCCAGCGCAGACAGAGAGACCGGTTCGTATAATTGAGCTGGGGGATTGGTCAGGGATATTTCCTGCAAGTAGGGAACGCACGTCGTAGGATATATTATGGTGAAGCCATGTAAATATTACACGGGCCTTTTCAAGAGCACTTGGAAATGGTGAGGTTAGTGCTCCTGCGAGAGCTTGGAGGGATTGGACTTGAGAGCGTTGAAAGTGTGGAAGTGAGGCATGACGATCAGGGCCCGAAAAGTCGTAACATATGAGGCATGGCAATGAGGATGCTACGTAGGATTTAGAAGATTGGCCTGGGGAAGGGCGACTAGAAGCAGGGGTGGGAGGAGGTCTCGTAGAACGAGGAATTGGAGGTGGATTAGACCCAATTGTAGAGTCCGTATGTGACGCCGGCAGCGGAGGTCTAGTTGAAATAGGAGGAGCAACACTGCGGGCCGGCAGTGGTGGTAACCGCCTCGGGACAACAGTAGCTTCACTAGAGTTGCTTTTGGAACCCTCCTGGATGGCTATAGTAGTCCTACGTGTGGGTAGCGGTGGTGTTGCTCGAGGCGCTGGTAAGCTATTCACACGTTTGGGGGGCAACGGAGTATTTGTGGTCTTTTTATCGGGGAACTGAACTGGCAATGATTCTTTCCCAGTATAGACAGGTGGGAGCGCACGGGTGCTTGATACACTTCCAGCACTGCTATTATTTGAACTGGTGCTTGCAACCGAGGTGGCACTTTCTGCCAGTGAGGATCTACTGGTCTTCCGCCGGGGAAGTGGAGGTGCTGACTTCTTGGCGTCCCCCGAGCTCGTAGCTTTAACAGAAAAACTAGTAGTAGTAGTTATCCTAGTAGTAGTAGTAATCGTAGTGCTTGTAGGACGTGCTGGCGGCCTAGGAGGTAGTCGTGGAGTTCCTTTTGTCGCGGAAGAGGCTGGAGGAGGGGTCGAGCCGTATTGTGGGGCATGACGAGAGACCTCTTCTAACTGAAGCGTCTGTATACGCTCTCTGATACTTGTAACAGTTTTCTCATGGGTAGGCATTTTAATAGTTTTGAATTAATTTGCCCAGTGCTGCGAATGTTGAAGGAGCTTTACGAATCCGTGACTTGGATATACGAGCTGGTTGAAGATGTATCTTGCGACTCCTTCTCCATCGGGGGGGAGAGACAGCTACTTGCATAAATACCGACTACTTTCGGTTTTATGGCTTTTCTCTGCGCTCTCCTGCTGTTACACATATACTAATGAGATGAGTCAACAATTGGTGCAAACTGTTCAAATGCTTGTTTCTGCAGCCGGATAAAAGGTGCCGTAACCTATTTTAGGAAATCTGCTAAGCCCACTTTCCCAAGTCCCAGCGCTCTGAGTGATTCCGAGTGATGCGGGGAGTCTTTGGCTTGGGAGTTTGGAATCTCTTGACTCGTCGTTAGTTAAAAGATCTTCTTAGATTGCATGAGGAAGGAACCAGACACGCGTCATACATACATACATGTACATACAGTTGTATCTTCCATTTGACACGCGGTTGTCTTTAACTGCTGGATAGAGTGTTACTGTGATGCAACCTCGTTTCCAGAGATCAAGACACTTCAATCCCCAGGTTCTTCTTACGTGTCCGCGAGACAGGATCATAATGTGTGGGATATTTCAGGCACGGGCCACCTGGAGGTATGTGCATTGGGGAGGAGAATAAAATGATGTCAACTGGAAGAGGCATGGGGTGAGGGGAGTGGAGTGGGAGTGGGAGGGTGGGAGGTTTATATGTAGTACATGTAGTAGGTACAGTCCCTACATAACTAATCTCACTCTTTGGCCGCCACGTGTGCTAATTACGGTAGATACTCTTGCAGCTGCAGCTGCAATAGACAAGAATCGGTACCTTTGCGTTCTACTGAATCCACTACTGTTCATAGAATTTGTTAGACATTTCGGAGATATTCTTGTCGCTTAATTACTAACCCTATTCCTAGGAAGTAATAGCGAGATACATACATGTAGTATTATGGTATCGACTGCTAACCCCTCCGCCTATCTTACATATTCGCAGATATACCCTTTACGACGTCAGCTACCAAATAAGAATGCGAGTAATGAAAACTACATGTATTGTTTGGGTCTTATGAGATGTTCTTGGCCCACTTCCCCGAATTCCGAAAGTGACCTACATAACAATTCCTTACTGGTCATTGGCAGTCCCTTCCTCTTGGCCAACACGTAAGCACTCGAAGATACTCAACCTTAGAAGTTGTAACGGTTTACTCTATACTAACTCTATATTATCGATTCAGCGCTACAAGCTACACCAATGCAATGGCCATAAAGACTCCCTACCCGTCTAGATAATTCGGTCTCTGCTCTGGTTAGAGAACCTGCCACTAACACAATACATATTCACCCACCGGAGCTTTCTTAGAACGGGCAATTATTGGAAAGTCCACGGTATTACTGGGGCACGGGACAGCTAGATTGAGAATTATTGGAAATTTATTATATGCTCAAAGATAGCACTACTAACGGTGCTAATATAGCAGCTATATCATAGACAGAGAAAAGAATAAAAAAAGTAACAGAGAAAACAGCAAAACCAAAGTTATAGGGCCTTATGTCTTCACCCTCCCTTGCCCATGGATCCTAAAACCGACTCACCGCTTCCCCATCCTGCTCTGAAAGGCACCCAAAGCTGCCTGCTTCCCATAATCGAAAACCTTCTCGCCAACTTGACCCCTCAAGGTGCTAGTTCCCAGGCTTGGCTGGGTTCCCTCCGGCTTCTTAGGCCCATTCTCCGGGTCACTCGCTGGCGTAAAATCACTCATAGCGACTCTACCGCCTGTGGCCTTCCCAACCAAGTAATCGCCCTTCTCCATTGCCTTTGCCTGTGCAATTGCAACACCCCATTCGGCAAAGACGATAGCGCAGACTGCGATTGTTGCAAGAAGGGAGAGTGCGAAGGCAGCCCAGCCGAATCCGACATTGGCTCCACCAATCTTGATTTCGACAGTGTTAAGGCCCATCTTCTGGACTAGTGTTGAGACGGCACCACTGGGATGTGTTAGTGGGGTTCAATGATCAGTATCGGGATAAACTTACGAAGTGACCTGCTGCAAAACCATAGACCCCAAGAGGGCCACTGTCCCAACAGCGCATCCAGCAGCAGCAATCTTTTTTGTCAAACCCGGGATCGGTATTACCGGAATACAGGCTGCGGCCAGGTTCAACCAGCCCACCGCCATAGCAATAACAGCCACCCATACAGGAAGCGAAAAGCTGATCCTGCTCCTGTAAATATCCGCAATCGCCATGAGATCCAACGGATCCCCACCAAGATCACCAGCAATCCTCTCAAGATCCGCCGCTGTCCTCGCGCAGTCCCATCCCTCGGAGTGGTCTACGCAAAGACCGCGGTAGCCAACACGGATGAGGCTGAATGTGGCGGTATCATTCTTATTTGATGAGAGAAAACCGTCGAGTTTGTCAAGACCGTTGAGGACATCGGTGGTGGTGGAAGAGTCATTATAGGAGAGAGAGATAAGATAGAACTTTCGGAGGGCGGGCGAGGTTGTACCGCAGAGGATGAAAGTTGTGAAGACGGTTGAGATAGTGAGAACTACCAAGGAGAATAGGAGGACAGGCTCTATGCGGTGCATTAGTAAATCAGCTGGAAGAAATTATCGGGATGCGGTCCTTACTGGTAAACTGTCCAAAGCCGAATCGTTGAAGTGAAAACATCGTGAAGGGTTTATGTTAAAGCAGAAAACAAAAAGGGTGAATTCGCTAATGAAGATATGTATGAAAAGTGAAAAAAGCTTGTACGTTTATCAAAGAACAGATCCTGCTGTAAATTAAGAAGAAATGAATTGAAGAAAGGAAAACAAAACAAAAGAAAAACGTGAAGGCGAAACCAGTTCGATCTTAGCTAGATAGAACGTAACTGCACTGACGGGATACTGAATAGAATTGATTTCGGGGTAAATGGGAATCACACGCAGCTTATATAGAATAGAACCTTCAAGCGTCGTTCCAGTAGAATCGCCTGTTTGACTTTTTTAACATTGTCGATCTCTTAATGTCTTAGGCGCTTAATTGTTCTAGTGACCCCCTGACGACTGTGATTGGTCCCGCCTAAAATAGATGCAGGCTCTTTATATCGCCCCAAACGTTAGGACGAATTTCAGTTAACGCCTAGCTAGCAGATGTGTACTTTCTTTGGTGCAGCGGGAACACGCAATCTGAAAGTACATGCAGATCCACAAGTACTGACTTATGAGCACGTACAGGATATGAGATCCGAGATATATAAAACATAAACACCTTAAAGACTCCATAGGCGCATGTACATGTACGTGGCTATTAGCACCCTCAGCCCCCTCTAACTGGCAATACATGTATATAGCACGATGAGGAATTATGGTATTAGACTAATATAATTAACTCTAACCTGTGCTAAAAGATAATATCCTTTATCAAAACCTAATGAGATTTCAATACCTACAAGTATCATTGTGAATAATAATAAACAATTGTAGTTATCATTGCTCCATAGCATGCTGGTACGCCTAGTATTAAGAGATGGTCATACGATATATGTCAAGTTGCAGAAAAAGAATCACGGTATATATTTTACGCGACGACGTTTATTCCCGAAACCCCGGCTATCGACAGCTGCACCTATCAATACCCAACCATGGGCGCACTGTGTTTTATATAGGCGCCACGGATATCACCAATTGGCTTAGTCGTGGGGGATCGATCCTAAAACCCAGCTGAGGACAGTATGTGAGACCTAGCCCCTAAACTAAGGGAGATACATATGTATTTAGTGGTTGCGGTTGCCGCCACCAAACCCCAGTAAGGATTGAAGACCCTGCATTCGGACAATCCCAACAATTGCGACCAATGATGAGCAGAGTCTGGCAGTTTGACAATCGGGTTAACAAAAATAAATATAAATTATATAATGGGTTTACTATCTAGTTTACTGGCCTGGTGCTAATATAGAAATATTTTAACGCCAAGGTCACGTCGAGGATTCGACCTGGTATGTAGCTGGGCCTCTGATGCGTAGCCAGTTCAGCCCTGAGGGCACCACAGAACGGTGTAGTTTTCTCACCTTCTTCCTGAAGGTGAGTTTGTTTCTTCCGTTTAAGGCGGTAGTATGTAACTGAACACTTCTACAGTTTGTGGCTATAGCGAGGCCCACCATATCCCACTCTATTCCCGTCTAAAAGAGAAACCCTTACCCTGCAAAGAGTGGGGGTTTTGCTACCTAGCTAAGAAACGAGAACCCAAATGGTAATAAATCTATTACCAAAGAATATTGACGGCTTAGGTCAGACCTTTTTTCTTCTTTTTCTCGGCCCAGTTGTCCCCTGTGTAACGCAGGTGTGTGATCGTAACTGGCCTATCGCTTAAATACTACATATAGTATTAAGACCTCATTCTAAACCTCCAAAATTAAGCTACATATTAAATATTTACATGTACTACGGGTGTACCACGACCACTGTCTACAGCGTGGGGTAAAAAATTACTGTGCACGTGGAAGTATGGGAAGAGCTCTATTGGCTAAGAAACCATAGTGGGGATGGGCGGAGTTGTGTTAAGTGGGCACCCATCTTTAGTAAGGTCATACTATCGAGTGATTGTCTATGAACAAGGCCCCAGGCGCGCGATCGAGATCGATTTGGGTACTACGGGGTTAGGGGAAGGTTTCCACCTACCCCCGTAGTACATAGGTTTTGGTAGATTACCTAAAGTACATGTACCCATATCATATTTGGCGGCCGGTATTGGACAAAAATATTCGTCTCTTGTAGAAACCACTCTATGGGGCTCGGAAGTTTTTCCCAGGGTGATTGTAACATTACCCGTGTAACATCATCTACGACTGTACAGATGTCCCTAACAACTAAACAACTATAGTTTTTTATAAGACCTGGGTCTTAGCTTTATGCCCAAGTGTTTTCTGTCTAGACTTGACAAGAGATATGAAATGCAACCTACGAAGAGTTGGGGTCTTGCAGCAGTGTATTAACACTCCCTAAACCTACATAGGACAGATAGGTGAGCTTTTTTCAGGGCGAGGTACGGCCCGTGTGATGGGAAAAAAAAATTAGCAGCCCTGGGTTTTGAAGCCAGGGTGCTAGATTTATGATATGGTTCCAGAGGGGGTCGAACCCTCGACCTTGGCGTTAACATATTTCTATATTAGCACCACGCGCTAACCAACTGAGCCATGGAACCACGGCTTAAAGGTTCTGTAAAAACATTTTTATTATTATATTTACATGTCTCTAAGAAAATGTTTGTCGGCAATATCTTGCATGGTAGTTTAGTCATCCATATTAAAGGCAGACGAACAGTAAGACTCTAACAGCGACCGTTTCCCACTTTCACAAAGACTCCGAAAACAATGATACCTCGCCGCCTACTTCTCCTCATCGACTTTGATGAGACTCTGACTAGGGCAGGTAAAGATACAATCTCTCTATTAGCATCCGCGGCCTACAAATCCCATTCAGAACCTAAAAAGCTGGCACCATGGAGTTTTTTCGTGGACTCTTATATGCGTGACTATAACGACCATGTTGGGCAGGCACCCATGCGAACAACACTGGAAGAAGAAATAGAGTTCCAGAAATCCTTGAGAACGGTGGAAAGAGCGAGTATTGATCGAGTTGAGAGAGGTGGGGTGTTTGAAGGAATCAAGTTGGGGACGTTAGTTAAAGCTGCGGCGGATAACGGAGAAGATATCATGAGGAAGGGGTGGGAGCAGGTTGTAGATAGAGTTAGTAAGAGAGGGAGGGTAGCTGTTGTCAGTGTTAATTGGAGTAGGGCGTGGATTAGGAAATGCCTCGAGAGCTCAGATCACAGAAAGATTGATATCTTTTCAAATGAGCTGTTGGTCGATAATCAGGGTGTCACAACAGGGAGTCTGGATCGGTGGTTTGGTGAGAGAGATGGTGGTATATGGACGGGGTTCGACAAGTTAAGGGTCATGAGGGATATTGTCGAGAAGAACTCTGGTACTGGAGCAGAAGAATTGACGATTTATGTGGGCGATTCAACATCCGATCTGCTCTGTTTGCTAGAGGCAGACGTGGGGATATTTTTCGGAGACAAGTTAGATAATTCATGTGATAGACTTGGGATAGAGATAAGGGAAGGTTTGGAAAAAGGATTCGTTGGAGGGAGAGGAGGAGGAGGAGGAGGGGGTGGCTGTTTAGTTAGAGTGCAGGAATGGAGGGAGATCGAGGAATGGGTTGAAGGACTTGGAGAGTTTTCTTGAAATGTATCATGCATCACCGGAAAGGTTGAACCGTCCAAAGCTAATATTTTCTATCTTAATTGGATGCCATGGTACCACCCATTATCTTTTATCGCCCCGATCCATGCAGCTACATACCAAGTGGGAGGACTTATAAAATATTTCCTCGGTTACCCACAGAAAATGCAAGTGACTGAAACAGGGATGGTTCGTAGGAGAGATTATCGCCAGTCCATACAAATTATCCTTGCCCTGAGCAACTGGTTCCTATGGCACTGGTAAACGAGTACAAGAAGAGACACTGCACTAAAAGACAAGGCCCTCACAACCGCGCCGCATTCTCTAAATTCTGGAGTATTGTCACTCGTCACTGTCAGCAGATCGAGGTGTTTCATTTTGGTGTAATGTTGACATAAGAAGTTACATCTTATCGAACACTCTACTACCCAATCTGCCCTTATGGTTACATGTACTGAGCTATTTATCAGATCTTAGCACCGTTTAGGAGACTTTCGACATCCCAACTCATTGCACTATCTGAAAGGAATAATTAGGAGGGGTCAGACCTTGTATAATAAAATACATTTAGGCTTATTTTAGTTTCTTATCTCTATATATAAGTATATGTATATGTACATGTACTTATGATTGATCATATGTTTCTAGCGTGAGACCGGTCGAGTTACTTACATACTCGGAATCACTAATATAACCCCACTCCTTCTTCACCCATGTAGAGTTTGTACATGTAAGTACGTAGCATGTAAGTACATGTAGTTACATGTATGGATATATCCAGTTAACCAGGGCTAGGTTTACTACAAGGGGGTTCCACATCCAACAAACAGAAATATCATTTGAGATAAACCAACGTCCGGTTTTAAAGACGACCGCGGGAACGGGTACACAGGACAGGCACAAAATTTCTATCTTTCTCTTAGGTTGGTTTAGCCAAAGGCTCGCCACAGCCGATCGATGTAACTTTGTCTTCATACATCACCGTGTGTATTTATCTGGGGATAACTGGTTGTCACATGCAGCAGTATCGTATATGTACGGGCTGGGTTCGATGAGCAACCAAGCTCTCAAAGGAAGGGCTGTTTCAGGCGTTCTTACATACATGTAGGTGTGTATGTTTTGATGAGAATATATCAAAGCAAGGGATAAGGAATTCACGAAAAGTCAGGATCACCCCCTGTTCTTACTAAGGGAGAGAAGCCCTGGGGGTAGGTGTGTCAAATTAGGAGGACCTTCCATTCTTTTTTCCTTTTTTTCCTTTTTTTCTTTTGTACGGGACAAATGTAAAAATGCTAGTACCGTTAAGTCTCGAAATAAGAGCCCGAGTTTGATGCAAAAGGACAGAGCAATAGGTATGTGGTGGCCAGACGCAAAACAACCAATCAGACGGCTTAGATCTGACCTTTGGGCCCGGGCTGTTCTTTTTTTTTTTTTTTAAGAAAGGAAGGCGCCAAAGTTTACACGCCTGCCCAAACAACTTCTTGTATTCTACATCTTTGGGTAACCTATCAACTAAGCTGCAACCGGACAAGAATTGACAATATCCTGGTTTAGCCAAGGAAAGAACGGTAGAAACCGTGATGACCATCAGGACTAAATTTTGTGATAAACCTCATCTTTATCATAAAGATCCATCTGTCTCGGTTTCAGCATCCTCGTGATCCATCCAAACCCACCACTACTACCCAACGACTGGTGACAAGTAGGGTGGCTGAAGAATGCTTGCATGTTCCAAGAAGAGCGGGTACGTACCCCACTTAGCTATTAACAAGGAACTCAGGCAGCCTAGTCAGGTGTTTTCCAAACTACTCGTACTCTATGAAATCACAAGTTCTCTCTCCTTTTGGAGCACAGTACAGAATAGAAAAGAAATTTATATTTTTGTATCTTTTGGAAATGCTACTATTTCATGTAAAAGAAAAGATACAAATATTCACACTCAGAAATCAACTATCATTGACATCTACCCTAAGCTACTAGATGCTCAGCTGGGTATTCCGGTAGTATCGATTATGCAGTGTAATAAATTTATAAATGCTGCTTATCCCTGCTCATAGTCCCACGCCATTTTGTGCATCGCCGTCCGATTTACTCAACACGAGGCGGTGAAACAGCCAATAGCAGAAGTCGAGTAACCACTTTATTACTTTATTAGCTACCCCGCTCGATGTGTTGAGTGCTTAACGTTTCAGTTGGGGTGATGGGGGGAACGGGAAGGTGGTGTTGATCAGCGGTGCTCTTGTGGGTGAATACGATGGATATTCCCGTAGTTACTGGCTCTGGGGGGCCTAAAGCCAGTTCAAATGAGCATTCAGGAGATAGAAGAATTAGTATAAAAGGGTCCTCTCAGTCCCTAGATGCCCCTCTTCTTTCCTTCACCACAACGCACAAAACCTTCAATCCTATCATTACCAACCAAACAAAACACTTATCCAAACCCCAAACCCCAAACTCCAAAACTATCAAAATGGGTGGCTGCTCTTGCGCTTCTTGCTGCTCCGGATCTTGCTCCGGTACCGGATGCTCATGCGGATCATGCTCTGTAGGCTTCTCCAGTCTATGGATACTAGCTTGGAATGAAACTAATTAGTAATAACAGCACTAAATCTCCCCGCCTCTAGTCAAGGCCCGCCGATAAGCATCGACAATCTGCTTCGTAAACGATTTGATACTGGTGGACACAGGTGGCCTGATAGAATAGGGAGCAATTGAGGAAACGAAATGTTCGTAGTGGTTTCGGCAACCATAGTTTTCATTTGTTGAATATCGAATAAACCTATCAAACAATCGTACCGTTTGATCGAAAGAGTGAGGGCCGCAGTGATAAACTAATAACCGATAAGAGTGTGCCTAAATAGTAGAAGCTGCATTGGTATTTCTTAGTCAGGACACTAATAGATGCTGTATTGGTTAATTCTAGTTAGTGAACAAATATCGAACTAACATGTGCTTGATAACATGAGTATTAAAACACTAAAGCTCTGCTTGGAGGTGTATTAGCGTCTTGCCTTATTGTCGATTATGATCTAAGGCTACACGTCGTTATAAGTTAAACCTCGATGTAAGAAATAACACCTAGATAGTAGAAGCTGTAAAGGGAAGTATGTACATGTAATCATATATTGGGTTACATGTATGTAAGTAGCTTTTTGGCACCGGAACCAAGGATACTTAATCCTGTAAAGGTGATAAGTATGTATGTAGATGGCTAAATCATCCTAACGATAGGGGGGTCTGAAGAAGATGATTAAATGTCAATAGTTATAAGAGAAAACACGACCACTGTTGTAAAGTGAACTTCGTTCAATGTGCTATAGGGGTATAGGATGAAGTCGACCTTGCGTTTTTATGGTGTACAGGACGAATGTTCGGTTCCGAAAACGTCTGTGTTCATAAGTACTGTCTTCTACCAAGTGGATCAGGGTTAGTAGTTATTATGGAGTCTTCTACCTACCTCCGCCCGCATTTGAAGTCGGGAAATTGTGTTTTGGGTATATGCGACCGTGAGAAGTAGCCAAATCCTGCATTCATATTCAGTAGTACTCACTTGCTCATCAAAACAATAATAAAAACTCGAGTCAGTGTAAAGGGAGATAAGAATCCTGTCTCAAGTGAGTATAACATTGAGGATACGGTCGGGAAGGCATTACTGCCTCATGGGCCATGGAGTAGTGATAAATAAGAAAAAAGTTGTGAAGAGAAAAGCGAAATGGGGGGCGGGGGGCCAGGTAAACATACAACCGGCATAGTGAGGACCTTGGGGGCTATACCTATCCACCAAGGTGTCCGTCCACCTCTCCCCCCTAGGCCTCACATCACAGAAGAAAACAAATATGATATGCGCTCATGATCGGTGCTTCGCTCCTGTTTTGTTTCCTGTACTGGAGTCATGCCATGGAACTGGATTAATGTCCGGCAGTACAGCATGTCGAGCATACACTGCACATCTGTGAAACTCTGTAACAATCAAGTGCCAGGATGCAATATTCGTCTCACATCCTACCCTAATTGATCTAGAGATCGAGACCTAGAGATATGCCTGCGATAAAACCAAAGTACCCTCAGCTGCAGCGACTCCTCTCTGTATGTCTTTTTCTTACGCACCCAAAATGTGATAATTACTAATTACATGTATGTATGTGCCGCCAAACATCGAAAAGTTGGCTATCTCGGCCCAAGGATTGTCTCTTGAGTGATTGGCTGAATGGCGTCGGTCTGCATCAAACGCTGCCCATAGAATTAACTTTGACCTCATGGATCGAGTCTTGGTATTTACATAGCTGTTGTTATTGTTAGGGGCTCGTGCATGAAACATCACTCGTGGCTATGGCTGACTAATCGCTGCAATAGGTGATGAGCAACCGCGTCATGCATAATATATCACTCGGAAATAGGAAACTTGTTCATGCTTATATAAGTATTTATTTATACTAACAATCTCATGCCTGTTTATTATGAGTGGAGGCCCCTCGATCATAAAAGTCGGAGTGGGGGGGGGGGTTGGTGGCCTAGATGGATCATGGCATTTGTGGCCGTATGCGGTCGGACACGAAGTTTTGCGTGTGCACGCCAAATTTTGTTCCCTGGAAATTATAGTTAAATGGCATGTTGGGCTAGCTGTGGGAGCTTACTCAAAGACTCATAAGAACAATGTAAGTATATACGCTCCGTGTAAAGTAGGTATTAATACATATATATGTGTTTAGTGGTTGCTAGGCGCTACGATGAGGCATCTCTGGGCATTAGGACAACACCCGGCGGGACAATTGGAGAAAGTTTAACGAGATCTCGACGTGATATCAGGGTCAGTCTCGGATAGCAACTTTGTTGCTTTTCAAGTGTCATAGATATTATGTTATAGGCGTAGTCAGACTGAAGAGTTTGTTGCTTGGTTTCTAATAGGACCCCGAATAGGGCTATTTATATACAGGTAATGCTCTAGTGGACTAAAAGAGAGTGTGGATATGTGACTGCAAAAATAAACAAATTAGTAGACAGTAGATCTAAGGCCTGGAAACCTAGCATAATTATAAGGCTCCTTTCATAATCACGTGATATGCGATTTTAAGAAGAAAATGAGGTAGCAGTGAGATTGTTGAGAGATAAACCGTTGCCCGCAGATTCCTTACAGTCCAGCTCGATATTTGCAGCAATACGGAATGGTGATATTGCACGCTTCAGGCTCATTTGTGATAAAGGTAACCTATCCCTTAGTCTGTCAGTAAAATGCTGACCCCCCCAGAAGAAGCAAATTTTGTGTGGCTTTACTAACAGATCCCGCTATCTCCCTTATCAAATAATAGATCTTCCATATAGGTTTGTTTCCTCTGTTATAGGGGGGCCCGGGGTTAGCATTGATAGACTAAGGGGTATGGTGAGAGGAATATAGTGTAGCCCCATAACGAGAGATTGCTATATACCCCCGGCCCCTTATATTTTGGCCAATTGATATATGTATATAGTGATCGAGTCTTCTAGGGCCGTTTAATGTAACTACGTAGGCAAAGATATTAATATCTCACGATATCACATACAAGTATATATTCACACTTTAACCTTTTATATCAAATACTTTAACTCTAGAGTCACAAGAACACCAAATAGTCTTTAAAGCTTTGAATCAGTGAAAGATTAATTACCCCTGAAGTGAAACAGAAATCTCGAAATTAAGCAGCCAATCAGGCCACTAAGAGGTAAATGCATTTGCCCTAGGCATAAACGACAGGCCCCTCCAAGATTAGATTATGAATACAATACTTAACATTAGGTCTTTTAGAGCTTTATATAAAATCCCAGACGTCGAACTGGGTTGTGGGATCAGGCTGCGCGCGTAAGTAGATAGCTATGCAGGGCATATCATGTTCATTTTGGGCGGTATTATTGGTTGAATTTGAGGGTTACCCCTTAAGCTGTTGCGAGTGCTGACCCACCTAAAAAAAAGCAAATTTGGTGTGACTTTACTAACAGCTCTTGCTATCCCTTTTTATCAAATAATAGATCTCCCATACAAAATCTAATCTCACTATTATAGGGGGTCAGCATATGACAGCTCAAGGGATAGAGGGTTTCCTACGTGTCCATCGTTGAGATCTCAAGTTTGAAGGTATTATCATATAGAGCATTGATTGTGAACTATGAGCTACACACGTATTATGCTCTATTGCTGATATCTTTCCTAATGAACACTACGAGTTGGCCATGGCCAAACGAATATTTCAATTCTAATATTTGCGTTTACTTTTGCTGATGGCGGCTGTGAGCTTGGATCTAACTGGCTAGCCTATTGATGTTCGTTACTCCATGAGCAGCTACGGCGCAGATCAAAAGGAAAATACGCCCTTAATAGCGTTGGGTCGAGAAATCCCGCCCCCGTCCCCGCATACCTAGCTCTATAAGGACTTGTTCGTTAATTGGCATGTAGCCACCTGTATAGGTTGAATGAGATCTCACACACCCCGCATCAAATCATACATATACGAGTCTAGACTATGGGTCCCTATCTGTTTTTGTGATAGGGTACTAAGCTGGAACAATGTTTTATATATGATATGATTGTATTCCAAACGCGGTGCATATATAGTTGACTCGTATCAGGATACACTCCAACTTCAAATGTCGTTTAACTCGCGAAATTCAATACCCCAAAGAAATCGTAAACTACAAAGCAGAGAGGAAAAAATGAATCTACAATAACTGTTGGAGCCGAAAAAGATCAAGAGTCAAGATACGTATTTAACCTTATGTGAAAAAGAGAAAGGAACAAGATTAATAGAAACTATCACCGAATAGGGATAAATAAGATCTTATACAAGGGAAATGTAAAGTTTAACCATAAGTAATATAAGTGAGAAAAAATAGGATATAAGACCATAAGTAGTAGTGTCTGTTTGGGCGGTTACGCGTAGGCGTTCATGCTATCTAATTGCCCTGTTCCCTTGAGGTCGTTCTCGAACCCCTCAGCCACATCAAGCACTGTCTTGATGTGTTTGAGGGCGAGCGTCTCATTCTTGTTATTTGCAAGAGCCTGAGCAGTTCTAACCGAGTTCTTGATCTATAAGTAACAAACATCGTTAGTCATTACTGTACCGAAAGAATATAAGATACGAATGAAAATGACGAACCTGTCGTCCGTTGAGCTTCCGCTTTGCCAACCACTCTACCTCCTCATTCGTCAATACTTCTGGTGCGTCCGCACCGTATTTCTCTCTAACCATTTCCAAAAACATTTTCCAAATCTTGACCTTAGCCTTGAAGCCAAGCTCATTATATCTGAGAGCAACGTGAATTCTGCTTTGGAAGGCATCGTCAAATGTTTCAACCCGATTGGTCGTCAGAAACAGAATGCCCTGGAAGTATTCCAATACACGTAGGAAGATTGACACAAGTGCATTTCGGTGCATATCTGCCATTGTCCTTCGTTCGAGGAACACGTCTGCTTCATCAAGAAGTAGCACGGCGCCCCAAGAGTGTGCGATATCCAATATCTTGTTAAGCTCTTGTTCGAGAGATTGTGGATTGGTGCCTAGTTCCCCAGAGGAAACACAATAAAGTGGTTTTCTTAGAAGTTCGGCAATTCCCTCTGCAGTCAATGTCTTTCCAACACCTGGAGGCCCGTGTAGAACCGAGACAAGACCCCGACCCTTGCCCTGAATAACGTCATCAATAGTCGAAGTTTCAATACTTTTCCCTGTATGTGACTCAACAAGAGCTTTGACAATAGTTTTTTGAGCATCGGGTAGAACCAAAGACTCAAATGCCCTGTCGTTCCACTGGATCTCTTCAACTCCAGAAACAGCGAATTCAACTAAATTCAACGTTAGTTTTTTTAACCTTCAATTTATGGAGTGGTACTTACGCCAGTATTTCTCAGTGAATGCCCATCCAAGGACGACCGGAGATGCAGTGAGAAGCTCTTCATCCGTGAAGACAGGTTCAACTTCCTCAGCGGAACCCTCTGCTCTCTCGACTTTCATCTTTTTTAAGTTGTCTTGCTCTTTTGTGACGGCCAGGTAGTTGCCCTTGTCGTCGACTACAACTTTCAATCGTTCTAACTCCTTTTCTTGCTCGGTTTTCCCATCATCTTCTGCACTGCAGCAACATTCAGTGCATTCACCGCCTTCTTCCGACTCGTGTTCCGCTCCTCCACCATTATTATTATCCTCGTCTTCGTCTTCGTCGTACCGAGATCTGATTGAGGAAATCACATAGTTGGGATTTATACGCCGAAATGTGGCAGGGTCAATCATAATACGTCCTTTGACCTACTCAGGCATCAGTATCCACTACCAAGAAGGTGGGCTATCGGTAGATGGCTTACATGAATCTTAACATACTGGCGCTTCCTCCGGATAAACGCAATTCCATTATGCGTCTTGTATTGCATCCCTTTCAAGGAAACAAACTTCCGCCCTCGCTCAATTAGGGTATTCTGTACAGGGTTAGTTGACAGCTCGTGAGTTTCCAACCCGCCAGATACTAAGGGTAAAACTCACCCTCATAGCTTCCTTATCCTTTCTGAAATCCAATGGATAACATGATAATGAGGTAATCTTCCTTGCACCCTTAAACCCTTCAATATCAACGCTGACTGTTCCCCAGCCAAACCCACCACCCTCATCATCGCCAGCTTCCACGGGACCATCCTTCCCGTCGTATTCTAGATACTTACCCTCGAGGGCCCACCATTTTCCTCTCATGAAGCTGGACTCTTTCTGTGCATACTCAAGCTTGAACGCCCTTGGTTCGTTGCTCCCTGCACATGTAGTATACATGATGGCTCCTGGTTTCAACACGGCCCAGAGTAGGTCGAATGTAATCATAGAGTTTTCCAAGAGAGGGAAAAGAGCTGCTTTGGTGGGGGAATAATCCGTGTTCAGGTATTCAATAAGAAGTTTGACTTGGTCAATTTGCTGGGAAACCTCTGCGGCAGTTAATGGGGGAGGGACAGGTTTTCCTGTAACAGCCGCGGTCGCTTTTGGTGGTTCTTTTTCTGGCACCCCTTTGAGCTTCGACTTCTTCTCGACCCACGCTTCAAATTCTGGAAGGAAGTTGAATAGCATATTTGGATCAACCGAGGGGACATCTTCGACCAAAGAAACACCTCTAACATCCCCGATTATTCCGGCAAGGGCCTCCTTGAGAAGGATGGACTTAATATCAACCTGGGTCTCGATGTACTTATTCTCATAATCAAAGACACGGCGGACCGTAAAGATGAATGAGGAGTATTTATCTGTTTTAGGATGAGGAACCGTGTCGCAGATCTTGTAGTCATGGAGCTCCTTGTCGTAAACTGGAGCAGTAGTCAGTAAATAGTTAAAACTTTGAAACATGCCTTGGGGACTCACGCTCATCGACACGCTTGTATTCCAAAACACTGGCTCTGTCCTCGGTCTTCTCCTCTTCACTCTTTTTCTCATCATCTGTTTTGTTCTCGGCTTCCTTTTCTGCCTTCTTTGCCTTCTTCTTTTCTTTTTTAGCCTTCTTAGCTTTGGCCTTCTTCCTTTTCTCCTTCTGACGCCTCTGCTTTGATTTGGATGATTTTGCTAATATCAACCTAATCGCAGCCGCCAAGGCCTCATCGCCATCAACTTCAGAATCCGAAGAGGATGAAGAGGATGACGATGAAGAGGAGGATGAGCTGTCAGAATCGCTGGATCCTTCACTGTCGGAGGAGCCCTCACTATCAGAGGATTCGGAGCTATCCTCCGTCTTCTTTGATTTTTTCCCTTTTTTGTTTGATTTTGCTGATTTTTTGTCCTTCTTCGACTTCTTCTTCTCTTTGCTCTCCTTTTCTTTCTTCTCCTGTTCCTTCTTTTCCTGTTCCTTCTTTTCCTGTTCCTTCTTCTCCTTTTCTTCTTTCTCCTTTCGCTCGCGCTCCTCTTTCTCAGCTTTCTCTTTCTCTTCTGCCTCCTTCTTTGCCTTTTCCTCCTCAGCCTCCTTCTTCTTCTTATGTATACACTTGCCCTTGGTCTTTGGCTTACCGTTGGGCTCGGTGTCAATAGGCGCAGTTGATACTGTACCGGTGGGCGGGGTAGTAATCGGATCCGCAGGGGTGTTCGGCCCCGCTTCCGTTGTTGGTGTTGTCATGGTAGACGGGGTACTAGAGCTATTGGCGGTTTCAGAAGGCGTCTGCCTGGGAAACAGCTCTTCCGAAAGAGTAGAAGATTTTGATGACGCCATAAAGACTACTATTGACAACAGTAGTAGTAGTAGTAGTAGGGGGATGGATATTTAGATAGCAACCTCACTGAAGCTTTGGCGATCAATGATGGTAATACAAGACAGCTTCAGCGTAATCTTTCACTGTCTCGGAAGTGGAGGGGGAGGGGAGATGATGAAGAGTAAGGAGTCGTTGCGAGAGCAAAGGGTATTTAAGGATTCGTCTATTGGAGAAAATGCCCACAAGAAGAGTCAGAGGCAGTGCAGCGATACATACCCCCCCCTCGGTTGCTTGCCTTAAGGCTTCCCCGGTTTTTTACCCTGCCAGTAGAGTATTCGTTGTCCTGCGACCTACATGATTAAAAAAAACCTCTCGGCGCAGCAGAAAGTAGCTACATGTACCTACATGGTACCTACCAACAACCTTACTGCAGGTGAACTCAACCTCGCCTCACAGTGCCGCATTGCTAAGTTGATTGATGTCACGCTTCCCAGTGGATAAAACAAGTAGGTAAGAATACTATCTGCTTCCTCAGTTCCATCATGAGCGGGGATCAACATCCATGCGTGTCACACAATGCATGCACTTCGCATCAATTTTTTTTTTTAACGGTTGATTGGTCCCCAAGATGAACCTTAAGGCTAGAAAATCAAGCCATCTCACTCAACCAACCAAGCAGGGCTGAAAAAAAGAAAGTGACTCAGGAATAACACAAAACACCTTCAGCCTCATCGCATCACGAAATCCTGAGTCACACACTACGGGTAATCGAGGTAGCTCGAGTCTTTTGGAGGATCCTCGGAATGTAGCTGGAAGTACATGTATGTAGGTACTACATGTATTCACAGGTACCACATGTACCACATGTACCTTGCGCTCCGCGATGCGCATCGCTAGAATTCATACCAACTCGATAATTGCTTGTAGGTTTTCTAGTGAGGCCAACTTCTCCTTCTTCTTCTTCTATAGCTAACGTACATAATGCATGCTCCACCCTCTCCTCAGACGGCACTCGACCGCGTATCCCTCCCTCTCAGACCAATGACTAGAGTGCATATAGATGTATGTATCTACTCTAAGCGACTTGGTATCGAGTCATTCATGTATGATATTCGGAATCACTTCTGCCTTGACGTCGTGCTTTGCTGATCCATGTACAATGAGTCTGTGAAGATAGGGAAGCGTAAATTAGCCCGCTTATATGATTAGTGAATAGTGAGCATGAATAGAGGAGGAAATTTGAAATCTGGTAAGATTGAATGCAGTGAGCAGGATGGATAGTAGAGGAGAGGTAAAATTCCTTGGATCTATTATAACTACATATAACGTTTCTCCCGATTTAATGGTTGCCTAGAAACGATCGGCGGATTGTAACCATGTCGCACCTCCTCTCCAAAATTAGCGAATCGGAAACAGCTACCTAAAGCTTCTATGAGGGATTCGGGTGTTCGACGGAGATATAATGCATCATCATCCTGCGAGGTGGGGGTTCAAAAGTATGATCAATTAATCGAGATTATAGGGAAAAAGAATCCATGTATCAACAAAGGGAAAAGGTAACAATGAACGGGTTACAAGACAAGTAGAAAACCAGACCCAGATCGAGGCCCAGAGAAAAGCAATTAAACAAAAGAAAAAGAGACAAGACACCGAGTGATCCTTTATGAGCATGGAAACCTTAACCAAACCAATCCTAAACGCCCTTGACAGTTTACCAGAGAGAGAAATATCACACGTGTAGCATTAATTAAGCCATGCCCCCATTAACCCTCACGTTCTGCCCGTTAACCCACGCCGATTCATGTCCCGCCAAAAAGCTTACAACATCTGCCACCTCCTCTGGTGTACCGATCCTACCCATCGGGTTCCACCCCGCAATCATATTCACGACTTCTTGGGGTTTCCCATTATAAAAAAGATCCGTCCCGGTTGGCCCAGGGGAAACACAATTAACGCAGATTCCGCGACTGCCAAGGTCCTTTGCAAGAACACGGGTCATTTGTTCGATGGAGCCCTTTGTAGCGATATAGAGAAGGTAGTTTGGAGTTACAGTAGTGGCAGCGGTGAGCGAGGTAGAGAAGAATATGACACGGCCACCGGAGGGGATGTGGGGCGCTGCAGCCTGGGTGATGAAATAAGGACCCTTGACGTTGACTGCAAAAGTTCCATCAAACTCTGCCTCCGTCGTGCCCGCCAAATCCCTGTTCGGCAGGACCCCAGCATTCAAAACAAGAATGTCAATCCTGCCATACCTGGCCACTGTTTCCTCTACGAGCCGTTTCGATTCTGTAACGCTGCTGACATCGGCTTTGATATGGTGGCTCCGGTCTTTTCCAAACTTCCTGACCAGAGCCTCAGCGGGGGCAGAGTCCCGTGAATAGTTGATGACCACAGTTGCACCCTGAGCGTGGAGCTTCGCTGCAATGGAGGCCCCAATACCTTTGGAGGCGCCAGTAATGAGAGCGACCTTTCCAGCTAGTGGGAGAAGTGATGCAGGCGGCTGCTGGGGGCTAGAAGACCTTTCGCAAGCTTTGGTCGCTGAAGAAGGACGGATTGAATTTGAGGGAGCCGTAGCTGTAGCTGATGGGTGGGGTTTCGACCCGAAGAATCTTCCGAGACCACACATTATGAGTTTGCTTTCGTATCAGTAGTGGGAATGTTTGAGATGCTATGAGTGAGCTCCTGAGATATTGAATATTGCTGAGTTGTTAATGTGCTGAATTAGAAAACACCTGGATAAAGATGGGAACTTCTTATATGTCTTCAAACCACACACTCTGTCCCCTAGTTGCCCTTTTAGTGGTTGCTTGTTGGAGTTACTTCGGTACGTTTGTATGTACTCTCGTCTTTACGACGTTCATGCTTTCCATTATCTCCGGGTTCAAAGTTGATACGCGTAACTCCACTCTAATAAGCAGATCCATGTCAGGGCCCAGCTTATTGGGGGGAACATGGCTGTTACTCGGGTTCTATTCGCAACAGACCGGCCGGGAGCAAGGAGTTAAGAGTCTACAGTACTACATTTACCAATATGTAGCCGTATTAAATCTTTGGGAACTTATGTCACCCTAACTTCACTTTTTTCTTAAATTGGAAAGATAAATTAACTCCAAAAGCTTTAAAGACCTTTGGCGAGCTAGAGTACATGTCTTCAGTCATGTTTTTCGCACTTTGAACTTTGATAGGCGACAATACATTTACTTGCGGCTCTAAGCCTTATTTTTAGCACTTGACGTTGCCAAGGCGTGGATCGCACCCGGCTAACTCCAGGGCCACTCGGTAAGATTTGTGCCTACGTACGGGCGCGGCTCTTTTTCGGCCGCAACACCTCCCCCAACACTCCAATCCAACCCCCAACACCCACACACCTTGAAACTGGAGATAGGGAGGTTGTGTTAAACTCGGCCGGGGTGATAACATCTTCAGGCACAATTAAGGTTTGACTGCTAGTCTTGCGTTATTGCGTTATGACATCGCTTTCTGATTCACGGCTTTTGGTGCGGGAATAGGGAAATCTCGAGGAATCGAGTGAGTTTCTATGACTGCAGGTCCTCCTCATAGATGCGGGCTCACGGGTTTACTCATGGTAAGGAACCAAGGTGCCTAGCTCAAGTGCCTTGTCCTGGGGGAAGAAATCAACATTAACGATTTTTTCTCTATAAGCTACTGATTTTTCCTGGGAAAGCTTTAAAGGCTGACACCACTAGGCCTACCAGCAGCAAACAAGCTTAAGCTTGCAGAAACATATCCAAGGGGACCCAATCTCGTTTATTTATTCCCGACTTTCTTAGGGCTTTCTTTAGACAGAGATCTAAATGTCGAATCAAGACGGCAACTTTAATGGCGAACCAATTTATGCTTTCTAAGCGCACACGGACATGTGTTCTCTCCCACTCTCCACCGGGGGTATCTCGAAGGAGAAACAGCACGTGGGAACCACCCTCTTGGATTTAACACACGAGGCTGGAATCTGGGTTATTCAAGGTATGTACCTTAGCGCGCTCGGGGAGTCCTCTAATTATTGCAACTTTATAAAGTAAGTATATACTTCTTATATATACTAAACTCAATTATAGTCGCCATGCATAGAGCCCCACAGCCATGTGTATCGATCTACAACAATGCTCCCTCTTCTTCTTTCGTCTTTGGTATCATGGCCATGAACTTGGTGAGATGAAGTGCTTATCAAATCCTCGCATTGGAAGATTCTCACGGGCTAGGGCTCAGTCTCTTTAGCTATGGATTAAATGGAGCGTCATGCATGAAGTGGGTACATACTTTAATATCAGTACAGCTCAACCGTAATAAGGGCAGCCATTTACTTATTTGAGGATCCCGCTTACACCCCGTGACCTAGTGGGAAAGTTGTCTATCATCTTTTCCTTCAAGCACAAGCAGGCGCTTCTAGACTTGGAGGAACAATGGGCTAAATACCCTTAAATTCGCCTAAATGTTCCCCATCGAAGGTTAGCTAGCGGGACTGCGCAGTGCAGTTGACTGTTTACAGACTCCCTGGGCGGGTAAGCTTGCCGCAGCGGGGTTTTTGCAGCAGCAGCAGCAGCAGGCAAGGCCCAAAAAGGTTGTCTGGCTGATGGGCCACTCACTGCGTATTCATCCTCTATGTTCTATGTTCATGCGCCCTCGTTGTTTCAATGTCTTAAAGCTTGGACATATCCTTAATTAACCGAGTCTGCCTACTCTTGGATTGTGGCGCATGCTAACACCAAGCCCACTCACTACATGTACCGGTACTTGAGACAACGAGGTAACCAATATATCAACCTCAGCGATGTATTTAACGCCGATAAGGTTGGATATGGAAACAGAGTAGACAGACGCACATAATTCCCGTGCGTTCTTTAAGACTTGCACCATTCGTAGCTGAGCTCTACAGTAGTTTACAAACAACTTTATCAATCGCCGCCTGCCAGATTGAAAGTTCCTACCAAACAGGGATTGCGGGCTCGTGTGACAACAAGTTTAGAGATCTCCACAATTCCAAAATCTACATATATATAAATCCTCCCCTAGGTTTAAATTGGTACTCGAGATTATAGGAATTGCGCCGGGTTTTTTGTACGGCTGCCCGCCTTTCTGGGATTTCGGATGCCCGATCCATGCCCAAATTCGTTCCTGGATACAGACACAGAACTGTCACACCAACTCGTGCAAAGACTGAGCCAGCTCTGGTGGAACCAGTGCACAAGAACAAAAGAGTCGCCCTCATAAATCTCCCGACATTCCTGCTAACAATCAGGGGGGTAACCGACTATGCATCAGGAGGTCGAAAGCTGCGGTATTGTATTAAAGTTGTAGGACATCGTGATCTTTAGGAATTATATGTTTATTGTCACGAGGAAAAGGCTAGTAACCTACTTCTTGTAGGTACCCAAATTACCCACTGCCTTGTCCCCATCTGGATAACTTTATCTAAACAACCAACCAAGCGGCAGGGATGCTACATATACGAAGGCTCCCGTTCTTCGAGACCCAGAGCTATGTCCCTACTTGCTTGGGAATACCATAGAGATGTAACTACATGTGCAAGCAGTAACGTAACTTCCTCAGACAAAATTGAGCGGTCCGCGGCAGTGGGAAACAATACCTAGGCCTAGCAAACCTGGGTCTGCTTTTAGACTTTCTGGGGGGGGGGGGCGTAGAGTATATGATGTGACCCTGCTCTTCTTCTTCTCTTTTACTTGAGAGTACTGCCCTTAACCTACCATCTGCAAAGATCCTCTCTGCTTGAAATACCGTTCGTTGGCTCAGGGGAATTGAGAAGCACCTGTATATTCCTGCCTGCTGTGTGGGTTGTTCCAAGATCTACGCAGTGCTACGCTACCGACGCAATGAATCTACCTTTCCGTACGGGTTCCATCATCATAGCCCCGCTCCTAGTACTTTCACTACTATGTGGGAGTGTCGTGGAAGCGCTGCATTCAACAGACACCATAACCAGCGGTGGTGATAATACTAGGTCTGGTTATCAACCGTAAGTCTCTCTAGCCTCCCACAGCCCCCCACGGGTCTGATAATGGCATATGCATATGGGGATTATAGAAACCATAATATGGACCCTGCCGTCGTTGGATCCCCTCAATTCGGTATCATATGGCGCAAAAAGCTAAGTGGCCGCTACAATAATTGGAACGGCACGTATTCTTTTTTTGCTTTTTCTGCTTGTATGCTGCGGTAGCTATAGGCGCTGCTGCTAGCTACATAGCTAACAACATCATAACTGAATGCAGAGCAAATATTTGCGCAGGCACTCGTGTACACTCCCGACGACACCCAGTTTGTCTATGTCGCGTCGCAGCAGAATTGGGTTTATAAAATCGATGCAAAGACGGGGGATATCCTGGAGTCTAGGAATCTGCACATTCCGTTCTTGGTCGCTGAGCTGGATAATTGTAATGACATCAGTCAGACTATCGGGAGTACTGTGAGTTTCACCCGCTTTGGGGTTGGGTTGGGTGTTGCCCATGAAGATGGGGAGATTGATGAGTAGAGAATAGGCTACGGGGGTGATTGATCCGGCGACAGATACATGGTACTTCACGATGAAGACGTATCGCGACCAGACTGGCGCTGAGAAGGGAAGGGTGAACGGAAGATGTAAGTACACACGTTATTCTTTGGGGGAGGGTTTTGGAGAACTGACTGAGATGGACAGATTATGTTCACGCCCTGGACACAAGAACCCTCCAAGAGAAACCAGACTTTCCAATTGATCTTGAAGGGCTAATCGCAAACAACAACCCGATCCGAATGTTTCAAGGTGGCATTCACCACCAACGGCCGGCGCTAATGCAGAGTGGGCCGTATATTTATGCTGGCTTTGCATCGCATTGGTAAGTTGAGTAATCTTTGATCGAGACAATCGTAGAGATAACTGATACCTGATATAGTGTGCAATACAACTTCACCGGCTGGATCATTGGCTGGCACGGAACAACTGGCCAGATCGTCGAGAAGTTTGCAACTGAAGGCGGACCGGAGGACAAGAAAGGTGGTGGTGTCTGGATGAGTGGTGGTGGCCTTGCACAAGATTCATGTATGTGCTACTGCATGATACAAACTGATAGCCATTCTATATTGAAGTAGAAGCACTGACGACGTCTGTTGGGGGCCAATTAGCCAATCGGATGTTTTTTGCGACTGGAAATGGGTATGCATCGCAGCTTAGCAATACTCCGGTACCAGGAAGGCAGCCACCTACAGCGCTGGAAGAGGCCGTCGTCCACATGTCGATTGCTGCGGACGGGCGCTTGGGCGTTGTTGATTTCTGTGGGTTCTGACCCTCTTTCGAAATTTCGTCTTCTGACTGCATGCATGTACGTACCAGTCATGCCATGGGAAAAACAGGCATTGGATGGCGCCGATAAAGATCTTGGAACTTCGGGGGTAGCGCTCTTAGATCAGAACACTTTCAGGACACCAACTGTCGCCAGGATTGGGTGCATCACCGGAAAATCTGGGAAACTCTACTTCTTGAACCTTGAGTGAGTGCCCCTCTTGCATCATCAAATATCACTCGTGGCTAACAAGAATTTTAGTGATCTTGGCGGCTACCAGATGGGACCGAATAAGAAGGATGCGGTTCTTCAGACCACAGAGCTCCTAAATTCAGTTTTTGCTACTGCTGGCTCTTACCCACTTGAGGGTGGATATGTCTATGTTTGTTTTTCTGCTGTGTGATATGACAAGAGTCGAATACTGACCCGATGTTAAATAGGTAAATGTGGTTCAACATGAGACTGTAGTGTTCAAATTCAGTATTGGACCGAACAACGAACCAATATTCACACAAGTTGCGCAAACACTTGAAAAGACCGCCTATGTGCTCGGTGTCGGTCATGGCACAAGTACATCCCTCGACGGTCAACCTGGAACCGGCCTCTACTGGGTGACCGACATCCAGGGCCTCAACCTCCGAATCTACAAAGCAGTTCCGGAGAACGGCGTACTCGCTCTCCTCAAAGGTCTCAACATTCCAGGGATGATCAAGTTCAGCCGGCCAAGTTTCGGGGACGGAAGAGCATATCTTACTACGAGCGACGGCTACCTCGTTGCCGTCGGCTCCCCAGTGAACCCGCCGTTGCTGTGCCAGTCGCCCGTTGAATTTGGGAATGCTACAATCGGTGATGTAGGAGTTACGAAGGATCTTAGCTGCACGGCGAATATTGCGGTCACGGTCACTGCGATAGGGCCGAGGATGGCGCAGTACTTTTCGGTCTCTGGGCTGCCAACGTTTCCATTACCATTGGCTGAGGGTCAGACATTCCAATTCAAGACGACTTTCAAACCGACTTCACCGGGCCCGCTGTCTGATGATATCTATGTTAATACCACAAATTCTGTCATCAACTACGCAGAAAACACCCCAATTGCAGTCAGGGGAGTTGCAAAATCATTGAGTCCAGTACTGTCTATCACCCCCAACACTGTTTCTTTCGCCGGTGTGATTACCGGTGAGAATCCTGATGGATATGTTCGCTCCGTGGTGCTCCAAAACGTTGGAAGCTCGGTGATGACTATCAATAGCTACGGTATCAGCACTGTCAGTGAATCCGGGCCTTTCCTCCTAGGAAATACAACACAGGCGGGTCCATTCAAGTTCACCGGCCTGCCCACGACAATCCCCGCCGAATCTTCAGTCACCGTCTCTATCAACTTTAACCCCACCGCAAACGGGAACTACGGCGCCTACGTCCGGGTTAATACCGACGGCGGGAGTCGATTCCTCACCGTCGTCGCCACCTCCGGCAGCTACCCCAAAGCCAAACTCGAGTTCGAGAAACCCGACGGTACCGGCTGGACCGAATATATCCCCAACGTCCCCTTCACCTTCGGCACCGTCTACGAGCAAGTCACCCGCACCCTCAAATTGCGCCTCACCAACGCCGGCGACCAGAACGCCGCCGTCCTCGACATCACCGTCTCCAAGCCGCCGACCGGCGTCGGGTCCGTTGTTGGCGCACGCAACGGCATTGATCTTGGTGAGGGGACGCAGCTCCTCGCGGGACAGTTCCAGACGGCGGTGCTGTACTGCTCGGTGCCAAAGTCGCAGGTGAATGTGGATGCGTATACGCCCAATGCAACGTGGACGATGAATACGAACGACCCAGCGTTTGAGAAGCAGAATATCATGTTTGTGTGTGATGCGGTGGCAGAGCAGGTGGGCCCGCTGAAGAATACGACGCATGCCAGGTATCGCTATGTCGGGTGCTTCAAGGAGAATAATCCGGGGAGACAGCTGGCGGCGCAGGCGTATGGGAGCGATTTGAACGAGAATGGGATGTGTATGAATGTTTGTGCTGGGGTGGCGCAGAGATATATCTTTGCGGGTATGTGCTGGATATGTTTTCAATTGAGCGATACTGATGGAGGATCTAATAGGGACCCAATATCACCGTGAGTGCTGGTGCGGGAACAAGATCCCTACCCAGAAGGTCGAGGACGAAGACTGTAATTTTGAGTGTACCGGGTACGATCCTCCTAACCTGTAATATATATATAGAGATATATAACCTAACATTACTTCAGAAACGGCACCCAAATCTGCGGAGGCAATGGCTATTTTGGCGGTGGCTCCTATATCAGTCTCTTTGCCGATGAAGACCGCTACACCCCCGGCACAGGCCCCATTTCCTCCTCTACTACCACTCTCACTACCTCCCCAACACCCAACCCCGCCGCCCCAATCGACAACCCCGGAAATGCAAACTTCAGATTCTCCGGCTGCTACACAGAAGCTACAACGGGCCGGGCGCTATCCGTCCTCCAGGGCTCCGACACCATGGACGTGGATACCTGCCTCCGGTTCTGCGTAAGATACACCTACGCCGGCCTCGAATATGGGCGTGAATGCTGGTGCGGAAACACCCTCGGCGTAGGCTCATCCCTCACGCTCTCAACACAATGCAGAATGCCCTGCGCCGGGAACGCAACCGAGTACTGTGGCTCTGGTAGTAGATTAAGCCTCTACACCAAAGTCAGCACTGTCACAAGTTCGACTACTATAGATGCCTCTTCGATACCGCCCACACCCACTGGCCCGGCGCATAACCCCGGGGACACAGCGTACGCTTTCCAGGGCTGCTACACGGAGGCCACGACGGGCAGGGCGCTGCCGGAGCTGACGGGCGCAGACGACATGGGCGTGGCAAGGTGCCTGGGCATCTGTAGCAGCTACGAGTATGCGGGCCTTGAGTATGGGCGCGAGTGCTGGTGCGGGGATGTGCTGGGTGCCGGGGCGGTCGTGACGGAGCTGGCGCAGTGTGGGATGGTGTGTAAGGGGAATGCGACTGAGTACTGCGGGGCGGGGGGCAGATTGAGTTTATATAAGAGGAGGCCGGCGGCGGCGGTGTCGTCGGGCACAGCGAGCGTTACTACTAGTTTGGCGGGAGGCAATGGCACGGCGGCGGTGAGCACAAGTGATGTGCCGGCGGTATTATTAACCGCCACGGGAACAGTATTGCCACCAAATAACACTACGGCGACGGTATCTGGTGGTGGGAACTCGACAGTGCATATACCGTCACTAACTGATGTTACTACTATCATAATGCCGCCGGGGAATTCAAGTATTCTCACGATGGGTAGTGAGAGTACGGTATCGTCGACTTTAGAACCAACCATTGCTAGAAATTCCACGACGGCCGTGATTATGAGTACTACGTCGATGTCCATATTAAATGTGAGTACGACCCCGGCGGAGGTTACAACGACCGGTGGTAGTAGTACTCCGGCTTCATCTATAACCATACTCGTAGTAGAGTCTACGAGCTCAATTCCCATTTCAAACAGTGGGGAATCTATAGCTACTGCCACACCGCCCATATCAGATACTCCTACTACTCCAAATCCTGCTCTCACAACCGCACCGGCGCTCTCTGCCGGCGTAGAAAGCCCATCTACACACCCCACAGACCCCTCGCCATCCACAAGCAGTACTGCTACTAGCAGCACACCCAGCACCAGTTCAACCAGCCCCTGGGACTTTCTCGGCTGCGCCAACGATACCACTCCGCGTGCCCTCAACGGAGGAAACATCTCTGGCGCAATGACACGCGAGAAATGCCAGCAGTTCTGTCTGGAGCATAACCTTCCGCTCGTAGGGCTTGAATATGTACCCCCCCCCCAGTACAATTAAAAGCGAGCCAGCTACTGACTGTGTATAAAGGGCAACGAATGCTACTGCGGCACGGCCCTCCAGGGCGGCTCAACCCTCAACCAGACCAACTGCGCCATGGCCTGCAGCGGCGACGCAGCACAGATCTGTGGCGGGCCCGCAAGGCTGAGTGTGTACAACTACACGCTGTTTACTCCGCCGGCTGTGGTCCCGGCGGTTGGGACGTGAGTTTTTTCTCTTTACTATTAGGTGTGTAGGGGATGGGGTAGTGGGTTGCTAATCTTGGGGGCGGCGGGCAGGTTTGTTTCGCAGGGGTGCTATGCGGAGGCCGCGACGGGTGGGAGGGCACTGGGGGACTATGTGTTTACGAATGCGACAGGAATGACAGTGGAGATGTGCGTGGGCGTGTGCAAGGAGCGGGCATTCAAGTATGCGGGTTTGGAGCGCAGCCAGGAGGTGAGGAGACTTCATCATTGGGCAGCTGGGGGGCTGTTGGCTAACTAATATCCGGAAGTGCTACTGTGGGAACACGCTGGCTCCCACGTCCGTCAGGGTCGACGACAGCCAATGTAATGCTCTGTGCAAGGGGGATAAACGTGAATACTGCGGCGCGGGAAGGTATGTTTATCTAGCCGGGCAGTTTCCCTCCCTGATCGTGGCTGATTTTTAGTGGTGGTGATGATAGGAAATTGAATCTCTATCTCGACCTGCCGTCGAATGTCACTGCTAGCGGCGGAGTGCTGCCTTTGGGGTAAAGAGGAAGAAGATATAAGGCCGTTTTAGAGGAAAATTTCGTATCATTTATTACTATAGCTACTTGATGTTATGTAACTACCAACAAGGACATGAGAACTATGTAGAGAGAAAGAAAAAAATAATACTTACCTCCCTATTCAAACCTCCTCCTCCTCCTCCTCCTCCTCCTCTCCCTCCTCCCCCTCCGCCCCCTCCTCCCCAATCCACTCCGAGCTCCACTTGACCACCTCCCCGACGATAGGCTCATGCGGCACATACAGCAACCTCTTTGCCACAAACCTACCCCCTTTGCCCCCCGCGCCCGCCAAATAGACGGCACACACCGCGCGACAACTCTCCACACACGCATCCTGTCCCAAGACGTCGGCAAGGTCCCCACCGCGCGGCGGCGGCGCAACATACCCCACGCCGACCCCACCACCCAGATACCCCATCATGATGCGGCGGTGGAGGCGGTTCGCCTGGGCCTGCTGGCGGCCCATGACGGCGTGGGCGGCGGCCACGGCGCCCCAGTCGCGGTCGTACATGGCGGCGTGGTACAGCGTGTGCAGGTACTCCTCGTGGTAGTAGTAGTCCTCGCATGCGTGGGCCAGGTGTGCCGCGAAGCGGTGGGCGCTGGCCACGTCCGCGACGAAGAGCGCCGCTATCCCGCCGCGCGGCGTGGGCTGCGTGTGGTGCGATTGGGCGTAGGTGTAGAGCGAGAGCGGCAGCGTGCGGATCAATAGCTCTAGGAGCTGCTCGGCCACTGCTGTGGTGTTAGCTTGTGTGTGTGTGTGTGTGTGGAGGGGGGGGGGGTACGGTTGTGCGGGTTTGTCTCGTGGAAGTTGTAGCCTCCGAGGATGGCGGTGAGGTCTGATGCGTCTTCGGGTGTGAGCGGGGTGCGGGTGCGGCAGCCTGGGCAGCAGTAGTGGGTCATTGGCTGTGAGGGCTGGCAGAGGCAGGTGTGGTTTTGGCGGTTCATTTGCAGCGTTGAGATGAGGTCGGGGGTGAGGTGGAAGGTGTAGTCGGCGGTTAGGTCGTAGGTTTCTGTGACGGTTGCGTTTACCTTCTTTGACTCTGGGAGGACGGGGGCGTTCATTTCTTTGCACATGGCTGCTGAGGTTGGTGGTGGTGGTGATGTTGAGATTGGTGGTGGTGAGTGAGGTTGAGATATGAAAATATGAGACTGAAGTTGAGGTTGAGACGGCGCTAGGACTCGGGGGTTTCTGAATTGGGAGAATTAGTAGTGTCTTGGCGGATTAGTAGATGACGGGATCTGATATGGGTGCGAGTACTTATTATCAGATCACCATTCAGGGGTGAGATATGTATTAACAGCATATGTTAATACTAGCAAAAGTCAGTGCAGCTTAATCAAGGGGATATACACATGCACTACGACTCTTCTCTATACTCCTTTGCAATTGGATGTAGGTACATGTCATGATCACGGCTGGACCACTGTCGCTGTTGGGTTTAATATGCCACACCTGTGCTGAGGTTCAAACCCACAGCACCACTACTAGGGAGTTTACTAACAGATACGGAATTAAGCGGCAATCAAGAGCGCTGTACCAACACCTCTTTTCGTGCTGTACTCTGGCCGTTACTTCCTCCTCCTTGGGTGGGCCGGCCGCTGACCAGGCTGGCCTCTGGGGTTAGCTTCTGACTTTCCTGCTCTGGGCTGTATATGCTAATACATGATTATAGAGCTGGCCAATTGGCTGTCAAAGGCCTCAAAAGCGGAATAGCATTCAATGCTCCCATGTGAGGTACGTGATAGCTAGTACTGGAGAGACGTGGTTTGTTGGCTTGGGCACAGGGTAAGTTCAGTACCAAGGGGGCTGTAGATTCACTGCGGCGTAACGTTCCCATCAATGCACTGTGAATGGTAAGAATAGGGCATTGGTATAGTATTCTTCCTACGACTCGGTGCTCATCACTAGATCCTGTAGTGACTTCACCTCCCTTTTCATACTGTAATTGCGTTCGATACAGGACAGCTATCAATCATAACATGGTCTAGCTATGTTCCTGATCCTTCAACTAACACGATACGCCATTGCTACTTTATCGACAGTACATTCCGAGGCCTAAGTAGGAGAGTAGTTTTCACTCCCATTCTATATTTATTGGGAGAGAATTTGAGAGTCAGGTTATTCAATTACAGCAAACCTCCACAGCACAATCTTTGAACACGGCAAGTGCACCGTCCAAACACCAGGTGGTACTGATTGACCGATAATCCACACACGCATAACACCAGGTGGGACAGCTCTGCCGTACTCCGAGAGACCCCTCCCCAGGCCACACGAGTCCAACTCTAACCCGTAGGAGATCGAGATCGATACACATGCACCCCCGGCGCTCGCTCTGCATTCTCGGCTCGAGCCCAGCTGCTGATGCTCCTGACATCTGAAAGCTTCGCGCGGTGACATGTGGGGCAGCCCTGGACCAAAAGCCCTGGATTGATACTTGGTAGTTAGACGTACGTGCGTATGGGGTCATTACCGTAGCAGGTTGCGTCTTTGGGAAGCACGACTGGCCGTACGTAGCTGCGGATGCGGAGTTCAACGGTCGGTCTGGAAGGCAGAAAGGGGAAGGTACGTTCCTGGGTAAAGTGTCTACCCCAGGTTTTCCAGGGGGTGATTTAATATATATAGATACAAGATCAGCAATACAGCAGCGCTAATTGTGGATAATTAGTACCTACATAAATACTTACATAGCTATATAGCAGAATACATGTGGGGACGGCAATGGCTCGAGAGGCCGGTTGATCTCCTGTAGCCAAGTACATGAGACGTAGGTACCAGAATAAGAATCCTAATTAAAGGCAGTCAATTGCTCCGTCGTATGTACATACTTGCACATGTACATACATTGCAATTGTGCCGGTAATATCTCGGCATCGTAACGTTGACATCGCCAGGTCTCACTCTCTCTCTCTCTCTGCACATGAAATATCCCCTCAGAAACATTCCGAGATACAACAAGCCATCCGGCACATGTCTCGCTTAGACAGCAAAGGCCGTTGATTGTGCACACGTATCCCTGTACGAGTGAAGACGTATCAGCATGGCACGAACGATATCCATGTCCCGGGCCTTGCATGTGTATCAACAATCAGAAAAACACAGTGTCGTGTACCCCTTCAGAAGTCTATATAAGCCCGTCCAGTTCGCCAGTTATTCAATTCATCACCATCATCATCATCACACCAGTTCCTCATTACGTCTATATCCCCCTCTCACAAATACCTCAGAATGCATTTCTCCAAGCTCTCAGTCATTGCTCTGTACGCAGCATCGTACGCATCGGCGCTCGTGATTCCCAGACAAACCAGTACCTTCGAGGAAGACTTTGGCGCCATCAGCAGTGACCTCGCCGCCTTACAAGCCGCCATTGACGCATTTACCGGGGCTCCGGCAGAAGCCCTAGCCGTCAGCACTGCAGCTTCTACTTTACAGACCGACTACGAGACGGCCCTCGCCGATACCAATGCCGCTACAGACCTTGAGAGCCAGGGTGCCGCTGTTGCAGCAGCCGTCCAGGCGCTGGTTACACCCCACGTGGATGGCCTAGGTGCTTTGACTGCTAAGGTATGTATACCAGGGACTAGATGGAATTGGGAGCCAGAGATATCTAACGCGGGTTGATAGGAGCCACTTTTCGAGGCTGGTGGATACAACCCGTTGGTTCTTTCTCAGCTGAACTCACTTTCAACCGCCAGCTCGCAGCTGCTGGATGCGCTTGACGCAAAGATCTCGGCCGACATCTCCGCCCCGTCATCGGCCATTGAGGGTGCTTACGCCGCTGCCATTGCCGCTTACTCTTAGACGGCTGATTGGCGTGGACCCGCGGCCGCCGTTGAAACGCCGCCGGTGCCAACTTGGTGGCGTGGGTGTGGGCTTGAGGCTTCTGGGGTTGGGATTCTTTGCATGTAGATACGAACGCCTCCATCGGTGTCAATTCTGAATATATATGTTTCCATGTGTCCACACTGGGATTTATCTGTCCGAGTGATATTCTGTGAACCGGTCTTGGCGTAGATTATATGTCGGTTATTTACTGGACCTACTTATGACGGCTGAAATGATGGGAGGAAATTGTATAAGAGGTGCTGTTGTTTGGTTGGACAATGTACCTGTTGGGCTTCATCCGTGGGTCTATAGTATGACATGTAGTCCACATCTCTACAATTATAACTAGGACCTTCCTTAAACCGCTAGACGAAAGCACAACAGAAACCTTCGCGGGCGCCCGCCTAGTAGCGGGAGAGAAAGCGGAAGCAGTGTAGAACGGTACTAGCTACGTAAGTAGCTGCTTAACTCTAGGACCAGAGCACTGACTATAACGCTACCCCCCCCCCCCCCAGCAAACCTTGTGAAGCTACACGCGCTGCTAGATCTAGACAGTGAGAAGACCTAGACTTTCCGGATTTCCCTTGTAATGTCTGTTCCGGTGAACCCTATCTACACTGTATTAGTTTTCTGGCCCTACTGGTATCTGGTGCGTGGTTGTTTGGGACCGATTACGGTAGCGGTATACATGTTGGTCGAGATATATAGGGGCACGGATAGCCATTAACCCACACGCGCGCGGTAGTCAGCACAGCAAGCAATCTATCAATGTAGCCCGTAACTCTCTCGACCCAAGCACTACGCCGCACGTCCGATGTCCTTGCCCTAGAAAGAAAGGCAGCTATGCTGTGGCAGGGTGCAAGTAGGTGACTCTCCTACCACGCTCTTGGCACCACCATGACCCTTATCTCCCGTGACATGACCTACCCAGCCACAGCACCCTACCAACGTCTAAAACACCAGACGTTGAAGCAATACAGTACAGGGCAGGCCGCAACCATGTCCGTGCCACGGCGCAAACGGAGGTGACACCACATAAGCAACAGCAGACAAGACGGAGTTTTCGGAGTTCCCAGGGGACCTACACGTCTAAAAGGGACCTGGCCATCTCACATGTAATGATCTCTTGACCCGGGGGGGCAGTTTCGGGCCTCGGCCGAGCCCTCCTTGTTTATTCGCCCGAGTCCTGCCACTGAGGAGACCTGTTCTCCGTGATCATTGGTCTCCCGTAACGGAGCTCTGTTGGTCTTAGGTAAGCTCCATGCCAGCCCCACATTATTCTTGCAGCAGGGCGTATCTAACCTCTACAGGGACATGCACATTATATGCTAAACCAGCGAGATCTTGACCACATTCCTCCTCCCACAGGCAGAAATGGGTGCAGCGCCGTGGAGTACAGCCCATGCACTTGATCACCACGGCCTCATGTCTGCAGAAACATGCTCGTGTGTGTAGAGTAGGTAGGTTGCAATTGTACCTATATGGATAATTTAAAGTATGACAGCTGCAGCATGTATGTACAACCAAGCTTCCACTCCCACCCCCTGCGGTATGAAGAATCTCTCTCATAATATATATATACATAGCCCCCAGAAGGACCACAAAGGTGTCACATCCAGGATCGGACCAATAACAGCCGAGAACCACGCAGAGTGGCGGTACACCTCCACCACCGGCCAACCCCCCCTGCCATGACCTGGTGCGGAAGGGGGGAGAAAAATCTACTCTGGGTAGATATGGAATGGTGTCAGTAGAGTACCCCACAGTTTCTCCGCACTCGTTAATTCTGTCCTGCCATGGCCCCGCTTCTTGATCCATTTTATGCAGACAGGGATGTGGGTTCATCCGGCGGTGAATGCAAGGTATGGCCCTGCATATAGATGAAGCCACCACCACAGCCATTAACTCGAATCACTGATCTGACTAAACTGTGCCTGTAACACTCGCTAGAAATTAAATAGCCTTACGGCCACTCAGGAGATTTTCCGGACCCTGATGAAAAACAGCAGACGGCCCGGGGTCGGATGAAAATGAGTCAAGGAATGTCTCCTCCAGCTAGATCCTCAGAACTCTTGAGTCACAAAATGTTTGGATCTACTTGGTAGGGCGCTCAAGTGGCTTATGGATGTAACCATAGGGGGGGTTCCCCTGGGCTAAGCAGCGGGGCACAAAGCCAGTTTTTGGTCTGCTTTCTGAAGGGTTGAAACCTTGGTTTCGATGGACACCCCTCCTGGTTTAAAAGTCGCAGATCCCCAGGGTTCGGTGAATCCCTCGCGAATGTCCTATCTCTTTGAAGATTTAATATAACAACCGATCAACAGCCATTTAGATAAATCGATGAGAGCCCAAAGATACTCCCATAGAAAGCTATCGAGTGAGCGAATAATCTATGGTTAGGATCAATATCACCAGTCTGAGAGGTGGCGTTATATGTGTTCCCTTCTTTTTGTGGGGAATGATAGTCTCTAGCATATATTGATGGACCAGGCGAGGAACACACTTGGCTCCCATTGGCTCGATACCATCCATGCGTAATATTGGCTGCCGTGGCCTGTTAGACCCTTCTGCAGATCTGTCGAGCTGGTCATGTGTCACACACCTAATATATACATGTACCTTAGGTACTCTACGCCTCAATCCTTGCAAAAGGGCGTAAAAATCGAGGCTGATCAGTGGATCTAAGGCATAGTTATGTTCTGGTGCGGGGAGAAACTAATGCCTCTTACCTGTGCACATCTCTACCTTCTGATTGACGTACCGGAGGCAGGGTTCCGGGGAACCTAATTGGTTTCCCCACTTAAATAAGGTGATAGAAATCCAGAACTGGTATAGGACCTTGTTTGCTTGTGCTTAGTTGTTTAAAAGGAGGGACTCTGCGGGTCTCATTTAGCTTCAAATAAATCATACCCGGCCACATATTTCTCTGGAAATAGCGAGGCATTAGCGCTTTTGAAGCCTTGTCTGCGGCGCCCCGGGGGTGGGGGGGGGGGGTGCTCAGTGTAAGGGACTCGCGAGACGAACATCTTTCGTCTACGAGTTTATATGTAATTACTAGATTTCTTAGGGCTATTCGACACCGGGGTAATTACCCCCCCCCCCCCCCCGAAACCGGTTTAAGGGCCCTGGTGAGACCAGACCTAGAGAACTGATATTGTCACCCTTAGCCTCTAGCAACTAGATCCCTCTCGAAATAGATATGGGGATCTACGGTTAGATGAGTGATTAGGAAAATACTATGGGGCATGCTACCTGTTGTTTTCGATCGTGGCTTAGAGTTTACCACTGTTTGATTAGATTCACGTGAGGGAGAGTTATCTGAAGAGGAAATAACGATGGCAGAGTAATAGTCTAGCTCACTTCCGTGTTTCACATGCTTAATAAGGTCCAGAACAATATCTTATCCAGATGAACATCATGAATCGAGTGACACACTATGATTGCAGCTCGAGTGACAGTTTATGTCTCACTCGTGCCGGAAAGAAGCGCGAGTAACTAGCCCGAGATCAGGACCTCAACCTTCGGCGCCAGCCAGGCCGCTGGGCGAAGCATTTTCCACTCCTGGGTATAAAAGTACCCATGCCATTCCAGTCGTATTTAAAATCTCTGCTTGTAAGAAACGTAGAAAGCGGTTTGTAATGCTGACATAGATTATCAGGTTCTCGGTATTACCTGGAACCCCGGCCGAAAACCGCTGATCAGTTCCTCTTTCGGTTCTTGTAGCTGGCCATGCTCAGTGCTATAGTACTTTGCACATAGGGGAACACGCCCTCCGATACGGTTCTGTCCGTACAGAGGAGGGGTTGTTGTGCCTATAAACTTGCTTATATTAGTCAAACAGTTTGTACACAGGACAGCACCCATTATGGCGGCCATTCGAGGGTATCTTCTTACCTCACCAAAGCCCAGGGAGATCGCTTCACAGTTGATAGCATATCACAGACCTACGGTCTCGGTGACCCTGAGCTTCTGGGCGTGTTTGAGGGTAAAGGATGCGCTAGTCCATGCGGTACTAAGGCCTTGAGATATATAATGAAGGATTTGATGTAAATGTAGATCCAACAGATGCGACTGCCTCTTCTATGTTATCCCCTCACACAGCTGACTCCAAACTGCAGGTCCAAAGTATTGTGACACGGGGTTCGAAGCTCGCTATTAGATACGCTGCCAAGGTTCTACTTGCTTTTGTGTGTGCAATGTATGTTGAGTAGGCAGGTGCGGCCCGACCCGTACTTGTCTGGCCCGTCGATCATGTTGTGTAACCCCGACCTTGGGGAGTCTCGAAATAAGAGTCCGGGTTCAATGCGCAACATGTGGTGGCAAGGCGGGGGGCTGATGGTACACGGCCATGGGGAGACAGATGTATATATGCACGATGAATAGTGGTAATAGAATATACGTGGTTCATGAGGAGGAACATATTGGGACTTTTAGGTATCTGTGAATGACAATTATACGACGACTCGCTGATATGAATATTCACATTTTTAATTAGTCGGAGTTCCACATATGACTTTGGTCCTGATGTATCAGTGACTAGGTGTCATTAGGTCCCGATGTCAATTGGAGTTTGTGAGCGTTTATATTGTGGTCTCTTAACATGGTTTGTTATAATTCAAAGTATTTCAATTTCTCGATTGGTATATACTTATATATATGTCATGTATGTTTGACCCGTAACAAAACCTTGACATGTAACGTCTTTGAAATCACCTATTGGAAACAAAATAAGGTCACTTTAATTAGTTAGGTAAGTGCATGTAATGAGCCTGTAAGGAATTCCCGCGAGCCGCGGCGGAAGGGCGAGGGTTAGATGCAAATCCATCATCCCCGGGAACCAAAATACTACCAGTGCCGGCAATTGCTAGTCTTATATATAGCGCTTAAGAGCGAGCCACCCGAGTACAAGTCAAGTCGCAATTTTTTATTACGCGGGGACGAGAGTCTGTATATAAGCTTAAGCGTATCAAGGAGTGAAGCGTGGGCGAAGGGATAAGCGCCCCATCATTCTGGTAAAATATGTTTTCCCTGCATCACATGAAGCCTTACTGGCCGCGTTTAAAACGTGGTACTGGGTAGCCGTTAGAACCGGTTAGCTGGAAAACGGATGAGCTGCCATACACACATGTAGTCTGCAATGCAAGGGCGGATTAGAATTTCGAGAAGGTTTAGTGAATTCAGGGCCTAGCATCTAGCTGTAAGATATACCACTTCATCATTACTCCAGATAACAAGGATATCCCTTCAAGAGGTGCTTTGGAGAACCATGGGATACCCTACAGGGGCAGAGGCCAGTAACCTGGTTACTCCCAGCTGAAGTTGAGGGCCCCTGAGTCAACCAGTCAGCCCACTGGCTTGCTAGATAGGTCCTCTACTTGACCGTATTAGGGGTACTTACTCTGTTCGGGATTTAAAATGACATGTTCCGTCCCTATAACCGTATGTATCTTATAAACGATGTAAGGGACCTGCTCCAACCCCCGTATCTGTGACAATATGCCCTGGGCCTACAGAATTTGTCTCTCTTTTTGAGTGATAGTCCGGTTGCTTACTTGCCCCGTGTTGGGTGGGGTTGAACCGGATTCTCGGCCGAAACATGTACTTTTTTCTGCTTGGTTTTCTATAATTGTATAGCTATAAGTGCCTGGCCATGGCGGTGCATTACTATACTGTACGCGCGTAGATACTGGAAGTAGTAGCTTTACAGAAGGTTTAATCGGGATTAGAGCTGCCTTTAGACGGACTGCACTGCGAAGTTAGTTATCCGAATCACATGATAATTGGAGGGGCCGTATATTTAGCTGGTACTCACCGAACCAGGAGGTGCATTGATGCATTACCAACCTGTGTTCCTGGGCAGGAGGTGGATGGGTGGTTCGGGCACAACTGGTCTGTGGTCTTGGGAAATAGACGTCCAGGTACGTATACTATTTCAAGTAAATATAAGGCTCGCCCAGTTAAGGGACCAGAAAGACGTTCCGGGGGCCGGCCGGACTTGAGCCGTATCCAAGACATGCAGGTTTGAAAGTTTTAGGGCCAAGATTAGGGGGGGGGGGCGTCATGACACGAACCATTCTAAACCTTGAGAACCATCCCGCGTATTGCTTGTAAGAACTCGCTCAAATAGCATCCTGGTCAGTCTAGAAGGGTCGAACAGGTAAGAGACCCCTCTCCTTAAGTGATAGGTCACTAGAATCTCTCTTGTTACCCTTGCGGCCCCCACAACTAATTGCTATATAACGTTAGTAGACAAGCGCACGTTGAAGAACCCCTTGAGAACTCTCTCCATCTTTTAGGTAACCCACAAAGTGGAGATCGGAGGGTAGACCCATCCACTATAATGCAAAAAAGCTCGAGCGCAAACAGTTGACAGCCAACTTACCGATATGATATGTAGATAAATCAGCTAATACCAGCGGTTTAACCGGCTCTGCTCCCTTTTTCTAGTATCGTATACGTATGGTACTTATTACCCCTACTCGGGATTTGTCTCTTTTGGCCATTCATGGGTAATCGTGGAAAAACATACTTTCAAACGCTGACACCAAAGGCACCTTCACATATCGCTCTCCTAGCCTGTCGGAGGCCCTGGAACTAGTGCGAGCATATTGAAGCTCAAATCTGTACGCATTATGTGCTTCCCCGACCTTGAAGGGCCCGGGGCATAGACCGATACGTTAGTAAAAAGTGGATTATGTATTATGTATTTTATAGCCATTTCAAACCGTGAAAGCGTTATGTTGTGATTAGTAGGCTCGGGACAGGAGACCAGGCTTCTAACGATTTGGATAATGGCAGTACAAGATGGGATAATACAATCAGGGAATGCATTTTTAGAAGGATCTATGGCCTTTTTTGTAGGGTCGCTTGTGAGATCAGATTCTCGGGCCGCTCATATATGCATGCATCAGATAGTCTTTACTCTCAATATCTATATTTGCTTTTTCCCCTTCGGTCTTCTTGGGTGTAGGAACTACTTATTGGCCAGTCGGATTAAGTGACGAATAACATTTAGATTAGAAGAGGGACAGCGTGAATGATCAGTGTAGTTTTGAGCCAGCCATGGAGATAACTGTAGTTCTCTCTCTCGAAAAATACACCTTTCAATATATATGACGGCCACGGGTACCGATACCACACGACACCTATGTAGCTGGGGAGAATTTGGGGTTAGGGTTTTCCCCTCCTTCTCTTGGATGTGTACTTGTGGTGTGTACATGGAGTTTTGGATTGCTACAATTTCTTTGAAATAGGTGCATGATAATCTAGTAGTGCAGCTAGATCAGTTGACCTTGTCCACATAGCGCCGCCGCAATAAAAATACCCAGGTATTTTGTGGCAGGGCTAGTAGGAAAATCAAAAGTACCAACACTACTATCAGGCTTTTAATTTTTGATATGAGATTCCGGCGAGATTCTAAACCAGATAGTACCAGATCTACCCTCATCAGATATTCCCGTTCCGGGGATTAAATTGCGTTATTGGAGAAGGTTCCTGTGGTCTAAAGCCGAAATGGTTTAAACCCAGACCTAGTTATTTTGGACTTGATAGCAGTGGGAGAAAAAAAAACTTGAGCGTTGAAATACATACGAGGTCAATGTTAAGGTTATAGTTATTTATTGTATTGCGCCAAAAAAAAAGTAAGACATCTCAAGGGACATAGACATTTGTGTCAGCACGCAGTGGTTTGAGCCGATGAGAAGAGCTGTTATGGTTCCAGAGGGGGTCGAACCCTCGACCTTGGCGTTAACATATTTCTATATTAGCACCACGCGCTAACCAACTGAGCCATGGAACCTCTGAATAAGAGAAAAACAAGGCTTTTTCATCGATCTCAAAATGAAGCTATTCGCACTGGAAATGATCAAGTTTTTTGGAGCCCGTATCACCGCCCAAAAAACATCCAAGGCCTCAAGGTGCTCTCGCAACTACTTAGAGTAGCAATATTCTAGACTAAGTGAGCATATTCAGCCCGACCCTATCGAGATTAGGGGGTAAAATATATTGGTAGACAATACTTCGTCGGATAAACTACATACCCATGCCAGCCAACCAATCATGGCAGGCGCCATAACCTCCTTCAGCGCAGGGGGTAAAAGTTTGTAAGGACCGTTATGACAATTGCTTATGACGCGCGCGCACGTTCGATACAGGCACCATAAAGGTTCTTCCCTTTGTCCGAACTGAGGTTGGATGCTATTTTTTGAAATTTCAGTTGGGGATAATAATAAGAGGTCGAGTGGTACGGTGTGCTATCATTGTGGGGTATGTGTAGACTCACTCCGCCTTCTTTTGTCTTTTGTCTCCTGTTTCTTCCGATGTGGCTAGTTATGTAGGCCCAGTATTATTATTATGAAGCCACCTTCGCTTCGACATTTATTTCCCTCTAAATGTGTTGGGTGCCTAGATGGAGCTGGCTCGTATATATGTAGTCACTCAATCACTTGCTGTGTGTGACTACATGTATATGTATGTGTATAAAAATTTCAGGGATCGAGTCCTAGTTTGTCGGGGTTGGGGGCCGCTTAAGATTTTAACCATCCCCACAGACAAATTGCGTTAGTAAGGTTGGTACCTACATGTACATACTTTCTATTTACTGGGGCCCCGCAGTTTTCTTGCAGCCTTGGGCTAAACAGAAATTTTTTCTTTTCGTCTCAACTTAGGCGCACGCAAGGCGTTGTGGCTCCACGTGGGTTCAGATATACTCTCGTGAGTCTATACCCATACTGTATGGCTTTGAAAGCGAAGCGCGGGGGAGAGCAATCAATTTGTAGGAGTCTCAGGTCAGGTATATTAAGTTTATATTAATCAGGGTTCGGAGATAGAAGTGAGGCGGCATGGTCTGGGGAGAGGGGAGGGGGAAAAAAAAACGACTTGCTACGCCGTGTCGATCCTTGGATTATTCCTTTGCACGGTAATATAAATGTTCCGGCTGCCGGAAAGGTTTTGTTATAGTTCTTTGAGTGATATTGAGGATAATAGAGAGGTCATAGCTATATGTGTAGGACTCTGTGTGATATATGTAGATCGATACATAGCCGCAGTGCAGTTGTAATGTAGCTAATCTAGACGGCGCAAGAAAAACGAGTTTCAAGCCAATTAAAATGCGATTCCCGATTTCTAGCAACATTAAATTCTCTTGCTGTGTAGGAGGGTTCAGGAAATATTTTTCTGGGTTCCCAAATTATAGGGTGCATAATTCCTAGAACGAATTCCGAATTCCGAATTTAAGGGTTGAGGGCAAGTTCGTTGCTGCACACAGAGGTCAGTTGCCCCTGGATCATCAGGGGTTTCGATTCGATCGATAGGGACTTGCTTGCATGGATTCGCTGTTAAAGTAAAGTAGCTACATGAGATGATGTCTCTCGGTAAAGACTCAAAGCGTTTCCAAGAACTTGACTTGGGAAATTCAGCTCATGCTCTAGGTTCATCTAGTTAGTTATCTGTAACTTCCCCTTTCTCGAGCCTTGGTCCGTAATTTCTAGGTCTGGCACCTTGAAGCCTATTCTTTCAACTTAGGTTATCGAGGTATGCTCAAATTCATATATTTGAGATAATGAATGAAGAAAGAGGGGGAAGAGGCCTAATCATGCTTGGGTTTCGTTCCAATGAACATATGTTTTCCGATCTCCTCATAGGCCAGGCATGCACCTCTTGCGATTGTACTATGTCCTCTTTACCCATATTTTGCGCAGGATGCACGCAGAAATACTTAGTGTAACAAGAAAATTGAGAACATAAGCTTCACACTTATCTGCAGTAAACTTAATCAAGACTTCAGGTGCCCGGTCGGTGGCGTATACTGAAATTTGAGGGAGGTATCAACACGAGTACGCGACATGCACACCCTCACACTCACACCGATCTATAATACCCTTGTAGACTAGCTGTGCTTCAAACTAGATGTGTATGTAGCCCAAGCCAAGCATGAAGTCGAAGCCGCTCCTTTCCCTGAATAACTGAAATTCTAATATCCGCACACCGGCAACATGCACCGGGGTAATAAAGGTACCACAGGCACCAGAAGCACTGGCATACTTTAAATGTTTAGTTAGCTATGTAGGTGGCAAGCGAGCAAGGTACTCGTCACCAGTTTCGTACAGGCGGATGAAATCATTAAAACGGTATGGCAGTTAGCTGATTATAGTAGGCGCCATTAAGGATTATCTATCAAGCGTTAGTACCAACGTCCTCGTGAACCAATGTACAGCTACATGTAGTTACTGCAGCGTTAGTATCTCCGACCCCCCCATCCCACACATACTGTAGAGTAGATGTATCTACATGTGCATACATGCTTTACGTACCTACTATATCCTATAGCACACCCCTAAACAACATGTCTTGAAGAATCTTGTATAAGATGAGGGCAAAATGCCTCTCCATATTTCCACAACTTCACCGCGCTCAGCACCCAACGCACATTGATATCGTTGATTTCAGAACCATAACAAAAAAAAAAAACTTACCCCTCAAAGCTATCACAATTCCTTTCCAACTCTCATCAACCATGGGTGCAAACCAAAGTGCAGGCCGAACGTTTCCCATGCGACCCCGTACACCTTTGAGATTTGGCTCGGCCCCAAACGCACTGCATGTTGGCGACCAAAGCGATTTCAACATGAGCCCGAGATCGTACACTGATCATTTGACTGAGGAGAACTCGATGTTCTCATTATTATCACAAGAAAGTTACTTCAACTCGCCGTTGATGACCCCACCACTAGAATTCGATGACACAGCATACCCACGAGCAAGATCCGCCTCATCATTGTCTTCTTCTTCTTCCGAAAGCAGTAATACAATGCAGCCTCATCGATTCACCTGCCCCAAGCAGGATTGTCCTTATACGATCATAGGATACTCTACTTCCGAGGAACTCGAGGAACACATGTTCGCCGTAAACCATTATCTCTCTGGTCCTACTGGTTCCGAGTTCGACCTGGATGGTTGGTTTACGCCGCAGGAAATCCCAGACCCATATTCTCAGCATCCCCTTACACTCCAGAGACAGCGAATCGTCGAGCAGCAGCAAAAGCAGCAGGAAACAAAGAAGTCACAGCAATGTAACTGTCATCACTGCCTTCATCAAATTGGTTATAACAATCTCCTCCAATATGAGTCCCCACAGCCATCAATGCAAATTCAAATGCCTCCCCCACCTACAATAATTGGATACCACGATGCTGGCTTTGAGCTAGTATCATGGCGCCAACCAGAACCTTCATACAAATCCACTATTTCCCCTGTCCAGGCCCAGAAGATGAACCAGGCAGAATACTCTTCATTGGTCCAGTCAGGAATGTACATGGATTTCAACCAAGTGGGTGCTTCAGGACGATCGTCTTTTATGTAAGGCTTTCTTTTAGCGACGTTTTCTTTTGTTTCTGGGATTACCCAGCTGGAAAAAAATTATCCCTTTTCCTTTCTTTAGCCCAGATACGTTTGTCCTTTTTTTTCTTTGGTGGGGTCTGGTGTTCGGGGGGGGGAGAGGGTTACACGGTGTTAAATTTTGCTTGCGGAGTCAATAACTGAAATATTTTTCTTGCTCGATTCCCCGTTGATATCCGGGAACCAAACTTCTTTTCAGCATCTAGGGAAAAGGATGTCTATTTTTCCTAATTTGTATAAAACAAAAAACTAGTATTTATAGAAACAAATTATATACTAAGTACAGCCACATATGGTGTGTTTGAGTGAAGACTTACCAAAAATTTCCTATCCGGACGCACTTGCATTCTCATACCCGCATATATTAACCCATAGCCAGTTCGCTTAAATACCATACACCCTTAGGGTCTTCTTGATATCCCCGCGCTAACACTGCCCGATTTTACATAAAACCCAGGTTTTAGCAAAAAACAGTATCGATTACCCATCTAGCCCTGTCATGTGACTGACACAAGAAACACAAGTCAGGCTAAAATCAAATACTAACATGTTAGCCAAAACTCTCACATCAAGAAATGTTCATCTCAACCCTTCCAACCTTATACTCAGTGGTTTATAATCACTCGATGTCCTTCCAATATCACTATATCTCAAGTTAGCAAAAGTAGATCTATCGAAGACGCTAATGATTGCGTGCATATGTGACAGCCATTTTTCAAATGGAATATTGCCAAACCCTCAAGATTAACCTGTTTTTAATATAACCCTAGATTTTATTCCGGACGGATTTGATTGATTGCGGGGTACCTATCGCGTAAGTAGGTGCCGTACCTTTGTACAGGGTAGAGTGGTTGTGCAACGTAACGTAAAATCTTGGCCAAGCTCCATTCATTCCCCATCCCTTTTTTGTTTATCTTCTTTGGTTTAGGACTCTGTTGTAGAGATCTGCATCATCGTCACATGTTGGTCCAATTGATTGCCTAGGCAAGGGAGTAACATATCTAAAAGGAAACGCCTCGGTGAATCCGAGTCACAGAAAGAACCTCCAGGAGAAACTCGAGATACTATCATATGTCACTAGTAGTAACGTTAGTCCAATGCACATCGACGTCCACCAATGCAAACGACCCCAAGCATTAAATTTATTAATGGCATACACCACCTTCCTCGTTCGATTCCAGCCCGTCAGTTGTCCGCAGGATACAGATGTTAACGCGTTACAGGTGGCTGCTGCATGAGGTTGTTTTCGTGTGTGGCGTTGCGAGTGATCGATAATGATTCTCATTGTTGTGCCTGCATTCAGGTTGATGTGGTGATCTTTCATTTCGATGGGGGTATTTTATCCTTTTGATTAAGTGAAGTGAGTAATGTCTTGTAGGATTAAAGAATGGGATACCTATACGCAAGGTTTTGTGGTGGGGGTTTGGGGGGGGGGGTGTAAGATGGATCCTAGGCCTACGTATACGCGTATTTACGTAGCTTACTGGTTTGAGCCGCAACATAACCTTACGGAGGTTTACATACATGTATGTATGTATATAGATTACCCCTAAGGCGACAGAGGAGGTAGAGTTTCAAGGCGTATTGTAAAACTAAAAGATTACTTAGCAACAACATTCACCGGCGAGAACCGATATTTACAAGCGAACTTTACGGTGAGACACCTGGGATACTCAAAATTGGTACTGAAAAACGCAGCCCCTTGATTGGCCATGTCTCGTAGGCTAGGATTTTCCGGGTTTTGGACTCTGAAGACACATACTCGACTCGCGCGGCCGGGTTATGCTGCCTTGATATAAGGCAATCGTTATTTTTTATGTGCAACCAAGAGCGGCTGAAATTCCCACCAGTTTACGAGCTCCCAAATCCGGCATTTCGTTTCGATATTCCGATCACTCAGCTAATCTGTAACTATCATCCTACTTTATCTACAAGACATGTATATGCTATATTGCCATTTTGGTTGATCATGATGCACAAGCACGGAAACTTATACCTGGTTAGATTCACTCTCAACACATGGAGTGGAGGCATTCAAAACATAAGACGTAAAACATAGGGCATGAATTCTGATTCATTCACATTTCAAATCATGAAAACAATATTCCCTCCCCCCCGTCAAACCACGAACCAACCCGCCTCCCTTGCAAAAAGAAACAGAAACAAAAAAAAAAGAAAAACATTTAACAATATAAAACATGATCTGATCATTTTACCATAGCCTTCCCCTCCGAGAAAAGCCATTGAGCCACTTTATCTGTTAGCCCTCTTTCTCTAGTGACTGTCCCCAGCATACCCCCCAACGCTACAAGACCTAGCGCTGTAACAAAACTAAGACTAATCTTCGACCAACTAAATCTCCGCTCCGGGGTAGGCGGGCTGGGACTAGTAGATCGGCTAGCCCTATCACCTTTGGAGGAATATTGGGGGAGAAGACTGGGCCCGTTTGAATGGCTTGTATTAATGCTGGAGATCTGTTTTCTGATGAAATCGAGGTCTGACTCCATTTTTCCGAGACGAGGACCCAATTGCGAGATATCTACAGTCACCTTTTGCTGTCCCTGGTCTTGCTGTGTATCTTCAATGTCCGCCAACAGGTTGCGGGATTCGAGTGATTCGAGAACCTCCCTCTTAAAACAACTAATTGTCTCTTGTAGTTGGTCGAGAGTAACTGTTGTCCCGTTGATTAGACCTGGCTCTAAATTTGAGTCTCCCATTTTAATGCGACACTCATATTCAAGAACCTCGCGATTGCCGGTTAGGTCTAATAGGCGCTCGGAAAAGAATTCTTCCTGGTAGGTCAATGGTGTATCATTTGTGTCCCCTCTGCTGGAGGGGTCGTTAGACATTGGAATGTGGTAAGACTTTCCGAGTTCCGATGCAAGGCTGTCGATACCAAGCGGAGAATGAGGCACAAGATGTTCTAAGGAATCGTTTCGCTCAATTTCTTGTCTTTCCGGTGTATCACCCCCAAATTGTGTTGACTTTGGCAAATTTGTAGCCTTTGCGCTTTCCTCGCTCTTCTTCTTGGTGCTATCACTGGCGTCCTCTGTGTAGGAATTGTTTGGAATATCGTCATTCGTTATATCCTCGTGAGGAAGGCCATGCTCGGCATTGTTTCTCTTGCTTTCTTCAACCGGGAGGTCGTTGAGGGTGTTTGATGAATCACTTTGCCCCATTGGGGCTTCAGCCTGCGTAGCTGCGCAGTCAATTTTTTGTTCTCTCATGAGCTTAATGTCGTTATTGGCTTCATCAGGATCATTGACCCCAGTAGAGGTCCCAAAGGCCAATTCCCCCCCTGCTGGTTCACTCGCCGGCTTATTTTCAGCACTGATCGCTTCCTCTGTGATTTCCTGTTCGCGCGCCGAATCTTCCAGCAATAATTCTTCAAAAGCCTCCTCCATACCCTCGGCTGCTTGACCCTTGGAAAAACTTCCTTGAGTCTCCGGAGTCTTATTCTCCGCGGCACCAGATGATAAGTCCGCCATAGGAGCATTATGCTCTGACCAGCGACCATGATTGTCAACTTTTCCAGGATTATACCCAAATTCGTTCTGCAGGTTGATCTCCTTCAGTGCCTGCGTTTCCGGTGCTGTATCCTCTGGTGGGACCTCGCCCGGCACATCTTTGACGATGCTCCTAGCTCTGCTTTCTGGGTTCTTCACTACTTGCTCCTCCATAGGAGCACGACGCTCTGAACTTCGGTCATGATCATCACCCTTTCCAGGGTTGTATCCGATCTCAGATGGTATTTTTTCGGTGGCTTCTGGTATGTTCTCTGAGTCCTGGGCTGGATTATTGGCCCCGGAAGAACCTTTGAGCGCCGTTGCTCCAGAGGGAGCATGATGTTGTGACCCGTGGTCATGATCATCACCCCTCCCAGGGTTATATCCAGTCTCGTCCTTAACATCTATATCCTTAGGCTCATCTGTCTCTAGCGTTGTCTCTTCCGCGGTAGTTTCGGATGATCTGGCTTCGGCGGGACTCTGTACCTGTGTAACTCCCTCCCCACCGGCCACTGAGACTGGCTCCCGATTAATATCCTTCGACTTGTCTACCGGCTTCCCTGAGGTCCTGGTAGCAACCCCTTCAACTATAGTCTCTCCAGGCTCGTCCTTCATCTCATCCCTCAACTCTTGAGTTTCAGGGGCGACTTCCTCCGCTGCGATTTTTGTCCAGGACCCTTCGAGAGGACTCTGTGCCTCATCGCTAGGCACTTGTTCCTCCGCTAGCTCAGAACTTCGCGGCTTACTAGCAGCAGCCTGAGAGTATGTAGCAGCCCCCTCCTCCCCCTCCTCCCCCTCCTCCTCATTCTGCCCCTCATTCTCCTCCTTCCACTCCTCTGCAGCTCTACTCGATTGATTTTCGGGCATATCCTGCACTCCTCCAGCCATCTCTCCCCCGCGGGATGATACCTCCTTTGATTCCTTGCCGGCATTCTGCGTCAAATTCTCCGTTAATGGCTCCTCAGCAGCGACTTGTGCGTATGTAACTATCTCCTCTGCCAAAGCCTTGTTCGAGAGATCCTCCATGCTGGTCTGAACATTATTTGTCAAATTTTGCGCTGTTGGCTCCATGGGTGCACTATGCTCCAGCCCCCGATCATGATCATCCCCCTTCCCTAGATTATATCCAATCTCTCCGCCCTCTAGGTCGATGTGTCGTAATTCCCTCGTCTCACGATCTACTTGCACGTGTTGAGGGCCTATATCTTCGGGATTTATGCGATTGTGTTTGAGTTCTTGCGTCTCCTCGGAGGTACCAGATCGGGAGCGGCGCTTTTTATGCTCTGATGGGACAATTTCAGATGTCGTGGGGTTAGGCGTTTTCGTGGATGCTTCTCGATTCCCTTCTGTCTGCTCTGGTTCCCCCTCTTCTTTCGGTTGATTTTGATTTTCCTGCTCAACCGTGCTGTGATTGGCATCGCCGCCTTCGGTCGTGCGGGGTGTTGGTTCGGCCTCTATTGTGGTTGACGCACTATCCGTCCCTCCATCCTCGACACTTTCATCATGAATTTGCGCATCCTCGGACTTTGTAGGTGTCTCCTCGTTAGGATTAAGATTGTCATTGATATTGCCTCCCTCAATGGCTTCACCTTTAGCACTCCCAGCCCTTGGAATACCTTCCTCGACGGGCAATGGATGCGTTTCCAACAATTTATCCTCAACGGGTGCGCCAACACCAACCGAGTCAACATGAGGTTTGTCTTCAGTTGAGGGCATAGGAGGATCTGAGTGTGGTGGTGGTGGTGGTGGTGGTGGTGGTGGTGGTGGTGGTGGTGTTTGGGTGAAAGCTGTGATGGATTCTTCAGAACTGCCAGAGCCAGTGGCTACTGTTGGCTTACTGGGTTTTCTCTTTTTATTCTTGTGATTTCGTTTTCCCTTTCCCATTGTGAAAAAAAATAAAATAAAAGATCTCTTTCTGGTTTCAAAAGTTGGTTCTGGCCAATCAAAGTTGGAGGTACGGGATGTGTGTAACGATATTTTTTTTTTGGTGGTTGCAGGAAAATTTTGGACACACCCACCACACTCGTTGTTGGTTGGGTACATGTATGGATGATGAGATTATTACACTAGTCGCATATCTACATGGTTTTGACAGGCGTATGACGTCTTTGGCCATCACTCACTCCAACCCAGCCTTGGCATTCGAGATGAGGAAATAATAATTATTCTTGGCTTAGATCTGTTAAACTCATGTATACCTCCCTCCCTTGTCACTAGATACATGTATGTATTCTCAAATATATTCGATCGAGGCCCAGCTAGTAATAATAATACCATTTATTTTTAATTCAATATCAGTAACTAATAAAAAAAGGCACGATTCTCTCCCTCACACCGAGAAAGGTTCGTTACAACTCACAGTACTCAAGCTGCAGATTTCCCCACTCCAGGCATTCATAAACGGGCATGTCATTTGTTGTTACGGTACCGGAGTCAAACTGATTTAGACAAGAAAGGTTGTCTCTCCGGTCTTAGTTTAGAGCATCAGCAATACTCAACTGCTCACAAGGTTTAAAAGATATTTTTCTGTACTTACCGTGAGTGACGACAATTTACCCTGATACTCCTGCTTTGGCCCTCTGCAACCTCATGTCCAGCCTCCTGGCTCTCATGATATCCGCATCCTCCCTCAAGAACGCCTCTTTCTCCCTCTTGGCCTCAACGGACTCGAACCCACACTCAACCCCTCCTCTCAGGCCTTGAAGTTCCCCATCCGGCCTCTTGTTAGCTCCACGGATAATTTCAAATTTACCGCCTTCCGGGATTGGGAGAGGGCGGTCAAAGTTTGGAGGGTCAAGGCTAGGACCAATTCCCGCCTTCCATGGACGGAAGGTATTCTTTGCAGTAGTCATCCCAGTCGTGGCAAGAATGCCGGTAACAACAAGAGTGAGTTTCATCGTGAGCTTTGGTTATAAGTGATGATTAGCTAGAAACGGGTGGGGGATTGAGACAGAGTAGACTCGAGCTTAGCTGTAGTTCTTCGAGGTGACAAGCTAGGCGAAGATTCAAAGTCTTTTACTCCCTTTCTTTCGTCTAAAATATCCCAAAGGATGTGATCGGGGGTGAATACTTTTGTAAAATAAGTTTATAAAGGAATGTGTATGTGTGACTGGTAATAAGAGATAAGAAATTGACTTTTATAACTAACTCAATATGTTGAAACCGAGAGCTTAGGAGGATACGTACATCTGTTTTGATAGAGATCGTGGTAACAGCCCTGCTGTTGTTAGTGAATTCACTGAATTCTATGATAAAGAAACGACTTCTTGCAGGGCTACGTTGCGATGAGGGGAAAAGTAAACGTGTCACCTGTGGTATTCAAAGTTAATCGATATGCCAAGTTATCCCCAACCAGCTAGTCTACTAGCTTGAAACTTGACCTTTCTCGGCTCATCTTTCTTAGCCTTACCTTACCGCTCTCCGATCACAGATACAAAGTACAGTACGAAAAAATGGGGTGAAATCACTACCATAGGACTACGGAATTTAATGACAAATACCGAATTAAACCGGCATTAGAGGAAGTGTACTGTACAAATACCGTATTCTTACCGCATTTCTAGCGTATCAACGGGAATACCGTAGTGATCCCACCCCTCTTTTTGGTACTGTAGTACATGTAGTCATAGTATAAAGTACAAGTATGTACCCCGGGGGTCCTCAAAGTGATGCAACAGCAACAAAAAAACACTAATTTCGCAGCTACTGGCCACCATGCCCAAAAGTTGGGAAGTAATTCATATTTGTCGAGTTGCATTAAGCGGAGCTATATAATAATAGTAAATGGAAATACAAATGGAAAAAATTGACTGGATCTAGCTTTGATGGTGGCCGCTACACCAGAATATTGAGCTCGTTGCATCACTTTAAGGACCCCCGGGGTACATGTACTCCCCCCTAGAACACTTATATGAGATGTCAAGACAATCATAAGAAGAATTACAAAATAAAGTTATCGAGCAGTGTTGATTATATTAGCGAGAATTACTATTTTTGCCTCAAAAATCAACAAAGTTGTTATTGAGAGCGGAGCCCTTCCAATAGCCAAACCTCCTTTAATTTTATAGTAACTGATAAAACGGGCCCGCGGGTTGCTGGGTGGCTGTATATAATAAACAAGGAACGTGAAGCAGCAAAAAAACAAAAAATTATGCCTCGATTGGGATTTGAACCCAAGTCTCCCTCACAGCTCTGTCTTCTACATGCTGAGTTTCTAGGCGTGCTAACCACTACACTACCGGGGCTTGTCTGCAATGGCGGGACGGGAGGTGTTAACCCGGAGCTTAAAGTTTAGGTTGCTAGCGCCAGTGCGGATGGAGGTCAATATTGACCCCGATTATAAGTTATGGTTTTTCAGATTTTGGACTTTGAATGCCACGATATAGTCTTTCATGTTAAAAGCCATGCACTGATCGAAGCGTAGCTACAGTGCTAATAGGTGATGGATGGGTAATACAAACGGAGCGTAGCTAAAGGAACGCTTGGTATCTTCAGGCTAGACCTAAAATACAAGTAACTGATAAAACGGACCCGCGGGTTGCTGGGTGGCTGTATATAATAAACAAGGAACGTGAAGCAGCAAAAAAACAAAAAATTATGCCTCGATTGGGATTTGAACCCAAGTCTCCGTCACAGCTCTGTCTTCTACATGCTGAGTTTCTAGGCGTGCTAACCACTACACTACCGGGGCTTATCTGCAATGGCGGGACGGGAGGTCTTAACCCGGAGCTTAAAGTTTAGGTTGCTAGCGCCAGTGCGGATGGAGGTCAATGTTATAAGTTATGGTTTTTCAGATTTTGGACTTTGAATGCCACGATATAGTCTTTCATGTTAAAAGCCATGCACTGATCGAAGCGTAGCTACAGTGCTAATAGGTGATGGATGGGTAATACAAACGGAGCGTAGCTAAAGGAACGCTTGGTATCTTCAGGCTAGACCTGAAATACAAGTAACTGATAAAACGGCCCCGCGGGTCGACGAGAACTCTTCCAGAAACGCAAAAAGCAATTGAACACATGGGCATTCATACATGTGTATACATGTATGTACATGTAGTGTTATGCGGTATATTTGCGGGGTAGCTACATGTATGATGTATCGATAACTCGGTTCTGGTACTGCGAGTGATTGTTTGTGATTCAAACCCCGTTGGTCGATCAATGTACTACAAATTTATTCATAAAATATATGTAGTCCTAAATTTCGCCATGATACATGCTCAAAACCTGAAACCTGAGGCATAAACACTTACATGTGTACTTTGCGAGGGGCCCGTACGCTTATACCCCCATACCACCTAAGTACATAATTTTCAGGCCCACCCGCTTTAGTAGCGGTGGATAATGCTAATACTAAAGTACTAGCTAGGCGTACCAAAGTAGGCCGGGGTTGGCAAGACTATTTATGCCCTACTATAATAGTAGAAAGTTCGCCTGGAATATGTTTGGAAATAACATCTAAATTTAAACTTCTTAGTCTCGTGTCTATTCCCGATCCCAGAATTTGGGTTTGAAAGATGGTATTGATGGTGGTGTAAGAGCACTTTTACCTAGGGCCTCAGAAATCAAAAGACCATTCGTGGGTTGAGAGTTTCTGAGCCAAAACTGCTGAGTCCAGAATATACTTGAATGTTATGCTGTAAGTGGTGGATGGGAACTATAAATATTTATCTAAAAGCGTACATGTATATTCATGCATATATGAGCAATTCTATATGCCCGCTCTAGATCCGGGGTACTGCGGAAATTTTCCCATAAGATTTGTATGTAACCAACCAATAGAAACACTTCACAAGCACGGAAGGGAGGACTACACTGTTTATAACGAGTTAGCTCTATCCCATGTCTTTATTAACTAGCTCCGCCGTTGACTTTATTAATTGACGTTCGTACGCGAGCTAATCTCCCAGGGACACAAGCCACTCATCACTTGGATTCATTCAGTAGGGCCATAGCTTGACTAAAAGTAAAAACTGATTTGGACTCATATTGGTTCGTTGAACATATATATATATTCTCCAGCGACCAGAAATCTCAACAAGATTATTACTACCATCTTATCAACTACCGGTATATTTTCATCTATGGATTGTGCGCCCCTAAAGCTGTTTACATAAATTTGTCCTCTCAAAAGTCAGTTTCTATCCGCCCCAAAACAGTCTATCTGGTAAAATCCATGCAGTGTGGTTTACATACCACCCAACCAATCCTGCCTGTACGGAGGCATATATGGTGGCAATCGAAATGAAAAATAATATCATATGGCATATGGAGAGTCAGATAACATGCTGTGCTTTTAAGGGAGGCCATTTAATTTATTTAAGCCTAAACCCAAACAGACCACAGTATCCAATCAAAGGTTGGCTGCGCTGTAGCCGATCATAAAACATCACTCACTTCTCACACCACGTGATATGATGTCACCCTGCGCTGAAGTTGACCCAAAAGATGATGGTTGGGATGTTTTGATTACCTCGATTGGCGCTGCAATGCAGTAAAGTAAGCAGCATTCCGGCTAGAATGTGATACAAGTATTCAGTGGTTGAGATATGAGTGCGTTTGTTCCTTGGTCTTCTCCTCAAAAGGTAGTCAGCTGGTCATGTTTCATAGTGTTGTGTACTACACAACTGTATATCACAAGGGAAGAGAATAAAAATATTGGAAATAGACTTGAGGGGAAAAATAAAATACTTGGATACCGCTATCCCTTAGTCTGTCAATGCTGATCCCCTAACAGAGGAATTAAATTTGTATGGAAGATCGATTATTTGATAAGGGAGATAACGGGATCTGTTAGTTCTTCTTGGGGGGGTCAGCATTTTACTGACAGGGCTTCCATTCACGCGCGGAATTAACAAAACCGAACTAAAGACAAGTATCGTGATCGACATACATGTAGCACCACTAGAGACATACTGGCGGTGAGATGGGAAATTTAAAGTTCGATGCTGATTTTAATAGCACGATGAGAACTCCGAGTCTGATGATTTGTGATCACGATTTGTTCCCTGAATTCCACAGGGAACTAGCCATGGGGGGAAGTCGATTCGAAGGGGCCATTTGAATAGATAACCATAAAAAAATCACCTAGAGTACAGGTTCCCGTTCCCGATCGCTAGATCATTAAGCATATAGATATCTAGGTATGAATATGTAGTGCACGTGGTGTTGTGGACTAGGTTTCGCAATTTGGCGTTGGCAAAACGAATTCCTGAGTTTTTGAAGGTTGACGTTTTGTAAAGGGGGGGGGGAGGGGCCGGGGGACTCGGAGGAACGTCATAACTAAGCTTTACTGCCAACGCTGGGCTGCGTTGTACCCGTCTCGGATCGAACGGCACCGCATACGCCACCACAAAACAAGCCTCGAGAACCGGGCTCCATCTTTTTTGCCGTCTTGGCAAATATCTTGGCAATATAATCCAGTCAGTAGCAAGGTTTTGGTTTACTTATCGTTCAAAAAAATTTAAAAAAAAAAACTCACCTGTCACCTGCATAGGAACCTGCAACTAATCCACCCTATCCATCCGACACCGGACACACGCGGAGCTTTACCTCGGGGAAAGCAAGCGGATTTAACTGATCTATCTAATCCAGGCCCGGGCCCCTGGATATCATCTATCTACCCTAAATGTACCTATATACAAGCTCTCTCGGTCTGGTCTCCGATCAAAAGTGTGGACGTATTCGAGTACGTAGACCTAAGACTGCTATTTACCATTGTAGATACATACATGCTCACCTATTCAGGGTATCAGATTTGAACTGGTCGGTGTATTCTCCGTTCTCCCCCCCCCCCCCCCAAGCTTCTCATCTTTACAGGTTAATTCCGTTTTTTATTCTCGGATGGATAATACCACAAAGATTATTTATCTACTATCTAAAATGAAGTGAATGTGGAGGAGGGAATAGTGCTAGCTTTTGAATTTATACAGCTGAGAGGGGATTCTTGATATTCACACCGCAATTAACATATGCCGTTTTCTTACTCGAGTTAACTTACTACCAGGATACGATTTTTACCCAATGTCCGTTCGGGAGAGATTTGACATTTCTCAAATATTACCAATGAATGAACATACTACATAGTAAGCTAGCTGTGCAGATCAAATACTCTTTGACTACATACTACTCGCCCATGGGGGAATTCTCCACATTGATGCGCTACGGACCTTCCCTTTCCCCACTGCCGCCACTCCTAGCTCTCCAATCAGAGAAAATAAAGACTTTTATGCTGTTGCGTAATCCTTACCCTATGGAACAAATAAGAAAATAATAATCCAACGATTAAGAGGGGCACGCACTGTCTGGGATTCTACCTCCTGCACCCCCGTTCCCATATCTACACTTTATTTCACCTGTACGTACGTCTATATGAACCGTGATTTATAGAACCCCGCCCGCTTACTGTACAGTGTAGCTCGGCTATTGCTCACCAGTTTCAGATCTTTTATGGGTGGTTAGCGAGGTTGGGTAGCGTAGCTTTGAACCCCCTCCGATTCTCCGCGAGGGTGACCGGGTCAGTTGAACTGTTGCGAAAGCATACTTCCTTAGATATAGGTAGGCTTATTTGTTTGTGGTGTGCTAGCTAGCTTATGTAGGTGTTACTACATAGCTACCTGCCTTAACTAATTATCATCAGTCCCCACCACCCCCAGCTCGTGCGTCTTATCAGGAATACGCATTGCATATTTTGCAGATCACTCCGGAGTGAATATACCTCATTTGTCTCACATCCTGTCAGCACTTAGACAAGAATAAGAAAAAACATATATATATACAACAATTGTTTCCCTCTCTTTTTTTCCTTTCATCCTCTCGTCACTTTCATCTGCAGGATCTATAGCCATTCCCCAAAGGGTTCCAGGTGAAAGATCAATAACACATCTCAATATGGCAAAAATGAGCGTGGGAAGATACCTTGCGACTAGAGTCACCACTCTCAAGCCGCCAGGCCATGTTCCTCCAAATCCATTCACTACCTTGAGGTCGTTGAACTGGAGACAATGGCAATTCTTTCTTGTCGCATTCGCTGGTTGGACTTGGTGATTAACCCTATATATGGCCTGCTTTGTATAACATGTTTTCCATTACTGACGTTTAATGATAATATATATAGGGATGCATTTGATTTCTTCACTGTCTCTTTGACTGTCACATCTTTGGCAGAAGACTTTGGAAAAACCAGAGCTGATATTACATGGGGCATAACCCTAGTTCTGATGCTGCGTTCGATTGGTGCTATAACTTTCGGTTTGGCTGCCGACAAGTGGGGCCGCAAATGGCCTTTCATAATTAATAATGTTCTCTTTATTATCCTAGAGCTGGGGACTGGTTTCTGTCAGACGTAAGTCCTATCTAAAATATCTGATACCTGTGAATTTATGTTGACCAATCTTTCCTGCAGCTATAAGCAATTCCTCGGTGTACGTGCGCTGTTCGGAATTGCTATGGGTGGAATCTACGGAAATTGCGCCGCAACAGCCCTCGAAGACGCGCCTATTGAGGCCCGTGGTATTCTCTCTGGAATGCTTCAACAGGGCTACGCATTCGGCTACCTTCTCGCCACAGTCTTCGCCCGTGGACTTGTCAACACTACTCCTCACGGATGGCGCCCGCTTTTCTGGTTCGGTGCATGCCCGCCGTTGTTGATCATTCTCTTCAGGTTGTATCTACCAGAGACCAACTCGTACCTGGAGCGCAAGGCTTTGAAGGAGGAGAGAGCAGAGGGTGTAGAAGGGATTGAGAGAGTAATGTGGAAAGAGGCCAAGATTGGCTTGAAAAAACATTGGTTGTTATTGATTTACATGGTTTTGCTGATGGCCGGTTTCAATTTTATGGTAATTACACATTTCCCTATAGCGCAGGTTCAGGTGGATTTGTACTAACGTCACCATGAATAGTCCCACGGCTCCCAAGATCTCTACCCCACCATGTTAGAGAACCAGCTCGAATTCAACAGCAATAAAGTTACCGTAACCCAGGTAGTTGCTAACCTCGGGGCGATGCTTGGTGGTACACTCATCGGCTACTCATCTCAAATGTTCGGTCGCCGCCTTTCCATCATTGTTGCCTGCATCGGTGGCGGTGCCCTGCTCTATCCTTATTGTTTTATCAGGAATAATGGCGTTATGGGCGCCGCCTTTGCAGAACAGTTCTTCGTTCAGGGCGCCTGGGGCGTTATTCCCATCCACCTCGTCGAGCTCTCCCCCGCGGCAGCCAGAACTACCATCGTCGGTACTGCGTACCAACTTGGTAACCTTGTCTCGTCGGCATCCTCGACCATCGAGGCGACTATGGGCGAGAGGTTCAGACTTTCTGGCGAGGGGACCACTGCTAGATACAACTATGGATTGGTCATGGCAATCTTCATGGGCTGCGTCTTTGCCTATGTGATTGTATTGACATTCATTGGACCTGAGGCCTTGGGTAGGGATATGGCCGAGAGTACGATTGCGGGGGATGTTGTTGATAGGAAGGCAGAGTGGGAGGATGAGAAGGCTGGGGCAGTGGAAGATGAAGGGAGAAGAGTTCCTGTTTGAACAATTTATGAACCGGTTATGTACATGTAGACTATAGAGCTACTTATTATGAGGTGATAATGAATTTGCAAATATGTTAAACCTTTCTGCTAGATATATATTATATGGTACGTGCAGCCTTGATGGGTAATTGAGAGGGTATATGTACGTTTTGAAGTCCACCACTCGCATAGGTTCCAATATAAGATTGGGGTGGTTTCGTATAAAAGAAAAAAAAATGGTTTAACTACATTAAGTACGTACACGTAACTAGTTATATCCCAACTGTCACCATTTATGCAAATCACTGCTAAACCACGCGAAAGATCAGTACGTATAATGGTGACTACACTTAGACGTTTTGCTATTACATGTACATATGGATTACTGCCAACTTTAAGGGACTAAACTATCTACAAAGGCGTGGAAACTTCAACGAAACCTTTGATCCACTTGGGTTGTTGACATTGATAGAATTTCTTTCTTCAATCCCCTTGTGGCTAATGTAGATTATTGATTGCCCGTCCTATACAAGTCTTACCAACACTAATGCTCGCCTACTTGCGGCATCCGATAGTTGTTAGAGTCAAGGGTTGGTGTTAAGAAAATTTAGGAATCCCCATGGTATACGTAGGCCCATTCCCGGATCGTCATACTTTGACTATCGCGAAGCGGGTCGATATTTCATCTAGATCTGCTCCATCCAAGAGGATAAACATTGGAAAGTAATGGTAGTATTATATATATTGGGTGGCCAATCAATCGGAAGATTTTATAGGGGCAGGATTGCCCATGATTTTGATGCCACCAGTTCGAACCGGGAAGGGGGCGTTAGAGTGCGCGGGCTAGAGGGGCCGGCTCCAACTCAATTTGAAAAGGTTCCTTAGCCTGTCTTAATCCCGGGCGGATATGAATTTGGATTCGTAGGGGGGGGTCTATCATGGATGATCACCAGGCCAATAAATATAAAAGGCGAAGTCGGGTGAGTATATCTTTCTGTACCCCTGGGATCCTTAATTAAAGTGATGCAACGAGCTCAATATTCTGGTGTCACGACCACCATCAAAACTAGACCCAGTCAACATTTCCCATTTGTATTTCAATTTACTATTATTATATAGATCCGCCTAATTCCGACATATATGAATTACTTCCCAACTTTTGGGCATGGTAGCCAATAGCGACGAAGTGAGTGGTTTTTGTCGCCGTTACATCACTTGGATATATGAAGGATCAATCAATCAATCATCACTTTGAGGACCCCCAGGGTACAGTGGATACGAGTGATAATTCATGACGTCAATCTTCGATAACCATACATGTAGTCATACGTCGGCCCCTACTAAAATCAAGCAGTCCTCTACAAGCGAACATAACCATATCTGTCCAACATAGACTCTTAGATACATGTAACTCCTTACTTGTATCATGATAGATCAAGACAAATCCCAGTATATGTCTTTGATGTTTATTATAGATCGCTAGCCAGAGGTCAAATATACATATATATAGAACTACTAGGTCCCACCCATTTGGTAACAGGCCAAAACGGAGTTTACACCCCTGTAAACTCCGTTTCAACCATTTTTTTGCTAGGCCTTGATACTTGGAAACCCTGTTTTGTCTACATACATGTAGTTGCCAAACGGACCCTAGCCTAAGCTAATATTAATAAGGTTACATACAATTAATGAATTAAACAAAAAAGAGATAATATTAATAGAGAGTCTTCGTCTAATAATTGAACCACCACTCCTCCAAGACTCCCCCTCTCTCCTGCACATCCTCTCGGCACTTGGTGTGGTGTGGGGTAGGGGAATATACATGTATGTATGACCGACATTATTACAATAGGAGGTACTACCAATACATATTCCCTTATAGTTCAAGTAGCTACCCTATTTAATTATGAATCAATAGAAATAGGTGGGTTGAGATGACATGATTGATCATTACTTATTAAGGGAGAAATGCCCTAAAGGAGAATATAGCGAAAGATACACGACTTAATCTCGCATAGAATGATGACTAGTGTGCAATCCTCCGCCATATGCACATATTATAAGATGTGGTGACTAAGATAGAAGGCCTTTATCCCTTGGTCTGTCAGTAAATGCTGACCCTCCATGGCCAGTAGAAGCAAATTTTGTGTGGCTTCACTAACAGATCCCGCTGTCCTCCTTATCAAATAATAGATCTTCCATACGAAATTTGATTCCTCTATCATAGGGGGGTCAGCATCGACAGACTAAGGGATAACTCAAAATCACCTTGCTTGTACAATTGTTTAATTGTAAAAATATGGAGCAATGCGTAAACTTACTGGCGCATGGCTTCTGGGCCCTTGGGTCGGGTGCCGAGGCGCTTGTAGTGGATCATTCTGCCTAGAAAGGTTTTGGCCTTTAAGCTTAATAGCTAGTACTTTGTAGGTTTATCACTTCACTTATCGTGCGGGCCCTGATCTAGTTGTGATTAGTAGTACGTCCAGGCATGTTGAATCAAAAAGAAAATCACGTGGAAATGCTACTCCATGAATAAGATGCTCAACTAATTATATATAAGTAGGTATGTAGGTTTGTGTATATAATTATCGATAATTTAAAGGTTAGCTAAATATAGAAACAGCTCTCTAACTGTTCATTGTACACAAAATCTCTGCGTGTAACTGTACTAGCTGCTAGCTTAATTTCGCATGCTTAAAGATATGGTGGGTAAATTGTATGTACCCCTCGCTATTTAATTAAGGATAAGGAGAAATCTTGAGTACCAGGTTAATGGGGAGTACACTTCGCCTCAGGCTATATATATCGACTTGATTTATAAGCTACATGTATGTATTCTATGATCACAAAATTGGCGGGATCGATCAATGCTCGCCCGGACCCGTATATATATACTTTAGGGTATAAACGACCCTAAATTGAAGTTGACAGGTTGCGCGCAATGCCTGAGCTGCTCAGAGCACTGTTTATAGTCGATCTAACTCACATTGTATTTAATTAAGCATAGTCGTAAAGAGGTTTAATTGTTGTGAAGCGGGAAGAATAGCCGGTACGGTGATGATATCATGATATGCATATGATCATGAAGGGGAAGGTTTAAAGGAGAAGTACTGAGGCCTAAGTAGCTAGCTACATAATTATAAATTCAATAGAGACCTATAATTAATGACCCATGTAGCGTACCTGCACTATAAGAGTCACGTCAAGCAAAGCATATATTCATATTATTAGACATGGGAATTTAGAATGACTCTCGCAGATGATCAATAAGCAGACAATGGAGGTCGACGTTCCGAAGATAAATTATTACAAATCTGATGGCTTTGGCGCCAACTGAAGATCCTCTTGCGCCTTTGCATTTGAAATCACGGATAGATAGTAGTCCGGAGGCCCGCGCAATAGTCTACAACTATCAGTCGTGGTACTTTTCTAATTTTCCGAACTGGACAGGGTCTGCATCATACCACAAAAATCTTATGCAGGCCCAGTCCAGTTTGGGAACGCAAAAAAATCAAACTACGAATACCGCAGAATCTCAGGAATAACGAATCGGACTGGGCTGAAATACCACTTACCTATTGGCCAAGACGACTAAAAGTTACGCTTTGGCTTTGTCGGATTGCAATGATCATGAGGCTCAACAGGCATTTAACCAATCAGAATTCTAATATTCCAGTCCAGTTCGATTCGTTTTATTCCTGAGATTCTGCGGTACGTATGTATAGCATATGGGTATACCTAGAAGGCTTCAAAAAAATCGGCGGATAATGAATTTTAAAACTAGTTTGATTTTTGGTACGGTGGCCATGGTGTGCTTTAATTCAATTCAAGTACATATGTAGTGGAAACCGGGGAATTATCCGGGTCTCTCCCGGTACTCAAACGTTTAAGCGGTGCTAGGATAGGGATACATACATGTAGTAAACACATGTACTCGCAACTTGATAGCGTTTCTGATTACATGCCATACTTGCTAAATTTCAAGTTTAGGAATGAAAATACTAATACTGACGGTTACTACCACCCTTGGTTGTATTCTCGTCCTACTCTACGGGTGTAGGGGTAAGTTTGCAGACAGTGTCTACAGACTTACCCCTACATGTACACCCGTGTTCAAAAACGCTATGGAATTGCGAGTAGTACCTATATACTAAATGTCGATAAATTATTATTAACCTCTATCCCAAAGAGGCAGTTTTACACGGGCGGAGCAGCCTTTTCCTCTGTAACTTGATCATCAGTACTTGAATGCATGGCAAAGTGACTGGACCACATGTACACTCCAAACCGGAATCATGTCTCGACAGCCCGAGGGATAAATGATGAGAACCTGGGGGGATAGCAGAGGGGAGGAGAGAGGGTCGGGGCTCCGAACAAAAAGTATATAAGACTTGCATCTGTCCCAAGTTTAACGTAATTTCACCATCTTAACTAACTTATTAGGATATCACTTACCTACTTTTCTCCACGGGGATCATGATTTTCTCTCTAGGCTTATTAGTTACAGCAACAGTAGCACTCGGAGCAGCACCGCCGTTCAAGAACAATGGAAGCTCCTCAGTATCGCCTACTGTTACTGTAAAAAACGGTACTATTGTTGGCAATTACCAGCCTGCCTTCGATATCGACGAATTCTTCAGTATTCCATTTGCTGCGCCTCCTGTTGGTAATCTCCGTTTCAGACACCCCCAGCCTCCGAAAAAATGGAACGGGACACTCAATGCCACGGAACGGGGGCCATCATGCCCCGGGGTTGGACCGTTTGCCGAGGGTCGGACTTTGGATGAGGACTGCCTGACGCTAGATGTTGTTAGGCCTTCCGGGGGAGGGGAGGGATTGCCAGTTATGGTCTGGATATATGGAGGAGGGTTCTCTGGAGGGGCATCAGCGGACCCAAGATATGAGCTATCGTATATTGTTAATGCTAGTGTTGCTATCAATAAGCCTGTCATTGCCATCGCGATCAACTACAGGCTGGCAGGTTTTGGATTTTTAGCTGGACAGGATGTTTTCAACTCTGGAAATTCAAATGCTGGCTTGTTTGATCAGCGACAGGCATTGAGATGGGTTAGAGAGAACGTAGGAGCATTTGGTGGTGATAGAGACAAAGTTACAATCTGGGGCGAGGTATACTGTGTCATCCCTGGCGTGTTTTTGTAGCGGGAGACTAATAGTCTGAGTTAGTCCGCGGGGGCATATTCGGTAGGCTACCATCTAATTGCGTACAATGGAAACAACGATGGATTATTTCGCGCGGGAATTCTACAGAGCGGAACAGCTCTGGGACAAAGTTGTAAGCAAATCCTAGAGAATGTTTGTGGTATATATAACCGCGCCATATATGTGCATGCTAATCTGTGATAGTAAATTCATTGGGGCACTATGATGAGATATATAAGTCCCTTGTAGATATAGTTGGGTAAGTTACACTATACCGCATATTATTACATTACCTTGATGTTCTTATATTAACTTTTCCATAGCTGTACAGATACATCGGATCGTCTCCAGTGCCTACGGGAGGTTCCCTACGAGACATTATTCAATGCGCTACAGCCAGAAGTATACACATGGATGCCAGTGATTGATGGTGATTTCATTACTAGCTGGCCGTCGGATCTGATGGCAGCTGGAGCGTTTGCACATGTGCCCATCCTGGTTGGTGCAAATACTGTATGTTCCCGTGGCAGCAGAACCGTGGTCTATATACTTGTGGCTAAGACGAGATATAGGACGAGGGAACTGCAACATATCTTGGCCCTAGAAATCTTATTAACACCACGGATGACCTGAGGAGGTATCTTTTGAGTATGTCACAACCTGCATGAATCTAGGGGATATACCAATGCTAATGGGATTCTAAAGATGGATCTTTCCCAGCTACCACGCCATCTTCCGTGGAAAAAATTTTGGAATTATATCCAGATGACCCTGCCCTAGGCTGTCCCTTCAACACTGGATCTGAACGATTCGAAGACCAGGGATATCAGTACAAAAGATCAGCTGCTATAGTTGGGGACATTACCATGCATGCGGGTAGGAGGCAAACATGCGAGCATTTCGTGAATAGAGGAAACAAGGTTTTTTCGTACAGGTTTGATCAATCACCGTGGAATGGTAAACTTAAGGACATCACGGAGGTGGCTCCGGTGTATGCAACACATTATGCGGAGGTGAGTAGGTCGATACCAAAGTTGCTGGTTGGTAAATACTAACTTGCCTGAGTGTAGATTGGCTTTGTTTTTAATAACCCTAGCCCAAACATATCAACATATGTGGGGCCAGATCCAGCGGTCAATGCATTATCCCGCTTGATTTCGAGAAGTTGGATTAGTTTCGCTCATGACCTAGACCCGAACAACCATGGAGGTAAATAATCGTTTAATTACCCCATACTCTATTTGGATGCTTATATAATCTATCATTTTACTGACTTGTCTTTTACAATGTAGTCAAGGGTGCCACAAAATGGCCTGAATATAGTGATTCTGCGTCGAACATAGTTTTTAATTCGAACAGGACATACGTGGAGAGGGATGAGTATAGAAATGAGCAACTGGAGTTTTGGGGAACGATCTGGCATGAGTTAGGGTGTTGATTGTGATATTTCCATGAAGTATATAGTCGGAATATCGGAATAATTATTCACTAAGACGGTGCTCTTTATATTTTATGATAGTACTACTCTTCGACGAGTCCATAGTACAAATATGAGGAGGTAGTCCGTGGAGGGGTAGAAGTTATGGTTACTACATGTAGGACAACGAATTTTTTTTATTTGTATGTCCGGCGATGGTGTCCTAAAGTTTGGTATAGAAATAGGGGATGAACTCAACTGCACCATACAGGTTCAAAGTAAGGGATAAACAGCATCCCCCCTTTCCGATAATTTCAAGGTTTTCAAATACAAGTCCATAAAACGAACACTCCGGCGCTCTTTGTCCTACTCATGTGATTAAATAGAAGCGGAATTGACTGAAACTGAAACCTGAATCGGAACGAGAACCAGAACTGGAATGAGAACCGAAACCGAAAGTACATACATGTATGTATGTTGTTGCAGCGTTGTCTGTTCGTATGATATTTTGGCGCTCTGATCCTGAGTATATATATTAGAGCAAGAGGCCGTAATCTCCCTTATCATTTTAACAAGATGCTGCTCTATTCCGTACTCCTTGTATTATTTGTTACAGACGTGGGGGCGATATGGACAAAACGGTAAGTACATGTAGTACAGTACATGTAGTTTCATCTCTCCTCGAGGATTATCGATCTCATCGACACATTCCCCGCTACCCCACACTTCAATTCCCCGCACTGGCTGTCATATCATCATCCTTCAAGGTCTCCTTCATTTTCTTTTCCTTCTCACTCTTCATCCTTTTGCTCTCCACTTCGTTCTCAATCGTGGCTCCCCTTCCCCGTCTGTGTGCTTTACTTCGTCAATTCCCCCGCTCTCAACTCCCCTACAACCAAACCTTCCGTACTTTACTATCTAACAAGTTTCTTACAACGCTCAGCATGGGCGCCTACCCGACTCCACCTCCAGCTCCTAGATTCACCCACACCCCCGAGACGATTAAGAAGGACACCCAGCGTATTATTGAAAGCTCGCGTAAGCTCGATGACACCCTTGCCGCAGAGATCACCCCAGAGAATGCTACCTTCGAAAATGTCATCAAGCCTTTAGCCGATGATGAAAACTACATGAGTCTCGAGGTTGCCATCCTGGGTTTCTATCAGTACGTCAGCACGGACAAGGCTTTGCGTGATGCCAGTAGCCAGTCTGAGAAGGAACTCGAGGTTAGTAACTACTCATTTCTGGTAAAAAGATCCGGGGAATTGATCCAGAATCGCTTCTTAGGAATTCGGGATCGAATCTTCCATGCGTCAAGACATTTACAGGTTGGTTTCAGCTGTTGCTTCAAAGAATGAAACGAAAGATTCGGAGTCGCTACGTCTCCTGGAGAAGATGAACAAGGAATACATCAGGAACGGTCTGGCCCTTCCTGAGGACAAGCGTGAGCGTTTCAAAGAGATCAAGAAGGAATTGTCAACGCTCAGTATTGAATTCTCGAAGCGTCTTAATGAGGAGAATGGCGGGATCTGGTTCACACCAGAGGAGCTTAAGGGAGTCTCAGAGGATGTTTTGGGTGGTTTGAAAAAAGGCGAAGGAGAGAACGAAGGAAAGCTTTGGTTGACTTATAAGTACCCCGACCTTTTTCCGGCAATGAAGTACGCAATCAATCCAGAGACAAGGAAAAAGGTTTTCATCGGCAACGAGAACAAGTGCAATGAGAATATTCCAGTCTTCAAGAAGTCCATTGAACTCCGGGATGAGAAGGCCAGGCTCTTAGGGTTCAAGTCACATTCCGAATTTGTACTCGATGTCAAGATGGCAAAAACTCCTGAGAAAGTCTATGAATTCCTCAATGACTTGCGGGAAAGACTTATTCCAGGAGGAGAGAAGGAAATTGCTCGGTTGAGAGAGTTTAAAAAGGCCGACACCCAGGCTAACAACGTAACTGATGATGGGCATTACTACATCTGGGATCATAGGTACAACGGCTCTTGGATTCATCTTTGGGCGAAGCTAATGGGCTTATTGTAGATATTATGATCGCATGCTCCTTGAGAACGAGTACAAGCTCGATGCTCAGAAGGTTGCTGAGTACTTCCCTATTCGACATACAATTGAGGGAATGATGAGGATTTTTGAGACTCTGTTTGGATTGGAATTTGTTGAGGTGACGGGAGAAGAAAGGCATGTTTGGCACGAGGACACCAAGCAGTTCCGTGTTTACAATGAGAAACCCAAAGATGGTTCCGAGCAGGAATTTGTCGGATGGCTCTACCTTGATCTGCACCCGAGAGAAGGAAAGTATGGGCATGCGGCCAACTTCAACCTGCAACAGGTATATTGGTCTCTGTTTACTCCCCCAAAATCATTTGCTGATGCCGTTGCTACTTATAGGGCTTCTTAGACAAGGAGGGGAAGAGGCGTTATCCTGCAACAGCTCTTGTCTGCAACTTCTCCAAGCCAACAGAAAAGAAGCCATCCTTATTACAACATGACGAAGTGGTTACCCTTTTCCACGAACTCGGTCACGGTATCCACGATCTCGTTGCAAGAACACGCTATGCACGGTTCCACGGCACCAATGTCGTCCGCGATTTTGTGGAGGCACCTTCTCAGATGCTTGAAAATTGGTGTTGGACAGCATCCGAGATTACCTCGCTCTCATCTCACTATAAAACCGGCGAGAAAATTCCTGAAGACCTTGTTAAGACCATTATTAACACAAAACATGTCAACGATGCGCTGTTCAATCTCCGTCAACTTCATTTTGCTTTCTTTGACATGAAGGTTCACACTCTGCAGTCTCATGATGATGTAAAGAAGCTTAACCCGGCTATTGAATTCAACAAACTTCGCACGGAGATTACGCTCTTAGACCCACCGCAAGAGCTAGGAGATGTAAGTATAATTCTGGCCTTTGATTGTTTCTCATTCAGCATCGCTCATTTAATATCATAGGAGTATGGACATGGAGAAGCAACGTTTGGACATCTTATGGGCGGATATGATGCTGGTTACTACGGCTACCTTTGGTATGCGGTTTATTATTACCTACAGGTTTTTATCATTGATATCTAACTAGATATACAGGTCCCAAGTTTTTTCAACCGATATGTTCTACTCGGCGTTTAAGAAGGACCCGATGGATGGTGTCCAAGGAAGGCGGTACCGCCATACTGTCCTTGAAAGAGGTGGAAGTCAAGATGAGATGGAAACTCTCAAGCAATTCTTGGGAAGGGAGCCTAACTCCGACGCATTCTTTGAAGATTTGGGGCTTTCGAAGGGGTCGTCTTAGGGGCGCACGGCTATTAGTACATCCTCTGTACTGCACTCTTTTTTTTCTTTCTTTTTCCTTTACCCTTTACATGAGTTTAGGGTGATATTTCCCATACAGTAACGACCCGAGTATACAATGCTGTTAAAATAATTGGTGTCTGAGTGAGCCCTATCTACGGGAGTGTAGCTTGAGTAGTTCGGTGATTCCCGTTCGCGAGTGTGTGCCAAGCAAAGAAGATGGTGGGGTGCGGCTAGAGGCGGAATGTCGCAATCTTGAAGCTGAACCTGCGTTGCCCCTCCATTAACCCTAACCCCAGTAGAGTAGATCCTTTGCTCTCTTCACCCCGAATTCTCCATTCTCTCTTGTCCGTCAATTTTACCTCAATACCCACATATTTACAGCAAAAATGTCGTCGACTCAAAAACCCCTTCCCACACCCCCTGCGAACTTCTTAAATAATATTATTGAACACATCGGCGACACACCGCTTGTACGTCTCAACCGTGTTCCCCAGAGCATTGGGATCAAAGCTACGGTCTATGCGAAATGCGAGTTTTTCAATGCGGGTGGCTCTGTCAAGGACAGAATCGCTCGGAGAATGATCGAACAGGCTGAGAAGGAGGGCAAGATAAAACCTGGGGATGTATTGATTGAGCCTACGTCCGGAAATACGTTTGTTCCTCCTTTCCTCCTTAATCGTGGTCCATTAAGCTAATTGTGTGCTGCAAAGTGGTATTGGACTGGCCCTAGTAGCAGCGGTCAAGGGGTATCGTGCAATCATCACCCTACCAGAAAAAATGTCCTCAGAGAAAGTCGCTGTCTTGCGCGCCCTTGGTGCAGAAATTGTTCGTACACCTACTGAAGCAGCTTTCGATTCTCCAGAAAGCCATATCGGTGTAGCGAAGCGGCTCGAGAAGGAGATTCCCAACTCGATCATCCTGGATCAATATGGAAATCCAAATAATCCTTTGGCCCACGAGCTGGGTACTGCAGAGGAAATCTGGACTCAGACAGGCGGGAAGGTGGACGCAATTGTTGCCGGTGCGGGCACGGGCGGAACCATTACGGGAATTGCAAGGTAAGAATTACTTTTTTTCTTTTTTTCCCTCTTTTTTTCCCTCTTTTTTTTTCTTTTTTTCCTCTTTTCTTTTTTGGGAAGGGAGGGGGGGTGATGAGATGAGGGGAAGGGATGGCGTGATTTCAAGAGCTAATAGAAATCTGTAGGGGTCTAAGAAAACACAATCCAAATGTTGTCGTAGTGGCTGCGGATCCAGTTGGTTCCATTCTGGCGCTTCCTGCTTCTCTTAACACCTCACACGAGGCCTACAAAGTTGAAGGCATTGGCTATGATTTTGTTCCTGATGTACTCGAACAGGGGATTGTCGATACTTGGATAAAGACTACCGATCGCGAGTCGTTCCTATATGCTCGCCGCTTGATCAAGGAAGAAGGGCTTCTTTGTGGTGGTTCTTCTGGCTCTGCATTGTCAGCCATGGTCGATGCCATCAAAGCAAATCCAGAACTCAATCAAGAGGGGAAGGTTATTGTTGTTATCCTCCCTGATTCGGTTCGTAACTATCTCAGCAAGTTTGTCGACGACTCTTGGATGGAGAATAATGACTTCATCCCCACTCAAGACATTGAGAAAGCCCGGGAAACTCAGCAGTGGCAAGGTGCCAAAATCAAGGATCTCAAATTGAAGCCTGTCGTTACTGTCCGTGATACCTCCACGGCTGAGGCTGCGATCGAGATCATGCGTGAAAAGAGCTTCGATCAGCTTCCGGTCCTTGGGAAATCTGGAAGGCTTGTTGGTCTTGTCACTCTTGGTAACTTGCTCAGTCACATCTCGCGTGGATGGGCTACCAGCCATACCACTGTCAAGGAGGTCATGTTCGATTTCACCAAGATTAAGGAGATTGTCGCCGACCCAAATGAAATCGGGTCCGTCAAATCTGTTACTAACACCGCTGATGAAAGCAATGGCACCCAGTGGAAGCGGAAATTTGAAGAGATCACCCTGGATACACCTTTGAGCGCCTTGAGCAGATTTTTTGAGCACAACTCCGCTGGAATTGTGACTCAGAGAATGGGACCGGGGGAGGGACTGTCCGTTATTCATGTCGTTACAAAGGTTGATCTGCTTTCATTCCTTGTCAAGGAAGGGAAGAAGGAGAAAGTCTTAATCTCCGCTTAAGATTCATCCTATTTGTTCATGTATGGGTATCGGGCTGATGGAGGGCGGGCGCTTTTGGTCTAACTTCAACGTTTTTTTGCGGGCGCAGGGTATTTTCGTTGGGTAGGTTCGTTCTTGTCACCTTATTTTCATGTATGTAGTTACCAGGAGTAGATGGAGGATTTTTTGGGCCTTTAGTTCAACACATAGGCGTAATGGGTCAGAAAGATTGGATTTTTCAACGTACAGGTAACGAATTCTTGTACACAAATTATCACTCGGTCATGTCAAAAGTAGCAAATTAAGTAAAGTCCCTACCCAAAAGTTTTCGTGAAAGGGCCAATTACCACCCAAACTAGGTGGAACCAGGCTCAAAGTGTAGAACCACAACACAATTAATTTTAGCGGTGAACATAGATAAAATATTTTGACCCTTGGGAGAAGCCCTTTGCACATTTTTGAGCAGGTAAAAAGAAGTGGTTAAGGTGTAATAAAGTATTTTAGTGGAGAATCCGTTGCTAGGTAGATTTGTATGGGTTTCGCCTTTACATACACGTGAAATGAGGCAGTTCTGAAAGATGCCTAGCGCGTTGTACATTACAGTCCACTTTAGGGTCAGGGATTGTTTACGCGTTTCCAAACGCGTGCATCACACAACACCTCTTTTCGCTTTCTTTCAGGTCAAGAGCTCCAATTGACCTCCACCTCACCTCTCACCCCATCTCACTAACTTCACACAATTCAATTAATCTATAGAGGTAGTTTTTCGAATGTCCGCACCAGCCAGACGTCGCTCTGCCCGCCAATCCTCTTCACAGCAATCTACCCCGCGTCCTGGCCGCAATGTTACCAGTACACCCCTCCCTCCACCAGCAGAAGAAGAGAATGCGGCAACATCTCCGCCACTCTTTTATGGAGGCTTAACTTCAAGCCCCATGCAGTCGAGTGACCCTGTTGGAATGAGTTCGCCAACTCCCATCGAAGAGAGGAGAAATCCTCCTCCTGTGGCGGGGGGGAGACTAGCAGCCATCAGAGGCAGGGCAGCATTGGATAGTGACATGAGCGGTGGTGGGTCTTTTTCATCAGATATCTTTCCATGTCGAGTTTTAATGAGGCGTAGGCTCTTCACCATTGGGATATATACCTAGTTCTTCCCCGGATAGAGACATGGCCACACCAATGGATGTGAGAACTCCGAGAGCTGGCGCTCCAAGTTCTAGTGCTGGTGTGTTGAGAAGGTGCGTTTGCTCAATTACTCCAGGATTGAACTTCCAATTCTATATCATTATGTTTCAGTTATATATACTAATGCTTGTAGAAACCCAGGAGCGGAGATGCAATCGCTAGCACCCCCGCCCGTTCCCGCCGTGGGGATTTGCAATTTTCCGGCATCAACTCTGCTACCCCCACTCGACGCCGCCTCTATGTCGACGAGCAGGGCCTTCCTGTCCGCGGCACTGACGCTGCACACCCTCCCTCCGATGCTGCGACGTATAGTGCTGGCCCTACATCTGAAATCTCAGACGGCCCTAAACGACTCATTTGGGGCACCAACGTCTCGGTGGAGGAATCTACTCAGGCGTTCCGGAAATTCCTTCGGGATTTTAAGCGTCGCTATCGCATGCGTATGGACGATGAGTTTGTCGCGCCGGGACAAGGGGAAGAGTTGGTTTACGTGGATATGTTGAGGCAGATGAGGTCTCTCGGGACCAGCAACCTTAATCTTGATGTCAGGAACCTTAGGAGTTATCCACCGACAAAAAGGTTTTTTCACCAGCTCCTTAATTACCCCCAAGAAATCATCCCGATCATGGATACCTGCGTGAAGGACACCATGCTGGAGATGTTGGAGGAGGACGGTGCAGATAAAGAAGAGTACCAAGATTGTATGGAGAGGATTTACAAGGCCAGGCCGTTCAATCTAGAGAAAAGCGTGAACATGAGGGACTTGAATCCAGCGGGTAGGTCTATTAATCTTCCTTTGAGTCCAATTACTAACGAGTGTAATAGATATCGATAAGGTTATCAGCGTAAAAGGATTGGTTATTCGAGTCACCCCAATCATCCCGGACATGAACAAGGGTATGCCATGCAACCGGATATTTTTTGTTTCATATAGCTAATTCTGATAGCATTCTTCCGTTGCCATGTGTGTGGGCATACTGTTACGGTAGAAATTGACCGGGGCAAAATTGCCGAACCTACTGAGTGCCCGCGTGAAGTCTGCAAATCCCCAAATTCAATGCAGATTGTGCATAATCGCTCCGACTTTTCGGACAAACAGGTCATAAAGCTACAAGAAACTCCAGACTCCGTTCCTGACGGCCAGACACCTCACTCTGTTTCTTTGTGCTGCTACGACGAGCTCTGTGATGTTGCAAAAGCTGGAGACAGGATCGAAGTTACCGGCATCTTTAGATCTGTCCCCGTCCGTGTGAATCCGAGACAGCGCAACATCAAGAGTTTGTTCAAAACATATGTCGATGTCCTTCACATTCAAAAAGTGGATAAACGCCGCATGGGGCAAGATACATCAACTTTGGAAGAGGAGGTGGCGGGTCAGGTTGCGTCCGACCTTGACGAAGTCCGCAAGCTCTCTGATGAAGAAATCGACAAGATCAAGGCGATTGCGAACCGTTACGACGTTTATGAACTTCTTTCTCGTTCTCTTGCCCCTTCAATTTACGAGATGGAAGATGTTAAAAAGGGAGTTCTGCTCCAACTTTTTGGAGGTACTAATAAGACGTTCGAAAGAGGTGGTGCGCCTCGTTACCGAGGTGATATTAATGTTCTCCTCTGCGGTGATCCCTCGACATCAAAGTCTCAGCTCCTCCAATATGTCCACAAGATTGCTCCCCGTGGTGTTTACACCTCCGGTAAAGGTTCGTCCGCAGTCGGTCTGACTGCATATGTCACCCGAGATCCGGAAACTCGCCAGCTTGTGCTCGAGTCCGGTGCGCTTGTCCTTTCTGACGGCGGTGTCTGCTGCATCGACGAGTTTGATAAGATGTCAGAAGCAACTCGCTCTGTCCTCCACGAAGTGATGGAACAGCAGACAGTCTCGATAGCCAAAGCTGGCATCATCACCACCCTAAACGCTCGTAGCAGTATCCTTGCATCCGCCAATCCGATTGGGAGTAAATACAACCCCAATCTTCCCGTCCCGCAGAACATTGACTTGCCACCTACCCTTCTATCGCGTTTCGATTTGGTGTACTTGGTGCTTGATCGTGTAGATGAGACTGCAGACCGTAGACTGGCGAAGCACATGCTCGGGATGTACTTGGAAGACAATCCAGAGTCTGCTGCCGGCACTAGCGAGATCGTTCCAGTTGAGACGCTTACCGCATATATCTCATACGCAAGACAGAATATTCACCCAAAATTGTCTAGCACTGCTGCGGACGAGCTAGTAAAGGCCTATGTTGAGTTGAGAAAACTAGGAGAAGACGTTAGAGCTGCCGAGAGAAGAATCACAGCTACAACCAGACAGTTGGAGAGCATGATTCGCCTTTCAGAGGCGCACGCCAAGATGCGATTATCAAACGAAGTCACTGTTGACGATGTGGCTGAGGCTGTTCGTCTCATCCGTTCCGCCATCAAGGAATCTGCGACCGATCCCCTCACTGGACGTATTGATATGGATCTTCTCGGAGGTGTATCCAACGCCGAAAGACGTAGAAAGGGTGACCTTAAAGGCGCTCTTGCTAGTCTCTTGGATGAAATGAGTAGAGGTCCAGCCGCTGCCGCTGGAGGTGTCAGATACACAGAGGTATTGAAGAGACTACAGGAGCAGAGCGGAAAGAAGGTGGAGAGCGGGGAGTTCGCCGAGGTTGTTCGGGGACTTGAGACGGAGGGAATTGTCAGGGTCAGCGGGGATGGCGCCAGGAGAGTAATTAGGAAGATTAGTACCTTTTAGAGGATTCACTTTTATATGATACCACAAGTATAGTTGAAGATCAGATGGGCAATTAGAGGAAACGAATCACGATACCTTTTTTTTTCTTTTTTCTTTTTTTCTTTTTTTCTTTTTTTCTTTTTTCTTGTCTCTGAGATCCCTGTTACGAGTGACCATACGTGATTGGACAACCATGACATGGATCACATGAGTTATAACTTATAACTGATATCGATCGCTGTGCCCTATCACACTTGCCCAATATACCAATACTGATAGGTAGATGCATACATGGAATGGGTATAGTACACAATCGCCCGATAAACTCATGTTCCAAAGACGCGTAGAATATTCCCTGCGCTGGGAGAAATGATTACAATACAGCGGATATCACACGTGCATATCCGAAGGGAGACTGTTGCTGCTGTGGTACAACACACAGCAGAAATCGATCCTATTACTTCCCCCTCCCCACTTCATGATCTTGCGGGGGGGGGGGGTGCTGCTACTACATACCTCCACAACCCTCCACAAAATACATATCAAGCAAGTCACCTTCTCGACTAGCTGCATGTTGTAAAGTACCTAGCTAGAGTTACATAGATTTTCAACCAAACCCTATCTATCACAAACACCTTCTAGCACCAAAGCTGGCATGTATGTCTATGCAGTAAAACACCTACTATATACTCCCCCAGAGCCTGCACCACCACCTCCTCCTCTCCCTGGCCCAAGCAGACCTCCAGGTGGTGGTGCTGGTGTCGCTGCACCCTCAAATTCACGCCAACAGCCTTCGAGTTTACGACAACAGCCATCAACAATCATAAGCAAGAGGTCATCAAGTGTGCTGGACCAACCATCGAGCTCAAAGAAGTACCCGCAACGAGGGGTAGAGATAAAAGAAATGAGTATACAAGGCTTGAACGACATTGAAGTCGATTCCTCATTAGTATGCTCCCATTTGGACGGCCATGGTAGAAGGTGGGGGGTGGGGTTGAGAGCTAATGATCGAGATCTACAGGATAAAAATACTCCAGGGTCGGATTACGATAGTCACAAGTCGTGAGTTTCATGGGTGTGCGATCATATGGGGGGACGGAGTGGTGGGGCTGACTGAGGGATAGGGGCGAGTTCTCTACAGAGTCTCTAACTTCGAGTATTTACGAGTGTGTTTTTGAGATTTTTTTTCGTGATTTAGGAGGATAGCTAATTGGTGTTGACGGTGGTGTTAGATATCGGTTTGAGAATGGAAGAAGATACCACGCGTACAAGGAAGGGTATGAGACACATTGTTATTCCCCTTCGTCCTGAATTAATCAGTGCTGATCGAGTCTCTAGCAAATATGTCCTGCCTAACGACGAAGTACGGCGCGTCCAGGTGGTGATGGTGGTGGTGATGTGGAGATGATTGTTAACAGTATTCTTTTTCTACTAGGCCGAGCAAGACCGGTTGGTTGATCCTCCATGAATAACTCGGAATTTATAATAATATTGCTTGATACTAATATATTAACGAATCGGTAGACTTGATATATTGCACCACGTATACCTTATCATGATGGACGATAAGCTCACTTTTGCGCCCATAGGTCCCAATCCACAAAGGATCTTGGATGTCGGCACAGGTACTGGGATATGGGCTATCGATGTGGGGGAGTAAGAGATGCTATTCCTTTCCGTGGATTAACTAGACGCTCATGTGAAACAGGAGATATCCATCCGCTGAGGTCATTGGAACCGATCTTTCACCTATCCAGCCCTCATGGTAACTTTGCTTCCTAGTACTATAGTGATATGAAAAAGTCATTATACTTATCAAGACCCTTTAGGGTTCCCCCAAACGTGCAATTCCAAATTGACGATGCAGAGTCTGAATGGACCTTTCCTAAGAACTCATTCGACCTGATCCACATCCGTCACCTCAGCGGGGCCATCAAAGACTGGGAGAGTCTCTACGCCGAAGCCTACAAGTAGCCACCCCAATCACCCAAGGAAAAAAAAAAGAAAAAAAAAACACATAGCACAAGTTAATGTACTAAAACACGCCATTAGACACTGCAAGCCCGGTGGCTGGATAGACATTGCCGAGTACGAAATGGATCTCGTGAGCGACGACAATACCCTTCCGCCAACCTACGAGCTCAAGAGATTTTACGGCCTTGTTTCGGAGGCCGCTGCTACTACTGGCCGTGACTTTAGCGCCTCTGCTGATCTGCTTCCCATCATTGAGAAGGTTGGTTTTGTCAACGCGCACCACACAGTAGCAAAAGTTCCGTTAGGACCCTGGGCAGCGGAAAGGAAGCTGAAGGAGATTGGTGCATATATACTGCTGAGTGCCGAGACTGGCTTTGAGGCATTTGGAATCAAGCTATTTACGCGGGTATTGGGAATGGACACGGATGCAGCGGGGCAAATCATCAGGGCGGCATTAAGGCAGGCGAAAAATAAGAAGATTCATGCGTATGGGAGGCAGTGAGTACAATTCTATTCGCTTTCACGGGGAGATACAGATGGGTAGGATCGGAGTGCTTGCTAATTATGAGGGTAGTCATCTTTATTACGCGCAGAAGCCGCTGAATGCGAAGAGCTAGTTTTTATTTTTATTTGCTTATTTCAGTGGGGATTTGATATCCGCATTTTTCGGTTCTAGAGGTGAACTCGCGAGGGAAATTGTCATGAATGCATCTATTGGTGTACATATAGCTGGCGGCCGCGGGCGCTATTTGTAGATTGATTATGACTGACATGATGGTTGACAATTCGATTAATGATTTTGGAAAACCCGCAAATAACTGTCATGAATAGGCTGGGACGAGAGTGCCCTATCAATTAGAATGTTTACTACAGTCAAAGAGCGGGCATCATCGACGGCCCTCCTATAACAGTGAGCCCTCAACTTGCTTTCTTATTAAATAGTAGCGTGGGTCTAAATACTCCTTGGAATCTCTCTCTACCTGATCGAGCGGTTCCCCTAGCGAGGGGGGGCGGGGGGCGGTTGGGGTATCCGGTGGGGAAGAAAAAAGATATTAAAAGCGGCCCCCCTCCTATACGCTATAGCGGGTTAAAAGCTCTCTAGGTTATTCTAAGTACATAGGACCCGGATAATGGTGCTAGTTGGCGAGTGATCGGTTGTGATTCAACGAGTATGGTTTTTGTTGTTAAGCCGTTCACCGCAATATGGGACTATAAAAAAACGTTCAACACGTCTATCTCCCTCTCGCCTTACCTTCTGTTTACTGAATACACCCTGATGCACCGGGTTGGGTGGGTGGTGAATTCGTAGCTTGACGTGCAACTAGCTCTGCGGTGGTTATTACTGTTGCTGTTGTTGCTGGTCTATGATTGGTAGTCACTACTTGCAATTGGGGTACTGGTGATATACATGGAAGCTGAATAGAAGCTAACTAGAATGTTTTTATTCCGGGGCGGGGGAGTGGACCTTTCTTCCTCCATAGAATCTATCTTTGGCCCGCGATGGCTTGACCCGCCCTTTGTTGATTGTAACCGGCCCGGAAACCATATAATTCATGTAAAATTTATTCGATAAGGTACCACTCCTTGAACGTAATACGCCCCTCTTGCTCACATGTTGGACTTTGCGAAATTGAAAGAGTCCCTTGTCCCCCCACACGTTCCCACTCTCAAGTACAGGGCATTCCCGATATAAGGATATTTACGTTATGAGGATACAACCTGCCGGTCCGCAAGTGTCACCTTGCTAGCACCCCCCTACTCCGTATAAGACTAATTCATTATAAGGATATATATTTTTGGCCTAACCATATTCTTATAGCGAGTGTACTATATCCATCTCTATTTGTATTACTGTAGTGATGCACACACAAGGGACTAGATCTAGGGTGATTTCGCCTCGTGTCGGGAGGTTAATGTGGGACCACCATAGCTACTAGGTGGAAGAAAAAGGAGTACAACTTCCGGCCTACAGACTCGAATATCACACAAAGAGGGTTTGGTTATTCAATTAGAGGCTTTGGAGGCCCAAGAAACCGGCGTCCTACTATCGATTTAGACCTTTCTAGTATTGCTAGGTATCTGATACGAGCGAAGTATAAAGACCGAACTCTCATGTTGATATATCTACTGTAAAGACTGCAAGTCATTGTTTTTTTTTCACGTGCACAATCAATCACCCGTGTTCGTAGTGATCATAGAATATCACTCGACCTTTGTGGGGGGCTGGTGTGAATAGTTGTGGGAAATATGTGCGAAAGACCTTGACTTTCACGATTAAGTTAATTTGCTTTATGATACGGGGGGGAGGGATCAATTCTTATACCGATATGTGTACGCCTTTGGTGGAAACTGGTCAGTACTGGCATGTCGATATTAACAGATCACCCCTGAGAGAATCTCAGAAAGAGCACAATAAAGGGGAGGGATTTGTTCATTATATACACTGTCTAAGTATATAGTGCTTGGTATCCTGGAGTACTTGAATAAAAGTATGTTCTCTTTAGGAGTACTGCAATCTCTAAATCTTTTCAAACGTCCTGGTTCTGCTGTCCCAACACAAAAACAACTCACATATGATAACGAGTCTAGAGCAATACTTTCTACTACCCAGAAATTACAGTTGGTTTTTTTTTAATAAAATCTACTCATCCGAGTCTCTACTGATCCAATCACCAGTGCCAGGGTTAGGGGTCCGTTATCTTATCAACCCTGCGCCTCTCTTCAACTCCCCCGCCGTCGATCTCCTTCCCCCTCCGCTCTCTTTACTCTCTCCACTCCGCTCCGCTCCGCCACCCCCCCCTCCGCTCTCCTCTCCCCCCACCCCTCTCAGCTCCCTCAAGCATATAGATATGGATATCACCGCCTTCTCCACTACCCAGCTCTCCCTCCTCTATACAGAGCGTAATGCCGATATTACCCAACAGACCGCCCTCATCTCTCAGCTCCCCCCCACAGCCCTCGTCCGTCATGGCCTCGCAATCACAAGCCTGCTCCCATCCTCTCAGCGTACCGGATTTGGCGGGCGTACTATCCTCGAGCTCGAGCCAGATAACGCAATCATCAGTGACGGCAAGATCCCGCCACATGGTGTCCGTCAGGGCGACATCGTCCGTATCGAGGTTCAGCCAGGAGGTAGTGCGACCCGTAAGGAGAAGAGCGAGCTCTCCGACAATGGCGTTGAGGGAGTGGTTCACCGGGTCTTTGAGGGGCGGATCGCGGTCGCCATCAGCCCCAAGAGCGACGAGGGGGGAGGTGTGGACCGCGTGCTGACAGCCGGGAAGAGGCTGTGGGTCGTAAAGTTGGCGAATGAGGTGACCTTCACTCGCATGGAGAAGACGATGGGGATTTTGAAGGGGGTGGGGGAGAGCGGCGGCGGTAGTCCCCTGGTTGATGTTCTATTTGGTAGGAGGAGTCCGGGAGTGCTAAAGAGCGGGTATGAGAAGGAGGAGATCTCATGGTTCGACGAAGGGCTCAATGACAGCCAGAAGGAGGCTGTGCGGTTCGCGCTGGCGAGTCCGGAAGTCGGTATATATATATGCCTATCCTTCTGATGATCATTGACCTACGGAATATCCATTGACAGACCCTACAGCCCTCATCCATGGCCCTCCTGGGACCGGAAAGACTCAGACTCTACTGGAGCTGATTCTCCAACTCGTGACTCCCCCGCCTCTCTCTACCGGTGAACCTCCAAGGCCCAAAAAGATCCTCGTCTGTGGCCCCTCCAATATCTCCGTCGACAATATCGTCCTCCGCCTTCCCGCCTCGCTCCCGATCATCCGCCTCGGGCACCCTGCGCGTCTGCTCCCCCGGGTCCTCGAGCGCTCCCTGGACGCCCTCACACGCACATCCGAAGCCGGCGAGATTGTTAGCGATGTCCGCCGCGAGATGGATGACCTCCTCTCGAAGCTCAACGCCGCCGGAAAGTCGCGCATCAAGGGGAAAGCCCGCCGTGACGGCTGGTCCCAGGTCCGTGATCTGCGCGGAGAGTACCGCCGAAGGGAGGACAAGTGCGTGACGGAGGTTGTGCGCGGGAGCAAGGTCGTTCTGTGCACATTGCACGGCGCGGGGAGTAGGCAGATCCTCAGTGAGAAGTTTGATGTCGTGATCATCGACGAGGGGTCTCAGGCGCTCGAGGCACAGTGCTGGATCCCGCTGCTAATGACGAGCGGCGGGGTGCAGAAGTTGGTGATTGCCGGAGACCCGATGCAGCTGCCGCCGACGATCAAGAGTGTTACAGGCAGTATGGCGGCGCCGATACTGGAGCCACCAGCTGATAGGACGGAGGTGCCGGGGAGTTTGGAGGTTACGCTGTTCTCTAGATTGTTGACTCTGCACGGCGAGGGCATCAAGAGGCTGTTGGATACGCAATACCGCATGCATGCGGACATCATGGGGTTTCCGTCAAATGAGCTGTACGGCGGTCTACTGGTCGCCCATGATAGCGTCAAGGACCATCTTCTAACGACTCTCCCGTACGAGGTTCAGGAAACGGAGGACACGGCCGCCCCGGTGGTCTTTATCGACACGCAGGGCGGCGAGTTTCCTGAGGACATAGCAGCAGACCCTGTAAAGTCCAAATCGGCAGCTCTCGCCTCAGAGTCCCGCTCCAACCTGCTAGAGGCACGCCTCGTCGCGCTACACGTGAAGGCGCTGATTGAGGCCGGGGTGCGAGAGGAAGATATCGGCGTGCTGACGCCGTATAATGCGCAGGTAGCGCTAGTGGCAAAGTTCCTGCGGGGGACTTATCCGGGCGTGGAGGTGAACAGCGTCGACAGTTTCCAGGGGCGGGAGAAGGAGGCGGTGGTGGTTTCGCTAGTAAGGTCGAACGATCGCCGCGAGACGGGGTTCCTGAAGGATGTGAGGAGGATCAATGTGGCTGTGACGAGGGCGAGGAGACATCTGTGTGTGGTGGGAGACTCGGAGACGGTGGGGTGTGAGAGGGGTTTTTTAAGAAGTTGGATGGAGTGGTTGGAGAAGGAGGCAGTGGTGAGATATCCTGATGTGGGGGATGTGCTGGGGGGGTGGGTGGCGGGCTTGAGTGCGGTAGAGTAGACTGTTACTTCTTTCTCTTATATCTCATTGCTAGAATTAATGGGAATGGTTTCTTGAGTGGTGGTGGTGATAAAAAAGCTGTCCGGGTAATGACAGTTGGAGCAGCTTTGTGTTGGGGTGGGGTGACCGGCGGTTCTAGGTGGAGTGCCCAGTGAAGTGAAAGAGGTATATAAAGGCTTATATCTAATCCGAAAGATTGATTCTGCCTGCAAACATATATATATGATATGGGGACTTCAGATGGACGTATATCCCATTCGGCGCCTCCTCCGTCCCCTCTGTAGTTTCTGGTGATTATATATATATACATCTCCATGCCTAGTTAGATCAATCAGCTATATCCAACGCCTCTCCTCAGTGAGCCCATTGAGTATGAGCTGCATGCTGCCTGTGGCAAGGGGTGGGGGGAGGGGCGGACATTATCAGGAATTAAGCATCACATTTCCACACCGGGAAAGACTGCTACTAGCTGGTATCATCACGTTGGGCGCATCTGAAGCTTGCAACTGGTGGTCCCTTTAGGAGATACCAATATCCAGAGCTTTCCAGTTAGCTCCCCGGCCGCTCTTGCGTACACTCCGCCTTAGGGGATTTAGGGATTCGGGGATAATGCCTGCTGCACCTGTGGGTGCTGGGTGGGGTGGGCCTGGTCTGGATTATCTCGGGTGTCGACCTTGCATACCTCACGCGTATATTAGGGGAAGAAGACGCCATGGCTTCTAGCTACCGGCGCGGCACGCGGTTTGAATATATCGAGTGATATCCCATGATTGATAACTTAATCGATACCGCCATGTTTTGTCGTTTCTTTCCTTGCCCGTAAGCGGCTGGGGCTGCCATAGAGGTGTAGTAGATGGTATCAAGGGGTTTGATAATATAATGGGTGCGCATCTATGCCGGTGGAAGGGGGGGGGATAGATAGAGAGATGTATCCAAAACTAGCTGGCTGGCCTTCTTTTGAAATCTTGAGACGTACGAGTCATGATGCATATGCATGATCTGTTTAGAGTTCGATATACTTGGCCAAGGGCTCCCTGTTGGCCTCATTCAGCGGCAATAGTGAATTATGAACACTAAAGTCCATCTGCCCTCTGATACGTCTTCCCTGACGGGGTGCACAAGTGCCAGGTCTGTAGATGAGGGCGTCAACCCGGGCCTGCCGTGGGGGGGTTTGACCTTTACTCTCCCGAGACTTTCAAGGCCATATATAATCGGGTGAGACAAAATCTGTACAAATCAGCCTTATAAGGTCTCTTCACAGGTACTGTATCGGGCACTGTGGTTGGGACAGGATTCTGTTCTGGTATTCTTTTTTCTGTCTTGGGACAAATGTCGTTGTAAACCTAACCCTAACCCTACCCAAAAAACAACTTCCTGCCTCTATGACTATGGGACGCGAGAGATATTGGAAAGAGCCCCACTGGCACTGACCAAAGCTCCGAAAGTTAAAGATAGGCTGAGGTCGCCGATAACTGACATCCAAACTACAGTGCTCGCGACAGTTTAATAAGACCTGCTGCGGAATGAAACGTTTTCCAACTTACCCCCGGCCCCACGCATCGATCGATATGACCTATGGATACTATGAGGACGTACCCTACGTAATTAGGAGGATACCTGGAGGTGTATATTACGCGAATAGCAGCATATATGTGCGTTATACAATGAATTACCTGGCCCCCTCTTGCTCCGACGTTGGCTACGGCCGTCCTAAGGGTCCGACCCTCAATCTCATGTGAGAGATAGTTCCATCCTTCACCGCATAATGATCACACCTCCCTACATCCCTCTTCCCCAGGCCTCGTACTCTCGGTTAATGGTAGGGTGCCCCTCAGAGCTGCCTCTACCTACTGGGCCACAGGTGCTTCCGATGTTGTGTAAAGTCACCAATCAGTGTAGCCCAAAGGATTGTTCGGCGTCTTATACTCGGAGCTATGGATTCTAATGGGGGTTTAGAATAATTAAAGAGGGAACGGGATCTTCGATAGGAGCATGAGGCCCTTCCGGGGTCTATTATAGAATCTTATGTTGACTTGTATTGACGATAGATAATCAGTCGTACTCGGTGATGACAACAAAAAGAAGAAGGAGGAGGCGAGAGAGAGAAAGGGCTGGCAGATAAAAGAAGAGACAGGTCAGGCGGCCCCTTTGCTCCACCACGACCCAGATCCCTGTCTGGTCAAAGCCCCCTTTCCTCCTGTTGGACATCTGTTATGATAATACGACAACATTTTACAGGCACATACCCCTTGAGAGACAATTGAACGAGAGGCTTGATGATAAGACGTATTATCAAGTCATATAAGCCCAGCTTAGTTGGGGGCTGGAGATGCAGAGGTGTGGGAAGTATCGAAAAAGGGAGATAGCATTCAAGCTATTTGGTTCTGTTGGCGGGTTTGAGTGGCGTGTTCGCACACCTCATAATGTATGTTGAATTAGAAATGAACTCACACTAGACGATTGGATGTGTGAGGTAGCTGCTCTGGGTGGTCTTCGGGCCTTTGGAGCGGGGGTCTGTGAGGTTAGATTCTTTCTGCTCGACTGATTCACGTTACTTTCATCAATACTATTCAATCACGGTCTCTCCGCGGTGTCCGGGTTAGGGATAGCTAATTCTATTTTATTGCCTGAAACTACCATGAACTCTCAAACACACCGAACCTCGACCCAAGTGACACTACTCATTTCAATATCAGCTGCCACCAGTGTTTTCTATTCTCGAGGTGCTAAAATAACCCAGAGGGGGGGGACATCTGCAGTCTCTCGCCTGATCTCGACGAAACCTTAATTCAGGTCCCATAGCCTCTTTCTCACCTCCACCGCCTAGCCGTCTGCAGGGTCGTTGGGGAGGGGGGGGTGTTCGGTCTCGACTATCGAGGCTATAAAATTTCTGAGGCGTCGCTGGTATATATCTATATCTTTTCACTAGGCGCGTCATATTCGTTATAATAGCTTTTCCCACTATCCCGGGTCCTACCCCGCCCCCCCCGCACACGGTATCTAACAGGTATAAGACTCCGGAGGAAGCGGAAAGGGCTTACTCACAACTACTTAGGGTGGTGAGGGCTTTCCGGTGGTGCTGTGACGGAGATTAGTCGGAAGGGTCGTGAAAGAGGTAAGGGTGGATCCGAAATTATATAGGAATAGATCAATAGGTATGGGAGTGAATATATTAGGTTTTACCGTCCGGTAGCCGGGAGGGCTTTGGTGAGTTGGCGGTGGCGGGCTTTGACTCCGATTCTTGTATAGGGATCGTTCTTTATGCGTGAATGCTGACGATATACGTAATTTCTATGTGCCGAGGTGCTATCAGTGTAGTCTATAATTAAATTTAGCGCTTGATTTATTGAGACTGTTTTAAATCTACGCTCCCCCTTTACTTCTCTAATCTCTTAGGGTGCCTGTGGCTAAACTATATATAGACATGGTTTTGGCGTCGGCGGTGGGCATTTTTGACTACCACTGTGTCAAGATTGTGGCAGGAGAATTCTTTCCATCTAATTCAGAGGCAGGGTGGACGCACATGGTGGATATGAAAATGGGGCTTATGGCTGGGGAGTGGGGTTTTTCTATTGCTTATGCTCGTATATCACACACGCTACTCCTCACAATGAACATGCCCAAACACATCTTTAAAACTTTGACTAGATTTGACTTAAAACAGCGCAATGAGAGGTAGTTAATCTTTCTTTCTCTACTCGCAGCATTTATCACCAGAAGGAAAACAAGGGTAACTAAGAGCGCGCAACCTGAGAGGAGCTATATGTAGTAACACAGAAATATTTAGCTAGTTTAGAATGTGTTTTTTTCTTTCTTCTTTTCCTTTGGGCGGAATCTAGCAATTGACGCCCTCGACATGGGCGTAATCCAACTCCAGAAGCCTTGTCCTGATCGATCCCACTCTCTGGTACTCCCTCTGAAGCTGCACAGCTATTTTACTCTTCTCATTCTTCAACTTTGCCAACTCTTCTATCTCTGGCCCCTGATCTTCATCCATCACGAACACCAGGTCCGAGGATGGCTCGAGGTTCGTGAGGAGTTTCGCAATAGCCGTGGATACTTCTTCGAACCGGGCTCTGTGGAATTCGATTAGACTGTCGCAGGCGGCCCACGCTTTTGCAAGGAGGATTATCTCGTCCTTGGCGCTCCACCCTGGTCTCTTTTCGGCGGCGGGGTTCATTCTGGTGGGTTTCATGGGGTGGGATTGTGATGGCGGTAGTAGAGTAGGCTGGCTGGAGTATAACAAGTGGGGCTTGGGGTTTTCTTGGTTTGGAGAAGCTTAAGTGTATTCCGAGGGGAGCTAAGGCATTGTTATATATATATATATATAGGGTGAGCGGGCGCTATCCCGCCATCATGTATCTGATCTGATGTTTCCTTACGAAGATTGGCCCGGTATGACTCTTCAGCTCTGGCGCTTGGCTTGTGATGGTGTGAAATATTTGGGTTTTACAAGATTTAATTGGAAAATTTGCTCTGAGATGTATTCATAGAATGGTTATATATATAGGGGTGTGTCACGTGCGGGTCTGAAGATTGAATTATCAGGATTCATGAAAGTATGGTACCAAGGTTCTCCTCATATATACAAAATCACATTATTTACGTGTCCTTTGGTAATGACCCCCCCCCCCCCCCAATGTGGGCCTGCAGCTAGGCAGAAATAGTTAGGATTGTAGTTTCGAGTGATGTATGGTGATCGAGTGCTACACCATGAAGCGAGGGTTTGTGGCCTGGGCCACTAAGCGCAACCCACATTAATATTTCACATTTGTTATTACAAGGTTATAAGGCGAGATTCGATACCAGCGGTATCTGCTCCCCGGGTTTCCCTGACATGAATTACCGCAAAGGTCCGTTGGATAAGACCAGTCCGTTACGGGTTCACGGCATAAGCCACAGAAAAATGGTGTGGCTTACGCTACGAACCTGAAAAGAGAGAGACTGATCTTATCAAACGGACTTTTGCGGTATATGAAAATCGGCGGAGCACATCCAACCGACGACTGCCAAGTACATTCGTAGAGCTAATAGCAAACCGAGGGGAAATCTAGGTATTGCTAGTTTGCAAAATTAACCGGACACCGCGTTGCAACCAAATTTTGTATGGGAAAGCAACTTCAACATCGACTACACAACAACCAAAACAGATAAATGTATGGGATTTCATCTTTGGTCTCTATACTCATATTATCATATATTCCAATGCGGGCTCAATTGAAGCAATTTGAAAATCCGGTTATTGCAGCCCATTTGCATGGTCGCAATGTGAGCGTCCGGTTAATTTTGCAAACCCACAATACCATACTATTACAATACACGTTTCCCCGGGCCGAGAGAACAGGGGAGCGAAGGTCTTGTATAGGCTGTACAGTACTTCCCTAGAAAGGTTTCAGTACCTACGTACTGGCGCCCTGATCCTTGATTTTCCGTCGGGAGGACCTCTGATCGCGACAATATTTTACCGTTATAGTAGCTGTTTAGTACTTTACACATCACATTGAATGACCTTAGAACAGATGGAGGGTCGTGTTATGCCGCTCAGCTAATTTCCGCCCTTGATATTGTAGCTTCATTAGCCGAGATATTTTCAATTTTTTAGTATTTTGCTGTGACCGATACAGGTCAGATTTGAGGCATCTTGGTCCAAGATAACACCTGAATGAACAAAGATGACATGTTAGGACTGTGTTGTCAGAGTGGCCATGGCCAATTTAAAGAAATCCAATTTATTTAGCTTTTGTGCTTACAATTTACGCTCATTTATATACTCATTTGTGATGATGACAGGGTGTCAAGGTCTGCGTTTCACGCGTAAAGGGAGCTTTAAAGCTACGAACCTCTATCTTACATCCTCTTAAATGGAAAGGGTCGACCGTATGTAATCAAAACGCTCCAGAGGCTGTACACATCACGAAGATCAGCAGCCGGGGGCAAGAAATGCACTTTTCTTATTTTATTGTGCCTGATTTAGGGGACGTGAATCATATTGATATGATACCAGCATATATAAACCCAAGGCTTATTGCAAAAGTTATAAGAGCTGAGTCATGCTTGCAACAGTTGGGTTTTACCTCCTAATAAACTCTCTCTAATCAACAAATCAGATAAAAGTCTGCAGGCTATTATAGGTAACGGCCCGTAAGGTCTTACTAAACAGTCCCATGTCTCCATGTCCTTATTGTATCAGGCATTTTCTTCATTTTGTTTTTCTCATCCTGCCTAAAGTTATCATCCCGTCCACGATACCAATTATATTCATCCCAGTCTTTCTTTCGCTGTTCGGGATTTCTGCCTTTCTTCTGAGCTTCTTCGTATTCCTGCTCCTGTTTTTTTCGAAACGCAATCTTCTGATTCTCTCTCCATTTCCCCTCCATTCCCGGAGGTTGTCCTTCAAAGCCATCGTGACCAGCTGGGAATATAGAGTTTCTGCGACTCTTGAGGCGCTCTCGGCTCTGCCGCTTTTTCTCGGCCTCTGCGCAGTTTGGGCACACGTAGTCCCGGCGTTTATAAGAGATAGGCTGTACCGGGCAGGGGCGACGGTGGCAGGCCTCTGTGGTAGGAAATAATTGCTCAGATTTGTGTCCACAGGAGTATCCGCGTGTGTTGATATAGCACATCGTTTGATAATCAAGCGCGCCTGATATTACGCCGGGATGGTGTTTATTACTTAGATACTCGCGTACTTTAATGGTGGTGCCGACTCTAATGGTGATGCTGGGGGTGATGACAAGATTGGGTCCTTCCTCGTGGGTTAAAGGCTTATATAGTTTGGTAAAGAGGATATAAGGGATCTGCCTTGAATGTATGTGGAGCTTTGTGGGTTCGTGTTCAATTCTATCCCCTGGACCGTCACCTGCGATTGCATTAGCTTTGTCCTATATGCCGGAAATCACTTCCTACAGTTTCTTTTAGGGGGGATTATTGAGGCATTATAAACAATGTAAGCAGTGATATATATATTAGGTTACCAATCGTTGTTGAGATATGCTTAAGGACCCATATTTGGGCCGCTAACGGTCTAGGGGATCTTAGGTCGTGGGATTGGGACCACTCTAACCCCTAATAATCACTCTACCAGCGCAAAAAATGCATCACTTGATACATTTCCCATACTAGAATGGTGCTTAAATGCATCGGTTGATGCATAAACGTGTCGAGGTCTCTGTAATGTTGTCTATTGATGACTCTATTGATGACTTTATTGACGACTTTATTGATGTGACGACTTTATTGATTACTTTACTTGGACTTCTCGGTTTATTGGTATAGTTCTTAGTTCTAGTATATCAACTGGTAGTTTAGGCGGTAAGGTATGGGCTTGAGAGGCGTAATAGCACAGGTTTGAACTCGGAACTTTTGTATTTTTTTTGATATATTATATTGAACTCTTGGCGAAATAAGACTGTGATGCATTATCGATGCAATAGCCACCCGTTTACAGCATGATGCATTATGGGTGCATTATCGATATATTATGCGATGCATTTCTTGGGATGGTAGAGTCAACTTTGGAATCTTGTATTTGAGGCTATTCCTAATAAACTTCTTTTTTGCTGCCCTGAATGACGGTTAATTGGCCAGGGTTTCGTGTGGGTTAGGGTTGATAATATCTAAATACTGATGCCGTTTTTGTCAACCATATTGCAATAGCGTATGCGTCTTTGTTTCATGCATACCTGAATGGAAAACACACAAAGGTCATATGTTGTTAATTAATAACACACTCCGCCGGGGTGGGTGGAGAACAAAGAAAATTTTACAACTTCTTTCAAGACCACCCGCGAGTAAGTATGATTCTGAGTCTTAAGGGATAATATCATACATATATATTATCCTAATCTTGCTCCTCCTTTTCTTTTAGAGCACGCTGTCTCCCCCGCGACAACAAACAACACATCAGGACATTCTCAACGACATAATATAAAAAGATACACCAGCAGGGTGAAATCAGTACAGACTCAAAACAAATATCACCGTTTACTATCAGTGTCAATGGCAAAGGCCCCGGCCCAGGTCGCCCATTTTGTTGGAGAATATTGGCGATCGCCCGAGAATGGTGGTAGAATTAATCAGGACCGCAACTTAGTCGCTGATTTGCGTTGGCAATTCGTACGGGAGACAGCTGATACCTTGGAAGGGCCAACCACGTTACGCATCGAGATGGAGCGCCAATCACTTCGATGGGCAAATTTCATGAAAGTTCTGTATCATTTAGGCACCATGATAACGATGCATAACGACGCGCAGGCGCATGGTTGGGCCACCGCGGCGGAGGTAGCCATGTGGAAAGTTGAGAAGTTACGGCTGAAAAGACACCTTAGTTCAATTGTGGCGGGTAATGTAATGCTGTTTCACAGGTGTTGCCGTTATATGGGTAACGACCTCGATGGTCAAGTCAACGGAGATAGGAGGAGCTTCAGACCGGATTTTCTCGCGTGGAGTGAGGTTTGGTACGACTTAAGCGCCACATTTGAGCTTAGAAATAACATACTCGAGGAAAACTTGCGAGCATTCCAAGAAGAATTCGACGATGGTCCACCTACGGGTACGGGTCGGGGTACATGGCGTTTTTTTCAACTACTTTAAGGAGTTTACGGTGCGCTACGAATATTTTGAGCTATATTATATGTAACTTAGTGATCCGGGGGTAGTGGCTTACGATCTCAACTAGATGATCCTTATTGACTAGGACATTGTAATTGAAGAAGCGTAAAGGGTTGTTGAAGTTAGGACTCTTGTAATTTGTTAGCTCGAATTTAGTGGTGTTGGGGGGGTATGGGGAAGGATGGGTTCTTTGGCTATGTCTTGATTTGTACATGGCCACCGGGTCATTAATTGCATATAACATGTATGTGTTTTCGATACTACTGGGTCATATTTTATCACTCGCCTAGTATGCTTACCGATTAATTGATTAGTTGATTGGTACTACAGCTGGCTTTACTAGCTTGTATTTACTTGAAATGTATAGCTGTAATCTGGAGGGGTTTAGCTGCCCCTGGCTTTACACACTTCCGGTATCTAGTCCACTAGGGCTTGCCAGATCTATTGTAAGAAAATGGAATGGGTAACGGAGGAATGGCGTGCTCCGCATTCCGATTTCCTTTCGTTTGTATCTCCGGACTAGGAACTTTGCTGAACCCGGACCATAAATTACGTCGGGGATGATGCGAGCCGATGGAAATAACGACGGACTAATTGTAAACCTTAACACCGTATCAGAACTCTAGTTCTTGACATAACTGAAGCCGCCTTTCACTCGGTGTGACATTTTGGCGGGTGTGGTTTAAGGTGGGTGGGGTTATGGCAGGTGGGGCCAAACTAAATTAGGATATTCCCCTTAGCGGGGGCGGCTGAAGACTCTTTCTAGCTATAATAGCCCATATAATACCCAATTCAAAGGCTCAGTTGCAGAGAATGTGTACGGGCGATTGCTAATACATGAGGGCTTTGGTAGCATAACCTTTCTCCGAGATAATCGAGACTTAATGTGTATTAATGGGACAAATAACTGGAACTGCAATGCACAGGAGTTTACTCCTCGGCCTAACATTGGGATCCTCCGGGAATCTTCCCTCCTCTGGTACAGCCAGTGTTTGATGTACAATCATTTGCTCGCGATCCTAAGATCTTTTAAGCAGGCGTTTAATATCCCTATGAGAGGCTTTTGGCAGTTGATATCACGGTGATTCATAGACCGAAGAGGTTTTCCGGATTAGCTAGAGGGCATGCCCTAGCTATGTGTACGATTTGGTCACGGTGGTGTGAACCATCGTCGTGAGACTAATAGCCGTACCATATCAGATAGCTGGCTATACTCATTAGCTAGTATGAATCTAGATGTCATCAACGTTGGTTCAGTTTCAAGGGACTAGACTGACAGGTGGTGGGCATGGACAAGCGTAAAGAATATTCATCTTATCCTATACACCACAAAGGACCACGGGTGTTAAGTGGGAGATGCGGAACAAACATTTATACGTGTGCCCAAGATCCACACCGTCACAAAAGATTATATAGGAGCAGGATTAAGACTATGAGATATATTTCTCGGTGTATTGTGACTACAACTAGGATATGGGTTCACCGGAAAAAGACAATAAAAATGAAAGAGAGAGAGGTGAGAAAGGCAAAGACCGAGAGAAAACAGGAATAATAACTCATTCGATGTAGGCGGATAAGGAAGATGGAATGCGAGAAAGAGTGAGGCCTCGTAAGCCACCCGTAAATATAGAGTTGCAAAATCCACCAAAATCTGGACTTTCTTACCTGCATCGAAAGTGCGCTCTTGAGGTTCCTAAAAATGGGGCCAGTAATCCTCCCAAGGTGTGGTATCGAAGGATCCTCGAGGAAGACTTCTAAGACTTGGGAATGACTCTGTGAGTAGATAGAGCCGTCCCGCCACAACAGCTAACAAGGTGACAAGGACGATTATTCCAGCTAGGACTTTTGCGGAGCCCGAGCCTTTTATTATCCCGCAGTAGCGATCCGCCAACCAAAATATAAAGAGAGACATAATACTAAGTAATCTCTTGTGACGGCTGTTTTCTAGCGCTATGGGGAAAATTATAATCGCGGGGATGGCACTAATAACTACCGAGGAAACTCTCTAAATTAGGCGCTCCTCAGGCGATGGAAAATGGCAAGCGCCATAAGTAAGCGGAATTACGATACCGGGAAAGCAATTTGAAAGATTAATATTACGGAGGAAGTGGCGGGCATCGGATACGTGGATGCGAGGTACTAAGTCTCCGGCGGACAATAGACGTCGTTTGCCAGCGTTCGTAGCATCGGTAGCTTGTTTGAAAAATGTAAAATCTTTTGGGGGCATCTCGATATGGGATAATTGGGGATGCCGCTCTACCAACTATGAAAACGAATCAAAAAATGCATCACTCACTTTAATGTGCTTTTTGAAGGGATTAAAAACCGAGCAAAAAGGCACCTTTTACTATGGGTAAATGAATTAAAAAATGAATCCTTAGTTCCATTTGATACATTTAAAGTGCTTTTTTTCTTCTTATAAAACTTTAAAAGAAAAAAAGAATTGATCTCTCAAGGAACTGAACCTTGACTATTACGATTACTTAACTTGGATCTTATGACCTAAGCTATCAGACAATATACTAATACATTATTTGAGCTGTGTTGAATTGTCAGAGAGGAAAAACATTAGAAAATTTGTCACGGCATATTTAGGATATTAGGGATTATGGAGGGACTAGCAATGACGTGGGATTTCTTAAGATGGTAGGATCGAGTTTTAGTCTGTGAATTGGTTAGGGGTGTGAGTTAGTGTGTGGTGACTGAGGACAGAGAATGAAACGATATGAGGCTTCGAGAACACCTTAATGAGGGCTGATGAGACAACGGCGGGCACAAGCGTAAGCATCAGCAAAGCCAGAGACAAGAGAAAGAAAAAGGCGAACCAACAGAGGGCAGGGGCAGAGCAGAACAAAGAGAGAAGCGAAGACCAGATGAGGTTAAATGGACAAAGAGGGAAAAGAGGCTTCTGGCTCTATGAAGTCTGGACATGTGGAGCTATAGTATGGATAGGAGTATATTATGTCAGATTACAGGAAGACGACAGAGAGAAAAAGAAAAGAACTAAAAACATCCGCCTGTTATTTAACACGTCTTTTCATCTAAGCATCTCTAAGTAATCCATAGAAACCTAAAGAATCCTATCAGATCCACACCTTGTATTCCTCCCCAGCATCTCTCCTGATTATATTACAAATCCATCACGCCATAGAAACTCAGAGAACCACATAACGTCATTCCTTCGTCGCGCACCCTTGCTTCGCTTAACACTTCCTCGATAGTCGCAACCCTACATCGCCTACCGGACTGTCGGGACAGATGTCAAGACGTCGGGACAGATCAGGTCCCCTCCAAGGGCCTAGCTCCTGATAGGCCGAGGTTTCGAAGGGTATTGACGATGGAACAATTGTCGAAGGTCGGGACTATGTTCGAGATCACTGGAGGGTTGCCATGAGGGTTCTTCATATCCAACATATTTAACCAAGTACTCCACCCGCCGCCCCCTTTTCCGCGAATCCAAAATCTCCGCTACTCCCCATTCAGTCTCCCCTTCAACTTCCACCGGTGGAGGGCGTTCGATCATTTGCCCTAGAACAGGATTGTTGACTGCCGGCGATAACAGTGAAACATGGAAGACCAGATGGATTTTCATGGAGGCGGGAAGGTTAAGTTCATAGGCATAAGGACTTACAATTCGTTTAACTGAATACGGACCAATTTGCTTCAAATCAAGCTTTTTCGAGGGTCGTTTGGTTTCGAGATTTCGAGTAGAAAGCCAAACAGAATCACCAATGGCATATTATACTAGGTTTTGGTGGTGTGGGGTTCGGGTTAAGGCTAGATTTTAAAAGCTCAAATCCTACCAAGCAAAGCAGAGAGTATTCTACGGCGTTGCCGCGAAAAGACTTATCTGATGAAACTGTCAGAGATTACTCTGCCAAAGCCAGATCTGGAGACTTTCATTGCGCCGCCACTTCAGCCATAATACATGGTCTCTGAGCGCCCATATATCTGGGTTTTAAAGTATAGCGCCGCCTCAATAAAAAAGACCGTCTGAGATTACTACACTTCGCCAACAATTCCGTCTTGATATTTCAGCAAGACTGCCTCGCCGTCTTGAGATTCTCAGCGTCGCCTCAAAAGATCAGAGGATTAGTAGCGCCGCCTCATAAAAGATCTGAGGATTACTCAGTACACACCCGCCAACAAATACTGATGATATTTCAGTCACTCAAATAAGCGTCTAACAGGATAGAGACGAATGGAACAGGTTCAAAGACGGCGACAGGAGTCATTCTAACGGCGGTCGGGTTGAGGAATCGAGACCAGGACGGGATTCGAGGCGGGGCAAGGTCATTTCGGGATATCTGCGTTCGGATTCAGGTTCAGGTTCGGAGTCAGGTTCAGGTTCGGGAACGAGGTAAACAGAAGGGCCGAAGCCAAAGAAGTATATTGCTAACAGAAAGAAGACGTTGCCTAGAGAGGCAGAAACATAGGGAAACACCACTCATATATATACAACTATGCGACTCATACCATGTAGAATCCCACGCTCATTTCAGACTACGTACTATTCCCAATAACCCACATTCTATCCCGGTACTACTCCTTCCTCCCTAGCGCTTACCTCCTATTACCCGACTACCTTCCTAACCCAGCATTCCACTTCCGACAACCACCGATACTATCCAACAACTCGATTCCTAAGACGTCTTGGCGGCGAAGGCGAGCGCGTGATAGTTCTTTCTCATTAGGTTCGAACTCGCGAAACTCCGTCAATCTCGGCAGTAGGATATCTTATATGAAAGCGGGACAGCAGACGTGACATTAGTAAGGTTTTCCATCTTTCGCGTTAGCGTCATACTTCCATTTAACCAAGATCTTTGCAGGCGTGAATAAGCGGAGACGAAGTCGTGTTCTCATCAACTTCCCATTCTTCACCACCATCAACAATCACCGGAGGAGGAGGATATGTCCAGTAGAGGATCAATAAGCCTTGAGGTTAACTTTGAAACATGGAAGACAGGATGTATCTTCATCGTGGAGGGGAGATCGAGCTCGTAGGCATAAGGACTAATAACCGACTTAATCTTAAAGCGACAGAGGCGTTTCCAATCAAGCTTCCGGGAAGGCCGAGTGGTCTGAATATTTTTTGCATTAAGCCACATCGCCATACGCATGAGGAGGCAGTCTTTCGGCAGGTATTGGCAGAAGTTTCCTGTCGATCTTGAGCATAACGTATTTCGGCTTGCAGCTGATCGTGGATCTCGGCCATCTTCTGAACAAGGACATTAATATCCTGGGGGCGGTCCGAAAGTGGAGGCAGTGCCAGGTTCTCCGTAAAGCGTGGATCAATCGCATTGGCGTAAAAAGGAAACCCGAGTCGTCTCGGGAATGATTATTGGAGCAAACTCGTGACGATAATAATCTACCCAATCATCTTGTTGGTAAGACACGTAACTCCTCAGGTACTGCTCCATCACCGCATTAATCCGTTCCGTCTGGCCGTCAGTCTCGGGGTGGAAGGCAGAGGACAAGGCAACATTAATCTTTAATATCTTGCAGAGAGACTTCCAGAACCCGGACGTAAACTGGGTACCCCGATCAGAAACAATACTAGTAGGAAGACCATGAAGTTTCCAAACATGGTCAATAAACAGGCGTGCTAGATCTTCAGAACCGGTGGTAGTATTGCAGGCAATATAATGTCGCATTTTCGACAGGCGATCAACTACCACAAGGATTGCATCCCTTCCCTTGCTCTCTGGTAACCCTGTAACAAAGTCCATCGAGATATGTGTCCAAGGTCTCTGAGGAATTGGTAAGGGACGAAGAACTCCGTAGGCGTGGTCTTGCTTGGTGCAAATATGGCGATTCTATCTGCGTCCGTCTGGTCCTCCAATAATAAGATGATCGAGCTAGAAGCTGGAAGGTTTTGGCTTTCCCTGGGTGGCCTGCAGATGGCGCATCGTGATGTTGTTGCAGCAGGTGCAAATGCAGAGTCGTATCATCCGTAAAAAGCTTTCTAGAGGTCGGCCGCTGGTCGAAGATTCCGTCAAAATCTACCGAAGTCGACGCCATCCCGGAGAAATCCTAGGATCTTATTCGGGAATGGGTCAGTGACATGTTCTGTTCAAAAAGTTTTTCTAGAGGTGGTATCGCCGGACAAATAATTGGCCAACAACCCAGATTCTGACTTCAACATGGACTTTCTTTGCGTCGGGCGCCTCTTTAGGTAGATCTCCTGATCTCCTAATTAACGCATCCGGTTTCCCTCCTTGTTTTCCCGGTCGATACTTAATCACATAATTAAACCGAGAAAGAAACTCTGACCACCGTGCTTGTCGCCGATTCAAGTCTCTCTTAGTCATGAAATACTCCAAATTTCGGTGGTCACTCAGAACTTCAATAGGTTCAGCCACGCCCATCAACTCAGCTCTCCATTCCTCAAAACACTTAATAATCGCCAGCAACTCTTTATCATAGATCTCGTAGTTGCATTCAGCAGGGGAGTGGGTTCCGGAGAAATATGCCACAGGGTGCAGAACATTCTCGTCACTGTACTGAGAGAGGGTCCCTCCGGAGACATAGTCGGATGCATCAGTTTCAACAATGGCTCGTCGGTCAAAATCAAAGTGACGGAGAATCGGGGCGGTAGTGAAGGCAGTTTTAAGGCCTTCGAAAGCTTCCTCGCAGGTGGGGGACCAAATAAAAGGGACATTCCCTTTCGTCAATATAGTCAGAGGGCGAACGATACCAGAATAATTTTTAATAAACCGTCGGTAGAAGTTGGCCCATCCATTAAACACCTGTATATCCCTAACAGTCCCGGGGCGGGCCCACTTCACAATGGTCTCAATCTTCTTGGGGTCGAGCTTAAGACCTTCCACAGAACGATCACGCAGATTTAACTTCTCGACCTGGAATTCGCATTCTATAACAGAGAGATCGGCATCAGTGAACGCAGAACTTGATCAACATGGCTACGATGGGACTCTAAATCCTCACTATAGATAAGAATATCATCGAGGTAAGCCGTGCAGAAACGATCCAGAAAGGGGCGAAGAGTATCGTTAATAAAATGTTGAAAAACGGCGGGAGCATTAGTTAGCCCAAAGGGCATTACTTTGTACTGAAAGTGGCCCACTCTGGTGCGAAACGCGGTTTTCCATTCATCTCCAGCTGCCACCAAGGTTATGATTTTTCAAATCCAGAACAGTATCCATTTAGCTCAAAATTTGGTTAAATGTTTCCAAAGCAATGGCGGATAGCGATTCTTCACAAGAATGTCGTTCAGCCGATAATCCACACAGAACCGAGTCGCGCTTCTTAAATAGAACGAGCCGTGGGAAGAACTTGATTCAATAAACCCTTGAAGATATCATCGATATCTCAATCAATCACCATTTCGTCGACATCTTATATAGAGTCGGCGGTGGTTCCTTTCCCTCATGGAGATTAATGCGAATATCATAAGGCCGATGAGGTGGTAGTTTCTGAGGGCCTTCCTTTCCAAACCGTTGCCAAAAGTGGTGATCTTCGAGGCAAAGGTAGCAATTTCTGGAGGATTGATTTCTGAGAAATAAGAACAAAGCGTAAAGTCCTGTGGTTTGCAAAATGCATGACGATCTCAAAATCATGATTGGCAGGAAGTGGAGATGTAATACCCTTCACATGGCGAGGACTCGGTCGTCGTTACGCCGGAGACAATGAGGGGCCGAAGGCCAATGAATTATCGGAAATTTATAATAGCGTTATGTCGATGGCCAGGATACCTAGACCAACGGATAATGCCCCTGGGCGAAGTAACATAGGCGGAGACTTTCTGGTATGACTAATACGGAGGAAAAGTGAAGCGATATGAATGCTAATCTGGGAGGAGATTTCTCTCCCATCGATAACATGAAGAGCACGAGGATTGGGGAGGAGTGTAGTAGGGATTTCCTTGTGGCGTACAAATGATTCATCAATGAATGCAAATCCGGAAGCAGGTGTCAACAAGTGAGTAGAGTTTTAACGGTTTATTCTCATCGACACGATCGTGAAACAAGATGATCGTTATCCAAACCTTCTCACCAGAGACACCGTAAGCAGAAGCAGACAAAAGAAAGAGGTAGGACCTGGCTTAAGCCACCTAAGGCAGGTCTCGTGGCCCGACTGATCCGACAAGAGAAATCGAACCGGAGAACCAACCCCAAAGAACCGTAACTGTAAGAAGAAAGAAAAAGAAACCCAAAGGCAGCGAAGGAGAAGAAGAAGGACGAGAGCATTGTTAATAAGTAGCGCGCAGACATAACTTGATCTGACCTCAAGTAAGCAAGAAGAACACGGAATGACGAGCAATAGACGAGGACATTCAAGAACAAATGCCGGACCCCCACAAGTACATACAGAGTCCTTAGCGGCACCGAACCCGTTCAATGATGTCGGTCACGTGGTGGCCAGAAGATCCATCGGCATCAAGAAATGAGAGGGTGAGGGTGGAAACAAGAGGAAGCAGCAGGGGTAAGCAGACGGACAGGGTAGAGGCGAAAAGATTGGCGAGCGACAAAGGGGTGGAAGCGATCTGACGCAGGCATCCCGATATCCAACTCTGGAGCGAGAACATACTTCGGAGGTAGCAGACATCATGATGGATCGTATGAAGTTCAGGAGAGAGCATGACGCTTCGTCGTTCCACCTAACCTCGCCAAGCGTTGAAAGCTAAAAATGGGTGGAGAATCGCCTCGGTCAAAAGGTATTTCAAGTTCGTTCGGCAGAAGAATTGATCTGGATCCCCAGCGGTTTCAAAATCGTAATAAGAACTTCAATGTCTTTCCGATCGTCCTCCAGCAACGAAAGGCGGCCCGACCGGAGAAATAGATTAATGGCGTAAGCAGGCAGGCTTAGGCGGCAGAAGCGATCATGGTTGGCGAAAGATCTTAAAAGCGGTTGGGTGACAAAGTGAGTTCTCCTCTTGCCATCATCTTGGGCGGTCGGGAACTTTTTGGGCGAAAGAATCATGGGAGGAAAGAACCGGCCGAAGAACAGACGTGGGCGGGGAGGAACTGAGGAGAAGCCTGAGGGGGCAGCGAGGAGCAATAGAGGATCACCTCAAAGTGGGCCGAAGGCGTGGCCACCGGAGAACGGATTAGGCGATGGCAGCGTTCAACTGGCGGGTTTCTGTGTTGTTAAACCAGCGACCTCTGTTCAAGTTCGAGAATAAGCGGCGCTAGGTTCTCCGTGTCGACAGGCGCTGTCATTTGTCTTGCCGCCCGTCTGATTCCTTTCCTCCGACACGGTCCCGAATTTGGCGACTGCGGTCGGGTTCTGATGTAGGGCAATATTGACATTAAACTATCGCTGAAACTCAGTAAGAGAAAAACCCAGGCTTCTTGGCGGATATATTGTATATCGGGAAAAGGTGAAATACGTGGAACGAAGTCGGGTTCAGGGTAACTGGGAGACTAGGGACGGGATTCCGGGCGGGGGCAAGGTCGGCTCGGGATATACCAGAGGCGAGGCACGTTCGGATTCAGGTTCAGGTTCGGAGTCAGGTTCAGGTTCGGGAACGAGGTAAACAGAAGGGCCGAAGCCAAAGAAGTATATTGCTAACAGAAAGAAGACGTTGCCTAGAGAAACATAGGGAAACACCACTCATATATATACAACTAGCCCCGCACACCGATGACTCATACCATAGAATCCCATAGAAACTCCCACGCTCCCAGACCATGCGTACTATTCCCAATAACCCACATTCTATCCGTTGCAGATTACCTCCTACATTTATTACTACCGACTACCTTCCTAACCCAGCATTCCACTTCCGACAACCACCGATACTATCCAACAACTCGATTCCTAAGACGTCTTGGCGGAGGCGAAGCGCGGTGATATCATTCGACGCAAAGGAGTTCAGGTTCAGGAGCAATGCGGACAGAAGGGCGAGTAATAGATTCTTAGCAGAAGAAGAGCGTTCTAGAGGCAGAAACATAAGAAAGAACGAGCAATATATATACAACTATTTTCCCCCCGACGCTGACTCATACCGTAGAATCCCATAGAAACTCCTGCGCCTCCGTACTACCCATACTATTCCCCATACCATACTTCTATCCCGATACTTCCCCATCCTTCCTAGCGCTTATATTCAATTACCCGAACTCCTTCCTAATCCCTCCTTCTACTTCCGACATCGACCGATCCTATCTAACAACCCTGTTCCGAAGACGTCTTGGCGGGAGTCTGAGGAAGTGATATTAATGCAGATAAGACTACTCTGCAACTAGTCAGTGTGGGAATTAAATTTCACCACAATATGAATTAAACAAATAAGACTGGTGATTCAGGATTCACAGCTCTGATAAAGCAACGATTTTCTGCCAGAGGCATCTGATGGTCTGAATAAACCGCCTGACGGCTGACATCTGCGGAATCCTGCCGTGCGACGTGTTTGCTACCACTCCCACCTCTTCAAAATTGTGCCGTACGGGTTGATTCTAATAAAATATTTTGTTTTCCTTTCCCCCGTACGGCAGCTCTGCTCTCTCTTTTTTTTCTCTTCCGCAGTCCCGTACGAGCTGATTCTTATAAAATATATTATCTTTCTTTCCCCCGTACGGTAGGCATCACCACTTTTAATAAATTATCTTTGATCATCTGAATTGATTCATGAGATATCGAGCTTCTATTTCTTTCAAGAACTCTTAACTTAGATCACCAAATCTCGTTTATGCATTGGCACCTTCTGGCGACGTATATTATCTTCAAACTACTCCGCATCGAGGACTACTCCGCATCGAAAACTCCACCACTATAATATAGTATATAAGGATATATCACTCCCGAAATAATACAGTATATAAAAATGACCGGAAATAATATAGTATATAAAAATATAACCCCGAAATAATACGGTATATAAAAATATATTACTCCGAAATAGTATACCATAGATGAGCGCATTATTTCGCACTCCTCCTCATAAATGTCATCTGCTTCTGTTTCTGAATCTAGGAATGATGGGGCCTTAATGTACGCTGGTATCGCCATCCGCCAACAAATCTTCGCGCCAGTTCCTCACGAGGGCTAGATTGTTGATTCTTTCACTTCTGAGGCTTTTAACGTATCGCATGTCATGGTTAGCGATATCGATGTGCGACAAGAGACAATAGAAAAACTTACCCTCAACTTCCACAAAATACTCAAATGACGCAAGAATGAGGAAACTTATTTGTCTGAACTGAGGATTTCCGTGTCGCGTCATGCGTACGTCTGAAACATGGCACTTAATGAATTCCTTGGGTTCTTGCAGTGCCATCCTGTAATTACCGTCAGCGAGGTCTGCAGGGAAGTTAGGGTTAGTTAGGGTTAGGGTTAGTGGTTAAGTTTATTCTTATCTCTTTCAAGTGAGGGAATCCCAGGAGCGATCAATGCGTACAGGAAGGATCGAACAACCCACAACTAAAACCCATGCGAGGAGGAGGCCCCCACCGAAACCATGAGCCATAAGCAAGGCAAGTCGGGTTTCTTAAACAAGCTTGTGACCAACACATTCCAGAAACCCACAAAACAATGTGTGACATATACAGTCTAACCATGTACATATGAAGCGACACCTCCAAGAAAAAAACACATAAGCGAATAGAGATGCCTGGCGGACACCTCAAGTAAGTAAAAGCATGAAATAAAGTTCAAACTTGTGACCCTAGACCTCTGTCCCCAAAGTAACATGGCCCAACGTAGATGGTGAAACAATCGATGGAAGAAAGAAAAAAAGAACAGGACAGCAATAGCGTGATAAAGACAAAAGGGAAGATAAATGCGTAAACATATGATCAAAAGGAGCAAAGAGAAAAAAGAAAAAAAAAACAAATACCATTGCCACCTTCAGCACTCAAGCATACTAGTTCCAGCCTTCGCGTCAACAATCTTTCCGCCTCCTCCTTCCTGAACGCATCGGCAAGACGTTCATTCCAATCAGTCAATATCCGGTAGGCTCTATCATGTGCCTTGATGTTGAGCAGGTAATCGATAACCGTATACTTAGTATCAGGAGGGTGGAACAATCGATCAAACTCCATCATAGCCTTCTCCTCCTCATTCAATACATAAATGAGTAAATGGCACCAGATATGTTACCCCTATCCGCATCTCATGAGCGTTTTCTCTCAAAAGCAGTCTGGAATCGCTCCAATCCCATGAGGTGGTCTGCATGGCCGGATCAGATATACCTAGCGTGGATATTCATCAACACATAAAACAACCAAAATAGAAAAATAAACCAAAAACAAAAACAAAAGCAAAACAATCGAAATCAATCAGCGAAAATCAAGCACAAAAGCATGTCGAATTTCACCGTACGTGAACGGTGAAAACCACCACCACTCAATCAGGAGACTCACCAAGAACAGATACAGTCAAACCCTTCAGCCTAGCATGAGCGAATCAACAATAACCGTCAGTCTCAACCCATCCTGGAGTCACTATCAGATAATGTAACAGCCTTCTCTCCTCGTGAAATCATCCAGGTTTGGCCGTCCAAATCTGAGAAAACTGATCCAGTTAGTAGAAAGAGCCGTACATATGCGTCTCTCACATGAATCTCAAACCATCATCTTGGATCGTCTTGCATAAAAATCGCGTCACCACATGCTATACATCAGATAATCAAGGATCATACGCAGAAGATTATCGGCATGCATGGAATCGATATGATGTTGAAACCGACATCGGAGATGCTTCATTCTATCCTTCACCTCCAAGACACCACACAAGTCTCAAGGAGGGGGTGGCGAAATAACCGCTCATGAGCAGTGGAATGCTGACGTCTGACCTGCGTATTAAAGGAAGTATAAGGAAGAGTTAAATAAGCGGCGATAGTCACTAAAGAAATAAGGGAACTATAAAAGTATATTGAATACTAGTTCTGAAGGCGTTGCGTGAAGAGAAAGAAAGAAAAAGAAATCTGAGGAGTAAGTAGCCTCCTTATATACCGATACCCACAGCCTGGGCTCATACCCTCGCGTAACATTAACCATGACTCCTCTTTTTATTACAACAAGCCATAGAAACTCTGCATTTCATCATAATGTCTGCAATGTCTGAATCGCCTGTACTCCTTCATTCATCCTCAAGCGCATCATATGTAGTAACCTTGAAAGGCTCACTCGAAGCCACCCTCGGTACTTGGTTTACTCAGATAAGCGTGTATGAAAGATATCGCTTGTGACGGTCTGTTGATATTCATGAAGTTCGCGTAATGTCGGTGTCGGTGAAACAACGTAATCTTGAAGTCCCTGCTTCCCATGGTGCCTCGAATCCAGAATTTCCTCAACTTCGAACTCCTCCTCCTGGTCTACGATAACAGGTGGGGGCGGCGGTGGTATTTCGCCGATTTCATGGATGGACTAGGATCGGAAGGTTCGAAGGATTGGCAGGGCTGGGACTACTGTGCATTGGGAGGCGGGTATGAGTCAGGATAGGTTCTATGGGGTTCTGTCGTACGAAGGAGTGAGTCATGGTTAAGGTTACGCGAGGGTATGAGTCAGATTTGAGGTGGAGTGTCGGGTATATAAGGAGGGCTACGATGCCGACTTCTGGATTTTCTTTCTTTCTCTTTTCTCCTTACGCAACGTCTTCTGTACTTAGTTCACAATATACATTATAGTCCCTATTTTCCTAAGAGACTATCATTGCCTACTATTTTTTTCTTCTTCATCTTAGCTTCTGTTCGAATTAAATGTCAGCTACCAATCTTCGTCTTTGTGGGCAAGCTACCTACCCCTCCTTGAGATTACGTTCGTCGTCATCGCCACAGCACTCATGTCTCTGCCTCTCTTTCACTCACACGTATGCTCGTGGATGGGGTCAGCCTCAGCAACAGCTAAAATCCTTGAGCCGGAGTTGAAGCAGTGAGAGGACCTCCCTCTGACCATGTGTTATTCTGCAGGGGCGGGGTCGGGTGGCTGGGGCAAAGGGACTTAACGAGGAGGAGGCAGTCGGGCCAGAGGCGTCCGAGACTATCTCGAGGAATCGTGGAAGCGAAGGTCTGGGTAAAGGCAAGCGGATCGCTGAGCGTGGAGCGAGGACGAGGATAACAGTAGGGGTTAAGCAAAAAGCGGATTCAGGGCCCGAGGTCTGCAAAGAGCACAACAGCGAGGGGCAAAAGCGGCGAAGTTTAAGCGCGTATATTTCACTATCAAGCAGAAGAAAAAGCGAAAGATTAAAACAAGAACGAAGCGCAAGGAAAAGGTTGATAACAGGAGGTTCGCGTAAGGAAAGAAGGAAAGAAAGAACAGAGAAAATCAGCCACTATATATAGCTATTATTCTGCCGATGACTAATCAATACCACAGAACCACATAGACAGCCTTTAGAAAAGAAAGACCGTAACCGTAATGGATTAAAATCTAAAAGCCGATACTTAACCGAATACGCATGATCTAAATCACTTTCGCTATAACCTCGCCGTCTGCACAACGTGCGTGACAGATTACCCCTCCTCTCTAGGCGCTAAACTCTTGAGCAAAGGTTCTTGATGGATCTGGCGTGGAATTCCCGTCTTACTGTCGGGGCGTATTCTAGATCCTCCATGGCGGGTTGCCAGCTGGGTTAAGCGTAATACTTGGAGTCAGGTACCAGAAATTAGATCCATTCTTGTGGCGGGAATCCAAGAATATCCACTTCCCATTCCTCGCAGCGCCGATTTCGCGAGTGGAGGTGGTTGGAGCTTGGCGAAACAGTCAGACGGCGAAATGAAAGATCATGGAAAGCTGGATGAAGCAGCCGTGGGCGTGGGGTGAAAGCCAACTCGTGGCGTAAGACTTACTACACAATCTCGTGAGTAGGACTTAGTCAGGAACAGCGGTAGCGTGCGTAGTATTAAGGTTAACTTCGTGGACAATAGCGCGGTCTCATGACATACCTGGGACTTGGAGTTCGATGGCGTTAGCGATTCTTCCTGGATAACGCAGGACCTCTTCATTTCTGCGGAGAATTGAGCGCAGGGACGTATCGCGGCGAGCCGTTGGGCAGTCTTGGCTGTAGTAACTCGCGTGTCTGAGGGGACGAAGACATCTGAGATGCTTTGCGAAATTAAGCGCAGAAGAAGGGTGACAAATTCGTAGTTTAAACATGATTATTAGGCTGCGCGAATTGGCGAGGGCAAGCGGCTCAGTCGTCCTGCTGATAGGAGCATCTGGCCGCATGATCTGTTAATACGACATTCGTTACGTTCGTCGACCAATCAGTTTGGGGATGGAATGCGGTAGAATAACGAGGAGAAATTTCCAAGCGGGAACAAAGAGATTTCCAAAAATCCGAGGTAAATTGGGTTCCCCGATCTGACACAATAGTTTCAGGTAACCCATGCAGCTTCCATACGTAGTCCACGAATAAGTCAGCCAGGGCGGCGGCATTGGTTTCCTCGGTGCAGGGTATCAAATGACGCATCTTGGTAAGACGATCAACCACCACCAGGATTGCTGTGAACCCATTGCTTTCTGGAAGACCCGTTACAAAATCCATCGAGACCTCGGTCAGGAAATTTCCTTAAAGGATTAGGAGGAGACGAAAGAACTCATGGGGACTATTTCGGCGCTTTTGTCGACAAATATGACAATTCTGCGTATTGATCATCTTCGCCGTAGTCGTGCGATAGTAATAAGCGAGATAATAATTCAGAGTCTTTGCTTTCGTAGAGTTCTTGTGGAAGGCGTCGTGGTGTTCCCATCTTAGCGAGTTTTAAGCTAGCGTCAAATCTTTGGAACATGGCGTTGCGATAAAGAAAGAAAAGCGCCGGCGGACTCAAAATTCGTTCGGCCAGTGAAATTTCGAGAATCTTAACATTAAATCGTGCGTGGCATGGCTAGAATTTTCGTGGAAAACTATCAATCTGGTAAGCGCTGTGCAAATAATTAAAGGTGAGTAAAGCGGTCTTTTCAGCGGAGTTCGTTTTGAAAAAATACATTATAACCTCTTTCACCTTGAGATTCTTCCGTTTCAAGATTGTCTGGCTTTGGTGTCTCAAGCGTTCATCCCCTTCCTTAGGGAGGTCTCCTGACCTTCTAGTTAAGGCATCTGGTTTTCCCCCTTGTTTCCCTGGACGAAATTGGATCACATAGTCGAAACGAGACAAATATTCGGACCAACGAGCTTGGCGTCGATTCAAATCTCTCTTTGTCATAAAATACTCCAAATTTTTATGGTCCGATAAAACAGTAATAGGGAATCGTGCACCCTCTAAATAGTACATGGAATTCTTGAATCTTAAGTATGATTCTTAAAGGATTCATGCTCATATATTTCATAATTGCCTTTCTCTGTAGGAGTGTCTCAGAGAAAAAAGGCAACCGATTGTAGAATCTGTAAATGCGTCGTGTTGGGACAGAATCATGACGAATCGTAATTTCGCATCGGTTCCATGATGATCTTTCGATCCAAGGTCAAAGTCTTTTCAGAATCGGGGCAGTAAAGCCTTCCTTCGGAATCTCTAAAAGCGCTTATCGCGCAGGGTGTGGTAGAAATTTTCATTCTTTTTGGTCAATCTTGAGGGGATCTGTTACTACTCATAGATGAAAGCTTAGATAAAATTCATAAATCTGGAAGCTATTTGGGCGTCGCATTAAGATCGCTGGGGTTTCCACTCACTAACGCTGATACTTTCTTGGGGTCCATGCCAATGCCGTGGAAATAATCATCTTGAGATACTTTGTTTCTTGGGCGTAGAATTAGCGTTCTCGGGTTTCAAGTGGAACCCGTTCCGTTCAAGGATCTCATGTCTTTCGGACGTGTTCCTGTGCTGCTCCATATTATCGGAGTAGATTAGGATATATCGTCAAATAGGCGTGCAGAAATCATCGAGGTGAGGCGTAGGAGGTCGTTGATTTATCTTGAAAAGAGCTCTTGGGCGTTAGTTAATCGAAGCGGCATGACCTGGTACTCAAAGTGGCGTGGCGAGTTCTAAAAAGCGGTCTTCCACTCGTCGCCAATTAGTCGGGCTGGTGGTAACTACTTGAAGATCGAGTTTAGTATAATGTCGAGCGCCAGCAATCTACGTCGAGGTTCCGGGGCGAAGCGATGAGTGACGATTCTTAATAAATAATTCGTTTAAGCGCGATAATCTACTGACGGAGAGGACCCATCGGCGTATTCACGAACAGGATTAGGCGCGGCGAAGGACTTGGAAGCGGATAAGCAAGCCCGATAAATTCTCCGTGATATAGTCGCGGAGGGCCTGGAGTTCATTCCGGGACATATTATCGTTACAAGGGGGTTGTTTCCCATCTTGGGACAATATGGCGAATAAATGGGGTCTATGGGGTAGAGCGGAGGCCGAGATTAGAAACATTTACCGAATCGGTTGGAGTTCAGCGGGGACATTAGTAGGTGGGAGTCAGGAAGCGAAGCATCATCGATCGTTCGTGGCAAGCCATAGAACGTTCCTTCCTTGCGTGTTAAGCAAGCGGAAGGGTAAGCCGATAAGCGTGACAACGTGGATCGAGGCGGAACTTGGGGGCTTGGAGGTATCATGTGCAACCACTGGTTGGCCTGAGAGAACAGCGAGAAGGCAGGGCGGGGCCATAAAGAAGCACCGGATTCTGTCGAGGTCGGAGGAGTAACTATCGTGGTGTCTCATCCGTGGTAAGTCCCCAACACAATGGGGATTCTGAACTGTTCTGAAAGGAAGCATCTTTCGCGGTGTCCATTAATAACCAGTTCCATCCTAACAATATGGGTAATTTGGCCGGACTCAATGAGTCTGCCGTCAATCTTCGATTAAGTGGCGGGGTTCTTGAAGGGGTAAACGAAACCATGGGATTTGTGACGTGGCGTCCATAAGCGCATCTGGGAGCTCACATGTCGATCGAGGGCATGGGTTAGGGCGAGGGGGCAAGAGTCGCAGAGATCGTCGTTCAATATAGAATTGATCGTCGGTCAGCGCCTTCTGCACGGGAAGAAGGCAGGCCATGCGAAATTTGGAGGCGAGGGTCGTGGCGGAGTCGACAGGAGGTAAAATCTTGAAGTGGCGAAGACAGGCCTCTGGTGTGCCTCTAGAAAGGGGCTGACCTTCTTCTTGGTCTTGGGACATTTAGGCGGAACATTCTTGTGGGATTATCGAGGATTCGGGGATCTTGAGGCGGGGGGGCAAAGGTGGCGGGTCCTTGGTAGGCGAGCGACACTACTGGCAGGGTCTCTTTGAGTTCACTCGCATGGGTTTCAGCGAAGAGTCTTCATGAACGCATTGTTAGCCGTGGCAATTTCCAAGTATCGGGTGGTGGCGGCAAGCTGGGACTCGGATTCCTCCAAGTCCTCTTCGAGGTCGGCGATTTCCTGGACCAGGGCCTCGCAATTAGAAATAGCAGCGGTGGTGGTATGACGGGATACCTCAAGCTCAGCAGTAGCTGCCTTGAGTTCCTCTTGGACAGAGGCGAGGCTGGCGACGACTTCGGCATGGGCAGGTTCAGGAATAGTGGCTGGGGGGTTTTCGGAATTAATAAGAAGCGGCGGAGGAAGCTAAGAAAGGTGGCGAGGTATCCTCAATGAGGTTGTAATGCGCAGCACGTATCCAGCCATTTCGTCGGGTATTAGAAAAGGTCGATAAGCCGGGCGTTCCGTGAGAAATCGGAGTCGTGGTGTTGTGCGGTTGGTTGGGAGGCGCCTTAACCCTAATGTTCACAGAGGGCGAATTGAATTGGCTAGAGCGAGAACATAGGAGGAGGCAGTCGGGCGAGGCGTCATGAACTATCTCTCGAGAATCACGTGGGCGAAAGTCTGGAGTGGGCAGCGGATCAGGCATGGACAGGGACGAGGGATAACAGGGGGCCCAGGGGTTAACCGAGGCAAGCGGATTCAGGAGCGGGGTACCAAAGGGCACAACCGAGGGCAAGGCACGGCGAAGTTTAGAAGCACGTATATTTCCACTATCAAACAGAAGAAAGAACCAGGTCGAAAACAAGAACAGAAACCTAAAGGAAAAGGTTGATAACAGGAGGTTGCGTAAGGAAAGAAGGGAAAGAAAGAACAGAGAAAATCCCAGCCCCTATATATAGCCTATTATTCTGCCGATGACTAATCCATACCACAGAACCCCATAGACACGCTAGAAGAAAGACCGTAACACGTAACGATTCATACTAAAACCGATACTTCCTTAATAGAGCCCGACACAATTACCCCGTCGCTTTCATAACCCGTACACCCGAGCGTCATGACAATTATGTCATCTCACAACGCTTATGTGAAGGAGAATCGTTAGTTAGGGTTAGTGATCAAGTTTACTATCTCTCAAAATTGAGGGAATCCGGGAGCGATCAAACTCTACGTTCCTCAAGCAATGCGCCTTTCAGGATCGGTGCAGGAAGATCAGAAGGAGACGCAAGAAGCAAGTAAAGCACCCGCGCGAGGAGAACCGGCTGACCAATAAGCAGCCAATTGGTCGGGTCTAACCAAACAATGAGACCATACGTCAAAACCCACAAAACAATATGTGGCAGCCGAGTCTAACCATGACGAAGCGACAGCCTCAAAACCAGCGAAAGATCAGCAGACGCTCAAATTTGGAGGCCTTGATGCAAAGATTACTCCAAAACATGAGACCTACTATAACCACCAAAGTAACATCATGAGAGATAGACTAGCGGAAACAATCGATGGAAGAGAAAAAAAAAAAGAATAGGAAAACAACGCATGATAGAGACAAAAGGGAGATAAGGAATGGGAACATACTATAAAAAAGCACTTGAAGAGGAAAAGAAAGAAAGAAAAGAAAAAGGCAACCAATGCCATCACATGTGTAATCCCCCCCACGTTCCAGCATCATGATCTTTCCTATTCTTCCTTGAATCGGCAGGCGTCGAATTCAGTCAGTCAATATCAGTGAAGCTCTATCTATGATGTTGAGCAGATGTCGACGACCGTATACTTGGTATCGGGAGGTGGAAACCTATCGAAACTCGTCGTCATGGCCTTCTCTCTTCGTTCAATACATCGTCGAGAGCACTCTGGCTAGTGTGACCCCTATCACCTCTGCGCATGAGGCACTTTCGGCCAAAACAGTAGAGGCCGTCTCAATCCATAGGTGGTCTGCATAGCAGGATCGGATATCTCTCTATCAACGGGGTTGAAACAACATAATCAGATATTGTCTAGGATAATATATATATAGGTCGTCACTGAAATCGATCCGGGATTTCAGGGAACCAAATAAAGGAGGTGAATATCGTCGTCCTCTTCGCGACAAGGATTCGGGGACAACCCATGAGGAAGGTGAATGTCGTTGTCGCGATATCCGGCCGGGTTTCAGGGGACAACACGAAAAACGTGGATCATGTCGTCGACGGGATTTCGGCAAGGTTCAGGGACGAAGATCGATATGGATAGATGCTTGAGGATCAGGTGAGGGGGAAGAGGGGTAAAGGTTAAGGGGTGGGAGGACATACCAAGAACAGCTACAGCATCCAAACCTTTCAACCTCGAATCGGGTTCAACAATAGTCGTCGAAGTCACGTTCACGGAATCCTATCAGGAATCGTAACAGCCTTCCTCCGATAGATGAAGTCATCAGAACGGCCTTCAACCCAATGGACCATGGAGCCGTCCAGTTAATAGGAAGAGGCTGCATATCGTCACTCATGAGTACCACCATCATCTTGGATCGTTCCATGAAAGTTCATCCGCCATGGCTTGGCTAAATGATGACCATCAAGTATCCGACGTAGAGGGTTATCAGCATACATGGAATCGATATGATGTTAGAACCTGCAGCGGAGATGCCTCATCCTATCCTTCACCTCAAGGACACCACACAGGTTACCAGCCAGT